>JAZHEH010002836.1:1200000-1800000 GCA_036589455.1 Ateles fusciceps
TCAGTCACTAGGTGGTATGTACTATAAGAGACTTGCTGCAGACGTTATTCATTTTTGTGCTATAGAACGATAATGAGTGTTAAAGATTTAGTGGCTCTAAAAAATACATATACTGATTTACTATGACCAGCTGTGGCATTATGTAAATATGATTTTAAGCCATAACACATTTATATTTTAGTAATACCTTTCAGAGAGTCTGATTCAAGTTCTATCTTTTGACTTCTAGCCATGCACATGTATACCAAATTTTCTATGCATTCATAACAAAATCAAAGATTAAAGAGTGACATTTCAAGATAACCTGTGTTTAAATTATTCCAAACATTTTCTTATGGTCAAAATTAGCTTAATCTCTTTGTCAAGTGATTCTTTTTTATCTCCTGTTTGAGGGACCCTGCAACATCAGCAAACACATAAAGGAAGTAAAGCACATTTATTTACAGCCATGTAATTTTCAGCAGAGGGGAAACAACTAGAATGGGATAGAGGCCCTGGTATGGATATATCCTGACTCAGTCGCATTACACTTTTTCTTTGGATATAGATCAACTAATTTCAAGCTCAAGGGATTCACAGTGTTGCACACAGAAAATGGTATTATATTTGCAGAAGATGGTAGCAAACAACATCCATTAATCTAAAAAATAATTTGTATTTGGGGAAAATCAAATCCTGGTACTGCAGGTATCTTTACAGACAGTGGGCAGAAGTAAAAAAATGTAAACTTAAGTGAAAATAAATAAACAGATAATGAAGCAGACAGGAATGAAAAGTCTGGAAAGGTGAGTGGCAGAAGACCACGAAGAAACAAGAAGACCAGATAAAAATAATTGGACTTCCACATACAGTGGAGGAACTGAAATCTCTGGCCAAGACTATGATTCTAGAATATATATTAGACTTTTCAACAATAATATACTGTTTTATATTATTCAATGGGGATAAAATCTACACATAATTATAGAAAGGTATACCTATAAATATTTTTCCTTAAAGCTGTGGAGATTTTCAGTAATGATGAACAAGGTTATGTGGATCAATCTTCCATTTGAAAGCAAGAGGCAAATATGGTCAAAATATAAACAAAAAATAAATGTTTGAAACCATTGGATAATGTAACAATATAGTGAAGAATAATAGATTCACAGCCAGGTGTGGTGGATCGGTGGATCACTCCTATAATCCCAGCACTTTGGGAGGCCGAGGCAGGCAGATCACGAGGTCAGGAGTTCGAGACCAGCCTGGCCAATACAGTGAAACCCCATCTCTACTAAAAATACAAAAATTAGCTGGGTGTGGTGACATGCATCTATTTCATTTCATAATCCAAGAGAAGAGAGACAGGCATGCAGATGAGCCTTGCACTTGGAGTTCAATTTCTTCTGAATCTTTGGCTGCTGCCAGACAATTCTGATGGAGAAAGCAAAGAAACTGAAATAAGAAGGACTAAAATTGAAGGCCTTCCCTCACCAGGGATGAAGTGGGTCAATCTGTTCTCTAGTGTTGTCTCTGATTCATTAATGGCTGTGCTGTAGGGGGAAAGTAATTAAGGTAGGGGGGCAAAAAAAAAAAACTTGCACAAAAACCTGTATCCCCACCCTGAGGAACACAGTTTGATGGAGAGTCAATTCCATGCAGTAACTTAGATTTCCAGTGCTGCCAGTCTGGCAGGTGTCCAATACTAAATTTTTAAAAATTTAAATAGGGGAAAAATATCCAACTTGCCAAATATCACTATATTGTCAATAAAATAAAATGAACTGCTTTTTTGAATATTGGCCCCCAAGGAGAAGAGCATGTTGATTACTTTAAAGTCATCACAAATTCTTTTAAAATTTTTTATTTGGTGTATTTTTCACTCCTTAAATATTTTGTTAAGAATGACCAAGTATTTTCTATTACTTTTTCCTGAAGGCCTTCCAAGAAATGGGTTCCAGTGATTGCTCCATGCTTTAGATTCAGACTCTAAGGGCTACAAAGAAAGAATGAGAATGATCCTCATTCCTAGAAATAGACTTGACCTACAGGGATTAAAGTGAAACTTTGAATCATCTCAATCACTAACTGGATTAAGGTGACATGGAATTAATATTGCTTCTAGCACAGTTGCCTGCAGGATGTCGAGTATAAGATTTCTTTGGAAGAAGATAATACTACTCTTGAGCCTTAAGTTAGCCCTCTATTTCTTAAGGGAATAATTTCTTGCACCCAAAAAGAAAAAAATAAAACCAAACAACAACAACAATAGGCATGTGAAACATAATAAGGCTGTATGACCAAATCCAGGAGAAATGATGGACATTAGAAATTCACCAACAGGGTATGCAGATAATAAAGAAATTAGTCACAACCTTTAATTTGTGAACTGGAAGACTGATCCAAAGAAAACAACTGGCTGGCATAGGAAAAAGTTAAAAGATATAGTAAAGTAAATAAAGGGGAGAAATTCTTCAAAAATGTAAATTGGAGTCCCAGGTTGGAACAGAGAGAAAATAATGAAGAAGCAATCAATATTTTAAGAGATAATGGCTAGGAACGTTTCCAACTGATAAATGACATCAACGCACAAATTCAAAAAACATGGTAAATTTCATGCAGTATAAACAAAAAGAAAAACATATTTATGTATGTTAAAAATATAATTCCTGATCATTACAGATAAAGGGAAAATCTTAAATGTAACCAGAGGGAAATATAGATATACTGCATTCAATGGAGGAATAGTAAGAATGACAGATAACTTCTCAATAGAATAAGGAAAGTCAGAAGATGATTGAACAGTATCTTCAAAGTGCTGAAAGAAAATATTTACTAATATACTACTGTGTACCCAGTGAAAATGTATTTCAAAGCTGAAGATAAAATAAAGGCATTTTCAAACAAAATGAAATAATGTGTTGTGAGGCTTACATTTAAAGATTTTTCTTAAAATCTTCATTATTTAGAAGGCAAATGATCTCAGATGAAAACTCAGGGATATATGAAGTAATGAGGATAAATAACATAGGTAGATAGGTGAGTAAATCTAAAAGAAAAGTGGCTGTGTTAACAATCATAATGAAGTCTTATGGAATAAAAACCTATACAAATGAAAATGTGGCAATAGTAGAATAGCAAAAAAGGAAAGGGAATAAATAAAGTTCTAAGACCCTGAAAAGAAGTAAAAGTACTAATTTATATTAGAATGTGATGAGTAAAAGACTCAAGCAGTCATCTCTAATATGTCCACTAAATGTTACCAAGCTATTACTAAGCTAGAGGAACAATAGAATAAGAAAGTAATAAGTAAGTGAAAAAGGCCAAGGAAGGAAAGAAGAAATAAAACAAGAGGGAATAACAAAAAGAAAGTATGTAGTAAAATTTAACCCAATATGTCATCTAATTACATTGAATGTAAGCATAATAAATGCTCTAATCAAAATAAGTATGCTGTCAGACAGAAATTAAAAGCAAAATCTAAGTATATGCTGTGATGAAATATAAAAATAAAATATACAGATGCAAAAATAGTGAAAGCAAAGTGAAGAAAAGTATATACCATGTACATCAAAAAAGTAAATCTAGTCTGGCTAGAATAATACATGAAGATTTTAATACAAGGGTTTAAAACAAAAGGGACTTCCATTATGTTAAAAATCTTTGGGTAGATATAATAATTCTAAAGTTCCTGCATGTTGCCTCAAACTATCAACCTCAAGTGTATAAAAGAACAAGCGTGCCTATAATGGCATCTCAATATATGTCCTTTAGAAATAATGTTTTAAAAGTGCAAAGTACAAGAAACCACAAAAAATAAAACCAGAATAGTCTGCCCAAATTTTGAAGTAACTGAAGTACAAAGAAAGAAATTGCCAAATTCCAGCAACCAGTCCTCGTGTCTCCACCCTACTCTAAACCTTCACAGAGGAAGAGCAACCTAGAAAAAAATGCATGGAAAAGAGGAACGCAAAGCATACCCCATCAACAGAAAGAATAAGTCCATCCTAAATAGTCAAACAGGGACACAATTTCCTGGTAGAAATTTAGGATTGCAGGGAAGGAAATTAGTAAAACATGCAATGCTAAGTAGAGGGCTTCAAAAGGCATGATTTCTGGGAGAAAAAGCCAAAAAGAATAGTTATGCTCTTTGAAAGGGAAAAAATGGAACGGGAACATCTAGGATCCAACACCACAAAAAAAAAAAAAAAAAAGGACAGATAACTCAAAAAAATCCGGTAACAAAACCAGCTTTGCTATAAGACAGAAGAAGGCATTAATTAATTAGGAATGTTAGAAACAACACCAAATCAACCAAAATAAGCAGAAGAAAAAATACTAATCCATACAGAGTTGTTACAAAAATTAAAATAAAAATATTGATTACATCTGAACTGACAAAAATTCCCCCCACAAAAATATTCATGAAGCAGAAGAAAACTGTAAGTCACAATTCAAAACTGAGTTAAATACACTCGAAGAAGAACTTGGGGAAAAGATCTTTGACTTATAAATTAAACATTAAAGGCAGAAATGGAGAAAGAAGAAAAGAAATGAAAAGCTTAACATACAAATATATGCATTAAAAAACAATGGAAAAGAAATAATATTTAAAATATTTTACTGTTAGAATTTGGGTAAGAAATATACACTACTTTCTTTAAATATGATCAATAGTTTGCTAATATCACGCCTGTAATCAGTAGGCCCAGGCAGGTGGATCACCTGAAGTTTGAGACCAGCCTGGCTAACATGGAACATCTAAGTAAGGGCACAATTAGGTAAGTTACCAGTGCAAGGGAGTGTCTGGTGGGGGAGGGAGGTAAACAAAGAGTTTTAAAGTATGCCTTCAGGCTAAAAGCAAGAAAGGAAAAAATGTTTCAAAATGCATTTTGAAGGTAAGCTACTCCATCACAAAAGTGTATGTGAGTTTTTTCTTTTTCCTCAGGTAAAACTTTAGAGTCACATCTTTTAAGAAATCTCATTAATAATGAGAGAACTTCAAGGCACTCTCGTTAGTGGGATAAGAAAATGAATCAAAAGTCACACTCTGAACAAACAAATTTCATTATCTGGCATTTGCTAACTAGGAAGTTTTGAAATCTGTATTTCAAAAAATAAGACATTAAAATTATTTTTTCCACTAAATTACAATGAACTCTAGATTATTCCAAGATCTTTAGAATAACTCTGGAAGTTTATAACATAGAATCAGAAAAAAACTATAGGATATAGAATATAAACAGATATGGTTTAAAACTCCAAAAGAGATATGTGCCTAACAGATGGAAAGAATATATACATTTGTGCTTGTATTACAAAATTTGAACCATTCTAATAAGACAATAAAGAAACAAGACATTAGATATGTAATTTAAACCCAACCTGACTACTCCACTTTTAGCTTTGATTGTAAAAGATGAGCTCATCCCTGTGGTTAGGCTTATGAGAAAAACTGTCCTACATGTCGGCAGCCACAGATCTTGAGGCCTGAGCAGACTCTCTGGTTAATAAGCAATATCAGGCTGTTCAGAAAATCACTGCTAAGCATTATAATTGTCTTCCTGGTGGCCAAATATCTAGTTCTTGGAAATTTTTGATTAAGTATAGAGATGAAGAAGTAAATCTATGATATTAATTTGGAAATCTGACCATTTCCAAAGCAATTCTGAAGACATCAACATCTGGAATAGAAATACAGCGTCAACTTCAATCCTATTGACTGTCTTTTACATATATAAAAATCACAAAGTTACAAGTGACAAGACAGATATAGAGAAAATATAATCTTGGTATTATTCTATAGCCTAACATACAAATACATGCATTAAAAAACAATGGAAAG
This sequence comes from Ateles fusciceps, assembly GCA_036589455.1. Taxonomy (NCBI): domain Eukaryota; kingdom Metazoa; phylum Chordata; class Mammalia; order Primates; family Atelidae; genus Ateles; species Ateles fusciceps. The sequence goes on from JAZHEH010002836.1 coordinate 1,205,825, forward strand.
AAATAATATTTAAAATATTTTAGTGTTAGAATTTGGTTAAGAAATACACACTGCTTTCTTAAAATATGATCAATAGTTTGCTAACATCAAGAAAATTTTTAACTTGAAATTAATATATAATTTTTTTGTTTTCTATTAAGTAAAACTATTATAATCTAATAGACAAGAGAGAAAAATCTGTAGATAATGTGGCCATGATCTCAATTTCGCTGGAGAGTTGTGGTTACACGTTCCCCATTTGCCATCAGAAACAAGTATATTAGGGATTTCTGTCCATGTACTACTTTCCTGCTAAAGAATCAGAGGTTATATCGAGTCACAGAGAAGTAGAGGAAGAAAGAGAGTAATAAATAAAGGAAGGGAAGACAAGAGGAATAGATGGAAAGAGAATGAGAGTAAATTTTACATTTGCTCAGCAATGAACCAATTTGCTTTTTAACATAGAATCTTTCCTCTGCAATGTTTTTGGACACAATAGCCACAATATAAAAAAATCTACCTATGTGATTCCAGTGAAGTTTTTCTTGAAATGCTTGTACTCTTCCCATAGAACCAGTTCATTGTCACTGACTCCCTTTGCCCACTCTATTTTGAGGCTGGGCCATGAGAGAGCAAGGTGGGCCATCAATCCCACGCTTAATGCCTGGTGCCTACATCCCTCAAGTACAGCAGCTGGGTCTCATTCTACCTTCTTGTCTTTCACAGCCAGCCCCCACTGGCAAATGTGCACAGCGCCTCCCTTACTTAAGTGGCTTATCCCGCAAAAATTTTTGTATGCACCCCATCATCTCTTTACCACAATTCTCCACTTTAATGTTATAAATTATGAAAATATAATTAAACTGCTTAAACTGGAAAAGCTAAGACTCATGTTTTGCTTTTGAATACATCCAAGACAAGTGCTGAATGTCCAATATAATCTCTTATAATGCATATGTTAAAAATATAGTGTCACTGCAAAATAGTAGTTTTAGAGTCAGCTCTGATTTCAAATCCCAGCACTCTCACTAGCACATTATGTTCATTGACTTGAAAATTATTTATCATTATGAACCAGACACTATGAGAGGTTGGAGATATAGCAATGGACAAAAGAGACAGAGTATCAGATCTCTCTGAGCTTGAAATGGAAGAAATAAATACTGATCAACAATGATATTAATAAGTGTATTATTACAATACAAGAACTATAAACTGAGGCAATGTTCTAAACAAAAAGAAACAACAGTCTAGGTTCTATGAGATAGGGAATAAAAAATAACCTGGCCTAGAGTAACAGAGGAAAAACTTCCCTAAGAAAATGAGGCTTGAGACTCATTTGAAGAATCCATAGGAACTAATAGCCTTAAAGGTTGTTAATTCAAAAAGATCTCTTCAAAAGAAAATGGAATTCTAATATTTTACATGGTATCTTTTTCATGTTCGTTAATAATAATAACACACTTATTTGGAGAATAATTTTTATTAATCTAGCTGAGACAATAGCTCATCTTTCAAAGACGTAAGGTGTGTTAGGGCATATGCAAAGGCCCAGCCTCAGGAGAAGCCAGGATGCATCTAAGCACCTGAGAAAAAAGGACCCTAAAAGGCAAAGGAGTTCATTGCAAGATTTGGTAAGCAACGGCAGGGGCCAGAACATCCCAGTGCATGTTCACCTTGCTAATGACTCTTTTCCTCATCTTAACAAGGGGAAGTCACTAAAAGATTTGACATAAAAATGGTGATATTTTAATTAGATCACTCTGTTTCCTGTGTGAGTATACGGTGTAGAAATATTGTAATACTCCCAACAAAGGAGGAACCTGATTTGACTAGGGTTAGTGCCAGCAGTAGAAATGGCAATGCATGGATATATTAGAGAGTTGAGGAAAAAAAAAAAAGAATCTGGTGATAAATTGGATACAGAGGGAGAAATGTAGAGGAGAAACAAAGATGGCTTTGAGTTTTCTGGTTTGCCTAGCAGGATGGGTGATGATGACGATCACTGAAATATGTACCAAGGTAGTGTTATAGGAGATGAAAAGAAATCATTTAGGTAGGTAGATAAAGAGAGTCCCTGGCAGAAAACTTTCTTTCTAACAAAAAGCAGCTCAGAAATTGCTCCCTTTCTAACCTCATGCAGTTCAAAGAAATCATCTCTCTTCTATCATGCAGTTGAAAGAAATCACCTCTCTTGTTACAAAGAGCAGCCTGGAAGATCAGGCTGAAAAACACAGATATGCAACTTGGCTACAGAAAGGGAAGTTTCCTGGGTAATTACAAAACGTCACATACAGACAATGGGCGCCAATAAAAACTGTGTGCCTTAATAAGCCCGTTCCTTTCCCTTTCTTTAAGCACACTACATTAGGGAAGCCGAGTTGGAAGCCTGCCGGGGAGGAGGTGGGGGAGTGGAGTGGGATGGGGGTGAGGGGAAGGGCAGGGGTTGTGGGGGAGTGGCCATGAGATCAAAACCTACTTATTTAGCTCAGGCAGAGAGGCCATTTTAGTAGAGATGGGAGATACCATGAGTTCACATATGAATATGTTGAATTTGAGATGCCTTTGAGACATCCAAGATGGAGGTTCAATTAAGAAGTTGGATGAACACATCTGGATTTCAAAAGAAAGATCTGTGCTAAAGATACGTATCTGAGAATTAATAACATAGAGATGGTAACTGAACCTGTGGGCATGGGATAAATTACCTAGGAAAAGAGGATAAAGCACTCCTTTCTAACCCTATTGGAATTAAAGGCCTTTTTTTTTCATTTAAAAAAAGGGTTTTTTTTGTATTTTTTTGAAATGCCCTATTACTATCCTGAAAAGAAATAAATATCATAACCTATTTACATACATAATGAGATAATATTCATGAAAGTGCTTCACAGACAATGTGGAAAATTGTTTACCTATAGTTCTTTCTCAGCTGACTAAAACAATGATGGATATGTTAATAAAAGCAATAACACTAAATAAAATTCATACTATGCCTAATTACTATATGACATAACAGCTATAATAATTATACACATAATTATATGTCAGATCAATTTTGCTTCAGGTTTTAATTAATTCCCAAACAAAACTCATCAAATGTGGTAAACTTTAATGGCCTCTTTCACAGAGCATAATCCTACCCATATATTTTAAAAACGTAGAGAACATTATTCTCCAGATATATAGAAAAAATTATATGTATGGAAAATGAAAGCATTTTAGTTCTTTCAGAGCGAGCTATATGCAGGTGAATACTGATTAAAATATACATAAATTATAGTTAATGTGAACAAATACATAATAATTTTGTACACATAAATTCTAAGGTAAACAAATAATGCTGCTAAAAATCATACAAATAAAAAATCTAAAGCCACTGAAATACATAAAGCAATTTATTATACTTCCAAAAAATAGAACAGCCAAAATAATGCAATTAGTGTAAATTAAAAGTGAATTTAAAGAAGATAACTCCATAAAAAAACTTTATGAAATCACAGAAATATCTCAAATTCCTTTATATTTAAACATAAATATGTGCACACCTAAAGAGTTAGGATAGGAGACTACTGTCTCCCAAAATAAATGATACACAATATAACCAAGTTAAATGAGGATATAATCAAAGCTTAGGCACTGATTCGAACTAGAATTGAGTAAGAGAAACAAATGTTAACAGACAGTTTCTTTTTTTCTTTTCTTTTTTGTTGTTTTGAGACGGATTCTGGCTCTGTTGCCCAGGCTGAAGTGCAGTAGCGTAATCTCGGCTCACTGCAAAGTCTGCCTCCCAGGTTCAAGCAATTCTCCTCCTCAGCCTCCCAAGTAGCTGGGATTACAGGCGTGTAGCACCATGCCTGGCTAATTTTTTTCGTTTAGTAGGGATGGAATTTCACTATGTTGCCCACGCTGGTCTCAAACGCCCCACCTCTGGTGATGAGATCGCCTTGACCTCTCAAAGTGCTGGGATTACAGGTGTGAACCACCGTGCCCAGTCTGACAGTTTTGTTTTAATCATAAAAAGACTTAAGTGTGGAAAGGGCTATAAAAGAACATATTTAAAAATATATGCTTATGGAAAATAAAAATAAAATAATCACATGGGTAGATGTTCATTATAAAATATTAACTCTAGAAACTACATGTAGAAATTCTACTAAAAATAAAACTCTGTTCAAATTTTATTTTGGTTTACATTTTATTTATTTATTTATTTATTTATTTGAGATGGAGTCTCACTCTGTTGCCCAGGTTGGAGTGCAGTGACGCCATCTTGGCTTACTACAACCTCCGCCTCCTGGGTTCAAGTGATTCTCCTGACTCAGCCTCCTGAGTAGCTGGGGTTACAGGCATGTACCACCACACCCGGCTAATTTTTGTATTTTTAGTAGAGACGGGGTTTCACCATCTTGGTCAGGCTGGTCTTGAACTCCTGACTTTGTGATCTGCCCACCTCAGACTCTCAAAGTGCTGGGATTACAGGCAAGAGCCACCACACCTGGCCTACATTTTATTTTATCTATTTTATTTTTATTTTTCAACTTTATTTTAAGTTCACAGGGTACATGTGCAGGTTTGTTCCATGGGTAAATTGTGTGTTTTTGGGGTTTGGTGTACAAATGATTTCATTACCCAGGTATTGAGCCTAGTACCTAATAGGTAGTTTTTCAATCCTCACCCACCTATCACCCTCCACCCTCAAGTAGGACGCAGTGTCTATTGTTCCCCCTCTTTGTGTCCATGTGCACCCAAAGTTTATCTCCTACTTATAAGTTAGAACATGCAATATTTGGTTTTCTGTTCCTACATCAATTGGATTAGGATAATGACCTCCAGCTTAACCCATGTTGTTGTAAAGGACATATTTTGTTCATTTTTATGGCTGCATAGTATCACATGGTGTTTATGTACCACATTTCTTTATTCAGTCCACTGTTGATGGGCATCTAGGTTGATTCCATGTCTTTGCTATTGGGAATAATGCTGCAATAAAAATATAAGTACATCTATGTTTTCAGTGGAACAATGTACATTTCTTTGGGTATATATCTAGTAACAGATAGCTGGATCAAATGGTAGTTCTGTTTTAAGTTCTTTGAAAAATCTCCAAACTGCTTTTCACAGTGGGTAAAGTAATTTACATTCTCACCAAAAGTATATAAGCGTTCCCTTCTCTCTGCAAACTCACCAGCACCTGTTATTTTTTGATTTTTTAATAATAGCCACACTGTCCAGTATGAGATAATATCTAATTGTGGTTTTGATTTGCATTTCTCTGGTGATTAGTGATGGCAAGCATTTTTTTATGTTTGTTGGACAATTGTTGTCTCCTTTTGAAAAGGATCTGCTCATGTCCTTGTCCCATTTTTTAATGGGGTTATTTGTTTTTTGCTTATTGATTTGTTGAAGTTCCTTATAGATTCTGGATATTAGACCTTTACAGGATGTATACTTTGCAAATATTTTCTACTATTTTGTAGGTTGTCTGTTTATTGATATTTTTGTTTGTTTTGTTTGCTATGCAGAAGCTCTTCAAGAAGTTCAATTAGGTCCCACCTGTTAATTTGTTGTTGTTGTTGTTATTGAGTATTCTGCATGTCTGTTAGGTTTATTTGGTGAAGTGTTGAGTTTAGGTCCCAAATATCTTTTTAGTTTTCTGCCTTGATGATCTGTCTAATACAGTCAGTAGAATATTGCAGTCTCCCAATATTCAATATTGTGTGGTTATCTAAGTCTCTTTATAGGTGTCTAAGATCTTATTTTATGAATGTCAGTGCTCCAGTGTTAGGTGTCTATATATTTAGTATAGCTAAGTTTTCTTGTTAAAGTGAACCATTTACCATTATGTAATGTCTTTCTTTGTCCTTTTTGATCATTGTTGGCTTAAAGTCTGTTTTGTCTGAAATGAGAACAGCAACCTCTACTCTTTCATGTTTTCCATTTGCTTGATAGATAGATCTTTCTTCATTCCCACACTTTGAGCTTGTGGGTGTCACTGCATGAGAGATGGGTCTTTTGAAGACAGTATACAGTTGAATATTGCTTCTTTATCCAACATGCCACTCTGTATCTATAAGCAGGGTATTTAGCCTGTTCATATTCAAGGTTAATATTGATATGTGCAGATTTGATTCTTTCTTTCTTTGCTTTTTTTTATGAAGAATTGCATTTTTATTTTATTTTATTTTTATTATTATACTTTAAGTTCTGTGGAACATGTGCAGAACGTAGAGGTTTGTTACATTGGTATATAAGTGCCATGGTGGGTTGCTGCATCCATCACCCTGTCATCTACATTAGGTATTTCTCCTAATGCTATCTTTTCGTTGTGTTGTTGGCTGGTTGTTACGCAGACTTGATTGTATAGTTGCTTTATAGTGTCATGTTATGTAGCTGAGTGTGTTTTTGCAGTAGCAGGTAATGGTCTTTCAATTTTATATTTAGCACTCCCTTAAGGACTTCTTGTAAATCAAGTCTGGTGTTAATGAATTCACTTAACATTTGCTTGTCTGAAAATGATTTAATTTCTCTTTCACCTACAAAGTTTTGTTAGGCCTGATATGAAATTCCTGGTTGGAATTTCTTTTCATTAAAGATGATGATTATAGGTCCCCAATCTCATCCAGTTTATATGGTTTGTGCTGCAAGTCTACTGTTAGCCTCATGGGATTCCCTTTGTATGTTACTGTACCTTCCCTCTAGCTGCATTTAAGATTTTTTCTTTCATGTTGACTTTGGGGAATCTGTTGACGACATGTCTTGGGGATAGTCACCTTCTATAGTATCTTGCAGTAGTTTTCTGAATTTCCTGAATTTGCATATTGGTCTCTCTAGTGAAGTTGGGAATATTTTTGTGAACAATTTTGTCAAATATGCTTTCCAAGTTGTCTGCTCTCTTACTATCTCTTTTAGATATGCCAATCAGTCATAGGTTTGGTTTTATACATAATCCCATATTTCCTGGAGGTATTGTTCATTTTTAAATTATTTTTTCTTTGTCTGCCTACATTTATTCAAAGGAGCAGTATTTAAGCTCTGAGATTCTTTCCTCAGCTTTGTCTATTCTTTTATTGGTGCTTGAATTGCATTCTAAAATTTCTGTAGTGAATTTTTCATTTCCTGAAGTTCAGTTTTGTTCTTTCTTAAATGGCTATGTCATTTTTAAATTCTTCAATCATTTTACTATTTTCCTTGGATTGGGTTTCAACCTTCTTCTGTATCTTGATGAGCTTCCTTGCCATCCAGATTCTGAACCAATGTCTGTCAATTCCACCATTTCATTCTGGTCATGAACAATTACTGGAAAGCTAGTGCAGTTATTTCGAGGTAAGAAGACACTCTAGCTTTAAGAGTTGCCAGAGTTCTTGCACTGGTTCTTATGCATTTATATGGGGTGATGTTCCTTAACCTTTGAAGCCACTGTCTTTGGAATGGGCCTTTCTTTTTTTATATTCTTTGATGCTCTTTAGGGTTTGACTGTGGTGTAAGTTGGGTTTAGTCAATTGGCTTCATTTCTGGATGGTTTCAGGAAGCAAGCCTCAGCTGAGCACTCCTGGGCTGTGTGCTCTAACCCTAAGGGGCTGGGACCAGTTTTGCAGCTTGGTGCTCTGGTCTCTCAAGGTTAAGTGCCTGCCGGATTGGAGGGACTGAGGTGTTCCCAGCCCAGTGTCAACAGCATTCTGATGGAGGCTCCTAGCAAAAGTGCTCCAGTGAGGCAGTCGCAGGCCCCCATGTGCATACAGGCTGACAAGGCAGTTTGGGGAGGCTGCAAGCAAGTACATGCAAGTCGGGGAAGGCTCTGGGTGACTCTGCACTTCTAGGGATCCCTATGCAAAAGAACTCCAATGGGTAGGGAAGCTCTGACAGCAAAAGAGCTACTGGCAAGCTGAAGCTGTGCTGCAAGTGGGTGTGTCCATGCAGGGACCCTGGAAGTAGCTGGCAGACGGGAGGCACTCAGGTTCAGACTGGCACCATCCGACAGACATGCCTGCTTTATCCAGTTCTCACACCTAACAATAAGTAATACCACCTAGAGTGATATGGTCAGCCTTGAGGGATGGGCACCCATGGTCATTCTTCACTGCAGCCACTCCCACACCAAACCTTCTGGGCTCCATGCAGGCTGGAGTTGTACCTCTGCCAACTACCTAGAAGTTCTCCCTGCCAGCTCAGACGTCCATGGGGATTGTGGGCTCTCTCACAGCTAGGATCGTGGAGATCTATAGTGACAGTGGGCCACTCACTCTATGTCTCTTTCACTCACATCTTCCCTAGGATCTGCTCGGGCCCACGAGCAAGTCCTGGTGTTTGGTAATCCTGTACAGGGTTCCCAGTTTCCTCTCCTTTCAGCCCAGGGTCTGTATCCTCCCTCTGTTCACTCTGAATGCCTTCTTTCTAAAGATTTGTTTTGAGTATGCCAGTCTACTTGATGGTCTGATCAGTGGGAGAAGTTGTTCCTGGCTGTGTCTAGTCAACCATCTTAGTGTAATTCAAATTTTACATGTAAAATATATAAGAAAATGTTTTCCATAAGGAAGTGTAAATATAGAAAAATAGGAGTATTTATAATCTACAATGTATCAGAAGATAAAATAATAAGCATTTTTAACAAATAGAATTATTTTCTTCTATTTGTAACAGCTTATTTCATGATGATGCAATGCAAATTTATTCTTTTTCATAAAGCAGCTCATTTCTGGTGCTTATTCTATTGCTATTTAGTTGTGTGATGAGCGTAAAGTCACTGTCACCAGCAGGACCTCAGTTTTCTCATCTGTGGAACACTCTATTTGAATAAAATGATATGGACATCTTGCTCAGCTCTAATCCTGTCACCTAATAATTGAAAGACATTATCACGTATTTAAAATCAAATATGTTAACACATTTCAGTGGCTTTAAGTTTTTAATTAAATGATTTTAATAATGTCAGGTTTATATTAGAATATAGTCACATATATTCATACACAGGGTGACAAAAGACATTATCATATTATCTAATATTGTATTTTATCATTAGGTCATGATGATCAATTGGTGTGGCAGTATTTTTTTTTAAAAGCTAAATTTTGGCCCAGTATTAAAAATAAGAACAAAATGTCTGGGATTATATAAAAACCAAGATTCATGTTTGCTCAATACTTTTATTTCTAATACTGGTTTTGTCTGAGAGCTCCAGTCTAGAAATAAGTAAGTTACACCACTACACCAGAAAAAGTAGGTTACTTCTTTCCAGAAGTATCTTTAGAAAGAAGGCATTCAGAGTGGACAAGGGAGGATCCAGACCCCGGGCTAAAGGAGAGGAAACTGGGACCCCTGTACAGGATTGCCAAACACCAGAAGAAGTAGGTTACTTCTTTCTAGAAGTATTCTCCAGTAATTACTTGTATATCATTTTTATGATGAGATGGACACTGCTAGATAGATATGATAGGTAGTCGAAAAATAATGAGATGCAAATCCCTCTTAAAAATCAAATGAAATTGTGTGAGAAAAAGAATATCTCTGTGAATTGTGGTTAAAGAATGAAGAATATATACCCCCCCAAAATGAGTATTTTTTAAAATAGTCGTGTTGAGAGTGTATTGAGTACAGAGAACAACTGAGAAAATGAATTGTAGAGATAAATTCTGAGTAGTATGTGAATAGTAGAAACACACTGGCATACAGAACTGAGATGGCATTCCACACATTGCCAATGGGAAAAAAAAACAGCAAAGAGGTGGATATAGACACAGTCAGGAATTTCGATTGAATGAGTCAGAAAATCCACTTAAAAAGTAATAGAAACTGAAATTGGGAAAATGAGGGGACAAAGAGGAAGGTTAGATAGGTCAATACCAGCAGTTGATCTAGATTTTATGTCATGGATAAAAGTAGACACATAAGTTCTCAGGCAGAAAAATGAGAAAATGCTTTCGCAAAATTATTTTAGTAGCTTTACGTAAGAAGAATCAAAGCAGTCAGAAGCTGAAGGAATTTGGGCCAGTTCAAATGAGTACACACAAAAACACACACAGAGGCACACTCACACATACAAACACCAAGCATTGGCTAGAGATGCTATAGAGTCTGGAAACTCTACACTCACCATTTTAGATTGAAGATTCTGAAATCATTACAAAATTAATATAGAAATATGTTCATAACCCCTTTAAGCACTGTTAACTACTCACACAATGTCACATAAAACTACATTTTGATTTGTTGTGGAGTGTTACTAATTTATTGATTTGTACAGACAATAATTAAAAAGCACTATAGAAGTCACTTTTTAAGGGGAGAGAGATCCTCCCCTATCCCACAAAGCAAGCCACACCTCAGGTTATATGAGGATATTTATTGAATCTTAATGCTAACAGGCAGAGTTTCTGTTGTTTGGTTTTTTTTCTTTGTTTAGCCACAGTGCTTTTGCTTTTTAAAAAAGTACATTTTAGAGGGATCCAAGATGGTGGATTAGACACAACTCCAGCACACAACACCCAGCGAAGAGATGCAGAAACCCAGAGATCTCCTAGCTCCAACCGAGGTACCAGGTGCATTTCAACGGGTCTGGTCCGAGGGTGAGCAAAGCCCACTCAGGGCGGGGAAGGGTGCTGCTTCACCCAGAAAGTGCATCGGACCAGCCAGTCGGAGGCTCCACCTCTGGTGCTCCAGTCCAGATACAGTGCTTCCCCCAAAGCCTTAGCAATACACAGAACAGGGGATCTTTGCCAGTCAAGCGCCAGGAATTACAAGTGTGGAGTTGAGTAAGAGTCAGCAGACTGAGCTATCGCCCCCCTCCCCCCCACTCAGAGAGAGGGAGCTGTAAGCTGAAGCTGCTGGGCAGCCCCTACCCCATGACCAGAGAGAGAAAGCTGAAAGGGGGAGACTGCCCGGTGCAGCTGGGCGGGTCCCTAACCTCCCCCACAAACCCCAGAGGGCTGAAGCTCTGACTCTAGTGGGTTGTGTAGCCAGTGCCACAGTCTGAGATGAACCCTGAATGATCCAGCCCAGTGGAGGAAGGGCACAACCCACCACTAGAGGGGTGGGACTGGGCTACATGTTTTAACAAAAAACACAGGAAGCCTACCTAGCAACGGGACTGCATTCTTGACAACCCAGCAGCATCTACAGGTCAGCAGAAGAGGCGGGCCTAATTGCCCAGCATAAACAAAAAAGACACAGGAAGCTTCCCTAGTAACCTGAAGGAGTCCCTAGAAACCCAGTAGCGCCCCCACAGGCAGACAAGCGACCTCATCAAGCAGCTCTCTGACACCACAGCCAGGTAAATCCACAAAGATGGGAAAATACCAGCGCAAAAAAGGTGAAACCATCAAAGACCAGAACACCTCTTCTCCTCCAAGGGACCACAGCTCCTCAACAACACAGGATCACAACTTGACCGAGAAGGAGTGTGAAAAATTGACAGAAACAACATTCAGAACGTGGATAATAACAAACTTCTCAGAGCTAAAGGAACACATTCTAACTCAGTGCAAAGAAACCAAAAACCTTGGAAAAATGTTAGACGAAATGCTAACCAGAATAACCAGCTTAGAGAAGAACATAAACGACTTGATGGAGTTGAAGAACACAGCATGAGAACTACGTGAAGCAAACACAAGTTTTAATAGCCGAATTGATCAAGCAGAAGAAAGGATATCAGAGATTGAAGATCAACTCAATGAAATAAAAGAGAAGGCAATACAAGAGAAAAAAGAGTGAAAGAAATGAACAAAGCCTCCAAGAAATATGGGAGAAATATGTGAAAAAACCTAATCTATGCCTGATCGGTGTACCTGAATATGACAGGGAGAATGAATCCAAGCTGGAAAACACACTCCAGGATATTATCCAGGAGAACTTCCCAAGCCTAGCAAGGCAGTCCAAATTTCAAATTCAAGAAATACAGAGAACTCCACAAAGATATTCCTCAAGAAGAGCAACCCCAAGGCACATAATCATCAGATTCACCAGGGTTGAAATGAAGAAAAAAATGCTAAGGGCAGCCAGAGAGAAAGGTCAGGTCACCCACAGAGGGAAGCCAATCAGACTCACAGCAGATCTCTCAGCAGAAACTCTACAAGCCAGAAGAGAGTGGGGCCAATATTCAACATCCTTAAAGAAAAGAACTTTCAACCCAGAATCTCATATCCAGCCAAACTAAGCTTCATAAGTGAAGGAAAAATAAAATCCTTTATGGACAAGCAATTATTGAGAGATTTTGTCACCACCAGACCTGCCCTACAAGAGCTCCTGAAAGAAACACTAAGCATGGAAAGGAACAAGTACCAGTCACTGCAAAAGCAAACCAGTTGGCAAAGACCAAAAATGCAATGAAGAAAATGAGTCAACTAATGAGAAAGAAAACCAGCCAGTAACAAAATGGCAGGATCCAAATTCACACATAACAATATTAACATTGAATGTAAATGGCCTAAATGCCCCAATCAAAAGACACAGACTGGCAAACTGGATAAAAAGTCAGAACCCATCAGTGTGCTGTATTCAAGAAACCCATCTCACACACAAATACACACATAGACTCAAAACAAAGGGATGGAAGAAGATTTACCAAGCAAATGGAGAACAAAAAAAAGCAGGGGTTGCAATCCTAGTCTCTGATAAAATGGACTTAAAACCAACACAGATCAAAAGAGACAAAGAAGGACGTTACATAATGGTAAAAGGATCAATCCAATAGGAAGAGCTAACTATCCTAAATACATATGCCCCCAACACAGGAGCACCCAGATACATAAAGCAAGTTCTTAATGACCTAAAATGAGATTTAGACTCCCACACAATAATAGTGGGTGACTTCAATACTCCACTGTCAATATTAGACAGATCAATGAGACAGAAAATTAACAAGGATATCCAGGACTTGAATGCAGAGCTGGACCAAGCAGATCTAATAGACATATACAGAACGCTCCACCCCAAATCCACAGAATATACATTTTTCTCAGCACCATACTGCACTTACTCTAAAATTGACCACATCATTGGAAGCAAATCACTCCTCAGCAAATGCAAAAGAACAGAAATCATAACAAATAGTCTATCAGACCACAGTGCAATCAGACTAGAACTCAGGATCAAGAAACACACTCAAACCCACACAACCACTTGGAAACTGAACAACATGCTTCTGAATGTTGACTGGATAAACAATGAAATGAAGGCAGAAATAAAGATGTTATATACCCAAAGAACTATAAATCGTTCTACTATAAAGACACATGCACACGTATGTTCATTGCAGCCCTGTGTACAATAGCAAAGACCTGGAACCAACTCAAATGCCCATCAATGATAGACTGGACAAAGAAAATGTGGTGCATATACACCATGGAATACTACACAGCCATAAAAAACAATGAATTCATGTCCTTTGTAGGGACTTGGATGAATCTGGAAACCATCATTCTCAGCAAACTGACCCAAGAACAGAAAGCCAAGCACTGTATGTTCTCACTCATAGGTGGGTATTGAACAAAGAGAACACGTGGACTCAGGGAGAGGAGCATCACACACAGGGGACAGTTAGGAGGGTAGGGGAGAGACAACCAGGGGTGGGGAGGGATAACATGGGGAGAAATGCCAGATACAGTATGAACCAAAAGTAAAATAAATTTTTATAAAAAAAGTACATTTTATATTTTAGAGCACTTTTAGGTGCACTGCAAAGTTGAGCAGAAGTTGCAGAAGTTTCCCATAATCCCCACTACCCCTATACAAGTATAGTTTCCCCCCATTATCAACATTGCTAATCAGAGTGGTTATTTGTTACACTTTATGAATCTATATTGACACATCATTATCATCCAGAGACCACAGTTAACATTAGGGTTCACCCTCGGTGTTGTATATTCTATGAGTTTGGAAAAATGTATAAAGAAATGTACTTCCCATTATAATATTATAAAGAGTAGTTTCACTGCCCTAAAATTCCTCTGGGCTCCTCTTTTCATCCCATGCTTCACCCATTCCCCCTGGCAAACATTCTCTTTTATTGTCTCTAAAGTTTTGCCTCCTGGAATGTCATATAGATAGAATCATATAGTATGCAGCCTTTTCAGACTGGCTTCTTTCACTTCCTAATATACATTTAAATTTCCTTTATGACTTTTCATAGCTTGATAGTGCTGAGTAATATTCCACTGTCTGGATGTACCACAGTTTATTTATCCATTCACCTACTGAAGGACAGCCTGGTTGCTTCCAAGTGTTGGCAATTATAAATAAAGCTGCTACAAACATCCATGTGCAGGTTTTTGTGTGGACATTAGTTTTCAACTCCTTCAGGTAAATACCAAGGAGTACAATTGTTGGATCATTTTTTTAAATTTTATAAGAAACCACTAAACTATCTTCCAAAGTGACTGTACTATTTTTCATTCCCACTAGCAATGAATAAGAGTTCCTATTCCTCCAATGTTGCCAGCATTTGGTGGTGCTAATTGTTCTAGATTTTGGTCATTCTAACAGGTCTCATTGTTTTAGTTTGCATTTCTCTGATGACATGTGATGTGGAACATTTTTTTCATATGCTTGTTTGCCGGTATTACATGTTTTGTCGTGGGTGTCAGGGTATGCTTTCTCGAGGGGGGGGGTTTTTTTTTTCATTGTTGTGGGGTATTAAGGTCTTTGGTTCATTTTTCAATCACATGGTTTTCTTTTCTTTTCTTTCTTCATTTTTGACAGATTTAGAAGAGTGGTACATATTTATGGGATACATATTTTACTTTGATACAGTATACAGTGTGTAATAAACAAATCAGAGTAACTGGAACATTTATCACCTCAAACATTTATCATTTTTTTTGTGCTAGGGATATTCCAAATTCCTCCTCTGGTTATTTTGAAATACACAATAAATTATTCTAACTATAGTTGACCTCCTGTGCTACCAAATACTAGATCTTATTCTTTCTCTCTAACTGTACCCATTAAACAACTTTTTATCTAAGCCCCCTCCTCATTACCCTTCTCAGCCTCTGGTAACCATCATTCTATTCCCTATGATATCTTCTAGGATATCAACTTTTTATTTTAGCTCCCACATGTGAATAAGAACATAGAATATTTGTCTTTCTGTGTCTGTCTTATTTCACTTAGTATAATGTCCTCAAGTTCCAACCATGTTTTGCAGATGACAGGATTTCATTACTTTTATGGTTAATGATATTCCATTGTGCATATATACCACATTTTCTTTATCTACTCAGCCTTTGAGAGATACTTAGGTTGATTCCATATCATGTCTATTGTGAATAGTGCTGCAATAAACATGAGAATGCAATATCTCTTTGATATACTGGTTTCCTTTCTTTTGGTTATATACCAAGCAATGGGATTGCTGGTTCATATGATAGCTTCATTTTTAGTTTTTTTGAGGAATTTCTATACTGTTTTCCATAGTAGCTGTGTTAGTTTACATTTCCACCAACAGTGTACAACCATTCCCTTTTCTCTGCCTCCTTGCCAGCCTTATTTTTGTCTTTTTGATATTATAAAAAACATTTTAATTGAGGTGAGATGATATCTCATCATAGTTTGGATTTCCATTCATCTGATGATTAGTGATGTTAGGCATTTTTTCACATATCTGTTGGTTATTTTTATGTCTTCTTGATCTTTTGCCCAATTTCTAATCAGATCATTTGGGTTTTTTCTACTGAACTGTTTGAGTTCCTTATACATTCTGGTTATTAATCTGTCAGTTGAATAGATTGCAAGTATTTTCTCTCATTCTGTAGGTTGTCTCTTCATTTCGTTTTGTTGTTCTCATTGTTGTGCAGAAGGTTTTTAGCTTGATATGATTCCAGTTCTCCATTTTTGCTTTGGTCACCTGTGTTTTAGAAATCTTACTCAAGAAATGGTTCAGGACATTGACCAGATCAATGTCCTGAAGCCTCTCCCCAGTGTTTTCTTTTAGTAGTTTCATAGTTTCAGGTCCTACATTTAAATATTTAATTCATTTTAATTTGATTTTTATATATGGTAAGAGATAAGGGTCCAGTTTCATTCTTCTGCATATGGAGATATACAGTTTTGTCAGCACCATTTATTGGAGAGGCTGTCCCTTCTCCAACGTATGTTCTTGGTGCCTTTATCAAAAAGGAGTTGACTGTAAATGAGTGAATTTATTTCTGAATTTTATCTTCTGTTTCTAATATTAGTCTATTATGTCTGTTTTTATGCCAGGACCATGCTGTTTGGGTTACTACAGTGTTGTAGTATATTTTGAAGCCAGGTAGTATGATGACTACAGCTTTGTTCTTTTTGCTTAGGATTATTCTGTCTATTCTGGGTATTTTGTGGTCCCATATAAATTTTAGAATTCTTTTTCTATTCCTGTGAAAAATATTCTCTACTTTTTAAGAAATTGCCACAATAAAAATCATAATGCATTGATGAAAGAAATAAAAGGGTAAACAAAACATGGAAAGACATATCATGTTCACAGATGAGACAAATCAATATTGTGAAAATGTCCATACTACCCAAAGCAATCTACAGATTTATTACAATCCCTATCAAAATACAAAAGTTGTTTGTTTTCTCATTGTATTTTAAAAACTTCAGAAAGATATTTTGGAAATGTCAGCAAGAGGGCAGAATAGGAAATTCCTGACTTTACCTCCTCTTATGGTTGTATCAAGTAAACAGCTATTTATAGGTTAATTCCCTCTAAGACAAATCTCAAAACTAGTTAATAAACCCCTAAAAACTGGGAAACGGATAAAATATCTGCCTCAAAAAAGGTAGGAAAAGTTGAGACACACATGTGCCAAAAACTCCACCTCAGGAGCAGCTTTTATAATCAGGAGAGAACCTCTCACTCTCAACTTCTCTTCGACGAGAAAAGGTTTTGAAATACACATATAGAGCCCCAAGGTTTACAGTTCCTCCCAGAGTTTAGCCCTTAATTCACCTATCTCTGAAAACAAAAAGGACTCAGCATTTGTGTCTCCCTAGGCTACAGAACAAAGAGGTGATTTTGAATGGACACACATATATTTACAGGGGCTCTATTCACTCCCCCTCCCCCACGATTCAGTGCAGAGAATAGGCTGAAGTGCCCAGCTCCCAGTTCCTACCTGGAAAT
Source organism: Ateles fusciceps (assembly GCA_036589455.1). Lineage (NCBI taxonomy): Eukaryota > Metazoa > Chordata > Mammalia > Primates > Atelidae > Ateles > Ateles fusciceps. Next base: position 1,222,899 of record JAZHEH010002836.1, read on the forward strand.
CTGCATGCTTTTTCCATTGAGTTTTTAATAGCTTGCATCTGGGAACCAACAAGGAGGATAAACAATCGACCTTCAGGAGCCTGAATTGGAGTGACAGTACTTCCCACAACTTCTCCCCCAGCTTGCTCCAGTGGTAAAACCAGGTCTGCAAAATATCCCTGGAAAAACTGTGCATGCATCAAGCACCCCAACCTTTATGCTCCCACCTGAAACACTGAGACTTTAGTGCTTCACACTTCTCAGGATGGCTATTATTTAAAAGTAAATGAACTAAAAGAACAAGTAAAGTAGAACAAATCATATGACCCAGGAATCCTTCTGCTGGGTATATACTCAAAGGTAATGAAATCAGCACCTCATAAAGATATCTGTGCTCCCATGTTCATTTCAGCATTATTCACAATAACGAAGATATGGAAACGACCTAGGTGTCCGCTGACAGACTAATGAATAAAGAAATTGTGGAATATATATACAATGGAATATTATTCAGCCCTAAAGAAAAACACTGCCATTTATAAAAACATGGGTGAACCTGAAGGACACTACGCTAACTGAAGTAAGCCAGACACAGAAATAAAACTACTGCATGATATCACTTTTATGTAGAATCTAAAGAAAAGTTGAAAACAGAAACAGAGAATAGAATGGTGGTTGCTAGTGACAAGGAGGGAAAGAAAATGGACACAAGTAGGTCAAAGCGCTCAAACATATAGGATGAATAAATCTACAGATCTAATATAAATCTTAAGGACTGTAATTAATAATATTGTATTGTATACTAAAAATTTGTGAAGAAAGTAGATTTTAGGTGCTCTCACCACAAAATATAAAGGTAACTATAGAAGATGCTGGGCAGATTAAAATTCTTTACTGTAGTAATCATTTATGTATGATGTATATCAAAACAGTATGTTTTACACCTTAAATATATACAACTTCTGAAGTCACTTTATATTTTTATATAATAGCCCTTTATCAGATATGTCTCCAGCAAATACTTTCTCCCAGTCTTTGGCTTATCTTTTCATCTTTTGACAATGTCTTTGGCAGAGAAGAATATTTTAATTTTAACCAATTAAAATTAATTATCAATTCTTTCTTTCATGAATCATGAGTTTGGTGCTATATCTAAAAAGTTACCACCAAATCCAAGGTAATCTAGATTTTCTGTTATATTCTAGGAATTTTATAGTTTAGTACTTTCACTTAAGTCTCTGATCCACTTTGAGCTCATTTTTATAAAGGCTGTAAGCCTTGTGTAAAGATTTATTTATTTATTTTGCATATGAGTGTCCCATTGTTCTAGCAGCCTTTGTTGAAAAGACTTATCTTGTCTATCTACATTGTGTTGCTTTTTCTTCTTTGTCAAATATCAATTGACTAAGTTTCTGTGGGTTTATCTGTTAACCACTCCATTTTATTCCAGTGATCCATTTGTCCGTTCTTTCGCCAGTTCCACACTGTCTTAATTATTGTAGTTTTATAGTAAGTCTTATAGTCAAGTAGTGTCACAGTCTTCAACTTTGTTCTCCTTCAATACTGTGCTGGCTATTCTGTCTTTTGAATCTCCATATAAACCTAATAATCATGTGAAAAAAAGCATACAGAATGAAGAGACAAAGATTTTTTAGGAAACTACTTTAAAATGGAGAAGGATTTTATCTGTAGTAACAACATAAAGGTTTGCCATGTGCTCAGCACCTGCCTAAATGCTTTGAAGGCATTATATTATTTAACCCACAGAAAGTTATTTTCAAAAATGAGACACTATAATGCTGATTTTATAAATGAGAGCACTGAAGGTCAGATAAATGAATTTTCCCAAGGTCTCAACGTTAGTAAGAGATAAGGCCTGGGCAATGTGATTCTAAATCTCTTACCTTTCATAACAAAGCAAAGACTAAGAGGGTTCTCATTTTTGCATAGTATTATATGCTATATACTGATAATGAAAACATTGGAATTTAAAAATGATATCTAAAAGATTTACTACAGGAGTGCCACTAGCGACACTTAAAATGTTCCTATAAAAGAGAAGGAATTTAGAATTATTTAAAAGGACATTAAATGGTATTTGGAAAGGAATACTATATCTTAGATAAAGATTTGCTATTAATAACCTACATATTTTTAAAGAAAGTGAAAGTGAATTTATATAATTTAATTTCTCAAAATTTATTAAATATATACCATTATAAGGTGTGCATAATATGAAGTACAAAACATAATACAATAAAATCAGTATTTCCAACCCTCAAATAACTCATGAGCTACATGACTGGACAACTGATTAAAACAAATTTAATGCAATGATAAGAGTAAAATAATCCAATGATACAATTATATTAACAGCAGTTTTGTGTTAAATTGTGTAGCTATAATGACATGGTATCAAAAGTCTACAGTATTGCACATTTATCTAACTGCCCTGAAATCCCCATTGCTTGCCATGTGGGGCACAAATAAATTTAACTGCTTTTAGGGGATAGCACGACTAATCTTTTGCATCGTTCCACTCTTTACCCAATCCATTAGCCACAGATATTTCTCCTCACTCTCTCAACCCCTAGATATTGTTTTTAATTGTCCAACTTATTCCTAGTGACATCCTACACATCATGGATGAAGAAGTTGTAGAAAAATGTGATTAAATGACTTATTTGACATTTAATTATTTGATAAATAACAGCTTGGACTGAAACTCAGGGCTTTCAACTCCAAGCCCAATATACTTTTGGCTACATCTGACTAGAAATTAGAAAATTACTTAACTTAGTTCTCAGTCATCTAAGTTAATGAGAATATAGGAATTACAAGACATAAGTAATATGAAGAATAAAAGGAATATCTGGGGAATATGGTGTAACTAAGTGAAACATTAGCTGGTTCCAAAGACCAGGCTTAAGTTAACTGTCCAAAATTATATAGATAGCAAGTAGTACTGGGATTATAAAGACAGCCTTGGCATACATATTAAGATTATTAACCTTCGCCCTTAATACATATTTTATGTCTATGTTATTTAATGGGACACATTAAAACTGATAATTTGCTACAATACAGTGAGTTCAGATTGTTTTCTGTCCTGAACAATGTGTCTTTTGTCAGTCATGTTAGATTTAGTAAATATTAAACTAAATTATATTGAGCTCCATATGGATGAAAAATATCCAATAACTAAAGAGAATAACTGTTATCTTGAAATTCTTTTATACTTTTTCTTTTTAAATATCAGCTGCTTTTTACTTTTTTATTATAACACAATTGCAGTATTTTCTCTTTTTGTTTGTATAAATTTAAGAAGTACAAGTGCAGTTTTGTTACATGGATATATTATACAAAGGTGAAATCTGGCCTTTTAGTATAATCACCAATTGAATAATGTACATTGTACCCTTTAAGTAATTTCTTGTCCCTCATCCCCCTTCCACTCACCCACCTTTCCCAGTCTTCAATGTCTATTATTCCCCACTATGTACATGTGGTTACATTTTTTAGCGCTGACTTATAAATGAGACCATACAGCATTTGACTTTTTGTTTCTGCATTGTTTCACTTAAGATAATGACCTGCAATTCACTTAAGATAATGATATCATATCCATTTAATGATATAGTATCATAAGTATATAGTATTACACATCCACATTGCTACAAGAGACACAATTTCATTTTTTTTAATGGCCGAATAGTATTCCATAGTATTTCATTGGATAAAAAAAAATGTACATTATTTTCTTTAATCATTCACTGATGGACACTTAGGTTGATTACATATCTGTCTTATTGTGAATAGTGGTGCAATAACCATACAAGTGCAGGTGCCCTTTTTATATAATAACTTCTTTTCTTTTAGGTAGATACCTAGTAGTGGGATTGCTGGATAGTAGTTCTATTTCTAGTTCACGGAGATGTCTCCATACTGCTTTTCATAGCAGTTGTATTAATTTACATTCCCATAAACAGTGTCTAAGTGTTTCTTAACTATTCTCTAGATCCTCAACAAATCTATTACATTTTTTCCATTTTATAACTAGCCATATTCTGACTCAGGTCAGATGACATCTCACTGTGGTTTTAATTTGCACTTTCCTGATGATTAGGAATGTCGAGCATCTTTTCTATGCTTCTTACCCATTTGTATATCTTGTTTTGAAAAATATCCATTCAAGTTCTTTGCCCACTTTTTTTTTTAACTTTTATTTTAGATTCAGGGTTACATGTGAAGGTTTGTTACAGAGTAAACTTGTGTTACAGGGTTTGTCATACAGATTATTTCATCACTCATGTACTAAGCCTAATACCCAGTAGTTATTTTTTCTGCTCTTTCACTTCCTCCCACCCTCAACCCTTTGAAAGGCTCCAGTGTGTGTTGTTTCCATCTATGTGTACATGTGTTCTTTTATTATTATTATTATACTTTAAGTTCTGGGGTACATGTGCAGATCTTGCAGGATTGTTACATAGGTATACACATGCCATGGTGGTTTGTGACCTCCATTGCCCCATCACCTAAGTTAGGTATTTCTCTAATGTTATCCTCCCAGATCTCCACTGCTATCCCTCCCCTAGCCCTCCAATCCCCAACAGACCCCAGTGTGTGCTGTTCCTCTCCCTATGTCCATGTGTTCTCATTGTTCAACACCTACTTATGAGTGAGAACATGTGGTGTTAGTTTTCTGTTCTTGTCTCACTTTTCTCAGAATGATGCTTTCCAGATTCATCCACATTCCTGCAAAGAACATGAACTCATACATTTTATGGCCGCATAGTATTCCACGGTGTATATGTGCCACATTTTCTTTATCCAGTCTATTGTCGATGGGCATTTGGGTTGGTTCCAAGTCTTTGCTATTGTAAACAGTACTGCAATGTATATACGTGTGCATGTGTCTTTATAACAGCACGATTTATAATCCTTTGGGTATATACCCAGCAATGGAATTGCTGGGTCAAATGGTGTTTCTATTTCTAGATCCTTGAGGAATCGCCACACTGTCTTCCACAATGGTTGCACTAATTTGCACTCCCACCAACACTGTAAAAGCATTCCTATTTCTCCACATCCTCTCCAGCATCTGTTGTCTCCAGATTTTTTTAATAATCATCATTCTAACTGGTGTGAGATGGTATCTCAAGTTGGTTTTGATTTGCATTTCTCTAATGACCAGTGATGATGAGCATTTTTTCATATGTTTGTTAGCTGAATAAATGTCGTCTTTTGAAAAGTGCCTGTTCATATTCTTCACCCACTTTTTGATGGGGTTGTTTTTTTTTATCATAAATTTGTTTAAGTTCTTTGTAGATTCTGGATATTAGCCCCTTGTCAGATGGATAGATTGCAAACATTTTTTCCCATTCTGTTGGTTGTCAGTTCACTCCAATGATTGTTTCTTTTGCTATGCAGAAGCTCTGGAGTTTAATTAGATCCCATTTGTCTATTTTGGGTTTTGTTGACATTGCTTTTGGTGTTTTAGTCATGAAGGCTTTGCTTAGGCCTATGTCCTGAATGGAATTGCCTAGGTTTTCTTCTAGAGTTTTTATGGTGTTAGGTCTTATGTTTAAATCTTTAATCCATCTTGAGTTAATTTTTGTATAAGATGTAAGGAAGGGGTCCAGTTTCAGCTTTCTGCACATCGCTACCCAGTTTTCCCACACCATTTATTAAACAGACAATCCTTTCCCCATTGCTTGTTTTGTCAGGTTTGTCAAAGATCAGATTGTTGTAGATGTGCGGTGTTACTCCCAAGGCCTCTGTTCTGTTCCATTGGTCTGTATTTCTATTTTGGTACCAGTACCATGCTGTTTTAATTACTGTAGCCTTGTAATATAGTTTGAAGTCAGGTAGCGTGATGCCTCCAGCTTTGTTATTTTGCTTAGGATTGTCTTGGCTATGTGGCTCTTTTTTGATTCCATATAAATTTAAGGCAGTTTTTTCCAGTTCTGTGAAGAGGTCAATAGTAGCTTGATGGAGATAGCATTGAAGCTATAAATTACTTTGGGCAGAATGGTCATTTTCAGGATGTTGATTCTTCCTAATCATGAGCATGGAGTGTTTTTCCATCTGTTTGTGTCCTCTCTTATTTCCTTGATCAGTGGCTTGTAGTTCTCCTTGAAGAGATCTTTTACCTCTGTTGTTAGTTGTATTCCTAGGTAGTTTATTCTCTTTGTAGCAATGGTGAATGGGAGTTTGCTCATGATTTGGCTCTCTGTTATTGGTGTATAGGAATGCTTGTGATTTTTGCACACTGATTTTGTATCTGAGACTTTGCTGAAGTTGCTTATTGTCTTAAGGAGATTTTGGGCTGAGAGGATGGGGTCTTCTAAATATACAATCATGTCGTCTGCAAACAGAGACAATTTGACTTCCTCTTTACCTGTTTGAATACCCTTTATTTTGTTTTTCTTGCCTGATTGCTCTGGCTAGAACTTCCAATACTATAATGAATAGGAATGGTGAGAGAGGGCACTCTTGTCTAGTGCCAGTTTTCAAAGGGAATGCTTCCAGTTTTTGCCCATTCAGTATGATATTGGCTATGAGTTTGTCATAGATAGCTTTGATTATTTTGAGATAACTTCCACTGATACCTAGTTTACTGAGAGTTCTTAGCATAAAGGGCTGTTGAATTTTGTGGAAGGCCTTCTCTGCATCTATTGAGATAATCATGTGGTTTTTGTCTTTGATTCTGTTTATGTGATGGATTATGTTTCTAGATTTGCGTATGTTGAACCAGCCTTGCATTCCCGGGATGAAACCTAGTTGATCGTGATGAATAAGCTTTTTGATGTGCTGTTGCATTCGGTTTGCCAGTATTTTATTGAATATTTTTGCATTGATATTCATCATGGATATTGGCCTGTAGTTTTCTTTTTTAGTTGTGTCTCTGCCAGGTTTTGGTATCAGGACGATTGATGTTTGTCTCATAAAATGAGTTAGGGATGAGTCCCCTCTTTTTGTATTGTTTGGAATAGTTTCAGAAGGAATGGTACCAGCTCCTCTTCGTATGGCTAATAGAATTTGGCTGTGAACCTGTCTGGACCTGGACTTTTTTTTTGATTGGTAGGCTATTAATTGCTGCCTCAACTTCCGACCTTGTTATTGGTCTACTCAGGGATTCAACTTCTTCCTGGCTTAGTCTTGGGAGGGTGTAAGTGTTCAGGAATTTATCCATTTCCTCTAGATTTACTGGTTTATGTGCACAGAGTTGTTTGTAATAATCTCCGATGGTAGTTTGGATTTCAGTGGAATCAGGGATGATATCCCCCTTATCATTTTTTACTGCATCTATTTGATTCTTCTCTCTTTTCTTTTTTATTAGTCTGGCTAGTGGTCTATCTATTTTGTTGATCTTTTCAAATAACAGCTCCTGGATTTATTGATATTTGAAGGGTTTTTCGTGTCTCTACCTTCTTCACTTTTGCTCTGATCTTAGTAATTTCTTGTCTTCTGCTAGCTTTTGAATTTGTTCGATCTTGCTCCTCTAGTTCTTTTAATTGTGATGATAGGGTGTCAATTTTAGATCTTTCCTTGCTTCTCATTTGGGCGTTTAGTGCTATAAATTTCCCTCTAGACACTGCTTTTAATGTTTCCCAGCAATTCTGGTATGTTGCATCTTCATTCTCATTGGTTTCAAAGAACATCTTTATTTCTGCCTGCATTTCAGTATTTATCCAGTAGTCATTCACGAACAGGCTGTTCAGTTTCCATGTAGTCATGTGGTTTTGAGTGAGTTTCTTAATCCTGAGTTCTAATTTGATTGCACTGTGGTCTGAGAGACTGGTTGTTATGATCTCTGTTTTTTTGCATTTGCTGAGGAGTCATTTATTTCCAATTATGTGATCAATTTTAGAGTAAGTGCAATGTGGTGCTGAGAAGAATGTATATTCTGTGGTTTTGGTGTGGAGAGTTCTGTACATGCCTATTAGGTCTGCTTGCTCCAGATCTGAGTTCCAGTCCTGGATATCCTTGTTAATTTTCTGTCTCATTGATCTGTCTAATATTGACAGTGGAGTGTTAAAGTCTCCCACTATTCTTGTGTGGGAGTCTAAGTTTCTGTGTAGGTTCTTAAGAACTTTCTTTATGTATCTGGGTGCTCCTGTATTGGGTGCATATATATTTTGGACAGTTAGCTCTTCATGTTGCATTGATCCCTTTACCATTATGTAATGCCCTTCTTTGTCTCTTGATCTTTGTTGGTTTAAAGTCTGTTTATCAGAGACTTGGATTGCAACTCCTGCTTTTTTTTTTGCTCTCCATTTGCTTGGTAAATCTTCCTCCATCCCTTTATTTTGAGTCTATGTGTGTCTTTGCACATGAGATGGGTTTCCTCAACACAGCACACCGAAGGGTCTTGACTTTTTATCCAATTTGCCAGTCTGTGTCTTTTGATTGGGGCATTTGGCCCGTTTACATTTAAGGTTAATATTGTTATGTGTGAATTTGATCCTGCCATTTTGATACTAGCTGGTTGTTTTGCTCATTAGTTGACACAGTTCTTCATTGTGTCAATGGTCTTTACCATTGGGAACATTTTTGCAATGGCTAGTACCGGTTGTTCCTTTCCATGTTTAGTGCTTCCCTCAGGAGCTCTTGTAAGGCAGGCCTGGTGGTGATGAAATCTCTCAGCAATTGCTTGTCCATAAAGGATTTTATTTCTCCTTCACTTATGAAGCTTAGTTTGATTGTATATGAAATTCTGGGTTGAAAGTTCTTTTCTTTAAGGGTGTTGAATATTAGCCCCCATTCTCTTCTGGTTTGTAGGGTTTCTGCTGAGAGATCCACTGTGAGTCTGACGATCTTCCATTTGTGAGTAACCTGACCTTTCTCTCTGGCTGCCCTTAGCATTTTTTCTTCATTTGAACCCTGGTGAATCTCACAATTATGTGCCTTGGGCTCTTCTTGAGGAATATCTTTGTGGTGTTCTCTGTATTTCCTGGATTTGAATGTTGGCCTGCCTTGCTAGGTTGGGGAAGTTCTCCTGGATAATATCCTGAAGAGTGTTTTCCAGCTTGGATTCATTCTCCCTGTCACATTCAGGTATACCAATCAAGCATAGATTAGGTCATTTCACATAATCCCATAGTTCTTGGAGACTTCGTTGATGTCTTTTCACTCTTTTTTCTCTAATCTTGCATTCTCATTTTACTTCATTGAGTTGATCTTCAATCTCTGATATCCTTTCTTTTGCTTGATCAATTAGGCTATTAAAACTTGTGTATGCTTCGCAAAGTTTTCGTGCTGTATTTTTCAGCTCCATCAAGTAATTTATGTTCTTCTCTAAGCTGGTTATTGTAGTTAGCATTTTGTCTAACCTTTTTTCAAGGTTGTTCGTTTCTTTGCATTGGGTTAGAACATGTTCCTTTACCTCAGAGAAGTTTGTTATTACCCACCTTCTGAAGCCTGCTTCTGTCAATTCATCAAACTCATTCTCCATCCAGCTTTGTTCCCTTGCTGGTGAGGAGTTGTAATGAAGGAGGAGAGGCATTCTGGTTTTTGGTGATTTCATCCTTTTTGCACTGGTTTCTTCCCATCTTCATGGATTTATCTACCTTTGGTCTTTCAAATTGGGTACTTTTGGATGGGGTCTCTGAGTGGACATCCTTTCTTAATGTTGAAGCTTTCTTTATGTTTTTTAGTTTTCCTTCTAACAGTCAGGGCCCTCTGCTGCAGGACTGCTGGAGGTCTACTCCAGACTCTGCTGGCTTGGGAATCACTTGCAGGGGATGCAGAACAGCAAGGATTGCTGCCTGTTCCTTCCTCTGGTAGCTTTGTCTCAGAAGGATACCCGCCAGATTTCAGCCAGAGCTCTTCTGTATGAGGTGACTCTTTGGATAGACAGGGGTCAGGGAACCACTTGAGGAGGCAGCCTGTCCCTTATTAGAGCTCAAATGCTGTGCTGGGAGCTCCCTTGCTGCCTTCCGAGCTGCTGGGCAGGGACATTTAAGTCTGCTGCAGGGGAATTCACAACCACCTCTTTTCCCAGGTGCTCTGTCCTGGAAAGCTGGGGCTTTATTTATAAGTCCCTGATAGGCTGCTGCCTTTTTTCAGAGATGCCCTGTCCAGCAAGGAGGGAGTCTAGTCACAGTCTGCCTGCAGAGGCATTGCTGAGCTGCTGTGGGCTCTGCCCAGCTGCTGTGTAAACTTCTTTGTGCTTTTGTTTACACAGGTAAGGTTAGAGCTGCCTGGGTAATGGAGGATGCCCCCCTCCTCCCACCGAGCTTGACCATCCTGGGTCAGTTTAAACTGCTGTGCTGGCTGCAAAAATCCCAAGCCAGTGGGATTCAGTTTGCTAGTCTCCCTGGGGGTGGGACCTCCCACCCCTACCCCAGCCGGCACACCTCGCTCCCCTGCCTTCAGCCCCCTTTCTCTCAGGGGTATGGGCAGCTCTGTCTCACAGGCACTCCAGGCTCCAGTCAAAACTGCCGCTCAGATTTGTGCTGGGAACTTGTGGTGTTGGCTAAATTGGCCACCCAGATTTGTGCTGGAAACCCACAGTGCCTGTCATTTGCCCACTTTTTAATGGATTTTGTTTTTTTGTTGTTTGAGTTCTCTATAAATTCTGTACATCAGTCCCCTATCAGATGCACAGTTAGCAAATATTTTATTCTATTCTGCAAGTTGTCTGTACACTCTGTTATTTCCTTTGCCAAGGAAAAGCTATTTAGTTTAATTTAGTCCTACTTGTCTATTTTTGTTTTTATTACTTGTGCTTTTGAGGTCTTAGTTATAAATTATTTGCCTAGCCCAACATACAGAAGCATTTTCCCTAGGTCTTTCCTAGTATTTTAATCATACCAGGTCTTATATTTAAGACTTTAATCCAAATTGAGTTTATTTTTGTATATCATGAGAGATAAGGGTCTAGTTTCATTCTTTTGCATATGGCTATCCAATTTTCCTGGCACCATTTATTGAAAACAGTGTCCTTTCCCCATGCTGTTTGGGTTCTTATAGACTTGTGGCAAAACCTGAGGTCAGTTTTGTTCTTTTTGCTTAGAATTGCTTTAGCTATTTGGGCTCTTTAATGATTCCATATAAATTTTAAGATAATATTTTATAATTCTGTGAAAAATGACATTTGTATTTTGATAGAAATTGTATTAAATCTATAGATTGCTTTGGGCATATGGTCATTTTAATAATATTAATTTTTCCAATCCATGAGCATGGCATGTTTTCCTATTTGTTTGTGTCATCTACAGTTTCATTCATCAGTATTTTGTAGTTTCCCTTGTAAGGATATTTCATCTCCTTGATCAAATATATTCCTGGCTATTTTATCTTTTTTAGCTATTGTAAATGGGATTGCATTCTTGATTTCAGTTTTAGCTTGACCATTATTGGTGAGGAGAAATGCTACAGATTTTTGTACATTGATTTTGTATACTAAAACTTTACTAAATACATTTATCAAATCTAAGAGTTTCTGGAGGAATCTTTAGAATTTTCTAACTAAGTATAAGATCATATCATCAATGAACAGAAAAAATTTCACTTCCTTTTTTCCAACTAGAATGCCTTTTATTTCTTTCTCTTGCCTGATAGCTCTGGCTAGAACTTCCATTCTAAGTTGAATAGGAGTGGCAAAAGTGGACATTTTTATCTTGTTGTAGTTCTTAGAGGGATTGCTTCAAATTTTTCCCACTCAGTATGATGTTGGTGATGGGTTTGTCATATATGCTCTTTCTTTATTATTATAGAAGGTATGTTCCTTCTATGCCTAGTTTGTTGAAGGTGTTTATAGTGAAAGGATGCTGGAAATTATCAAATTCTTTTTTCAGCATTTATTAATACTATCATATGGTTTTGTCCTTAATTCTGTTTGTGTAATGAACCATATTTATTGATTTGCAAATGCTGAACAATCCTTGCATATCTGGGAGGAGGGGGAAACCACTTGATCATGATGTATTATCTTTTTGATGTGCTCTTGGATATGATTAGCTAGTATTTTGATGAGGATTTCTGGATGCTTGTTCATTCATCTACAGTTTTCTAGGTGTATTCAGTGGCAAAGAATCTGCATAATTTCCTTGGTTATAAATAGCCTTAGAGTGGTGGCTTTCTCAAATGTTGGTTGGATTAGTAGTAGTGGTGTAGCAGGTGGGCGAGCAGGCTCAGGGCCTCTTGAGAAGCTGAGGTATCAAGGAAGATAGTGGTAGGAAAAGTTGTGTAAAGCTTATCTTGTTTCCAAATCCTATGCACTTCTGCCAGTAAATTTTGTATTGGATTCTGTAGGCTGAATTTCAGGCCAATAGTTCATGCTTGCAGGTAGGATCTGTCTGTGATGACAGCAATAGGGTTTATACTTGATCTTTTTCAACCAGGAAAAATAATCCACTGTCCCAGGCAATTGGCTATGCCATGGAACACTTAATGATCTGGGGCATGTGGTCCAGCAATGTGAGAAGGTTGTAGGGGTAAAGTTAGGTGAAGCTGCAAAGGGCAATGGGGAAAATTTACACTCAGGCCCCACATTGGTGTGTACAAGCATGAGCTCTGATGGGAATTCAGGAGCGGTTGGTAGGCACCTTGGAGATATTCCTGAATGAGAAGTAGAGCAATTATTGCTGTATCAAGTTAGCACAGGAAGGGAAAGGCAGTCCAGGTCCCTAGTCTAGGCAAACGAGTATAGGACCCACCTCCCTCCTCTCATCCTTTAGACCTAGCAGGTCTCACTCCACAACCCAATCAAAGGAACAAGTTGAGACACTCAGTAAAAAGTCATTGCAGTTTACCTTTAGTCTGCAAAGCCACAATGGCTGGGCTGCATAACTTGCCACCTGGGCAAACACATGCCTCTCTGGCAAATCTCCTTCTGCTCCACCCATGAAGGGAGAGATCCCCATTGAAATGCCCACAGCCAGACAAATGCCACACTCATCTCTCAGTTTTGGCTATGGGAGCCCCTCTGATGCCCCAAACCTCGTATTACAATCCCCTGTCCAAGACACTTTAACGCCCAAGTCTGCCACTGCTTCTAGGTCACAGAATCCCACTTAGCTTGGTATGAGATAGGACTGAGAATCACATTTTTCTATCAGGTCTCAAGTACTGGAAAATGCTTGGGGTGCTTCCTAGTGATGTCCCTTCTCACAGTGTTTTACCTTCTCTCCAAGTTAGATCCAGGGCTTGGGAAAGACAAGGTATTCTCCCATAAACTGGATTGTATGGTTTTCCAGTGGAAATGTGGATTGAAAAGGGATACTTTTATCCCTCTCCTACATTGGGACTTCACTCACAGTTCTCAGTCAGACACCACCACACAGGCTGCCCACTTACTGTCTCTTCCCCAGTATCTAAAGGTTTTGTTCACTTTATGTTGAATTTCTGTGTTCCTGCTTGGATAAAAGTTCACATTGTGAATTTCTACACACTATTTTACTTCTTCCAAGTGAGTGAGGCATGTTAGAAAACCCTCTAATCTGCAGTCTTCTATATTAGCTTTTGGTGATGTGTTTAACTACATAATAAGAGATCAGGGCTTTAATTCTCTATTCAGTACTATTTCCCTGAAAATCACAATTTAGAAAATACAATGCACTAATTTTTAGATTAATTATATATCCATCAAAGAAAATTAATACACTGAATATTTTACTGATAGCCACTTTCCAGAAAAATAATCTTTCCTAAACAGTCATTATAAAGCAGATAAGATGCTCAGTTTTGACAACCAGGCTTGAGAAACGATGAAAAATATCCTTATAATTTAATATATCAACTATCTCTGGAGAATAGCAACTTGGTCCTTGCTTTCTTTTCTTTCAGGATGAGAATATGGAGATAAAGATCATTTTCTGTGAGTTTTCTGTTCCACTTAAAATTTAACTTTCACATCCAGCTATAGACAGAAAGTGATTATTTACCCTGGATGTAAACTTGTCTTTCTTTATTGAGATGTATTATGTATAGAATAAGTGAACCAGAAAATTAGAAGCCAGTCAAAAAAGTCCAAGTTACCATTTTTAAACTTACTGGCAAAGTATATAAAATTAGAAGCCAGTAAAAACTCCAAGTTACCAATTTTTAAATTTACAGGCAGAGTATATCAAACTGTCTTCTAGACATGGATGAACCTGGAAACCATCATTCTCAGCAAACTGACACAAGAACAGAAAATCAAACACCGCATGTTCTCACTCATAGGCAGGTGTTGAACAATGAGAACACATGGACACAGTGAGGGGAGCATCACACACTGGGGTCTGCTGGGGGCAAATAGGGAGGGACAGCAGGGAGTGGGGGAGTTGGGGGGAGAGATAGCATGGGGAGAAATGCCAGATATAGGTGATGGGGGAGGAAGGCAGCAAATCACACTGCCATGTGTGTACCTATGCAACAATTTTGCATGTTCTTCACATGTACCCCAAAACCTGAAATGCAATAAAAAAAGGCAACCACAAAAAAAGAAATAAAAAAAATAAATAAATGTGATAAACGAAAAACAAAGGATACAGCTTATTCATATCATTGTGCATCTCTCCAGTAAGAAAGATGCTAAAAGTTTAGAGTATACTAATCCAAATTATCTAAAACAAATAGTATGTTTTGGAGAAAGTTAAAAATAGCTTTAGATTAAGAATAAGCAACTTGAGTGTGATTTTAATTTAAAGGTAAAAGCCTGTGTATTTTACATATTATTTGATATTCACAGCTTTTTCTCATACAAATACCAGACAATGCTGTTGGCTTTTGATATATTATTATCATTATTTTTACTTTAATTGGAATGTCCATTAATGTAAACTGTATTTGTTTCTATCCTTTAATTTTTGCTAGTTTTGTTTTTAGGCAAAAGGAAATCATCTTAAAAGGAAAAAAAGAATTATTTGAAATTTAATATTTAACTCCATTAATATAAGAAAAAAATCTTTGGTTATTTATTCAAGGAGCAAAATACCAAAGAAAGGATCCTATAGAGTATAGCCCGTGTGTGTGTGTGTGTGTGTGTGTGTGTGTGTGTGTGTGTGTCCACGGGTGTGTGTGTACATATCAGATTTAACATTTTTTAAAAGTTCATCCTTTTAAATACACACACACACACACACACACACACACACACACACACACACCAGATTTATGCTTTTAAAGAACAGTTAACCCTTTTAAGAACAGTTCATGAGCTTGTAAAGTGATGATGGTAGTATAGGTTATACTATAAGTTATAGAAAGTTATAGTATCTACCTTCTATCCAGAGAAGCAAAAATAAGAACTAAAACATCATCATTATAAAAACTAGTTAGCAGTGCTAATACATAATATAAATGTCAAGTATATTTTTGGTCTGTGTAGATTGTAGATTTTCTAAAACCTGCTTAGATTGGTGAAAAGCAAATAATTTATTAGCCATAGGAAAAAGTCATTAGATTTCAAGCTCACACCAAATATGCAATAATAAATTCCAGATAAAGCAGAGATATAAATATAAAATATAAAACTATAAAAGTACTAGAAGAAAATTTGTGATTAGTTCAATAATCTTGAATGAGAATCGTTTTTTAATAAAATACAAAAAAATCCAAAAAGTAAGAAGAGTGATATATTTGGCTAAATAAAAAGTTTCTACAGTTAATATTATCATTAAAAATTTTTAAATAATAATAGAAAACTGCCAAAAATATTTGCAGTGTACATGAAAGACAAGAATTAGTGTCCTTCTTCAATAAAGATCACTTATAAATCATATAGGCAGAAAGTAAGTAGAGAATATGTGCAGACATCTCATAAAATGAGAACTGCCAATGGCCAATAAATATATTTAAATGTTTTAACTAATTAATAATTGAAGAAATACTAGTTAAAATCATAATAGCAAATATTTTTCACCTACCCTATTGGCAGATCTAATAACACATATTGATAAGAATATGGAATGAGGAAATGCTTCCTGGCACTACAACATGCTCCAGGCTCAAACCATATGTTCCCTGGCCCAAGCTTAGTATCAGTCACTGCTCCAGGGAGCCCTGTTTTCTTTTATTGAAGAATGAATGCCTCCACTTTTAACACTGTAAAATGCCATGTCAGCATGTGAAATAAAATTTTATGTTAAAAGACATTAATTAATGTACTGAGAAATCTTATAAGACATTAATAGAATATTTATATAATGCTGATAGTACAGTAGAAATGGAGATACCCAACTTTTCCTGCTACAAATTACACATTTATATGCACAAATATAGTACTGTCCCACATTCTTATATACTGTTACCTTGAGTATATTCCTTATTCCCAACAAAACCACTAGACACACTCCTGACAGTGTGTCTGTACAAAAAATCGTCCTGCTTCTCAAAGGCTCTCCAAACTATAAGATATCCCCAAAGACCACGGCAAAGAAATGATTATAACTCAATGGCTGGATTCCCCAGCTCAGTAGAGGATTTTTTCCTAAGCCCAGAGCCTAGGAGAAGAACAAGACTCTGAAAAAGACCTCTAAAATTCTAGATTCTCAAAGCTCAAATTGTAAAAGTGTATCTTTAAAAAATGTAAGGAGTATAGCATCTCTAGCATGGGTTCCCAGCAGTATGAAACAACAATACCAGATCATAAGGGTGCATAAATGTACTATTTATTTTTAGGTAGCAGAAAAGTCATTTAGGTAGCAGAAAAGTAACACGTCAAAGTTAAAGTTGGGTTATTAAATTATTAAAAAGTACACTTTTAAATAAGCTCTGATATCTAAGAAAAAGATAACTAGTAAATTAGGTATAAAAAAATATCATTTTTACTAATTGAGAGTTTTAATAATATATCTTAATATGACTCTGCTAATAAAAGAACAATGTGTCCATCTTGTCATATTAGTTCATAAAGTCAGGTTCTAAAAATAAATGTGATTAAATATAGATTCAAATTGTGGGGTCTGTAATGAGTAAAAAGACATATTCTTACACAGAAATCATTTCAAGTTTAAATGTCATTTAATCTTCTTCTAATCCTGATAACAATTATTTTGACTAAACTACATTATAAAGGAACTGAAGTGTCTTTGAAAATTTCCCTCGTCATGTATCTGTCTAGCCTTTGATTCCTTTTCACAACTTCCTTTCTCATGCTTACGCTTTGAGGATCAAAGTGTCCACTTAGCATCCTGACTATACTTACTTCCCCCTGAAGGAAGCCCTTGCTCCATCTTCCTTTTTCTTTGTATCTTTAGAAT
Organism: Ateles fusciceps; assembly: GCA_036589455.1. Lineage (NCBI taxonomy): Eukaryota > Metazoa > Chordata > Mammalia > Primates > Atelidae > Ateles > Ateles fusciceps. Next base: position 1,240,070 of record JAZHEH010002836.1, read on the forward strand.
AAGTATATGAGGAAATTGTGTCATGGAAAGTGCTCTTAGAGTTCCTGAATCATATCGCAAAGTTCAATAACCTGTAAGGCCAATTATTAGTATAGGAAATGTACTCCGCTGAAATTCTCTGTAAAAATAAGGCATCTTTGATAATACTAGTTTTCACCCAGGATCCTCATTATAACAAAGGTCAGTAAATAAAGGGAGATTCTCTATTGAAGAAGAGAAAAAAAGGCTTTTGAGGGAGAGTCTTAAATTTGAGCTTACTTTTGACACAAACTGACTGAATGACCTGGTGAAAATTAATAAAACTTCCTGGGCTTTAGCATTTTTACCTAAAAAATGAGAATAACATCTCCTCTTTCAGGACTGTTAAAAGAACGAAAATGAAATGACGTATATAAACTGACTTTAATTAGTAGTGTTAGTATTGTCATCATGATTAATAATAGCTAATTATTGAAATAAAACTGTTTGAAACTCTAAGATTCACAACAACCAAATGCAGCAGATTTAATCTGTATCTCCTTTTACAGATGAAGACACTAGGCACAGAGAATCTATGGAACTGAACCAAGGCCACACAGCTAGTATGTGACCAACCTAGCATCTGAGTACAGATACTATCCCTGTCTCCAGAGTCTAATTTTCAACACACTGCAATCCTGTATCATTAATTTTAAGGTAACCTAACCCTACTTAAAAATATTTCTTAAATATGTATTTGTTTATATCTAATATTAGGAGTTGCACACAATGAAAGTGAAGCAAGTTAGTCTAAGAATGAGAATTTCCTTCTGCATATTGTATTCCACCCTTGAAGAAAAAAAATAGAAGTTAAGGCTAGATGAATAGCAAGAATGTACTGGATCAAAATCTATCATAAAATAAGAGATAAAGAGATAATTTGGTCCTGGTTAACACAATCCAGAGAAAAGAATGATTCATCTCCCTAAATGAGATAAAAGTTTATATTAATAGTAGCCAAACTCCTACACCTCTGACTTGTGAGAAAATAAGTCAATAAAAGACAAGCCTCTAGTGTTTGAAGTAACAGCCTAAGGATTGGAGGACTAGAGAAGATAGCCTTGCTCTAATAGACACCCCTGCTAGGGCAGGGATGAGAAGTACTTAGAAAGTTTAAGCTGTTGTCATAGACCGAGGATGCTGTTAGGTGAGTTATATCCATATCTTGAGGCTAAGCCTTGGATATCAAATGTTAGTTCTCAGGTTACACCAAGACGGAAGAAATGTTAGCCACAGGGCTAATCCTTCATCTAGAGGAACCATTATGTCATCAAAGGAGTAAATTGCACAGCCTACAAGAATCGTCCACCTTGGGTCAGAAATTAGAGAATTGTATGCCTGTGTGTAGAGGGTGGAAGGGAGGGAGAGTAAGGGGAAGGAACTCTGATACTGTCACAGTATCCTTAGGTGTCACTTTTCCAGACAGAAACCTCTGTGGCTGGTGGCACCCTTACCTGAGTTTTGCTTGGGCCTGCTGGGCTCATTCTGCCCACTGGCCTGGCAGCCTGTCTCAGCTCTTGCTACAGCCCAGATCCTACACCCCCAAAGGCAAGCCAGGAGCAGAGAGGTGACAGGTGTGTGAGATAGCGAGCACAAGGTCCAGCCACTGTGCACAGCCAGGCATGCCGGCTGCTGCAGTGGGGCAGGCAGCTCCAGGCACTAGCACAGGCACTGGCTCCATGCAAGCCTGCAGCTGGATCAGATGCACTGCAAGCAGCTTCTGCTGTGGGCACCCGAATCTGGATGAGGGGAAAGCAGTGATGCCCAGAACCTTGGAGACATCAGAAACCACACAGCCCCAAAGAAGGTATCATAGCCCTGGCTTGGGGAGCTCCTAGGTCTGGGCTCCCTGAAGGGCTGCAGCTCTTCTCTCCTCATCACCTGCAATGTGGTGAGCAAGGGGGCATTTCAACCCTGTTTGGGTTATAGCTCTTTTAGTCCCCCGCCACCTATTGGATCCCGAGTTCTTGTCCCGCATCCAGGAAGAATGAGGTATGTGAACAACTGGCAGGTGAATGAGCAAGACAGAGAGGAATTTTATTGGGTGACAGAACAGAGAACAGCTCTCAGAAGACCCCAAGTGGGTAGCTCCTTTCCTCAGGCAGGTCGTCCTGATGAGTGTCCAGCTCTCAGCAGAGAAGAGTCCTGAAGTAGGTAGTTCCTATCTGCAGCAGGTCATCTGGATAAGTCGAGGAAACCCAAATTGTGTAGCTCCTTCCCACAGCTGGTGGTCTCAATGTCTGTGTGCGTCTGGCTGTGTCCATCCAGGAGTTATTGTGGGCTCAGAAGAGAGGAAGTACATGCTGACTAGTCCTTGGGCAGCCATGGGTGGGCCCAGAAAAAGCACCTAAGTGCTCACTCCCAGTTGTGGACTCTACCTGGATTTGGCAGCCTGGCCCCCAGGCTTCAGGCCATGCCTGGCTTGAAGATGGGGCTTCACCAGGGACTCACACTTTTCTGCCCAGTAGCCTGTCTGCTTCCTGCCACCATCTACACATCATCCATGCCACACAGGCTGTTTGTCTTGAGGGGCACCTGCAGGCCAGAGCCGAGCCACCCTCAGTACCCTTTTGGCCTCTCTCCCATGCTTGTTTGTGGCCAATGTCTGGAGAGGGCCGAGATGGCAGGGGGCTGGTGTGTCAGCACCACCCCCATGCACATGAACACCTGGCTGGGTTGCAACAGCACCTGGGCTCAGCTACAACTTTGCTGTGCCCCAGAGTGGGTGACAAGGATCAGGGAGAGGCCAGGCAGTGAGAGCAGGCACTTCTGAGCCTGTAGGGGTAGGGTGGCTTCCTGGGTCCCTGAGAGTGTATGGATGCCCAGGTTCAGAGCTGCAGCAGGGTGGCTGCAGCTATGCCCTGGAGCATGGGACTCCTGGCCCACCACTTGGTAAGGGGCAAGGCTCTTGCCTGTTTCCGGCCCACTGGCTCTGGGAGCATGCAGCCCTGGCTGTGACTCTCCTGCTGCCCTGGCCACACCTCCCCTGCTATAGCTGTCATCTTCACAGCAGCCTCTCCAGATGGGCCACTGCTGCCATCAATATCATTTCTGTTTTTCTCATCCACATACCAAACAAGCAGACTAATGATTCTCTATGTGTATATGTGAACATGCATGATGATGATGGGTATTGCTTTCTTTTTTTGAAATGCAAAGGAATGATTAATTTTTCAAAAATAATTTAAAAGACGAACAAAAAGTTACTAAAATTTACCCAGAAGCCATTCTATAGCAAATATGTACTGCTTCTCGAAACTCCATAGGGTTATTAGGTTATTAAAAGAACTATAGGAATTTTACATAACATGGAATAAGCCATAGTTAAACAATCTATGGCCTTGAGACAATTATTTAATTCCTTCAAGAGTATTAAGGCAACTTGCATGTTTCCATACATATTCACATGCTTCATTGCTGTACAAATTCTAAAATATTTTCTTGGACTTTCTCTTTCAAAGTGAAAGTGTGTGTATGTGCCTTCCATTTTCCAATAACACTATTTTTGAGTAATAATGCACTCATTTTTGTTTCAGGTAGTGACACATTTTCTTCTGTTCTCTTTTTGTCATCTCAAAAATGGGTACTATCAGTCAGTTTCTGAAGAAAAATGCAACATATAAAGTATAAGCACACTCTTTAGGGATGATCTGACAGTGTCTTTTGATGGATTATTCCAAACAATACATATCACTGTTCTTATATTTAATCATCAGATCAAATGCATCATTTATCCAGGGTTTATTTTCCATGAAGAGTAAGTTCCGAGAAAGCAATAAACATCATTTTTATTTTGACATGCATTACAAATGTCGGTGGAAGATATGTCACATGCTAGGCTACATTGCAACTGAGATACCATATAAATGAAAATTGTAAACCAACGTTTATTGCTTTAGTTATTGCTTAATGTTTGATAAAATAAATGTATATAAATTTTATCTTGTATATACTTAGAAAAAATATTATCCATAGAGATTATTATAAATGCAACCTGTCATATGTTCATCTACTTGAGGAAAAGAGAGATAACTACATAAAACTGGTTCCCATAATGCATCTATTTGCATGTGAAAGTCCCCTGCAGGAGTTGAAGTGAGATACATCCTTAGCATGACTTGTTCATAGTGATCTCTTACATTATTAAACTTTCTTCATTGTTTATGTTTAACATTTTACTTTTAAATCATAATTTAGATTCAAAACCTATAATCTAATATGCCAAACCACACTGTAGTCCATATATCAATAAGCAGCACATATGTAATGTGAATTCTTTTCAAAGAAAAAAAAAGTAGTACATGCTTTTAATGCAAAATTATTTTCAAGAGAAAAACAATATTAATTTTTAAAAAATATGTTCTTTTTAATTGTTATTGGACATCATTATATCTTCAGTGCCTGCCAGCCATATGTGTCATACATGTATTTCCTGTCATAATTGCCATACAAGTACTATGCATCTCAGCATATAGTTCTTTTCTGTAAATAATTTCCTCCTCATCCCTTATTTTCATTTGACCAAGATAAATGCTGCTAAGATGACCTTCTAGATGAGCATATTAAAGAGGAAAAAGGCAGCATAATGAGGAGCGTGAAAAGGGGCAACAGCTAAGAAAAATTAAAATGTATTCAAATACAAAGAAAACAACATGAGATACTGAGAAATGAGAGTTATTGAAAACTACTGACTGACAACACAAAAAGGGGGGACACATAGACTAGAATTTTCAGAAAGGGGTTATTGTTCAGAGACAACTCACTTGATCTGCATCTCCACACAGAAAATAGCACTAGGAAAAAACAGGTAAGCGTCTCACAGCAGTGAGAAGAGGAGCTAACAGTAGGGGATTCATTGATCTACACAGGACAGTTTATCCCCTTTATTCCCACTCCTCAGCACTCTCTCTATTCCTACCATACCACTCCTGCAGCATAGCATCATTAAGAAACAGACATTTAGACTTTGGGTGAAAATAGTTCCTTTCTAAAGAAATTGATCAAATATTGGCAAAGAGTAAGAAATAAATCAATCAGTAATTAGTGTAGTTGTTGGTTCCCCTAAGCAAAGCTCCCAGAATTCTGGCTTTTAAAAGACCCAGAGCAATGATCATCTGCCTATCCATTCATCTATACAAAGGTTTCCAGAGGACATATCCATGCAATCTATGCAGGGATTCAACTTAAATTTTATATTGAACCATTCATAAAAGTAAACATAAAATCAATAACCAGAAGCTTTTCACAGTAATCCTGAAGCATTTACAGGAGACAATAAAACACATTTTAAAAAACAAAAGCAAGATTCCACATAAAAGAATAATGCCAAGATCAAAAGATAATACAAAATAAATCTAATTATTACCCTTGAAGAATATACTGCACTCATCAAGATCCATTAAAGAAAAATAGTAAGTCATGAAAAAAATTAGAGAATAACAAAGAACTCTTTGAATCAAACATATTCTCAAACCAAAATTTTTACTATAAAGGAAGATGTAAACTATGATAGAAGGCATAAGTGAAACTTCTTCCTGGAAATCCTCCAGACCAGGCCCTGGAAATCTCCTAGAATGACCAGGGAACATCCTTCAGGAGTTCCAGATCCTGGTAACAAGAAGAATGCTCTTGTTATAGTAATGTGTGTATGTTTGTGGGCAGATGTGTACATGTGCGCATATGTATATATGTGTGTGTGTGTAGATGGATAGGTATAAATATCCATCTATAACTATAGATAAATAATATGTATGCATATATGTGTATACATGTTTAATAATATATAAGCTGAAGGCCAGGCATATGGCTCATGCCTGTAATCCCAGCACTTTGGAAGGACAAGGCAGGTGGATCACCTGAGGTCAGGAGTTTGAGACCAGCCTGACCAACATGGTGAAACCTCATCTCTACCAAAAATACAAAATTACCAGGCATGATGGAGCGTGCCTGTAATCCCCACTACTTGGGAGGCTGAGGCAGGAGAATTGCTTGAACCTGGGAGGCGGATGTTGCAGTGAGCTGAGATTGTGCCATTGCGCTCCAGCCTGGGCAACAAAAGCAAAACTCTCTCAAAAAAAACCAAAAAACAAAAATTGAAATACGATAAATTTCTAAATTTGATCTTTGTTTATAAAAGGAGGAAAATACTTTTTATTTAAAAGATTAATTATGTATATATTTACTCATATGAAAATATTTTTATAGATAAGTAAAAAAATGTAAGTCTCTAAAATATGCATAATTTGGTCCCATTTTGGCAAAACCACAACAAGAGAATGCATATATCACCATGTGTTTAAAATTGTGTATACGTAACAAATGTATTACTAACTAAATAAAAATTATTCATCAAATAATAATAACTACCATGTCAGAATGGTAGGATTATAGATTTGTAGTTTTTCATTATGGCTTAATATATTTTCTGAATGTTTTGCCATGTGAATATAGCATTTTCTATTTAAAAAATTTAAGTTACAAAGAGAAACTGTTATGATTTTCCAAATTAATTTACACTGAAATCAGCAGGAATAGTTCTGTAACAGTTTTTGATAAAGCAAGTTATAGCCATTCAATATTTACGTAAATGCATGTGACATTGAATACTCTAGTTCAAAAAGGAGAAAAACAGATCTATTTCCCTGTGTAATGTATGTTGCACAGTAGTAATTTCTTATATGTATAACAACATTTTCTCTATATGAGATATTGTGAAGCTGTGAAAACAAAAACACTAAACAGTTGTCAGAAATCCTGGCATTTGCAACAGCACTGATGACATTCATGTATCTAGAGCAGAGTTTTCCAGTTTATTTCCCTCAAATAGATTATGGCTATACCCAAAATACTGTTCCTTGTATTGCACGTGTGTGTGTGTGTGTATGTGTGTGTGTGTGTGTGTGTGTCTATACTTTTCTATATATTATGATGCTTAACCTCTAACCTCCTGAGCTAGCCAATTCTTAAAGACAGGAAAGCCCAGCCAAGATCGTGCCTTCGATAAGCACACTAACCAATCCAGAGCTTTATCTCCTTTATCAGGCTCATACTCCCCAGGAATCAATATTTCTCTGCTTTAATCACCCAAGTGTAAGGTACCAGGCAACGAGGGGCCACACTTACAGCTTACAGCCTGCTCAAATTATTCAAACTAGTCGATTCTAAACTGTTGAGTCTGTCCTGTCTTATCCTTCCTGTGGAAACCTCAGTGCAGGCTCTGGCCTAATGCTTTTCCCTTGCTATGTTTTGCCTCCTGACCACATTGGTGTCTTTCCCAGGGGGCATCCATGCCCCCGTCTTTAAGATCACGAGTATAATGAACTTTGTTTTCCTGATCCTCTCTTCTGTCCCATTTTGTGGCTGAACCCAGTTGACCATCTCACACAAGAACACAAAACGCTCCTCTTTAGCCCCCACCCCGGGCTAGGCAGGAGAGACCTACAACTGCCAGAAGGGTGGGAGGTTGGTTGGTTTCCTCCATCAGTGAGAAGCCTTGTTCATTTATCTCAGTAAAGTAAATCATATAAATATTTTACCCAAGTACTGTGGTGTAAAAAAAAAAGTCTAGTAATGCTGTCTAAAACATTAATTGTTGTATAGCATGCTCTATTCACAATACCAAAAGCAGTACCACATTTCCTGAGATAGTGCTTACACATGAAGCTGATCTAATTTTCCAGTAATCAATATGGTCCATGACCTACTTTTGGCTCCTAAAAGTAGGTTTATCATGACTGAGACCCTACCCCCCGAGTCTCATTACACAAAGATCTTGTCCCTGATACATTCTGAGTGTCTGTAAACAGCAACCTGTAGCTCACAGACAATGCATATGTGTGTGGCAGAGTTGGTTGCATTTGAAGCCTCTGCATCTAAGACAGGCTAGGATTTTGGAAGTATGATCTATTCATATTCCTGAGAGGATGTGAAGTCTTTCCCATCCCCCTATTCAGGCAAGAGCTTCTGGCACTGATTATTTTGTACAGCCTCAGGCCAGCAAACTCACTGTATGTGATATCCCGCTCATCAGATTACCATTCACAATGTGTGTTCCTTTTGGCCTTCTACTGACTCCCATCATTTCATCTTACACTCTATTTTATGATTAACCAACTCCTCTATGTCCTCAACATCTTCACAAAGCACTACCTGTAGCTTCCTGCCTTAATTGAAACCAAATTCCCTCCCTTAGACCCTACTCCTTCGCAGCAACCTGGGGCTTTTCATTTTCCTGAGTTTCTCCTAAACTCCACTGTCCTGTGTACAACAGTCAACGAAGCAGCTTTACTAGGATGTCCCAAAGATACCCAAATTTCCTTATGTCATAAACCAACTAATATCCTCTCCTCTAAAACCTTCCCCTCATCTTTTCTTCCATTCCAATGAATGAGAACACTGTCAACCCAGCCAAAAACATTTGCCAATTCCTGTTTCTCATACACACACTATAAAAGTAATCAACCATGGAGATTTGCCTCATAAGTACCAAATCTGTCTACTCTTCTCCATCCCTACACTGCTACTTTCTTAGCCAACCTATCCCCATCTCTCACCCAGATAGATTGCTGCATTTATTCCCAACTTGGCACAATTGTGTCCAGTTCTGTTTCACTTCAATTCTTTTTTCGTGGCTGAAAAATGATCTTTCCAGGCACAAAGTTTCTAAGCCTCTTCAGAGGGTTGGAATCTGAGGAAGTACCTTAAGATAATGACCCTAATTCCTAAGCATGGCTTCAGAGGAACTCCATGGCCTGGCCCAGGTCAGCCGTCAACACTGCATGCTCCTTGCATGCTTTCCTGGCCACTCTGAAAAGCTTCAGGCTGACCTGCAGGTCTTTGCATGTGCTGGCAGAGCCTCTCCTTGTCCTCCTATATAGCTTACTCCTGCTTACCCCCTCAAGCGTTAGCTTGGCTGCCTGATACAATGTGGCTCTGTGTCCCCACCAAAATCTCATCTTGAATTGTACTCCCATAATTCCCATGTGTTGTGGGAGGGACTTGTTGGGAGACAACTGAATCATGGGGGAAGTTTCCCCCATATTGTTCTCGTGGTAGTGAATAAGTCTCATGAGATCAGATGGTTTTATCAAGGGTTTCCACTTTTGCATCATCCTCATTCCCTCTTTGCCTGTTGCCAACCATGTAGGATGCTCCTCCTTGCCTTCTGCCTGATTGTAACGCTTCCCCAGCTATGTGGAACTGTGAGTTCAGTTAATCCTCTTTCTTTTGTAAATTGCCCAGTCTCCAGTATGTCTTTATCAGCAGTGTGTACATGGACTAATACACTGCCTCTTTATGCAGAAAGCCTTTAATGACCCCTAAATTTAGGTGAATCACTGTGTTTCTCTGTGCTCCTTTAAAACACTACACTTCCCGCATCAGAGAAGTTTTTATAATTGCTTTATAAGTATTTCTCCCTCAACTATTAGATTCTAAGGCTTATAATCTATGCCAGAGATGAACAGAAACTATGTTTGCTTTATTCACTGCTCTGCCAAAGTAAACCAGCACACAATATTGCTTCAAAAAAGTATTTAGTATTGGAAAACATAAATAACTGCCTGTTACAAGTTGCAACGAACATTGATTGGAAAGATAGTCCAAAACTACCTTGGGGACATTAAATAAATGCCAATTTTCTTAGTTAATATGCTAATCTCTAATTTGATTTTCTATCTCAAGTGTAAATTCTACCTCAATATTAAGTGTGGTGATTTATCTAATAAATACATGATATGAGTTAAGAAATAATTCATTAATTTATGTTTCCATAAAAAGATTTTTAACTATAAAAAAGTAATCTTTCTAAAATAAAAGATGATAAGACACAGAACAAAAATGTTTTGTTTTACAAACAAAAACACAGATTCCCAAGAAATTATATATATTTGCAAAGCTATAAACACTCTTTAGTAGTCAGAAACTGATACCAAATTATTTTTCAAGTGTCCTTTTTACTACATCACAAAGTACAGATAGCACATTCAACCAAGAATGGAGCAATGACATCAGCTACTTATATACATATATAGTCTATTAAGAATGAACAATTTGGAGCTTTAAGTCCTCATTTATCATTTATAAGACTCCAGGTCAAATAGTTTATCCATGGTTATTACTTATTTTACATTAAATCTAAGTCAGACTATTTTGGCTTACTATTGAAGGCACAGTGCTTAAAGTTTTGCATTAGCAGTATGTCACAAGATTAGGAATTTATCACTTTTGTGATATAAAATCACTTTTGTGTTAAATTAATCATGTGATAGTCCAAATCTAGAGGGAAAAAAAGTCCCTCAACACTACATTTTTAAATTCATTTTCTCATTTGAAATGAGAATTTGGAAACTCAAAAGTCATAATCTAAAATAAGAGTACCACAAATTGAAATCTAAATTTGTTATAAATTAAACTAAAATTTAAATTTTTTTTCGGGGGGTACCAAGATGGCCAAGAGAAGCCAGCACCAGAATGCAGCTCCCAGAGAATGAGACACAGAGGGCTAGAAGACTTCACAATTCCAAACGAGGTGCCTAGTTCATTTCTGTGGGACTGATAGGGCGCTAAAAATAGGCCCAGAGAAGGAGCCGCAGGTTGAGAGCTGCCCAGGGGCGCAAATCAAGACAGCAGGGGGCGTCCCCCACCTGAAAAATGCAGCCGGCTCAGAGGGTCAGGGGGCTTAACCTCCTCGGTGATCCGTTTCAGATCCTATACTTACCTCATCCCTCCTGCAACCCATGGTCCATGAGAGCCCTGCCAGATGGTGACATGCTGTGGGTAGTCAATGCAAATCTGAGCAGTGGCTACCGCTGGGTGTAGCAAGTTGTCACAAGGACCTGGGCAGGAGTTTGGACTAATGCCAGTGGGACGGAGCATCCCACAGAGGGAGGAAGAGTTCAAAGCAGGGAAACAGACCATAAGAACCGGCAGGCCCCACCTCCACAGAACTCAAACTGAAGCCCTCACTAGAGAGCTTGGCAGCAAATACACCAGCTTGACCCCAACCAGGAAGATCCAGCTGGGGGAAGGAGAGACGCCATTGGGAAGGTGGGGCCAATCCCACCTGCAAACAAACTCCAGGGAAGGACCACCCACCCAACAACCTGACTGAACCCGAGAGAGCCCAGCAACACCCTCTACAGGCCAAAAAAGATATAGCTCCAACCTCAATAGAAAAAAAATGTCAGCTCAGAGACTCCTCCTGAAATCACCAACTTCAAAGATTAAAGGGAGATAAATCCACAAAGACAGGAAAAAAACAGCTCAAAAAGGATGAAACCATCAAAGAACAGAACACCTGTTCTCCTCCCAGGGACTACAACTCATCACCATCAAGGGAACAAAAAAAGACAGAGAATGAATCTGACGAATTGACAAAAGCAGGCTTCAGAAGGGTAATAACAAAATTCTCTGAGTTAAAAGACCATGTTCTATCCCAGTGCAAAGAAACTAAGAACCTTGAAAAAAGATTAGACGAAATACTAACGAGAAGAACATAAACATAAGCTTAGAGAAGAACATAAACGACATGATGGAGCTGAAAAACACAGCACAAGAACGTCGTACCAGAGACTATGGGACACATTTAAAGCAGTGGGTAGAGGGAAGTTTATAGCAATAAATGCCCACATGAGAAAAAAGGAAAGATGCAAAATCAACCCTCTATCATCAAAATTGAAAGAGCTAGAGGAGCAAGATAAAAAAAACTCAAAAGCAAGCAGAAGGCAAGAAATAACTAAGATCAGAGCAGAACTGAAGGAGATAGAGACACAAAAAAAACCCTTCAAAAGATCAATAAATCCAGGAGCTGGTTTTTTTGAAAAGATCAATAAAATATACAGACCACTAGCTAGACTAATAAAAAAGAAAAGAGAGAACCAACCAAATGCCCATTGATGATAGACTGGACAAAAAAAATGTGGCACATATACACCATGGAATACTATGCAGCCATAAAATGGCTAAGTTCATGTCCTTTGTAGAGACATGGATGAACCTAGAATCCATCATTCTCAACAAACTGACACAAGAACATAAAAACCAAACACTGCATGTTTTCACTCATAGGTGGGTGATGAACAATGAGAACACTTGGGTACAGGGAAGGGAACAACACTCACAGGGCTATGTGGGGGGGGTGGAGGGGAGGGGAAGTGGAGGCAGCAGGGGAGGTGGGGGAGGATGGGGAAGGATAACACCAGGAGAAATGCCTGATGTAGGTGACAGGGGTTGGGGGTGGAGATAGCAAACCACCATGGCATGTATGTACCTAGGTATCAATGCTGCAGGATGCAGGATGTACACCTGTACCCCAGAGCCCAAATACAATTTAAAAAAAAAAAAAAGAAAAATTTAAAATTTTCAGTATTTTTTATAAACAAAGAACAGAGATTTATAAATATTCTATAGTAAAAAATGTCAAATTAATTAAGGAACTAATCTTAAAATCATAAAGAAAGTTTCAGATAACATACTTAAACTGAATTTTTTAAGAAACTAAAAATTGTTTCCAAGTAATTGATGCTGAAAGAAAGCTATTTTTCCTTTTGTGATGTTCTTATTTTTTATAATATAAAAAATTTATATTTTTTTATAGATATATAAAAAATATATACAGTTTTTAGAAAGTATTATTTTTCAAAGTTCTAAGAGTAGCTATATATATTGTTGAACAATCAAAATGTATAATCTCTAAAGACACAGTTAAATATATTGCCTTTGTTCAAAGAAAACAAGGTAGAGGAATATAAAGTAGAAGAATTCCAAAATCTAAGTAATTTTAAATTGATACAGTGCTGTCTGCAACATACTGTAATTTTAATGATTATCTTGTTAAAGTCAATTATAGAAAGAAAAGTACACTAAAATCCCAGAACAAAGCTCCTGTAATAACTGATTTGGAATCTTACAGTTCTGTTGTACTCTGTGCTTGTCAAACCAATGTTATCTTTGCTCGAGAGTCCTAACATGGCCCCAGAGAGTAGAGAAATGGTTGAAGGAATTTTGGAAAAGAAGAAGCTGAGAGATAAAGATGTAATGAAATAGACATAAACATAATGGCACACATAGTTATATAAAGAGTTTTAGTAAAAATCAGTAAACATAATCTATGTATCTCTGGAGAGCAATCTAAGGTGGAAGCAGGGAAAGCAAACTCTACAGAATAGAGAAAAGAAGACATCTGACATTCTACCCTAAAATGAACAAGGTTGCCTCACGAGCAGTAAATACCTTTCCTCTGGAAATGACAGTATGAAAGGATGCTGCATTAGGCTGAAGTATAAAATAGATATTGAATATATCTTTCACAAATGTTAATAAAATGTTTTGCATATATTCTTATAGTTATCTCTTGATGTGTTAACAAAACCCTGTACAGTATACTAGCTTAAACCACCATGTATTATTATAACTCCCAATTCTATGGGTTGACTGGGCTCAGCTGGATTGTTTTCATGTGGTATGTCTCATAGAGTTACAATCAGACAGTGTTTAGTGCTGGAGTCACTTGAGGACTTGACTGGCTGGCTCAATGTCCAAGATGACTTCCTCAGTCACATGTCTGGTGCTTCAGATAGGATGACTGGAACAGCTAGCCAGGCCACTTTCTCTATATGGCCTCTCCATGTGGTGAATATCCACATAGCATGGTGGTCTCAGGGCCATTAAACTTGTTACATGATGGCTGATTTCCCCACAGAGAGTGTTCAAGAGAATAAGACAGAAATTGTTTTTTTTTGTGAGATGAAGTTTCAGTCTTGTTGCCCAGCCTGAAAAGCAATGGTGCAATATTGGCTCACTGCAACCTCTGCCTCCTGGGTTTAAGCAATTCTCCTGCTTCAGCCTCCTGAGTAGCTGGGATTACAGGTGTGTGTGCCACCATGCCCAGCTAATTTTTGTATTTTTAGTAGAGATGGTGCTTCACCATGTTGACTAGGCTGGTCTTGAACATTTTTTTTTTTTTTTTTTTTGAGACAGAGTCTTGCTCTGTTGCCTGGGCTGTAGTGCAGTGGCAAGATCTCGGCTCACTGCAACCTCCACCTCCTGGATTGAAGTGATTCTCCTACCTCAGCCTCCCAAGTAGCTTGGATAACAGGTGCCTGCCACTGTGCCCAGCTAATTTTTGTATTTTTACTAGAGACAGGGTTTCACCACGTTGGCTAGGCTGGTCTTGAACTCCTGACCTTGTGATCCACCTACCTTGGACTAAAGTGCTGAGATTATAGGCATGAGCCACCGTGCCCAGCCCTGGTCTCAAACTCTTGACCTCAAGTGACCCACCTGCCTTGGCCTCCCAAAGTGCTGGCATTACAGGCGTTAACCACTGTGCCTGGCCCAGAAGTTGCAATTATTTTTATGAGCTAGACTCAGAAGTTATGTAGCATCAACTCAACTACATTCCATTAGTCATAGATTCATTACCTCAGACCCACTGTAGAAGGAACTCCACCAGGAATTGAATAGTGCAAAGAACGAGTAGCTTTTTAATGGAGTTTTTTTGTATTTCACTTTAAAAATTAAAAATAGAACAAACACTTGTTTATATCCTTTAATCCAAGAATACCAGTTCTTGAGTTTTATATCAAGGAAACAATGAGATATGAACAGAATTTAATGTGTAAGAATTGTCTCATAGAATTATTTGAAACAGCAAAATAACGGAAATAAACAAAATGAGTAGACATAGGAACATAAAATACATTGTGAAGTATCCAGGTAATAAAACATTATGACATTATCTAATGTTTCTGAATAATATATATTACCATGGGAAATGCCTCTGAAATGTTAAGTGAAAAATTAGTGATATAAAACTGTATGTTAAAATGTTTTAAAATGTTATATCAGCCTTTTTACTTGAAAAAAGTATATGAAATCATTCCAATTTCATTTACCTAAATATATACCTTATATGTGTTTATTACAATGTTTAAAAAGAAATAGAGACCGTTACTATAACATGATACATATTTCAATTCATCTGGTTGATACGCCAATTCTAAACTTATATGCACCTCATAAAATAGCTTTAAAATGTATAAAACAAAAATTGATAAAACTGTAGGAAAAGATTGACAAATTCATCACCTTGATTATTGATACTGACCAAAAACAGCACAGATGTAAGTTATATAAAAATCAAACTTTATTAAATATATTTAGAATTCTCAACTCCAAAATTAGAAATATTTTGGAAATATGAGAAGAAAACATTCTTCTCATTTACTAAAATGGGCCATATTCTAGTTAATAAAACACCTGTGCTATTAGGAAAACAACCTACTAAAGCAAAGAAGTCTCAAAATAAAGTGGATTGGGAAAAAATTTATCTTACTAGTAACTTTGCAAAGGTGGATGATTAAAGTTGATGCACAGCTGAGCACTATGGATTAGGATTCCAGGATACCTTCCCTTTTTATTCATCCATTCTATAGGGTCCTTGTGTACCTATCTAACCTATCAAAGATGGATTACACACACATCCTTGCTTCATACTAAATTGAAGAGAAATGAACACGAAGTAGTTCAAACTTGATGTTATTTCAGGACCAGACCAGGGAAGTGGCACTATATAAGCAAGTTAGTGTCATCTAATACACAACCACAATATCTTGGTGGTCTACAAGAAGCATTTATCTAGCTCTGCATCTGTGGAGGTCAGTTGATATGGCCTAAGCCCAGTTATAGCATCACTGATCCTCATGTCTTTCATTGGACCAGAGGCTAGCTGGGCCATATTCTTTTCATGCCCATGGTAGAGAGAGCAAACCTAAATGTGCAAGCATTTATCAAGCTTCTGTAGAGTCAGATTTCTCAAATTATCATTGAACAAAATAAGTTACATGGCCAAGCTCTACATCAATAATCAGGATCACACCTGTAATCTCAACACTTTGAGGCCGAAGCAGGAGATCTCTTGAGTCCAAGAGTTCAAGACAAGTCTAAGCGCATGGCAAAACTGATCTCGATCAAAAAAATACAAAAATTAGCCAGGTATGGTGGTGCAGGCCTGTAGTCCCAGCTACTTGGGAGGCCTAGGTGGGAGGAGAGCTGAGCCCTGGGAAGTCAAGGCTGCAGTGAGTTTGATCACGCCACTGAGCTCTAGCCTGGGTGACAGAGTGACACCTTGTCTAAAAAAAAATTTTTTTAATTAAAAAAAAATCAGGGAAGTAGGATCCTTTCTTTAAAATAATGGGAGACAGTAAATATTTCTGAAAAGCAATTCCACAAGCACATATCTATTAAGTGCAAATGCCACTGGTAACATTTAGTTTCATGGTAACACCTAGGTGTACAGAGTACTGAAAAATATAGGTGCCTAAATATATGCCCAGATATATCACGAAAATTACAGGAATAAAGAAAATATTTTTTGGTGGAAAACTAGAAATCTTGCCATAGCAACTCCCAAGAAATTTTGAGAACTGGTTTCATACACACCATGCATTCTGACCATGATTTATTTCAACTACAAATATATAATAACGCAAATAAAAAGATCACCCAAAACCCATGCATATGTAAATCTAAAAATGTCCTCTATATAAGCCACAGGACAAAGAACAAACCATAATGGAAATACTAAAATACTTAAAACTGAACAAAAATTAAAATGCTACATATAAACACATGTGGGATACAGTTGAAACAGCATGTAGGGGGAAATTAATAATACTAAGTACTTAAAATAGTAGAAAAGCCAACCGTTAATGAGTTGTGTATTCAACTTAAGAAGTTGGAAAAAGAAAAAAAGCATAAATTCAAAGACTATACAGAGAAGGAGATCATAACAATGAAACTACAAAGTTATAAAAGAAAAAGCTAAACATAATAATTATAAAATCCAAAACTTGGATCTTCAAAAGTACCAATAAAATTTATATATTTACAGGAAGACTGATGGGAGATGGCAAGGGAGGGGAGAACTCTTGGAAGGGAGGGCAAGAAATAGAATTCACAAATAAAAAGAATATAATTATGGATCCATTGGAGATTTAAAAGATAATAAAAAATATAAATATTTTAAGCCAGTAAATTTAAAATGCAGATGAAATTGTCATATTCATGGAAACATATTACTTCAGAATGTACACAAACTGATGCAGGAAGAAATAACTTCTATTATATTACAAATAAATCTGAATCCAAGGTATAAAATCTTCCTATAAATACATAAGAGTTCCAATCAGATTTACAGAAGATTTCTACCATACATTTAAGGAATAGGTCTTCCATAGTGTAAAAACCTTTCAAAGAATAGAAAAGAGGAATTATTCCCCAACTTATTCAAATGATATTAAAATTATAAAAAGACAGTAATTGAACAGGAAAATTAAAGATAAATTTTATTCATAAACTAGAAGCATCCTATGAAAAAATAATTAACTAGGTCCAGTGTTATATAAATCAAATAACACAAAATGAATAAGTTAGTTTATTCCAGAAATGGAAGAGAATATTTACATTTAAAAATCCATGGTAACATTTACCAGATTAAAATATTAATGAAGAAAATAATCTCAGAAGCAGAAAATAACAATATTTACTTATGATAAAATAAAATCTTAAAACTTAAACATGTTTTAAAAATTACAATCATGGTTAAAAAAATTAATATATTCATGATAAAATACAAACGTTAAATGTGAAAACAAATTTTTTCAACTTGTTAACCACCAAAGACAATAAATACCATTCCTTGTGTTGAAACATCAGATGCATCACCTTTAAAATCACAAATACATAACTACCTCTATTTAACCACTTCTACTCAACTTTCTGGAGGACCTAGACAAAGCACGAATGTAAGAAATACAAATAAAATTTTCTAGGATTGAAAAATGAAAGTCACAACTATCATTTTTCACAGATGATATTATTTATAAAGAAAATTCCCCCAAAAAACTTATAGACAAATTATAGAAATAGGGAGTTTAGCAGGAATACTCTATTTCAGATCAACTTGTAGTAATCAATGCATATCTATACAACAGCAACTAATAAAACACATTCATTTATTTATGCATTCATATCATTTATGCGATACTTACTATTTACCTGGCCTTTTTTTTTTTTTTTTTGGCACTGGGACTATAGCAGTGAATACAATTAGTAAATATTCCTGCTTTCATGGGACTTACATTCTAGTGGGAAGTGATACAATGAGTTAATAAATACAACATAGCATATGAGAGATTAGTAAGATATGCAAAAAGAAAAATTAAAGCAGGATAGAGGACAAACAAGTGTCAGCGAATTAGAGGCAGCATTTCATAGAGGCTATGAAAGTCTCTCTGAAAAGGGAATATTTGAGTAAAGCTCTAAATGAAGTGAGAAATGACCCATCCGAATTACCTGAAAAACAAAATAACACAGAAAGAAGAAAATTCAAGTGCAAGAGCGTCAAGGCAAGGGCATGCCTATGATGTTCTATAAACAGGTAGAATTGGTAGGAGGCTAGTGTGCCTGCAATTGAGCAAAAGATGGGAGGGTAGCAGGAGACAATGTCAGAGAGGTAAAAGGTATCCAGGTCATATAGGACCTCAGAGGTTATAATGACCTTACCTATAACTCAGTGAGATAGGAAGTTACTGGAAAGTTTTCAGCAGAGAAATGTCATAGGCAGACTTACGTTTTAAGAAGATTAATTCTGGCTGCTGTGTTCAAAAGAGACTGAAGGAAAATAAAGACAAAAGCAGAGGTCAGTTAGGAGGCTTTTGCAATAATACCAACTAGAGATAGTAGCACAAAAAAAAAAAAACCAAAAAAAAAAACAAGAGAGCAAAAGTGGTGGTGGTAAGAAAACATGAAAATGTAGATATTTTTCAAAGATAGAGCCAAAATAATTTATTTTCATATCAGATGTGAGATATGTGAGAGAGATGTCTCAAGGATGACTCTAGAGTTTTTTGGCTAAGTAACTAGAAGAGTGGAGTTTCCATTAATTAAGAAGGATAACATGGCAGGGGACATAACTGAAATGGAGAAATGACATTTAACTGGAGGTGTTAAGTAAGCATTTCGATATATAAAACTTGGAGTTCAGAGAAGAGATCTCAATTGAAGATGTAAATTAAGGAATAATTAATATATAGGCAGAATTGAAAGCATGAGACTGGATGAGATACCTAGGAAGTGAAGACAACAAAAAGTGAGCCTTGGAACCCCTCAGTATGTAGAGATTGGGAGTTAGGGAACAAACAATAAGGGAAATGAAAAATTACGGCAGTTACTGGCAACAACAAGGCTTAGGAAACGTCCATGAAAGTGAGTGGCTGAGAATGGATAAAGAACAGGATCACTGGAGAAGAGGCTGTTAAGGAACTGAAAGTTCAGAGAGTTAGAAAGATCATCAATATCAACATTTCAATCATGAAGCACTATAGAATAATTACTTTTAAGAAAGTGATAGTATCATGGGTATTAATTTCTTAATTGACAAAAAAGATGAGGTGAGAAAAGGTGCCCATAACAGAAAGGTACAGTGAGTGGGCAAATCTGATCACATGAGATTCATGGAAGGGTATGTTTGTGAAGGAGGGAGGGAGAACAAACTGAAAGCAGCAATGAGAAGCAAAGGGGACACTTATCTCACTTCCAGCTCCAATGCTACATTTGAGTGGAGTAGAGAGAACAGTTACCCTTAAAGGTACTGTAAGACATGATGTGTTATTGCCATCTCATACTGGCTTAAGAGAGCTGACTGTGGACATTGGGTCCCAGCTCCTCATTCAGTGAAGTAAGACGGTAGCTTAAATGCCTATGGTGGGAGTGTTTAACAGCACAGAAACTGGAAAACATTACAAATCAAGGGTTTCATTTTCTTTTTCCAAAGAGTTGATTGCTAAAACATTTACCAGAACCTCAGTGGATGCAGGAAAAACTATCATGAAGGAAAATCTAGATTTTCATTAGCATAGAAGGTGAAGGGAGCATTCAGAGTAAAAGATTAAAATATAGAGGACTTTTCTGTTGACTGACCTTGAATTTGGCAATAGAGTACAAAGAAAGCGTGTGGGGGAGTCAGAAAAGGGAAATATTGGGTCAAAAAAAAGAAAGGATCCTTACAAAGGATTAGAGTTCTGGGATAAATGATTAACTGGGAGTCCTGTACTCCTTCTATGAAGACTGTAAAGAACATGGATAAAGGGTATAGGTGTTGAGGAAAGGGAAGATTGGAGGAGAACAAGCCAGAAACACCTGTTGCTCAGAATTTCCCATTTGGTTCCTGCTGACAAATGTCCTGAAGATGGGCAGTCTTAGTCAACAGGCTGGTATGCTCTGTTGTTCTGTTGTCTCCTGCTAATAGTGTCCTGCAGAGGTACAGTCTTATTCCAAGTTGGAGAGTTCCCTCTCCACTCCTGCTGACAGAGGCATGGAGTTAGACAGAGGCATGGAGTTAGACAGAGAGCTGTTCTCGCACTGAGTTCATAAGCTCTCTCTTGATTTCTGTTGAAGGAGGCCTCAAAGCCAACAAAGGAACAAGTTTATTTATTTTAAAAGATATCATAAACAAGAGCAAAAGTATAAGATACTTAGAATTATATTCAACAAAAATATGTACAAGATCTGCATGGGGAAAAATATAAAATTGTTATTGAAAGACATTAAAGAATGTACAAATATGTGGGGGAGAAAAACCATGTTCATCCATGCTTTGAAAGATTCAATATCAAAAAGATGCTAGAATCTCCATATTAATGCATAAAACCAAAAATATTTCAATAAAAGTTATGAGAAATTCTTTTAGAAATTTAGCAAGGCTACTATTAAATTTCTAGGGATAAATAAAGGTATGAGAATAGCTAAAACACTTCTGTAGAATAATAGTAAGGTAAAGAAAATTACATTAAGATATATCCAAACTTATTAAAAAACTAAAACAATCTAAAAGTATGCTACTGCCACAGGAGTAAACAAACTCACCAGTGAAATACAAAGGAAATTCTAGAAGCAAATTCCTGTATGCATGGAAACTAAGTAACAGAGCTGATACTGCAGACCACTGAAAAACCATGTAATTGTGTTGAAACAGGAATCATCTGAATAAAACAAAGTAAAACTGGATTCTTACTACACTCTATATTAAAAATCAACTTCAAGGTAATTAAATATTTAAAATTGTAAAGCAAAATTGTCTAGACAAAATGATGTAGACTCAACTCTCCCCATTCTTCCCTGGCAACTAAACTACAAACCCTGGAAACGATGCAAGAGACAATCTAAGCGAACTCTGACAGGTGGAAACAGGAAGGTAAAATAATCAGAGATTCCAGGACTGGAGGAAAAGCATAATGATAGAGCATTTTATCATTCTTCATCCAACCAAAGAAGGTGAGCCAGCCCTGACGCCCAATCTAGCAACAAAAGGCAATGTGTTCTCTAATCATAATGGAATCAAACAGAAATCAAACAGGAAAATCTCTAAACACTTGGAAATTAAACAGCATACTTCTAAATAATCTGTAAGTCAAAGAGAAAGACTTGATAGAAGTAAAATAATATTTAGAACTGAATGAAAACAAATATATAACATATCAAAATATGCAGAATTCAGCAAAAACAATGCTGAGAGGAAAATTTATAGCACTATGTTCTTACATTACAAAATCAAGAAGTCTCAAATCAGTAATTTTTTACCTCAAAAAAAGTCTAAAAGGAAGAGCATAATAAACCTAAAGCTAAAAAAAGACAGGAAATAAAAGCAAAAGTCAATGAAATTGAAAATAGGAAATTAATACAAAAGTTTACAAAAAAAATAGCTGGTTCTTTGAAAAAAATCCATAAAATGGATAAATTGCTATATAGCAAGACTAACAAAAATAAATGGAAGAAGAAACAAATCACAAATATCAAGAATGAAACAGTGGCATCACTACAGATCTTACAATTATTAAAAGTATAATAAGAGAACACTATAAACTTCATGCCCATAAATTTAATAACTTGGATGAAATGGAACAATTCCTGAGAAACTACAGACTACCAAAACTCAAGTAAAGTTAAATATCTGAATAGTCATATGGGCATTAAATAAATTAAATTTGTATTAATAATTAAAGCATTCCTATCCAAAAATTCCCAAGGTCCAATTGATTTCACTGGTGAATTCTCCCAAATATTTTAAAGAGAATCAACAACTACTCAGCAATTTAATAATATGATCAACTACTGATCCACACAACACATTGGATAACTTAGGCGACTTATGCCAACTGTAACAGTCAACCCCCAAAAGTTAAATATTGTATAATTCCATTTAAATAATAATCTTAAAAATAAAAAATACAGAAATGAAGAAAAGATTAGTGGTTACCTGGGGTTAAGCATGGACAGAGATGAAGGAAAGGAGTATGGCTATCAAAGGGCAACACCAGGGATTCTCTGGCAGGAAGAACTATTCTATACCTTGATTATATCAATGTCAACATCCTAATTTCAATACTACACTATAGTTTTGCAAGATGTTACTGTTAGGGGAAACTGGGTAAAGACTATAGGATCTCTCTGATTTATATTTTATAAGTGTATGTGAATCTAAAGCTGTCTCAAAGTAACAATGTTAGTTTTAAGAAATTATAGAGATAATATAACTAAAATTTAAATAATTTCTATAGATTAAAATAAAAGTATTTTATCAATGTTAATTTCTTGATTTAGATAATCATATTGGACTTATGAAAGATAATACCTATGTTTTTATGTTTGAATTGGT
This sequence comes from Ateles fusciceps, assembly GCA_036589455.1. Taxonomy (NCBI): domain Eukaryota; kingdom Metazoa; phylum Chordata; class Mammalia; order Primates; family Atelidae; genus Ateles; species Ateles fusciceps. Next base: position 1,262,802 of record JAZHEH010002836.1, read on the forward strand.
TGGTAAAGGAAAAAATAAACAAGAAAAATGCTAAAAAGCAAAAATATAATATTCTGATCTTAGGATTTTTAAATCAAATGACAATAAGTGCTACCATAAAAGAAAGTATTGATTAGTTTACTACATTAAAATGAAAAACTTATATTCATTAAAAAATCATAAAGAAATAGAAAATGTAAGTCACCATGTGCTACAAGACATTTGTATTAATAGAACAGATAAAAAAAAATGTCAATGATACATTTCAAGTATACTTCAAGGGCCAACAATCTAATGGAAAAAACTGCAAAAGATATGAACTGTTACTTCACAGACGCTAACATATGAAATGTTCAATTTAATTAGTAATCAAGAAAAATAGAAATTAAGACCTAGCAAGGTAACATATTTTATTTATTTGCCTGGTAATATTGAATACAGAGAAAGATTTAGACTAGTAGGAGCTCTGTGTGTGGGTTTATAAATACATTCAACTGGATTAAAAACAATGACACTATTTTATAAAATCCCCATCCCCAATTCCACCCCTAGGTTACTGTCCTACAGAAAATCTTTCACTAATGCACTTGGAGATATACAAAAATATTCTTGGCAGCATTGTTTATTTCCAAGACATTGGAAACAAACTGACCATTGTAACAATAAAACAAAAAAAGTAAATATTGTGAAATGAACAATAGCCACAAACAGCAACACCAAAGACTCTTAGAAACAAAACATCAAATCAAAAAAGCAAGTTGGAGAATATGTATGTATTTCATAATTGGCATTTTAAAAATTTATTTTAATTTATATATTATATTCAAAAACACATGATATATTTTAACTAAACATTCATTGAACATTATTTTTCATTATGCTATACTCTACAAATTCATATTTTTCATAAATCAACAGTTGAAATATAGCTAATGTAAGTATTTATAATGACCGAAGTTTTTCAAAATGTTGTAAATCCTGACATTTTTTTCACCGCAATCTCAGTTTTGTGTCTTCAAAATGATCCAGGTTTATACATGCATAATTCAAAAATAGGTAGCAGAGTTTAAAATCTGAGAATAATTAGTTTCTCTTAATTACTTTTGTTCTGATTCACATTTGCTTCTCTTGATGTAAGCAGAATATATTTAGTGTTATGTAAGTATTTCTATTTATTCGATTTTCTACTTAGCACAGAATTATAAACATGTTGGCTTAATCTTTATCTATTTAACATGGCATGATATTATAAATAAATATTTTGGTTAATATATTTCCTCAGAGATGTTTAAATGAATTATTTCAACTGTTGAAGATATTCAACATTATTTTCATATTATTAGTATTAAAATTCCCATTTTCATATGGTTATAAATTTTTTATCAACATCTGTAATTTCAAACTCTGAAAAAATACAAAACTAAATTCTTTTTTAGAAACTCCACGTGTGATAAATAAAATTATTTAACAATTTGGTGTAATATTTACAAATCCGAAAAATAGCAACCAGATCCTTGGTTGATGCCAGAGTCACTCTGCATTATTCAATGACACTTCAGGCAAAAAATAATAATAATGGATGCAAAAAAATATTCAAAAATACTGTACTAAATGCAACTAAACTAACTATAACAAATGCAAAGTATCAGTATTTAAATGGATTAGTTGAAGTGTGCCATGATCATGCCAGGGTGGCATAACACAACACAATGGCATGTACCATTATATCAGAGTAGAGGAAACCTTTCTCTCCTCTTCACATTTGCATATGGTTACATTTAAATTATAATCTATTTTGTATAATAACTGGCAGGTGTTATGATGAAGATATTAAATAACATTCCATTTTTTTCATTAAAGAAATCAAAATATAGAATAGCCCTAAAGAATGAGAGATGTATAAAGGTTTTATGAGCATAGAAGCATCTTTAAATATGTAACAGGTGATATGCAAACATTGGAACACCAGAATTGGCCACCATAATTCTCTAATCTCCATATTTCTAACTGTATATAATCTGAAATAGGGAGACTATACTCACAATCAGGGGAAAACTACTGCTAAATTGTTCATGCCATTACATAACAAAATGGCTAAAATGGTTAAAAAGTAATGAATCTGGAAGTCTTCAGCAGATATATTCAGTGTAACTTATGTCACACTTAAAAGAGAAAAACAATATTAAAAATTAAAGATCTTTTATCTTCCCTTAGTAAATAATCTTTTCTACAGAAACAAAATTACTTGAGTCTAAATCCTGTTGTAAGCACCGTGTTAGATATCTTACATATATTATTTCATTGAATCCTAACAAAAACCCCTTGATAAATATGGTATTCTTTCCAATTTATACAGATGAAAACATAGAAACTAGGTAATCTGCCCATGTTTGTACAGGTAACACTGGCTTTAAAACACATATTAGGCTTCAACATAATTCATACTCTAAAACGGTATTTTCCAAAGTGCATGATACAATTTGCTAATAGATGCTAAGCTAAAGGGAAAATTGATTATGATAGTTAACTTACACAAGTATAAGTTATAAAAGCACTCAATGAAGGCAAAAAGTATAATATTTGGTTCCCTAAACAAAATATTATATATCGTTTCTAAAGACCTAAAGGACTTAAATGCGCAAAAATGAAAACTCAACCATATCTTGTGAAAACTCATTCATAACTCATGAGAAAGCTGTTACGTTAATAGCTATATCAGTAGTATAAACTAAGCTTTGAGAAGTCATTTGTATTTAACAGAGATTATTAATAAAAAAATTAAATGACTAAAATGATGCATCATAAGTTATTAATAGCAATTGGAAGCTATTTTTTTTCAAAACTTTAACAAAAGATATTTTTCTTATAATAAGCTTTGACTAAATGTTCCTAAACCAGCTGCTGCCTGGGCAAATAATCTAATAATTTTACCATAGGCTCTTTAATTGCTGCTTTCAAAGTTTTAAAAATCTTATTTAAATATGAAGATGATGTGAATATTTCCCAAAATACAAGGTTTTTTTCTTTTAGTCTTTGACATTTGAATTATTAAGATATAAAGTATTTTAACATATTTGTTGTACACACTGCAATGTTTATGTATCCTTCCTTACATGTCCTTTCTTCCTATCCTTCTGGAAATGATCTTTTTTAAATAATGTTTTCATTGTAATGAACGGCACATAAAGCCAATTTGAGGGTAGAGTTCAGTGGTCTTAAATGCATTTATAACTTTCTGCAACCACTATCCTCATCCATCTCCAAAATTCTTTTCATCTTGTAAAACCGAAACTCTATACTTATTAAACAATAACTCCTCATTCCCTCTCCCCTAGCCCTAACAAACATCGTTCTACTTCTATATTTATAATTTTCACCACTTGACGTACCTCATATACATGGAATCACACAATATTTGTCTTTTTGTTATTGACTTATTTCACTGTTGTGACTATGCTAGAAATTCCTTCCTTTTTAAGGGTGAATAATATTTATCGTATGCATATACCACATTTTTCTTATTCCTTCATATGCCAATGAACACAGAATTGTCTTCATATTTTAGCTATTGTGAATAACACTGCTATGAACATGGTTGTACAACTATCTTTTTAACATGCTGCTTTCAATTCTTTTGTGTATATAGGCACAAGTTTACACTTGTAAACTATGTGATATCATATGGTAATTCTACTTTTTTATTTTTTGAGGAACTGTCATACTGTTTTCCCACAGTGACTGTATCATTTTACATTCTACCAATAGTGAACAAGGATTCCAATTAACCTATATCCTCACCAACTTTCTTTTTCTCTTTAATGGAAAATACACTTATTAGTCTGAGGTGGTATCCTACTGTAGTTTTGATTTGCATTTCTTAACGATTAATGATGTTAAGCATCCTTTCATGTACTTTACTATTTGTATATCTTCTATCTAGAAATGTGTATTAAAGTCCTTTGCCGATTTTTAGATTGGACTTTTTGTTGTTGTTGAATTTTAAGAATTCTCTATGTATTCTGGATATTAATTCTTGTCAGATATATTCTTACAGGTATTTTTCTCCCAATCTATTGGTTGCCTTTTTACTCTGAATATAGTATTTTTTGATGCCCCAAATATTAAAATGTTTATAAAGTCCAATTTTTCCATTTTTTCTTTTGTTGCCTATGACTTTGGTGTCATATCTAAGAAATCATTGTTAAAATCAATGCCATGATGTTTTGGTCCTGTGTTTTCTTCTGAGAGTTTTATAGTTTTGTGTCTTATATTTGGGTCTGTGATTGAGTTAATTTTTGTATGTGGTATTAGGTAAGGATCCAGCTTTATTATTTTGTATGTAGATACCCAGTATTCCCAGTACAATTTGCTGAAAAGAGTGTCCTTTCCCCATTGATTGATCTTGGTACTATTGTCGAAATCATTTGATAATATATGCAAGGGTTTATTTCTGGGCTGTCTAGTCTATCCCATTGGTCTATATGTCTGTCTTTATGCCAGTAACATACTGTTTTGATTACTGTAGCTTTGCAGTAGTTAAGAAATCAGAAAGTATGAGTCTTCCAGGTATGTTCTCCTTCTGCAAGATTGTTTGGGCTAATCAGCATCCCTGGAGACTACATAAAATTTAGGATGGGTTTTTATGTTTTTGTAAAAAAAAGTCTTTAGGATTTTGATAGAAATTGTGAACATAGGATATGTTTACATTTAGTAATGTCTTCTTTAATTTCCTTTGGCAATGTTTTATAGTTTTCATTGTACAAGTCTTTCATCTCTGACAAATTCCTAAGTACTTTATTCTTTTGACACTATTGTAAATAAAAATGTTTTGATAATTTTCTTTTCAGATTGTTTATTGTTAGTGTATATAAATACAACTGATTTTTTGTTGGAATTTTGAGTCTGGAAATCAGATTCTACCCGTTCCCCAGGGTTTGCTGGGGTTTTTTTGTTTGGTTTTGTTTTGTTTTTTTTACTGTTTGTTTTGTTTTTACTATTGTTTTTGCTTATTGTTTGTTTAAATTTATTGTTGTGGAATGTCTCTGGCCAAGGATCAGTAACCTTAGTGTTTTCTCAGGTCTTTCTGAGCCTGCATGAGGGCTTATGTGGTCACTTTTTTAATATCATAAACTTTAATGTTTGGCTCCTCAAAGTGGGAAATGAGAAAAAAGAAGGTGAGAAAAGGAAACTTGGCCCTTTAAGTCCCTGGAAGTCACTTCAGCTAGAGAGGAAGACAAGGGCGAATAATGGGTAAGATAAAACAATAATGGCTGTAACCCTCTTTGCCTGCACCTCTATGATAAAATGCCATAGTTAGAGATAGAGCACATATTCTTTATATTTGCAGGACAGGGTGGTTTTTGCCCACCCAGGGTCCTGCAAGCTACTCCTGGAATTTGTATGCAACTACCTGCCACAAAGTTAGGGTGGCTGAAGGTAGGTGCTGCTATACTAAGAGTTGAAATTGACCAAAATTAACTATAATTTACTGTCCAATCTTTCCTGTGGACATTGAAAGACTTCAACAGACTCTAGACTTTCCAAATCGTTATATCAGACATATTCTGTTAGTGCCATTGTTGTCTAGACAAGGAGGCATCCCTGGTGCTTCCCATTCTGCCATCTTCCCATAATCCTCCCTTCTGTGTTTTCTCAGTAGCATTTTTACAATATTTTAAAACATGGTTTCCAGCAGAAACCAAGAAGGGGTATTAGGGATATAAATATGTTTACAGATAGAAACAAAACAATCTAAATATTTTTTCCTTAGGGAAGAATTTTCTTTTAAAACAGCATGCATTTCATTACAGCCCAAAAGAGCCTAACAATTTGGGTAAAAAAAAGGATGGAAGAAACAAGTTAGCAGCCCCTTATCTTTCTTAATTTCCTTTCTATTTTCTTAAAATATTTTTAATAATAGTGTTTTTTTCACCTTTTCTGCACTCTCATTGAATATATAGGTCAAAATACAAGGTGAGAGGTAGATTTGTAATATATTATAAATATTATAATCTAGCTCCAAATTTAACTCTACAAGGAGTCATTAAAGTAATAAATTTGGACTACAGTGGATGCCATTTGATCCTTTTCCCCTTCTATAATAAAAAAATTCTATGTACAAATATTACCTTTTAAAACTATTCAAATCTATATGGAACTCTTCCATTCTGCTGTTCCTTAAAATAATATGTTGACACATTGAAAGTTTCACACGTATAATCATCATTTTTAGTTTCAGTAAAGCAGTAACTTTTTTCTTTTAATTTTGACTTATGTCATTGCAAAAACCATACAATTAATTGTATAATGGCTCTTATTTCCTCTAGGATAAAATATATCTTACAGGTAAAGTGAAATTATGTTGTAATATTTAGTTATCTTTACAAAGACTAATCCATTGACTATTATAGTAATCCACCTATTGGCTAAAAGACTTTCAGGAGAAAATGGCTTTCCTAATGTTCACACAAATTATTTCCCTAATTCAAGAGAAAATAGGATAAACTACAAGAATTGACTTTAAAATATAATCAACTTTGTAAAAGATATAAGTAAAATGTGATTTAATGTTAGGAAAATATACATAAGAATTATCAAGGAATGTCAAGAAGCTAGACACCTAATTGGCTTCAGAAGTAAATATACACAATTGTCTAAGGAAGATTAGACCAGCTTATAGAGGCATGTTTTAGGAAAAGTTAACAGCCATGAAACATAGGATGAACTATTGAAAGACAGTCTACAGGGTTGTGAATGTAGTCCACGGAGACCAGATTTAGAAGGGTGGGAGTGAGAATTAAAGGAAAATTAAAGAAAAAACTGCAATAGGAAGTTTGGGATAGTTTCAGGAGACCTTTCACAATCTCTACTAGATTCCCTCCTAAATTCAACCAAAATAAATATTTAATCTAAATTTGTTTTGCAAATGAAATTTCAAGATAAGTCCCTTAGGCCCTTTCCAAAAGGATCTGAACCCATACCCCACTTCCAACCTGCTAAATACTATGGAAAAAAGGCATCAATGTGGAGTTTGGGAGACATTGGAAAGAATAGGATTAAAGACAAGGCCAGACTTTTGAACTGAATAAGCTAGTAGAATGTAGATACTATTAGAAGGCATTTCAAAGATGAAAAAATTAATGTTTGTGACATATGATAGTTATTTGAGAATTAAGTCATGTTATTTTTCATCTCAAAATGTTAGTTGTTGTAGATGACTCCAAATATTCTTATAAAGCTATAGTACAATAATATAAAAATTTGAAAGTCATCGGCAAAGAAGTAAAATTTGAAAATGCATTATAGAAAAGTCATTTTAGGAAAACCAACAGTATTTTAGTACATAAATTTTATGGAAAAATAAATTTATTCTGAGTTACAAGAAGTTAAACATGTGTGTATATGTGTATGTGTGTGTGTGTGTGTAGGACAGAGATGAAGAAATCTGAGACAATATACTTAAAAATCTTAAATCTTCATATTTACTTGAACTCTCTAGCCCTGCAAAAATGGCCTGCTTCTCCCTTTTAGAGATGAGCACATCTCTCTTGACCAAGGGCAATTCAGAGTCCTCTGTGTTATGAGACAATACATGCCATTCTTACAATATATTCCCCGCCCTCCTTCCTGGCCAACAGACCAAAATTCATTTAAGTAAAAATAAAACCTAGTCAGGTTAGTAATTACTCTGTTAAAAGATTAAAAGAACTATTCCCAAAGGAACTGCAAGTACTAGCCAACATGTACCAATGGGTGCCACAAGAGTACACGCAGAACTGGGTCCTGAGGTTGTTGAGATAAGAGAGATAGAACATAAAGTTGGACAAGGCAGAATTTATCAACATGAGAATACTCTTTATAACATACAATTTAACACACTAGCAAGGAAACTGCTATTAATATGAAGTTAGGATGGCTCTTTGAAACTTAGGGGAAGAGTGATAACCAAACTAAATGAACTAGAAAAGCCAATGCTACACACCATAACAAAAGAGAATATAAATACTCAGAGAAGTGAGCCTGTAAGAGTGGATACACTATACAAGGCCAAAAATCCCATGAGATAACCATGTCCACCAGATGACCAGAGAATACATCTATTAGGAAATCAGTAAGGTGTGAGGAGCAGCAACATCATTGAGAAGCTCAGTTGTGGTTCTCTATGATGATAGTAGAGTATGTTATTAGAGAACTATGCTCCCTGAAAGCAATTTAGCTTATAGACTCATAAGAAAGCAGAGGCCAACCAGAAGCACCTAAATGCCAACAGCAATGTGGGCACAATTATGGAAAAGAACAGCAAGGCGGTAATGGCTATCAAGTATATCCTGAACCATAGAATGCTAAGAAGATAGTCAATAGAACATAGAAACTTTAGAGGACTGAAAGATGGGAAGCCAACAATGGTTATGTTCAATATGTACTACTAGAAGAAACAGGATGGATGATCAGGATACTGAGAGCAGCCACCCTGTAAAAGGTCACTATCTCTTCCTGGTTTCCAGACCTTAGCCAGTTTTCACACACTGAACCTACTGACTGCAGAAGTTTGGTTCCTTTGAAAAAGGATCCTCTTACACCATAGCAAGTACATATAATAATTCTTCTATTCCTTTCCCAAAGACTTAGGTAACAATACACTGGAGAAAAAGAAAGATCCAGACATTGTGAAACTGTTGACACAGGGTCTAGCATGGCATTGATATTCAGGGACTCACAGTTCTATAACTCCCACTTTCTACCCTTCACCACCTTAGAGTTGAGGATGAGGCATATAGGGACTAAGTAATAAATATAACTTGCCCAGATCTGGCTCACAGTAAGATGGAATCTATGAATCAATCTGATGGTCATTTCACAGATTCCAAATAAGTTGAAAGGACATATTTGGTATTTGGAAGAACTCCCACATTAATTCTTGACCTGAGGGATACGTGTTACTATGGTGGGAAATGCCAAGTAGGAGACTTGAAAACTGCTCCTTTCCCTGTCAAGTTAATAAAAACTATTATTGCATATTGGGGTGTGGTGGAAAATGGCACAGATTTAAACAAAGGATGTAGATGTAGAAGTTCTCATCATATTTCCATGTAATTCCCCAGTCTAGTTTCTAAAATAAACAAAGATCCTGGAGGATGACAGAAAACTACTACAAACTCAACCAAGTAACAGCCCAAATTGAAACTGTTCTACCTGATATGGTATATTTGAACAGCAGGTTAGCATGTACTCAGGCACATCATGTGTAGTCATTGATCTGGCAAATGTATCTTCTCATAAAGTGAGATTAGAAGCAATGTACATTCAGCTGGGCAGACACCAGTTCATGTTTATGTTCTTGCCAAGGTTAACATTCTACTCTAGTCATCAAATAGTCTGAAGGGAACTGTGCTGTCTAGAAATATTATAGAACATCACTAATTATTATATTATGTTAATCAGAAAGAATAAACAAGACATTTACTAATAATGAGCTTTGGATTTTATGATTATATGCAAAAAGAGCTAGTTGGTGCAAACAGGACAGTAGTTCATGTCTCATATGTTTTGACTATCTACAGATGTGCTCACGAGAAGACACAGTTTTGAATGCTAGGAGAATTTAAGGTCCTATCAACTTATAATTGGAGCCTACTGCTGCCTGTGGGGCAATTCATTCTGGCTTTATATCCACTGAGTGTGTATCACCACTTGGTATACACTCAAGTAGTATACACTCTATTGGAGTGTATACTATCATTCAAGAATATTCATATAATCATCATATACACTGATTAAGACCTAGAACATTCAAAACAAATGAACAACTTATTTAGACATCCAAAACAACCCATGAAGACCCTTAGCTATTTTTGTACTTCATTATGAAAGGGTCAAGAACAAGTAGAGCTAGAACATAAGTCAAGAAGGGTCAGCAAGATGCTAAATATGCTGCTATCTTAGCATCATGTTGGGGGATATATTTCTATAACAATAGGAATAATATCAGCAACATTAATAATATAATATCTTTTTATTTACAAAATGCTTTTACAATGTATTAAGTACTTGTATATATATTACCCAATATATCAGCTTACTTTTATAAAAGGAGGTTGCCAGATCCAATACAAGAGAGATAGAAGTGAAATCTTACTGTCCTAACATTTTTCAAAAATTCAATCAGAAAATAATGGGATACAAGATGTAAAGATCTGGAACATATGGGCTGTGCAATATGTGGTATCTTTACTGAAGCAGATAAAAATAACCCTCTACTACTTGTTATGAGGCTACTGAGTTGGTGAATGTTTTATTCTCTACTCCCATCTGTGAAGGTAGTTAAACCAAGTTGCCTTTAGCCAACAAAGACAGCAGAAAACTGTACTCCTTTGCCTCAGAGCCATATAAACTCCCTATTCTCTGTTAAACTAAAGTAATCCTGATCCTCCTCATATTTCACTATATTGCTAAAATCACCCTAAATGGATCTGATGAGCAGGAAGTAGCAAGTACCCTAGATATCTTAGCAAGACCCTTGTGCCAGAGAAGAAATAAACACCAAAGAAATTCTGAAGTCTGGAACATGATAAGATAATGCTTCTAAATAAAAGGCAAAGTTACTGTATCTTTTGTCCATGTTGAATAAAGAACATAGTATAAATGATGTTTGGACACCCAAAAAATTATAACATGTCCCAGATATCAGACAATTCTTCTCCTTGAGCTTTATGTTCCTGAATATATTGTAATTGTTCTTCTCTGTATATCCGAACTAACAGTGGGAACTGCAGTCACTCAACTACAAAATTTAGATACAATGGGAATAATTGGATTCAAAATTTAAATACAATGGGAATAATTGGATTCAAAATTTAAATACAATGGGAATAATTGGATTCCATGGTGACAGGGGCCAAGTGACAGCACTCAAACATTAAAGGCAAGGTGGGCAGAGCTACTATAATGTATAGCAGAGGCAAACCAGCAATCAGAATAGTCTGACTCGTGTAGAACTTTGGCATTGGCTAATTAATCATGGTGTTCCTAGAAGTGAAATTGATAGGAAGCCTACTGCATTCCTACTTAATAAATATAAGCAGAAAACTTCTAAGTCAAATGGACAAAAGACTAATTTGAATTGTAAAAACAGAGAATCAAGGCTCCTCAATCAAATTCCAGACTTGAGCCAGTTTATGGACCCAGAACCCCTTGAATAAAGGGGAGGCCAGGTCCCCTTGAGGAAGGATCCCACTATACTACTGACATTTTATGCTGTTAATCTTTCTCCATACTTCCCCAAGGAGACCTCCAGCCTCTTCCAGTGTAATTGTGCATTCAGGAAAGGGAAATGATCAGACATTTCAAGGACTACTGGACACTGGCTCTGAACTGATGTTGATTCCAGGAAACCCAAAACGTCATTGTGTTCCTCCTGATAAAGTAGGGGGCTTATGAAGGTCAGATAATTTCATAGAGTCTTAGGCTGGGTGCGGTGGCTCATGCCTGTAGTCTCAGCATTTTGGGGGGCCAAGATGGGTGGATCACTTGAGGTCAGGAGTTTGAGACCAGCCTGGCCAACATGGCAAAACCCTGTCTCTACTAAAATTACAAAAATTTAAAAGGTGTGGTGGTACATGACTGCAGTCCCAGCTACTCAGGAGGCTGAGGCAGGAGAATCTCTTGAACCAAGGAGGCAGAGGTTGCAGTGAGTGAGTGAGTGTCACTGCACTGTAGTCTAGGTGACAAAGCAAGACTTCATCTAAAAAAAAAAAAAAAAAAGAATAGAGTTTTAGCTCAGGTCTTCCAGTGGGTCCAATGGGTCTCCAAACTCATCCTGTGGTTATTTTTCCAGTGCCAGAATGCATAATTGGCATAGACATACTTAGTAGCTAGCAGTACCATACCCCCATATTGGCTCCATGAATGGTAGGTGAGGGTTATTACAGTGGGAAAGGTCAAAAGGAAGCCATTAGAGCTGCCTTAGAAAAATAGTAAATCAAAAATAATATGATATTCCTGGATAAATTACAGAGATTAGTGCCACCATCAAGGACTCAAAAGACACAGGGGTGGTGATTCCCACCACATTCCTCCTGTTCAACTCTTCCATAAGGCCTATGCAGAAGACAGCTGGATCTTGGAGAATGACAGTGGATTACTGCAAGCTTAACCAAATGATGACTCAATTTGCAGCTTCTGTACCAGATGTGGTTTCATTGCTTGAGAAAATTAACACATCTCCTGGTATCTGGTATGCAGTCATTGACTTAGCAAATGCCTTTTTCTCCATTTCTTTTTCTCCATAAGGCCAGCCAGAAGCAATCTGCCTTCAGCTGGCAAGGACAGCAATATACCTTTACTGTCCTACCTCAGGGATATAGCAACTCTCTGGCTTTGTGTCATAATCTTATTCGGAGAGTTCCTGATCGCTTTTCACTTCCACAAGATATCACACTAACCCGCTACATTGATGACATTATGCTGATTGAATCCAGTAAGCAAGAAGTAGCAAACACATTGGACTTATTGGTGAGACATCTGCATGACAGAGGATGAGAAATAAATCCAACTAAAATACAGGGATCTTCTACCCCAGTAAAATTTCTAGGGGTCCAGTGGTGTGGGGTCTGCCGAGATATTCCTTCTAAGGAGAAGAATAAGCTGCTGAGTTTGGCCCCTCCTACAACCAAGAAAGAGGCACAATGCCTAGTGGACCTATTTGGATTTTGCAGGCACTATATTCCTCATTTGGGTATGTTACTCTGGCCCATTTATTGAGTGACCCAAAAGGCTGCCAGTTTTGACTGGGGTCCAGAACAGGAGAAGATTCTGTGACAGGTCCAGGCTGCTGTGCAAGCTGCTCTACCACTTGGGCCACATAATCCAGCAGATCCAATGGTGCTCCCATAGGTGAATCACAGCAGGGGCCTCTAGGATCATGGAGAAAGGCCCTGCCATCTTCTGCAGGTAACTACTCTCCTTTTGAGAGACAGCTCTTGGCTTTTATTGGGCTTCGGTGGAAACTGAACGCTTGACCATGGGTCATCAAATCACCATGCGACCTGAACTTCCTATCATGAACTGAGTACTTTCTGACCCATGTAGCCATAAAGTGGGAGTCATGCATAGCAGCATTCCATCATCATATGAAAGTGGTATATGTGTGATTGTGCTCAAGGAGGTCCCAAAGGCAGAAGTAAGTTACATGAGGAAGTGGCACAAATGTCCATGGTCTCTACTCTTGCCACCCTGTCTTCTGCCTCTCAGCCTGCACTGATGGCTTCACGGGGAGTTCTCTGTGATCAAGTTGACAGAGGAAAAGAAGATTAGGGCCTGGTTCACAGATGGTTCTGCACAATATGCAGGCATCACACAAAAGTTGACAGCTGCAGCACTACTGCCCCTTTCTAGGACACCCCTGAAAGACAGTGATGAAGGGAAATCTTCCCAGTGGGCAGAACTTTGAGCAGTGCACCTGGTTGTGCACTTTGCATGGAAAGAGAAATGGCAAGATGTGTGATTATATACTGATTTATGGCTGTAGCCAATGGTTTGGCTGAAAGTTCAGGGACTTGGAAGAAGCATGATTGGAAAATTGATGACAAAGGAACTTGGGGAAGAGGTACGTGGATGGACCTTTCAGAGCGATCAAAAACTGTGAAGATATTTGTATTCCATGTGAGTGCTCTCCAACAGATGACCTCAGCTGTGGAGGATTTTAATAATCCAGTGGATAGGATGACACGTTTTTGTGGACACCACTCAGCCTCTTTCCCCAGCCACCCATCATCTCCCATTGGGCCTATGAACAAAGTGGCCATGGTGGCAGGAGTGAAGGTAACACATGGGCCTAGGAACATGGACTTCCACTCACCATGGCTGCCTTGGCTATGGCTACTGCTGAGTGCCCAATTTCCCAGCAGCAGAGACCAACACTTAGCCTTCAATACGGCACCATTCCTTGGGGTGATCAGCCAGCTACCTGGTGGCAGATTGATTATACTGGACCTCTTCCATCATGGAAAGGGCAGAGGTTTGTCCTCACTGTAATAGACACTTACTCTGAATATGGACTTGTCTATCCTAAACACAATGCTTTTGCCAAGACTATCATCTATGGGCTCACAGAATGTCTTATCCACCATCATGGTATTCCATATAGCACCGCCTCTGACCAAGGCACTCACTTTAGAACTAAAGAAGTGCAGCAGGGGGACTCAGGCTCGTGAAATCCACTGGTCTTACCATGTTCCCCAACATCCTGAAGCAGCTGGATTGATAAAACCATGGAATGGTCTTTTGAAGTCACAATAACAATGCCAACTAGGTGATAATACTTTGCTGGGCTGAGGCAAAGTTATACAGAAAGCCATATATGCTCTGAATCAGCATCCAACATATGGTACTGTTTCTCCCATAGTCAGGATTCATAGATCCAGGAATCAAGGGGTAGAAGTGGCGTCATTCACCATCACCTCCAGTGATCCACTAGCAAAATTTTTGCTTCCTAGTCTCACAACATTACATTCTGCTGGCCTAGAGATCTTAGTTCGGGAGGGAAGAATGATGTCACCAGGAGATACAGCAATGATTCCACTAAACTAGAAGTTAAGATTGCCACCTGGACACTTTGGGCTCCTCCTACCTTTAAGTCAACAACCTAAGAAGGGAGTTACAGTGTTGGCTGGGGTGAATGACGCAGATTATCAAGATGAAATCAGTCTACTGCTCCGCAGTGGAGGTAACGAAGAGTATGCATGGAATACAGGAGATCTGTTAGGGTGTTTCTTAGTATTACCATGCCCTGTGATTAAGGTCATTGGGAAATATAACAAACAGCCCAATCTGGACAGGACTACATAGGGCCCAGACCCTTCAGGAATGAAGGTTTGGGTCACTTCACAAGGTAAAAATCCACAACCTGCTGAGGTACTTGCTGAAGGCAAAGGGAATACAGAATAGGTAGTAGAAGAAGGTAGTCACCAATACCAGCTATGACCACATGACCAGCTGCAGAAAGAGAATTATAATTGTCATGTGTATTTCCTTCTTCTTTTGTTAAAACCATGGTTGTGCATGTATACACTTGTACTAAAACAAAATCTTCATTTTATTTTCTTTTTCCCTTATCACGTGACAAGAGATTTATTGACTTCACATCAGCATTTAAGTACTGTTAACTTTATATAATAGTATTTGAGTTGGGGACTGATGTATTTCTGGCTGTAATTATGTTAGGCATAATTATGACCTTATTATTGTCTTTATTTGAAGATTATGTATGATTTCAGGAGATGTGTATGGGTTGAAGTTGACAAGGGGTGGACTTATGATGGTTAATACTGTCAACTTGATTGGACTGAAGGATGCAAAGTATTGATCCTGGGTGTGTCTGTGAGGGTGTTGCCAAAGCAGATTAACATTTGAGTTAATGGGCTGAGAAAGACAGACCCACCCTAATCTGGGCAGGCAACACCTAATCAGCTCCTGATTGTGTATGAGAAGGGGGTGCATATAGTAGTATCACATTGGCCTAACCTCCCAGCCTACATCTCTCTCTCATGCTGGATTTCTCCTGTTCTTGAACATTAGACTCTAAGTTCTTCAGTTTTAGGACTTGGACTGGCTCTCCTTGCTCCTCAGTTTGCAGATGGCCTATTATAGGACCTTGTGATCTCGTGAGTTAATACTCAAAAAACTCCCCATATATACATTTATATATATATATATCATATATATATATTTTATATATATATCAAATAAGATATATCTTATATATTTTATATATATATATATCAAATAAGATATATTATATCTTATTAGTTCTCTCTCTCTAGAGAACATATACACGCACACACATATGTGTGTGTGTGTGTGTGTATTAGTTCTATCCCTCTAGAGAACTAATATCTATATATCCTTCTATCCCTGACTAATACAGTGCTGATCAGGGTAATTAATAGCTTTCTGATTTTGCCAAGTTCAAAGAACTCTAAGCCATCATAAGGTATCTCAAGTCAAGTAACAACTCTTCCATTCCTTTTTAATTTCTCTCTCCTTGAACCCTCAATCTTGCCAGTTAGCAAACTAGGGAATAAGTATGAGGAAAAGAAATATGAACAGCCTCACACCACCACCAGCACAACCACTTCCACACTGCAACCGTCTAGCCCAAAGAAGGTTTCAGCTGAGAGTTAGGTGAAAATTTAACTTCATGTCAAATGTGGAGCTTTTGTGTTACATAAAGCTGGGCATACTTAATTACTGATTTGAGACTGTGTTTTGCAACCAGAGTAAACACACACTTAATAATTTCATGAAGCCTGAAATGAATTATCACCCTAGGGTAAGGGTTGAATTACCTTCACTGGGCAGCTTTAAGGGTCAGTAGGTCACATAAATAAAGTTGTTATTATGATTACACCTCAATGTTCTAGTTGTTCAAAATGCTAGTTTACTGGTAAATGGCATTGCATATGGTATTTTTTACTTCCCAACAAAATAACAAGAATCAGACCAACAGCAATTATTGCTATCCTTTAAGACATTAAAACAATGCCTTTAAAATTCTGGTGAAAAATTAATTTAAAACTAGGACTCTATGTCCAGCAAAATATCAACTCAGTTTAAGGCAGAACAAGAATATTTCAAATGTATGAACTTAAATTATTTATTTCCGTTGGCCCTTTTTGAAAATTACTCAAGGGGATACTCAAGGAAAATAGAAAGAATCCATAAGGAAAATAGGAAAATAAATAACAAGGGCAGCTGAGTATAAGCCCAGGAAGTAGAAAAGAGTGACTGTATTTAAAAGATTTCTCTTTTAAATACAGTCCTGTGCACTTCAGGTATTTTCCTTCCTCCTCTATAGTTCTAGTTAGATTTGCAATATCTGCAATCAATCACATTTACTTAAACATAATCCATTTAAAGGATGTTTATGGGATTAAATTTTAGTATTAATTTACAGACAAAGCACAGAAAATAGAATTAAGACTACAGAACAAATGTAAATGTTATCAATTATGACAACATGCATAATAACATAACTCAAATCAAATCAGTAAAGTGCTCTAAATGCCTCTTTGGTACAGCAGAGAGTGAATAGGTACCATGTAAAGTGAATGATTAAATAAACAGAAACAGAACTCAGTCATTTGTTATAATAACAAGAAAATTAAGAGAAATATTAGTAAAAATTAAGAGAAATAAAAAATATTAGTAATGATTAAATAAACAGAAACACGAATTCAGTCATTTGTTATAATAACAAGAAAATTAAAGAAATATTAGTAAAAAAAAAAAAAACTCAGGGTGAGAAGGATTCACTTTATTTTACACTTCAGCCCTTTAATATGACCTTTAATATGACCTATGTCATATTAAAATGTATGTTGTAGATATTACATTAAATATCTGAATGCAACACCATAAAATAATATACTATGCATAAATATATGTGCTTTTTGTATATTTTAGTAGCTTTTTGTCACATAAAAAGTCAACCTTGCATTATGAATCTAAACTCTTACAAGCCATAAGCACTGAGTGAATGAATCAACAAATCACTTCTAAGCATGCCTTACTACCTGAAAGAGAATACTTATACCATTAGAGAATGAAAATGTTTCTGATGACAATCACCACCATCATTCCAAAAATCCTTAAATCTGATGTGAGTCTACCTCACATACCATAATCTATAAATTAATTATGATGATAGAAAACAACAAAACACTAATCTGATAAAGAGCAAGACAAGATTATAATGAAAAGCTTATTATAACCAAAAAGTGATTAGTTTTTATTTTATTCAAATATTTTATAAAATACCAGAATCCAATGCATGTCTTAGAGAGAAAAAAATATTACTGGCATTACCTAAGTAAATGCTATTATTTGAATTCATACAAATCTATTCTTCTTCTAGAATTATTGTTACTAAGAAGCAATTATAATTGTAAGTATTTTTATTTTAAAATAAGTGCCAGATATTTTAGAACTCTAAGGTAACAACTGCCTTTCGAGAAAATTCATTACCTGAGCTAGACTTTAAGGTAATTTTCATAACAATAAACTAAACTCTCCATAGGTTTTATGTAATTTTCTTCACTTTTGATCTCTTTGGCCAACCACTTTTAATAACATTTTCTTTAGTCACTGTGAAGATTTAAACTACCAGTCTGATTACAAAGTGAAGGTACTCAAAATAGAAGGAGATTGTTAAGAGAAGCATAATGCTATTTCATTTTACCTTTAAAGAAGACTAAGTAAAGTCTGATGTTACATTTTGAGGAAAGAAATATCAAGATAGGACCTGGGAGTGATTTCTTTTAGAGGCAATTTCAAGCAGAAAAGTTAGCAGGTGAGCAGACATGATTGTGATTACATTGGGATAGATGGTGGAGTGATCCATTGAGCTGTCTCTGCTACTAATAAACATGTGTCCCTGAATTAACTATTTACTAGAAATATTTGGGTACCTCCACTGTCCACATATAAACCAAGCAGTCCAGAATATACAACCTCTAAATTCCTTTTCAGGTAAAATAATGATGGTTCCATATGAGTGTATGGATCTAAAAATCTGAGAGTTAAGTATGACTTAATGCAAATAAAAATGAACAACATACCTTCGTATTGCCTTTCATCTTTGTTTTACATTTGTTTGGTTCCCTGGCTTCACGAAGACTTTTCTGAGTAGGACCTTCTGGTGTATTTTCTTTTTCACAACTACGATCAACTACAAGATAATATAATTTATTCTTAATATTTGCACTATTTATCTGTATAAAATGATTACAACCAAAAATATGAAAACCAAGATCTTAATGAGGCATGTATCTTAAAAATTCATTAAATTAATGATACCCAAACCATACCAAATGCTTTAGGTGGGTTCTCAAAATTCAGTTCCCAGAAATGCAGAGTGGCATTACTACAAGGTTAATTAAATGCATGATGAGCCAGTTACAGAGCACAATTATGATATATTCAAATTCCTGTTATCATGAGGTTTTGTGTATTTAGAGTTAAAGATGGCAAAAGAGAGAATGATAAGAAATGACAAAATTCCCCAAGTGAAACTAGATAATAAATAAGAAATTTTATTATAAAAAGAGAATGTTGTATTAATAAAATATTATTGTCTATGCTTCCTTATGTTAAGGACGAAAAGGAAAAACACAGGATAATATTTAAAATGGTTGTAACAGTGGTCTCCTACTTCTTGTGGACATAGAGAGCAGTCTTAATGGAATCATCTAAGAGTGGGGAAGTGACAGAAAAAGTCTCTTTCTCTTTCACGTTTTTCTACATATAATACATATACATATATAAGTATATATATTTCCACTTGTATTTCTAAACAGCAAGTTGATTTCAAAAAATGAAGAAGGTTATAATTACTAACACAAATAAAAGAAACAACTCAATATTACAAATTATGACACTAGATTTATAATAGAGGAAAGATGATGAATAAAGAAATGTCTGGATGATTTCAATGTCAAGGCTCTCTTAAGAAATCCTGAGATTATAAAGGGAGGGGAAGAAAATGGCTGGCATTTATTTTCTTTCTTGACCAATTTTTTTCTATTAAATACCAGTTCTAGGCTAAGGAGAAAATCCTCAAAGTAACTCCCACAATAATGTTAAAAAAAGTTCCATAACCCCATATCACATTAAGGTACTTGAGAGACCTGGGTATTCAAACTGCCTGTTCTATCCAAAGGTGCTACGAGCTAGAGTCTCACAGCATCTAGGACGCTGAAGTGTAGAGAAAAGGCAACTCTTACAGCTTGCTGAGATTAAGGGAAAATATTTACTTCTGATTCTCTTTTATTATATTTTTCCCTTCAAGTACCAGGGGGTGTCAATCTGATAATAATTAAAAACAATGGTTAACATTCATGCCTCATTGATCTTTTACTATATAATGTCCACTATTCTAAACAACTTATATGTACAATTTTATGCAATTATGTCAATAATCTTGTGAAGGTCATACTACCTTTTGTTCCCATTGTATATGAGAAGGGGTGCATATAGTAATATCAGAGGAAATAAAAGGGAAATCAGTAGGGAGAGAAACTCAAGACTCCAACAGATAATTCCAGGAATATAAGCAGATCTCATGTAGCATGCAAAACATTGCAAAAGGCCACTTTTATAAAAGAAATAAAATTAAAAACCAAGCAAACAAACAAATATGGTAAGAATAACAAAAGTGGGAAATCCAAATGGGCTTGGTTTATGTGTATGCATTGTTGCTCTATAAACAAAATAAAAAATATACACTTTAATAAAATTTTTGAAAAAGATTCAACATCTAAAACCAAAACTTGAGAAGAAACATTGCAGAATGTACAGGGTACTGGCAGAAAAATAATGTTTTTCATTTATTTCTCAATGTAGCAAGAATAAATATGATTTCCCTCTCTAGCAAGTATCACTTTTACTTACACAAAAATTTACAGAACAAATGAAAGAAAGGCTCAGACATTTAAGTCTATATCATGCTTAGGATTAAGTGCATGTAATTCTCAAATTTCATACAGCACTTCTCAGTGTCGACTAATATCCCAGCAAAGTCTTGGTCTCTATCATAGCATTCTCATGGCTGTCATCTAATGCTTATTAATGACAAAGACTATGGTACCAACTGTTTCTGTGCAGTTTTCCAATTTTACTTAGGTAAAGTCAATATTTTAAGGCATGCATAACTTCTTGAGATAAAATAAACAGCAAACAAACAAACATACCTTCATTTATAGAAATTCTATTTATTGTACCTCCCAGTGCTAAATTTTCCCCATTCAATTGTCCTTTCCTGTGTGTACACATTCAATCAATGTTAACATGTTCAGGCTCTTGGATAAATATCAGAAAGACATAAATACCATAATTTAACAAATATTTATTAAGCACTTACCTTGTGCCACTCCCTAACTTCCTTACAGACCAAACAAAACTGAAAAGAGAATTTTTTAACTGAAAAATGTTTTGAAGAAATTGTCTATAATTTACCCCAGAGAAATAAACAGAAAATATCTAAGAGCTTAGGACACATGTAAACAAAAATAAGATCAGTTAGATCTATCTAATTATAATCAGAAAACGATAATAGTGTTAAATGAAAAGATCTACATTTGAAAAAATAGTCTCTATCAATTAGACCATATAGTCTATATAATTACATGAATTTGGCATCTCATAATACAATTCTGAGCAGCAAAAAAAAACCCACGAACTTAAAAATCAGCAATTAATTAAACTATAAGGAATAATGAGTACTTGCTCTACTGTTAATTTTAAAGTACTCACTTAAGAGTTACTTTGTTTTACTATATATGACATTTATTTCTTCTTTAAAGCTCTGAAGTTAGCTTTCACAATTTTTCACTTCATCAAGCATTTCCAATTTCTAGAAGATAATCCTGAATTAATAATTTCCTATACATTATAAGATATACTAAAATGCAATTATATGTATCATTATGATCTGGTTTAAAGGAGAAATGCCAGATACAGGTGATGGGGAGGAAGGCAGCAAACCACACTGCCATGTGTGTACCTATGCAACAATCTTGCATGTTCTTCACATGTACCCCAAAACCTAAAATGCAATTAAAAAAATTTTTTTTAAATAGGCATTATTGCACTGAAATTGCAACCTTATAGCAAACCAAAGTAATATAAATAACTAATAGAAGTATGACAATCAGAACCAGTAGATTTCATAAGCTTTTTGAAATTAATTTGCAAAAAAATACTTTTATCTCATAATATGTAATACTAAAAAGTGCTTTCGTATGTCTTGTAAATATTCTATACATACAATCCTTGATGAAAATAAAAACATAATCTGTAATTGTCAGTTTAAATACCTACTCGATAATAATTCATTATTTCATAGTTTCCCCCAGAAATTTTTCTACTATTTGACCTACCACACAGAATAAATGTAAAATTAAAAATTCTTTTCAGGTGAGAATATTAGGTAATAAAGTATTAATATCATCTTTGTATGGCAGCAATTATGGGGTGATTGTTTAAAATATATTTTATCATTGTCTGAATTTTCTATAATAAACATCACTTTGGTAGTCAAAACTGTCAAACAATAATATGTCTTGTTTCCAAAGTTCAGAGTGAATGACAATCAATTTGATATTTTCTAACTTCTAAGTAAATAATGTTTAATTTAAAGAATCTCTATTGACATGCCAACCTGTGCTCCAAATAAATAGATGGATGGATGGGTAGATGAATGGATAAATGAGAGAGAGGGGGGAATATTTTTAAAACTAAACTTAAATGAGTAAGTAGAAAGGGAGGAAGTAATATGAAAATATGAAGAATGACAGGAATTATGAGAAACAACCACTTAACAAATAAACCATCTCTTCAAATTACAGTCTCTGATTAAGTAGGATACCAAGTTTAAGCAACAGGAGACATGACAGAGTCTAAGAACCCAGAGACATGCTGAGATCAGAAGCTTAGGGAAAAGTACGTCAAGTTCCATATCTAAAACGAGAGTGCATGTTTACAAAGAGCATAAAATTATTCAGTATAGCATCTAAATAATTAACTTTAATTAGTAGGGATACATAATTAAAAGAAACAATTTCCATATGTTGAGTCAGAATTTCCTTTGACTAAAAGCCATTACAAAATATCACAGATCAAAACACAATTACCAGTTCAATCTCCAAAGCAACTTGTAAATGTCAGTCAAGAAAAACATGCAATATGTTTTTGTATGAATTAGACTAAACACCAGGAGATAATTTCATAAAGGAGTTATCTGTGAAGCATCAGTTTAATTGATATGTCAAGGATAAACATGTAAAACTTAAACCATTAGAGTAGAATGAATTATTAGAAATTAATTGGTGCAAACATCAACCCAGTTCACAAAGTTCCTCAATCTTTAAGCTTTCTTACATGTATTATTTTTCAGAATATTTAGTCATTTTTGGAGTTACAGTTCCTGAAATGATAACTTCTTACCATCCTTTAATATTTATAGCTGATTATATTCTTCTTAAGTTATCTTGACATGAAAACAATTTTTGATATTGACAGAAATGTACATTGTTTGTAAGAAATACAATAAAGAAAAAAGGTAGAAAGTAGTCACATAACACAGAGAAAATTATGTTAACATCCTGAAGTGCACCCTCCAATATTTTTTCTTTGCTTATATTCAACAGGCATACACTTGTACCATATAAATGTTTTTACTTCTTAATATTATAACAAAGGTATTTCTTATGCATTATTTTTAGAAACTTTTTATTATTGTATGATCAACTATAAACATTCACTGGTGGTTAAAAAGTGAGATTGCTTGCATTGTTGTGTTACTATTAATATGACTACAATAAACATCCTTGTGCAGTCCCTTATGAATCACTGTGCATAACTGATACTACTTTAACCTAAAATATGAGAAAAGTAGGATGGAGGGAGGAATGAATAGGCAGAGCACAAAAGATTTTTGGGGCAGTGATACTACTCTGTATGCTATTACAATGTTGGACACATGTCATAAATTTGTTGAATTCCATAGAATCTACAATGTCAAAAGTGAATCCTAATGTAAACTATGGATGTCAGGTGATAATAATGCGTGTGTGTGTGTGTGTGTGTGTGTGTGTGTGTGTGTGTTAAGTTCTGGGGTACGTGTGCAGAATATGCAGGTTTATTACATAGGTATACACATGCCTTTGTGGTTGGCTGCATCCATCACCCTGTCATCTACATTAGGTATTTCTCCTAATGCTATTCCTCCCCAATGCCCCCACCACCTGACAGTCCCCAATGTGTGATGTTCCCCTCCCTGTGTCCATGTGTTCTCATTGTTCAATTCCCACTTATGAATGAGAACATGCAGTGTTGGTTTTCTGTTCTTGTGTCAGTTTGCTGAGAATGATGGTTTCCAGCTTCATCCATGTCCCTGCAAAGGACATGAACTTATCCCTTTTTATGGCTGCATAGTATTCCATGGTGTATATGTGCCACATTTTCTTTTATCTACTCTATCATTGATGGGCATTTGGGTTGGTTCCAAGTCCTTGCTATTGTGAACAGTGCTGCAATAAATATACGTGTGCATGTGTCTTTATAATAGAACAATTTCTAATTCTTCGGGTATATACCCAGTAATGGGATTGCTGGGTCAGATGGTATTTCTAGTTCTAGATCCTTGAGGAATTGTCACACTGTCTTCCACAATGGTTGAACTAATTTACACTCCCTCCAACAATGTAAAAGCATTCCTGTTTCTCCATATCCTCTCCAGCATCTGTTGTCTCCTTATTTTTTAATGATCACCATTCTAACTGGCATGAGATGGTATCTCAATGTGGTTTTAATTTGCATTTCTCTAATGACCAGTGATGATGAGCTTTTTTTCAGGTGTTTGCTGGCTGCATAAATGTCTCCTTTTGAGAAGTGTCTGTTCATATCCTTTGCCCACTTTTTGATGGAGTTGTTTGTTTTTTTCTGTAAATTTGTTTAAGTTCTTTGTAGATTCTGGATATTATCCCTTTGTCAGATGGGTAGACTGCAAAAATGTTCTCCCATGCAGTAGGATTGTCTGTTCACTCCGTTTCTTTCACTGTGCAGAAGCTAATTAGTCTAATTAGATGCCATTTGTCTATTTTGTCTTTTGTTGCCATTGCTTTTGGTGTTTTAGTCATGAACTCTTTGCCCATGCCTATGTCCTGAACAGTATTTCCTAGGTTTTCTTCTAGGGTTTTTATGGTGTTAGGTCTTATGTTTAAATCTTTAATCCATCTTGAGTTAATTTTCGTATAAGGTGTAAGGAAGGGATCTATTTTCAGCTTTCTGCCTATGGCTAGCCAGTTTTCCCAACACCATTTATTAAATAGGAAATCCATTCTCCATTGCTTGTTTTTGTCAGGTTTGTCAAAGATCAGATGGTTGTAGGTATGTGACATTATTTCTGAGACCTCTGTTCTGTTCCATTGGTGTATATATCTTTTTTGGTACCAGTACCATGCTGTTTTGGCTATTGTAACCAAGTAGTATAGTTTGAAGTCAGGTAGCGTGATGCCTCCAGCTTTGTTTTGTTTGTTTATTTGCTTGCTTGCTTGCTTAGAATTATCTTGGCTATGCGGGCTCTTTTTTATTCCATATGAAATTTAAGGTGGTTTTTTTCAGTTTGTGAAGAAAGCCAATGGTAGCTTGATGGGGATAGCACTGAATCTATAGATTAGTTTGGGCAGTATGGCCATTTTCATGATATTTATTCTTCCTATCCATGATCATGGAATATTTCTCCATCTGTTTGTGTCCTCTCTTATTTCCTTGAGCAGAGGTTTGTAGTTCTCCTTGAAGAGGTCCTTCACATCCCTTGTAAGCTGTATTCCTAGGTATTTTATTCTCTTTGTAGCAACTGTGAATGGGAGTTCACTCATAATTTGGCTCTTTGTCTATTATTGGTGTATAGGAATGCTTCTGATTTTTGCACATTGATTTTTTATACTGACACTTGGTGAAGTTGCTTATCAGCTTAAGGAGATTTTGGACTGAGAGGATGGGGTCTTCTGAATATACAATCATGTCGTCTGCAAACAGAGACAATTTGACTTCCTCTTTACCTGTTTGAATACCCTTTTTTTTCTTGCCTGATTGCCCGAGCCAGAATTTCCAATACTATGTTGAATAGGAGTGGTGAGAGAGGGCATCCTTGTACCAGTTTTCAAAAGGAATGCTTCCAGTTTTTGCCCATTCAGTATGATATTGCTGTGAGTTTGCCATAAATGGTTCTTATTATTTTAGGATACATTCCATCAATACCTAGTTAATGAGAGAAGAATCAAATAGATGCAATAAAAAGTGCTAAAGGCAATATCACCACCGATCCCATAGAAATACAAACTGCCATCAGAGAATACTATAAACACCTCTATGCAAATAAAACAGAAAAGCTAGAAGAAGGCTGGGTGCAGTGGCTCACGCCTGTAATCCCAGCAGTTTGGGAGGCCAAGGCGGGCGGATCACAAGGTCAAGAGATCCAGACCATCCTGGCCAACATAGTGAAACCCCATCTCTACTAAAAAATACAAAAATTAGCTGAGCGTGGTGGTGCACACCTGCAGTCCCAGCTACTCAGGAGGCTGAGGCAGGAGAATTGCTCTAACCCGGGAGGCGGAGGTTTCAGTGAGCTGAGATCACACCACTGCACTCCAGCCTGGTGCCTGGCAACAGAGCAAGACTCTGTCTCAAATAAAAAAAAAAAAAAAAAATCTAGACAAAATGAATAAACTCCTGAACACTTACACCTTTCCAAGACAAAGCAGGAATAATTTAAATCACTGAATAGACCAATAAGGACTGAAATTGAGGCAGCAATTAATAGCCTACCAAACAAAAACAGTCCAGGACCAGACGGTTTCACAGCCAAATTCTACCAGAGCTACAAAGAGGAGCTGGTATCATTCCTTCTGAAACTATTCCAAACAATAGAAAAAGAGGAAATCCTCCCTAACTCATTTTATGAGACCAACATCATCCTGATACCAAAACCTGGCAGAGATACAACTGAAAAAAAAATTTCCAGCCAGTATCCCTGATGAACATCGATGTGAAAATCCTCAGTAAAATACTGGCAAACCGAATCCAACAGCACATCAAGCTTATCCATCATGATCAAGTCGGCTTCATCCCTGGGATGCAAGGCTGGTTCAACATAAGCAAATCAATAAACCTGATCCATCACATAAACAGAACGAAAGACAAAGACACTCATCAATTTTAACACCTTTATCAATCTGGTATGGGTGGGACAGGTTATATATAAAAAAATCACTGTACTTTCACTCAATTTAGCTATGAATCTAAAACTGCTCTAAAAAATACAGTTTATCTTTTTAAAAAATGAAGCCAGCTCACAAGACAGGCAGCAACCAGGTCCTAGGGACATCATGATTCTGGATCTAGTCATATCTGAGAACACTTCCGGTGCCTTCTAGCTTTCTGAGCCAAAAAAATTCCTCTTTGCCTAAAAATTAAAAAATGTATACTTCATGTTCTCACTCATAAGTGCAGTTGAACAATGAGAACACATGGACACAGGGAGGGGAACATCACACACTGGGGTCTGTTGGGGGGGTGGGGGGCTAACAGGGGGTGGGAAGGGCTACCAGGGGGGTGGGGAGATTAGGGAGGGATAACATTAGGAGAAATACCTAATGTAGGTGATGGGGGGGATGGATGCAGCAAACCACCATGGCATGTGTATACCTATGTTACAATCTTGCCAAGATCTGCACATGTACCCCAGAACTTAAAGTAACATTTTTTATAAAATATATTTAAATTTACATATTTTCTTGCATGTAAATAATGCATTTTAATTGTATAGTTGGGTGTGTTTTGACGAATATAAGCAGGCATGTAACTACTACCAAAATTAAGATATAAAACATTTCCACCATACCTCAATTTATTTTCCTATCTTCTATTTTACAAACCTTATAAACGTTACCTTATGATACTATAATTTTTATTTTAATCAGTCACTTTTCTTCTGAGGAAATCAGAAAAAAAAACATAATTCTTATTTTAACCAGAATTTAACATTTTTAATTCTCTGTATTCAATTGTGGTAAATCTTATTTTCCTTCCGGCAAATTTTCTTTAACCCCAAAAAAAGGTTCTTTGTGTTTCCTGTTGTACAGATAGGCTTACAATAAAATCTCTCAGCTTTCCTTTATCTTAAAATGTCTATATTTTATCTACATTTTAAAGGATATTTTTATTGGGCACAAAATTCTGAATTAAATTTTTTTTCACACTTTAAAAATAGCATTTTATTGTTTCTAGCCTCCAGTATTTTCTACGAGAAATCAGCCTGCATTTGAATTATTGCTTTCAGGATTTCTCACTTAAATTTTCAACAATTTGAACACAGCGTGCCCAGGAGTGGTTCTCTTTATGTGTATGATTAGCACTCTTCTTAGGTGTTTAAGTTTATACTTTACATCCATTTGGGGAAATTTAGGGCCATCATTTGTTTAAATATTGTTATGCTCCATTTTCATTATTCTCTTCTTTGGGACTTTAATTTTATTTATGTTGAATAGGCAATTTCCTTTAATCTTTTTATCTTTCTTCTTTAGACTAGACGTCTTCATTGATCTCTCTTCTAATTTACTGACACTTCTTTCATCTCTAATTCATTGTGAAGTACATTCAATAAAATTTTCGACTGGGTGCGGTGGCTCACACCTGTAATCCCAGCACTTTGGGAGGCCAACGCAGGGTAATCACTTGCAGTCAGAAGTCTGAGACCAGTCTGGCCAAACACCATCTCTACTAAAAATACAAAACTTAGCTGGTCTTGGTGGCACACGACTATACTACTAGCTACACAAGAGGGTGAGGCACCAGAATTGCTTGAACCTTGGAGGCAGAAGTTGCAGTGAGCCGAGATCATGCCACTGCACTCTAGCCTGCATGACAGAGCAAGGCTCCATCTCAACAACAACAAAAAATTCATTTTAGTTATTCTATTTTTCAGTTCTAGAACTTCAATTTGCTTTGGTATGTATTTTCATTTCTCTGCTGAACTTCCCCTATCTGTTCACTTATCAGTTTTTTCCCTTAAGTCCTTGAACATAATCGAAATATCTGCTTTAGCATTTTCTATCCTCTAAATGCAACAACTTAGCTACTTTACAGTAGGTTTCATTTATGGCTTGTTGTCTTGATTGTGGGTCACATTTTCCTGTTCCTATTCATATATAGAAATGCTGGATGATGTACTAGGCAATGTGAGTGAAAGACTGTAAAGACTCTGGACGACTGCCTTTCTCAAAAGGATGTCATTTTTTTTGTTCTAGAAGGCAGTTCTATTTTTTGCCAACGACCCTAAAATCCTAGGCATAATTTTATACTGTGTTAGGGTGCATCCATGGAAAGCCCTAAATGTTTTTTATGGCCCTATAACTTGACAAGACTCAAACTCCAAACTCTGTGTCCTCTCTAGGAATGCTGTGTAAGCTTTGTTCCTGGTTTTATAAGGTGGATAAGGATGCTGAATGTTAATGTGTTAACAAGGTGTGAAAGAGGTCTTTCCACCCAGGAAAGGTCAGACTTGCAATGTCTCCCATCATCGCTTGATTTCTAGAATCTCTGGCCTCCTTTTGGTCCTACAGAATTATATCTCCTTTGTAAGTTTGTAAGTCTCAGGTGGTGGTGTTATATATATGTAATGCAGCCTCCGCTAAGGACTCCTAGTAAAGGCCCTCACAAACTGAGCTACTCCTCATTGTAGCTCTCTCTTCTCTGGTGTCTTTCCCTATAGATTCGAGTTGCTTCAAAAGCTGTGAACTGGGGTCTTTGGTATTTCCAGTTATCAGGATTGCCATGCTCTTATTGGCATCCATTTCCACAAAGCTCAGTTTGGAACTTTCCACAGACCCAAAGCCATGGTGATAGCAGAGCTCACCTTATAAATTATCCTTCTGTCAATTGCCTTCTGTTACTTGAGCTGTCTGTTTTCTATTGCCTAAACGTTGTCTGATCTTATAGCTCGGCTTTAGAGTTATTTATACAGAGAAGGCTAGTCTGGTGCCAGGTATAATGGCCAAAAGCAGAAGTCCTTCCATTATAGTTGACTTGTTTTTCTCTAAAATTAATCCATACAGTATGATATCTATATTTCTTATTTTTTATTAAAATTTTAATTTGTGAAATAGCCACCACTTATTCACTTTTAAATATCTCTAGAATATCAATCACTCATAAGGTTGAGAAATCACCAAACTATACTAAATTAGAGCTTCATTACATTTTACATTTACCTTTAATTTCAGGAACATGGTAACTATGTCCTATTTCCATGCTCCTCAATGTTTCTTGAAGCCCAGAAATCTAAAAAGTAAAATTCAAAGAAATGAAGTTATATATTAAGTGACTTTTTTAAAGTTATATAAAACACAATATTTAAATATCCATTGTAAAATATTAAAAATATTAATCTTTTAAATTTATACCTAAATTTTTTTTAAATAAAACAAATTTTAACAAAAGAAAAACATAATTTTAAGTTAAAATATAATTCCACAGCTAATTATTAATTATTTTAGGCAAGCATCTGAAACATTTATTTCACAGTATAGTTTCCTGAATTAAAAATACTCATTGCACTGTTTAATAATTACTCAATTCTCTATTTTGAGAGAGGTTTTTCATCTATTCAAATTGTTTCACAATAACTATTATCTTTATATTTATAAAATATAAGGTAATTATTTCTTGGAAAGTAAAATATGAGGAGATTGTTTGCATTCCCAAACTCTTAGCTCATTTTCCACCCACATATATTCTCTATTTTATTAAACATGTCTTACAATTAAGAATATTTATTAGCTTGGTATCATGATTTACCCGTATTCCTGAAAAATAGACTTAAATTTAAAATTTGACCTTACAAAGCTATTTCATCTTGCATTGTATGATTATACCAACACCAAATACCATCTGTTCAATTACATACAGATGCACACTTTTTGTACTATTGCTGAATAGCAATATTTCTTTATTAACAGAAAATAACATAATTTATTAATTATAACCTACAGATGAGTGCTCACGAAATGCCTAGGTCAAGAAAAAGAGTAAAAGATTAATATCCATTCCCAGAAGTCAAAAGAATTATAAATTTCAAAAATAAACTTCTTATTTAGAATAGCATCAGATTAACAGAATAATTGCTAATGTAGTACTGAGAATTCCTGTATATCCCATACCCCTTTTCCCCCATAACATCATACATTGTAATGATATATTTTTCACAAAAAATGAACCAATATTGATACATTATTATGAACTACAGATTATATTTTCAGTTTTATTCATTTTTCCATAATATCCTTTTTATGTTTCAAAATCGCATCCAGAATACCACCTTACAACTAGTTTTTAGTCTCCTTTGCCTCCTCTGGACTGGGCTAGTTTCTCAGACTAATATAGTTTGGATATTTGTCCTCTCCAAATCTCTTGTTGAAATGTGATCCCCAATGTTGGAGATGGGGCCTAGTGGGAAGTGTTTGGGTCATGGGGAAGATCTCTCATGATCGGCTTGGGGCTCTTCCTTCCCACTGTTCACAGGAAATCTAGTTGTTTCAAAGAGTCTGGGACCTCCCTCCTCTCTCTTGCTCCCTCTCTTGCCATGTGACACACTTGCTCCCCATTCACCTTCCACTGTGAGTAAAAGCTTCCTGAAGCCCTCATCAGAGCAGATGCTGGTGCTACACTTTTTGTACAGTCTGCAGAACCATCAGGCAAAAAACTTCTTTTCCTTATAAATTACGCAGTCTCAGGTATTCCTTTATAGCAACACAAAACTGACTAATACACAGATTTTCCCTGATTGTAATGTACTTGACAATTTTGGGGAATGTTAATCTGACACTATTTTACAGAATAGCCCTAGATTTGAGGTTATCTGATATTTTTCCCATGGTTAGGCTAAGGTTATGAATTTGCCGGAAGACCATAGGGGAGAAATGCCATTATTAGTATATTACATCAGAGGTACATGCTACCAACATGACTTAAAACTGATGATATTAACCTTGATCCTTTGATCACATGATAAGAAGGTTGCCAGGTTTCCTTACTGTAAAGTTACTTTCTTCCCTATTGCCATTGAATTTCTGGATGCAAGTCATTACTTATTAAGTGCAGCCAACATTTAACAGCTGAGTTGTTAAGCTCCACCTACTGGAGGGGAAGGATTATCAACATATATTACTTGGGATTCTTCTGTATGAGAGATTTGTCTACGGTCTCACATGTCTTTACTCATCATTTATTTATACCGTGAAGGAATCAAAGACATTTACTTTATATTTGGGGTTATAATTCAACAACACTATGTTATTTTGTTGCTCAAATTGTTTCAGAAGGTTTGATCACTGGAAGCTCTTTCAGGTTGGATTCCTATAATGAGGAACCCAACTCTATTGTTTGATGTTTGAATGTTTGAGTGTCAACAGCCTTTAAGATTATCTCCTTCCTCTACCCCTTGTGCCCAACATCTGGACAACTGGACAAGAATTCCTGGGTACTCCCTTGTCTGGTACTGAGGAGAGACTGAAATAATTCAAGCCTCACCTCATATATGAGAATTCTTACCTTGGCCCTAACCCCCAACCACAATAAAAACCTCAAGCCAGTCTCCCTTCCTTGCTCTCTCAAGTCATTTCAGAAATGCTTGCGAGGTAATGTGCAGTTCTCCTCAGCAAACTCAATTACACAAGTAGTGAACTTATTCACAGCCTGTGTGTGTGTGTGTGTGTGTGTGTGTGTGTGTGTGTGTGTGTGGCATTATCAATGTGAACATCCAAATCAAATTTCGTTGGGGGATCCACTGACCTCTGCAGATACTCACTATAGTTCCTTTGTCATAACTTGACATATCCATATATATATATATATATATTTATTTTTTTTTATTTTTTTTTTAGACAGAGTCTTGCTCTGTCACCCAGGCTGGAAGTTGCAGTTGGCTCACTGCAACCTCCGCCTCCTGGGCTCAAGCAATTCTCCTGCCTCAGCCTCCTGAGTAGCTGGGACTACAGGCATGCATCACCACACCCAGCTAATTTTTGTATTTTTAATAGAAACAGGGATTTCACCATGTTATCCAGGCTGGTCTCGGACTCCTGACCTGGTGATCTGCCTACCTTGGCCTCCCAAAGTGCTGGGATTACAGGCGTGGGCCAACACCCTGGCCGACACCCCATAATTTTGTTGAGTTTTTTTTTCTTTTCTGTTCTACTTTTTGAGCACTTCCTTACAAGAAAATGTTCCAAGTGCTCCAGGCTCATCTAGTATTTTCTCTGCCCAGCCCTAGAATCAGACATTTCTCCAAAGAACCTGGTTTTCTTTCCTTTTACTAAAAAGTGATATTAGAAACCAAGATCTTAACACTGGATATGCTCATTACTTTTGAAGTGTCATTACTCCTAGATTCTCCAAGCAGACAGACCTAAAAAAAAAAAAAATATATATATATATATATATATATATTTAGATTTAGTTTTTAGTATATATATATACACACACACACACACACACACACACACACACACACAAATATTCTGAGTTAGATTCCCATGATCCAAAAGAGATAATATAATTTATTATACATATATACTTACGAATCAATTCTATTTCACTTTTTTTGTGTCATGGAGCTCTAATAAAATTTTGAGACAATATTTCCAATAGTTTTGAAAATTATAAACAAAATTATAGGTTTTTTATTATATTTTAAATAAATGCTGATTCACTGTCTATTATCTACTAAAGAAAACTGAAAACATACATTTCCTGTTGGATTTTTGTGATTTCATAGTGTGTTTTCACTCTTTCATATACAAACTAGATAATACTCAAAATTTTTAAAGTGTTATACAATCCTTCATTATGCAAGGTATAGGTTTAAAGAGAAACAGAGTAAGCTAAATGCTTATTAAGATAAGGTTTTTAAAGAAGTGACAATCAGGAATCTGGAAAGAAAACATAAGATGCTTCTTACTGCTCCTAACTCCCATCCTAAAGTTTTGGTTGGAAATGAATTCTCAGAGCTTAACTGTATCAAACATTGAAATAAAGAAATATTCAAAAGATAAGCACAAAAGGTAAAATACCTTCTATTTTAGATTATAAACTTTTCATATATTTTAATATATTTTCTCTGTACACATATTTTGCATAAATTCATTCTATAGCTTCATGACACACTACTAATAGGTTCAATTTAAAAGGCTAATCTGTGCCTGTACACCCAGGGTATACTTGATTAGTATGCTACAATAGAAAGTGTTGGTTGGCCATAAAGCATTCTTTGTATGAAGCATAACCAAACAGTTTCAGTTCATTAAGTGGTAACCTTGGCTTGTTCTACAAGGACATACCTAGAGAGCTGACAGGACTAGGACTATATTCTGTGCCCTAATCTGGAGAATAGGTTGATTGAGCCTTTGTTTAGACTGGTATAAGTGGTATTCGACAGTCACTTTGTCCACTTAGCAATTTCGATTTGGAGAATTACGAGTCTTCCACCTTTTGCAATAGATATCAGATATTTACACAGTCTTTCCTATAACCAGGAATTTCACTGGCTCCATCACTCCTATGTACCCATTTTGGATTCTGAACAAAATCTGGTGATATAAGGAACAATGTAGAGTATGGAATTTATCCTGAGAATGGTGGCTGCTACATTCGGTTTCCACTGACAAGCATAACACAATTCTGGAAGAGTATCAAGTATTCAGTACCAGCATTGCCCATGGTAAAACTTATGGTGACAGCCCAGTGGTGGCAATAGCATCTCCTATTTAAATTTGACTTTCTCAAATTATAGTGAATCTACCATCTCGATCAGCAGATTTGGTTGGAGAGAAAAGCTATTTATAAATCCTAACTGCTTCATTTCATTTTCTTTTTTCAACATTGAGTTAAGAGTGGGACTAACTGTTCTATATTAAATATCAAGAAATTAGTTCTTTAGACTTTTCCCATTAATAAAGATGTTTCAAATTGGGATACTTTTAGGGTCAAAGTAAAATTTATTTAAAATTATCCTGTGCAAATAGGTGTAAATCAGGAATGCTGGAACAAATGAGGACACAGAGTGTCCCATAACATAAAAGAAGATAAGAGGATATTCCATCCAATAGAATAAAGAAGTGGAAAGAGTTCTGTGCCTGAGGGACGAGATGCCTGAGGGACGAGATACAGTAGGTCACATGTGAGTCCTAGTTTACCTACCAAATGAAAAATGCAAGTGGGGGTCAGTTGGAAATAAAGGGCAAATAAAGCCAGATAGTCTAGGGATACTCCAGGAATATAAGTACAGTTGCTCTTAGTTTTCCAGGGAATAGCCTAGGAAAACTGACAACCCCTAAAAGAGTCATATTTTACATTGTGCTAGAAAAACATACTACTCTCCAGGTGGTGTTGAAAATTGGCTGTAAAAGGTGTATCTGTGTAGATGGACCCTAACTGGTTTCCAAATTGCTCATGGCTTGTATTTGCAGTACAGAGAAATCAGAAGCCTCAACTACGTCAGTGGAGCACATAGAAATGTTAATATTTGATGTACTAGAGCAGAAAAAAAAAATCTAGCGTTAGGATAATGAGGCCACAGATATAAAGGAGCTCACAGATATTGTAGCAGAGGTCATGGATTTAGCAAGGTGTGGTTCCTACCCAGGAATCATCAAGGAGCTACCCAGAACTATCCAGGAACCATGTACCTGTACACCACCAACCTAATCAAACCAGCACAGTACACTGGAGAGTGAAATAGCCTGAAGACTTCAAGCTATATGGATAGATAAGTAACTTTTTTACTAGGAACCATCAGGGGAAGAATAAAAAGACAATGCCATTTGAAGGAAGAAAATTAGTACTAATAACTATGTTTTAGCTAAACATTCAGTTAATATAATATTCAAATACCCTGTGTTAAACCCAAAGAGACTGGTATAAAGATTGGGATAGTCTTTCGTATGCAGGTTGTCATTTATTTATTTATTTATTTATTTATTTATTTATTTATTTATTTATTTATTTATTTATTTATTTTGTCTTCAGCAGTAGGAGTTCAAAGACAAAATAAAATCAGTTGCAGATATAATAAAGATATAGTTCTTTGCACATCTGAACAGTAGTGTACAAAATTCAACTCTAACTCATAGATCAAATGATGTTAGCTTTTTAAACATGTTTTAATCTTACACATTTATCAATCTTAAGACAAATAATTTATCCCTATATAATGAGTGAGAAAATAGAAATATTTAAATAACTTGAATCCTCACTTGGCTGTTTACAGCACAACTAGAATTCACACCAGCCATTCCCAATCCTTAGCTCTTTCCACTAAACCATCAAGGAGCACCTTGAAACACAAATATTGTACATGGTATATGGGAGATGAGCATAAGACCAGGAGGACTAAAGAGAGTAAGATGGGTGCAAAAGTTTAAGCTTGGCCTGTCTGGAATAAGAAATAGGAAAAGAGATCTCAATCTAGCTCCTAATATATCAGGATATAAAATAAACCCTTTTGTTGGGAGACTGGGGAAGACAGATTAGATGAAAAGCAAGGGTATGAAATTCTGGAGGTTTGATTTTAATGCCATAAAAATGTAAATTACTGTTAAACTCATTTGTATTAATCCATTCTCACACTGCTATGAATAAATACACAAGACTGGGTATTTTATAAAGAAAAGATGTTTAATTGGCTCACAGTTCCACAGGGCTGGGAAGTCCTCAGGAAATATACAATCATGGCAGAAGGCACCTCTTCACAGCGCAGCAAGAGAGAGAATGAGTGCAAGCAGGAGAAATGTCAGACATTTATAAAACCATCAGATCTTGTGAGACTCACTCATTATCACAAGAACAGCATGGGGGAAACCACCCCCATGATTCAGTTATCTCCACCT
Source organism: Ateles fusciceps (assembly GCA_036589455.1). NCBI lineage: Eukaryota > Metazoa > Chordata > Mammalia > Primates > Atelidae > Ateles > Ateles fusciceps. The sequence goes on from JAZHEH010002836.1 coordinate 1,299,278, forward strand.
GGTTCCGCCCTTGGAGGGGATTATTACAATTCAAAGTGAGATTTGGATGGGAACACAGCCAAACCATATCATCATTGTATCCAATATTACTTATAATTCAAACATTCAAAACACAAAATTAAATTCAAGCACATAGGGCATTGAGACAATATTGTGCATTTTCGTAGCTAAGAATTTCACACAAAAGACAAAATTAACTAGATTAAAGCACGTCTTAACAATGAAAATTATCCAAAAAAGACTATTATCATCATGCAAGCTTTTACAGCTTCTGAAAGTTTGGCCAAAAATGAAAATCTCCAGAAAACAATAATAGAATGTTAAGCATAGTTGCGGTTTTACATTTTCTAATAAACTGATAAATGGTTTTAATGTGGCATATAAACATTTTGTTTATTTTTCTTAAATTTTATGCCAAAGGTATCTTACCCACTACCCTAGGCCTAGGCCTATAGAGAAACCCTAAAAGGATGTCACCCATTAGCAAAAATGACCAAAAACTTGAGTCAGTACCCAAGCATGCCAAATAATCATTTGGGAGAAAACTGAAGGGAATTTTTATTTATTAAAATATCTCATATAAGTTTCACAGCAATCTTAAAAGGTAGGTCTTTGGTCTTTGTAGATACATTTTATATATGAGAAATCTGAGCTCCAATTTGTTTAAATAACTTTCCTAAGGTTAATTTTTATGGCTGTCAAAGCTGGCATTTAAACCTAAGTTTGACCACAATGACTAAGTTGTTTCTTCTAAGTACAATTTAATAATATTCTATAAATTTATGTCTCAGTTAAATAATATATATATATTTTTTGAGACAGTGTCTCACCCTGTTGCCCAGGCTAGAATGCATGGAGTGGTATGGGGCCATCTCGGCTCACTGCAACCTCCACCTCCCGGGTTCAAACTATTCTCATGCCTCAGCCTTCTGAGTAGCTGGGATTACAGGCATGTGTCACCACACCTGGCTAATTTTTTTGTATTTTTAGTAGAGACAGGGTTTCACCATATTGGCCAGGCTAATCTCAAACTCCTGACCTCAAGTGACCCACCTCTCTTGGTATCCCAAAGTGCTGGGATTACAGGCATGAGCCACCACTCCCGGCCTCATTTTATAATAATGTTTATAGGTAGTGAAATGGAGAAATACTTTTTCTGAATGTTTCTAAATGATCTCTTTTACATGAAAATTGGTTTAAAATGTTTTAAAATTAATCACAGAAACAAAACCAGTATTTCTGCTTGTATTACTAAAAAAATGATTAAAAGATCATTTTAAGGCAACTTTGACTGTATCTTTACCTGCTCAACTGCTCTGTCTCTTTCCAAGGAGGTCAGCATTTTCTCCTTTAGTAAAGTATGGTGCTTCTCATGTAATACCCTTAGAGTTGGTTCATAAGATGCATAATGTAACTTCAACCTATAAAAAATAAAAAGTCAATAGCATCTTAAGGGGTAATTGAGTTAAATCAGTGATTTCCATCTAACAGTGAAACTTTTTTTTTTTTTTTTTTTGCTGTGAAATAAAAATGAATAGCCATGTAAAGGTTAACACACTACAGCCAAGAAGCACAAAAAGCATGAAACTTCACTGCAGCTCGAGGGTTGAGGGTGCAGAGAGAGAGCAAATCGCATGTCTTAACTAGTTCTCTATTTCCTTGCTGTGTCCAAGTATGTACTCAGAAGACTAATGCTACCAATGGAATTTTTTAACATGCGATTTCTTTTGTCAATTTGGAAATAACCGTCAGAAAGACAAGGGCCACAAATAATGGATGATTAAACATGGAGTGTCATTCACATCAAAATAAACTAAAAGATAGTCTTCAAAACAAGTTTGGCTATCTTGTATTTTAAAAATTAAGTATAAAAATATTTTTATATCTAAACAGAAGAAATCATTCAACCTAGTATATAATAGAAATACCTTTAAAAATCTGTTTTATTTGAAAATGACCCCAAAACATTTTTATTAAAGTATAATTTACATGGATAAAATATATAGATCTTAAGTATTACAGTTCAGAGTTTTGAGAAATGCACACGCAAACAGTACACATTATCAAAATATGAAGCGTGTTTAACATCACAGAAAATCCTAGAATTTCATTTACTTGGTATCATATAACATGTTCTCTTTTTAACTAGTTTATTTCACTCAGCATAATGTTTCTTTAGATTATTCCATATCACTTTATATAGCAATACTTTACTCCTTTTTACTGTGAGTAGTATTCCCTTGGATGTATGTATATATTCCATTGTGTTTATTGTATATTTTGCTGATGAAAGCTTGAGTGGATTTTAGTTTGGGCTATCATGAATAAGTCCTCTTTAAACATTTTATATAAGTCATATAAGATTTTTTTGGTCATATATCTTCATTTATTTTAGATAAGTACCCAGGAGTTTAATTGCTGGGTTGTAATTTATACTTTAAACAACCCTATATCACAGTCCTGGTTACTCCACATTCTTGTCAACCTCTGGTGATGATCAGTTTAATGAGAGTTTATTAATTTCATTATCAAATTTATCAGTTTTATTATATTTTCCATTAACCATCTGACTTTGTTGATTTTTTTGTTTGTCCATTTTTTGTTGATTTCAGTTCTTATTTTTCATTTCTTCATGTTTCTTGCTATGTAATTTGTTCTTTTTAAGCTTCTAAGATGACTTTAATTTTAAAATTTTCTTTTCTAAAATAAGCATTTAAAGCCATCAATTTCAATTTAGGCTGCATTGGCTGCATTTCAATATGCTGCATTTTTAATCATTCAGTTCAAAATATTCTCTAATTTCCTTCTTTGCCTCATGGATTATTTCAAGTATGCTATTTAGTTTCAAAATACTTGGGAAACTCCCTGACACTTTAAAAAATTGATTTCTAACTTAATTTGCTTGTGGTTAGAAAACATACTTTGTATGACATCAATCCTTTGAAATGTATAGAGACTGGTTTTAAGGCTCAGTACGTAATCCATTTTGGTGACAATTCCATGTGCTCTGGAAAGTTCAAAGTAGAAGTCAAGAAACGTTAACTATGTTCAATTGATTAGTATTCTTCTATACAACCTCTGGAATCTATTTTGCTCAGAGCTTCCCAGATGCTGTTTTCCTGCTAGGATTTGTGTTTTCTCATCCTATACTTCTACAAGTTATGTGGCCAAAGACTGAAGAGACCATTACAGATATTTCTTAAGCTACATTTCATGTACCTCCTTCCTTTTGTGTACACCATGCTGCAAGTTCCAGCTACCTCTGCAGCCCTGAACTCTGATCTCGGCCTCCTCAGCTCCGAAAACCACCATGCTCTGCTTGGGTTATATCTGGTCCCCTCTGTTAGAATAGGAGTCTATAGGGGCCAGGAAATAAGTAGTGTCCTAGATCACAGCATATTTGGTCCATGTACCCACCCAGTGATCAATTCCAGTGTTCCTGAGTAAATAATTTTAATTGATATACTTGGCAATTGGAATAAGCTAGCAGAATGGGGAAGGTTATCCCCAGCCTCTTTATGGATGTCAAATACACCTATGAATATTTCTTCCTACACTTTCTGAGTGTTAAAATCCTTAGTATAACTAAGGACATTTCTATTTTTCCTTTCAATTTTATCAGGTTTTGTTTCATGTATTTTGAAGCTCTTATATTACAGTAATGCATATTTAATATTATGTGTTCCGGGTAAACTGACTCTTTTTGTTACATGAAATGTATGAAATGTCCCTTTCATTTTCTCTGGTTCTCAGAATGCCCCTGAGAATGTTTTTCTGTAGCCCTATGGGCTTACAGAGGTGGTCCCCATTTCCTAGAAAGAAGTAGTACTTCAGCTGTGCTGCAAAATGGTGAAAAGCCCTCTTCCCCACAAAGTAACAACAGATGTTACCCCCCTCTCTCAATGGAGGTGTCCCTACCTCCTCTCCTTAGTGCCAAACTGATGGTGTGATCAGGGAGGAAAGAGACTATACATCTAAACTGCTGCAAGAAATAGTCAGCATGCACTGGCAGGAACCAGGAAAGTACTCCCCCAAGACTAGATTTTGAGGTAGTTGATAAAGGGGGCTGGAATGCAAGACTAGATAAACAATAATTCCTTGACCTCAACACAATGGATTTAACATTATAGTAAGAACTCCAGCAAATAAGGTAAATTCACTTTCAAGGTGATCCTTAGAAACTTGGAAAACGATAGCCAACACTGCTAACTGAAAATGCTGGATCTACCCTCGCAGACAGTAGAGGAAGCACTCCATAACACCATAGCAGTTATATACTGTTATAAATAGCCTCAATTTTTCTGCAAATTACCCCTGGCTATTTAGTTGCATGGCTACATACTGGGGGGAGATATTTTAAGAAGTTGTCATTCAAATTCAGAAACCTAAAGCAGAATCATGACCCCTCTGTTAGAACGGGAGTCTATAGGGGCCAGGAAATAAGTGGAGTCCTGGCTAATGTCTGGCTCACAGCATATTTGGTCCATGTAAGCACTCAGTGATCAATTCCAGTGTTCCCAAGTAAATAATCTGAATTTGTATACTTAGCAATTGGAATAAGCTAGCAGAATGGGGAAGGTTATCCTCAGCCTCTTCTTGGATTTCAAATACACTTATAATGAACTATCTGATATTGTCCCAGAGGTTCTACTTATGTTTTATTAGTCTTTTTTCTGAGTCCCTGCTCATTTCTTTTCAGCTTTTTTCTCTTTGCACACCAGTTTATTTTCTATCTTCCTGTCTTCTTGTTCATTGATCTTTCCATTGGGAATGTCTAGTCTTCTAAATCCTATTAGTAAATTTTTCATTACACATATTATTTTTTTCAGTTCTCAAATTTCAGTTTAATTCTTTATCACTCCTTACAGTCATCATTTTCTTTAAAATGCTAAGCATTTCATAATAACTGTTTTAAAGTCTCTGTCTGCTAATTCTGTAATTTCTTTGTGACTGTTTCTGCTTTTTCCTGATTATAGGACATGTCTTCCTGCTTCTAGATATATCTATATCTATAGATAGATCTATACATATAAACTTTATTTATTGATTGATGTTGAACATACACTTGTCTGAATTTTGTTTTCTTCCTTTAAAGAGTTATTTTCTGATAGTTAATTTCCTAGTGAATCAGCTTGAGTTTTTCAAAGCTTACCTTCAAGCTTTTTGGAGAAAAAGTCTAAAGCAACACTTTCTCTAGGACCAATTATGTCTGCTTGTGTGGCATGGCTTATCGATGATATTAACTAAATGTTCAGAGTATTCAGTGAGGTTCCCTCCCTTATGGCTGGTCAGAACTTCTACATCTCCCAGCACTGTGCAACCTTTGGAATCTCTATTTTGCTCATGGGGTCCCAGCTGCTGGTTTCTGGTAGGCTTCGTGTTCTCTCATCCTATACTTCCACAAGTTAGTTATGTGGCTGAAGACTGAAGAGAACCAGTAAAGATATTTCTTAAGCTACATTTCATGTACCTCCTTCCTTCTGTATACACCATGCTGCAAATTCCAGCCACCTCTGCAGCCCTGAACTCTGATCTCTGATTCCTCAGCTCCAAAAACCACCATGCTTTGCTTGGGTTATGTCTGATCAAACTGTGGGTTGAAAAGTACCTTCAGGAATAAATCTGGGGTGATCACACTGCTCATTTTGTGTTTGTCTTTTCTTAGGCATCATGGTCCTGCTTTGCCAATTTTCCACAATCTTAAAAAAACAACAGCCTCGTATATTTTGTACAGTTTTGTAGTTCCTTACATTTGGAGAGTGAGTCAAGTACTAGTTGGAAAGCTAATTCTGTACTGTTTACAATGACATAGCCCAAAGCAGAAATTCCCTGAAAGTCCTCCAAAGGAATATTTTTCCATTAAAAATTAAAATAGAGCTTTTCATTTTCTACAATAAATGTTTTCACAGCAGTATTTATAAAAGTCATTAATTTGGATACTATATTATATTTCACTGATGATAGCAATAGAAATTAAGCATTAAAGTACAGTTACTTTATATATACATTTAATCTTTAACAGAAAAAGTAACAAAAATAAAAATGTAGGTAGTATGTACAGTTCTATCCTCCATTCTGATTAGCTTAGTGTGTGTATATACACATTTAGTGTGTGTGTATGTGTGTGTATAGTGTATATGTATACTTTGCTGTATATATTGTGTGTGTGTGTGTGTATATATATATATATATATATATAGTGTGTGTACGTGTGTGTGTGTGTGTGTGTGTATATATATATATATATGCTTTGTGGTATACTATAATCTTCCATGAACATTACATATTTATAAATACATAAAACACACAGATATAGAATTGTATATACAAACAACGTACACTGTAATTTGTGGACAGTTGAAGAATTTTAAAGAAAACATTGATGGCAAAATTTCCCTATTTTTACTAATTTTAGAATTTAACTCATTCATGACATATGGCTTCACTATCTTCTGTTAAAGGAATTAACAACACATAGAATTTCACTGGAATGTAACAAGGAAACAGAGAAACTCTCTGTTTAATCCATTTTAAAGGATGTATCTATTTTATAAGGTCCGTAAGTACTTCATAATTCATCTGTTTGCAAGTTGTAATATGAGACATAGATAATTCTGAAAATAAGTATGTTCATAATAAGACACTTGTGTTAAATGGGAAATACTGGCCAGGCTTGGTTGCTCATGCCTGTGATTCCAACACTTTCGGAGGCCAGTATGAAAGGATCACTGGTGGCCAGGAGTTGAAAGCCAACCTGAGCAACAAAATGAGACCCCCATCTCTACAAAAAAATTAAAATACAAAAAAATTTAGCCAGGTATGGTGGCATGCACCTGTAGACCCAGCTACTCAGAAGGCTGAGGCAGCTTGAACCCAGGAGTTGGAGGCTATAGGATGCCTTGATCTTACTACATTCCAGCATGAGTGACAGAATTAGACCCTGACTCTAAAAAACAAAACAAAACAACAAACAAACCAAAAAAAAATACTGCAAAATTTATTATCAAACTAGTCGAAAATTTTACAGAAAAAATTAAGATAAACATTTAATGGTTTTAAATGAAAGGAAATATGGATACACTATTAATGTATTTGGGTAAAATATGACATAGGGAGCTCAGATCCTAACTTTGCCTGGCTTCAAAAACTGTCTATGCTATAGTTGATTTATTATGCAATGGCACACCTATCAGTCAAACACAGGCAAACTGTGTTTGACTGATTAACTTGATGCCAAGCTTTTTTGTGACTCAATGGCATCACTGAAGTTTTGTTTCAGGTCTTTATAAAATGCACTTTAGTGATTCATCCAGATTTTTATATGGAGATGTTTTTCATGATGATTAAATGAAGAAATAAAGGCTATCTGTGTATACAGCAAGTGTAGTGGTATTACAAAGCAATATGCGCTTCTTTACCATGGTACCTGAAATAATGAAACATGAAAAAACATATAATCTAAAATGATGAATTTTATATGAAAAGTAGTCCCTTTATACATATTAGGAATTTGAACAAGTATGGTCTATTTTTGAATATAAATTGCTAGGGCCTATTGGACAGTACAGATTTAGAGTATATACATCATCACAAAAGTTCTGTTGAACAGCACTGCCCTAAAGCAAGCAAAATACAATTTAATTTAAGGATTGTAAATTTCTTTTCTTGTTTTTGTAGGAGAGGAAGGTAAAGGAGAGAAAGCAAATCTCAATAATGTCTTCAAAATATTTCTGAAAGACTTATCATAAATTCAAAATCATTTAGACATATGTCCCCTATCACTGCAATACCACAACTGCACTTTGCTTTCTATGCATAATTTGATGAACATATCATGCTTTTTCATGTCTTGGTGTATTTGCAAAGGATGTACTATCTGCCAAGAGCACTGTGCCAACCCCACTTCCTCACTGTCTACTCTTACTTGTACTTGAGAATTTAATTCCTGTTGAAATAAATCCTTGAGCCCTCTCGCACTCCAGACTGATTGGGATGATGGCCCTCTTGGGTGGCATAGCAACAATGCAGTGTATTTCCATATATTTCTGCTTAACTCCTCCCACTTCACGCACACAACTAGTTTCTGGAACCCTTGACACCAAGGGCCGCAAACTACTCATCTTATGCTCAATAAATGTGGAATTAATAACTTTGTCTAAAACTTTCTGTCATAGTCAAATTACTTAACATGTATTGAATAACTCGTTAATAAACATGCCAACAAATATGAGAAGCTTACCCTTTGAGGTCATTAATTAATTTGTTTTTTTCCTGAACTGTTCGCTTGTGATGCATTCGATGAAAATCACGTTCTTTCTGAATTTTCAGCAGATCTTCTCTAGCTTTGCTGAAAAAAATAGTAACTTTATAAATCACTGCTAATTCCTTTTTGAAAACTTATTTAGTCTTGAGTTCAAATCCAGTATTGGGTCATTCAAAAGGTAATAGGAAAACAAATATTTTGCTATCATTCACATTGAAGGTTCCCATCAAATATAATTTGTATAAGGTCATATTGTGTGTGGGGGTGGAGGATAAAAGGGCAAAACCTGTAGTTTCAAAAATATGATTCATCTACATTTCATCTAAGTAAATGAAAATTAAAGGTATGCTGCCAGAACATGTCCAAAGTACAATTCATCTACTTCCAAAGAGAACTAGTTTGGCTTGCAAAATATATAAATATATATAAGACAATAATTCAAAATTATTAAAAATAAAGACTTTATGGAATTTAACTCTGAACTTCCTAGAATGTAAGGTTAAAGAGAATATACTAGATTATTCAGTTCTGACAATTGGGAACAGAAAGCATATAAATTTTAAAAAACCAAGACTTTATTCTGGCAACTTGTATGAGAAACATAAACAATTAGTGGATCTGATTACTAGACAATTTGTAGCTTAATGAGAATGGTCTTCAATATCAGTGCTGTTACACAGAAAACTTTTTCAACTGGATATAGCTTCTGCAAACCTCTGGCATAAGGCAAGCAAAAGCATGCTTTCTAAGCCCAGGTTCTAAGTAGAAAACTAATGAGAATGTTTTGCTTATCTCTATAATATGTTATTTTCAATATAATAATGTGAAATATAATTTATAATGAAAAAGTAGTTTCTCAGCCTCAGATAACTGACAAAGTGCTGAGACTGTCACATTTCCATTCTGAAAAATGGACTGATACCTTAAAATAGGATTGAAACAGAAGAAATCTACTTTTCTGTGTCACAATATTTCAAAATTTTGATTCACATAAAATAAATGCACACGAACAGATTTCTGCATTAAGCAGTGTCAGAACATTCACCAAGGAACAGTGTATGGGATACTACCAAAGATGTTTATGAGATAAAGTAAGCATATGTTGAGCAGTGATTTCTTGATGCAAGATCAAGGTACATGAGGCATATGGTGCAAGGTCTCTGATCCATTCTTCCAAGTTTTTTTATTTTCTGTTTTTTAATTTTAAGTTCTGGGGCACAGGTGCAAGGTGTGAAGGTTACATAGGTAAACGTGTGCCATGGTGGATTGCTGCACCTATCAACCCATCACCTAGGTATAAAGTCCAGAACGCATCTGCTATTTTTCCTCATGTTCCCCCTCCCTCAACCATACCCCCGACAGGCTCCAGTGTGTTTGGTTCCCTTTTCTGTGTCCACGTGTTTTGATTGTTCAGCTCCCACTTATAAGTGAGAACATGCAGCATTTGGTTTTTTGTTACTGCATTAGTTTGCTGAGGATAATGGCTTCCAACTCCACGCATGTTCTTGCCAAGGACATGATTCCATTCCTTTTTATGTCTGCACAGTATTCCATCCTGTATATGTACCACATTTTCTTTATCCAGTCTATCACTGATGGGCATCTAGGTTGATTCCACATCTTTGCAATTGTAAATAGTGCTGCAATGAGCATACATATGCATGTGTCTTCATGACAGAATGATGTATATTCCTTTGGGTATATACCTAGTAATGGGATTGAGTCTATGTGTGTCTTTGCATGTGAGATAATCTCTTGAATACAGCATACCAATGAATCTTGAATCTATCCATCTTGCCAGTCTGCATCTTTGAATTGGGGTATTTAGCCCATTTACATTAAAGATTGATATTATTATGTATCAATTTGATCCTGTCATCATGATGCTAGCTGGTTATTTTGCAGACTTGTTTATGTAGTTGTCTCGTATTGTCACTGGTCTGTGTACTTTAGTATGTTTTTGTAGTGGCTGGTAATGGTTTTTCCTTTCCATAATTAGTGCTTCCTTCAAAAGCTCTTGCAAGGCAGGCCCAGTGGTGAATTCCCTTAGCATTTGCTTGTCTGAAAAAGATTTTATTTCTCCTTCATTTATGAAGCTGAGTTTGATCAGATATGAAATTCTGTTTTAGAAATTCTTTTCTTTAAAAATGTCAAATATTGGCCCTCACTGTCTTCTGGCTTGTAGCGTTTCTGCAGAGAGATCTGCTGTTAGTTCGATGGGCTGCCCTTTATAAGAGACCTGGACTTTCTCTCTGGTTGCCCTGAATGTTTTTTCCTTCATTTTAACCTTGGAGAATCTGATGATTAGGTGTCTTTGGGTTGATCTTCTCATGGAGTATCTTACTGGAGTTCTCTGGGTTTCCTGTATTTGAACGTTGGTCTATCTTGCTAGGTTGAGGAAGTTCTCCTGGATGACATCCTGAAGTGTGTTTTCCAATTTAGTTCCATTCTCCCCATCTCTTTCAGGTACTCCTATCAGTCATAGGTTTGGTCTTTTAACATAATTGCACAGTTATCAGAGGTTTTGTTCATTCTTTTTCATTCTTTTTTTCTCTCATCTTGTTTGCCTTATTTCAGCAAGATAGTCTTAAACCTGTCTGGTCTCTTTGGCTACTGATGCTTGTTATTTCATTGTGTAGTTCTTATGTTGTGTTTTTCAGCTTGATCAGGTCATTTATGTTCCTCTCTATAATAGTTATTCTTGTTAACAGCAACTGTAATGTTTTATCATTAGTTTCTTTGCAATGAGTTAGAACATAATTCTTTAGCTCAGTGAAGTTCATTATTACCCATCTTCTGAAGCCTACTTCTGTCAATTCATCCATCTCAGCCTCAGCCCAGTTCTGTGACCTTGCTGGAAACATGTTGCAAACATGTGGGGGGGAGAAAAGGCACTCTGGCTTTTTGCATTTTCAGCATTTCTGTGTTGATTCTTTCTCACCATCATGAGTTTATCGAGGTTGCTGACCTTTAAATGGGGTTTTTGTGGGGTCCTTTTCATTTACGTTGTTGTTGCTTTCTGGTTTTTCTTTTAGCAGTCAGACCCTTCTTCTGCATGGCTGTTGTGGTTTGCTGGGGGTCCACTCCAGATCCTATTTGCCTGGGCCTCTCCCACCACTGGAGGCATTTCTCCACCAGTGGAGTCTACAGACCAGCAAAAATGGCAGCCTGCTCCTTCCTCTATGAGCTCTGTCCCAGAGGGACACCAACCTGATGCCGGCTGGAATGCTCCTGTATGACTTATCTGGGGACTCCTGTTGGGAGGTCTCACCCAGTCAGGAGGAGTGGGATCAAGGACCTGCTTAAATAAACAGTCTTGGTGGAGTGGGTGTGCTGCACCCTCATTTGGGCTGCCCTGACTCTTCAGAGCCAGCAGGTAGAAAAGACAAAGACCACTGATCCATGATATTGCAGCTGATCCTCTTCCTAGGGGCTCCTTTCAGGGATATCAGAGTTCTGTTCATAAACCCCTGTCCAGGGGTGCTGAAATTCCCACAGAGAGGCCTCACCCAGTGAGAAGAAATGGATCAGGGTTCTGCTAAAGGAAGCAGTCTAGCCATGAACTGCCCCAGCTGCTGTGCTGTGCTTTGGGGAATTGCTCCCAGTCCAGACTACCCAGTCTCACTGGCACCTACAGCAGGGATAATGGCCAACTGGAGCCATAGTGATGGTGACCGCCCCTCCTGCCCTGTGAATTCTGTCTTCTTAAGCAGTCTCCAGCCTGCTGCATTGGCCAGCAGGGATTCCAAGCCAGCGGGCTTTAGCTTGTGGGGTTGTGTGGGGAGCCAGGCAGTTTGGCTCCCTGGCTTCAGCCCCCTTCCCATGGAAGCGGACTGATATCCTGCCTCATGGGAGTTCCCAGAGCCGGAGTATGCAAACGCTCCTGTGTCGTGGTGCCTGCTCGAAAAGCCAGCCGCCCAAGCAGCTGCCATGTCTTTACAGTTCCCAGGGTGCTTGGGACCCAAGGCCCTGGTGGCAGGGGCTTGCAAGGGGAACTCTTGATCCACGGGTTGCAAGGATCCATGAGAAAAGCATGGTTTTCAGGGAGGGATAGCACAATCCCTCACCGCCTTCCTTGGCTGGGGGGAGCAAGTTCACTTTGCCCATGCAGCTCTTGGGTGGGTCCTGGATGCTTTTCTTTGCTCTCCCTGGGTGGCGCCAACCACCTAGTCAGTACCAATGAGAGAAACTTGGTACCTCAATGAAGCAGAATTCACTCGCTGTTTTCATCCTTCTTGGTGGGAGCCAAAGAGAGGAGCTGTTTCTATTAGGTCAACTTGGCTGCTCCTACCCTCCAGGTTTCTTTCTCCCCCACCTCCCAACACATTCTTTAAAAAAAAAAAAATGACCTCTACTGTCCTTTGTTTTACTGCCAATTTTGTGGTTTTCATTATATGTAAATAAACAATGTTCAAGTGACTCACAATACTCATGGTCAACTTTCTCCACCTAAACCTCAACCTCATTTTCATGCCAACAATCTTATATGTGCAAGAAATTATTAATTCAAACATTCTGTCTTGAAAAATCATCTGAGGAATATATTAATGATTAGATAAACAATGTATTCTTTTCTGATTTTAACCGATGTGTGTATAGCAAGAATATAATTTGAAAAACAAGACAACATAAATTCAGAAATATGATATTGAATGAAGTGCTTTTTATGTTCTCTAATTATTTTATTGCTTCTGGTCAAGATGTGTCTATTGTAAAAACAAAAATTAATGACTATTTTCCTTTAAATATGTACAGTGTATTTTTTAGTGTTAGTATAAGAGTTACATATATTCACTTTAACAAAAAAGATATTGCAGTTTAGGACAGTTTTGCATCTCAACAACAACAAAGCCTATATTCAAAATAGGAATATATGTTCATCTGTCAATTTTTAGATTGTTGATAGGGATATAATTTTTCTCATCAAGTTCATTATGAGATTCTTTGAGAACAGTTCGTTATGTTTGTGACAACCCTCTTTGAATTATCTTACTTACATACTTTCATTTCTTCCAAAATACCACAAACTTCTAGTTTTAACCATTTATCTTTACTGCTAAATGAAAACATAATTTTTAATTAATTTTTAAATTTCTGTGGGTATATATATATACATATTTACGGAGTACATGAGATACTTTGAAACAGGCATGCATGTGTAATAATCATGGAAAATACTTTATCCATCCCCTCAAGCATTTATCTTTTCTGTTACAAAAAAAATCCAATTTTACTTTGTTATTTTTAAATGTACAATTATTATTGACTACAGTAAACCTATTGTGCCAACAAATACTAGATCTCATTGATTCTTTCTAACTAATCTTTTCTGTACCCATTAACCATCCTCACCTCATCTGCAACCACCCAATACCCTTCCCAGCCTCTGGTAGCCATCTTTCTAATCCCTATCACCATGAGTTCAATTGTTTTGATTTTTATATCCCACAGATAAATGAGAACATGTGAAATTTGACTTTCCATGCCTGAGTTATTTCGCTTAACAAAACGACCTTCAGTTCCACCATGTTACAAATGACAGAGTCTCATTCTTTTTTATGGCTGAATAGTTCTCCATTACACATATGAACCACATTTCCTTTATCCATTCATCTGTTGATGGACAGACGCATAGGTTGCTTCAAAACCTTGGCTATTGTGAACAGTGTTGCAACAAACATGGGAGTGCAGATATCTCTTTGATATACTGATTTCCTTTATTTTGGGTATATACCCATCAGTGAGATTGCTGGATCATATGGTAGATCTATTTTTAGTTTTTTGAGGAACTGCAAACTGTTATTCATACTGGTTGTACTAATTTACATTCCCACCAACAGTGTACCAGGGTTCCCTTTTCTCCATATCCTCACCAGCATTTATTATTATCTGTCTTTTGGATAAAATCCACTTTAATTGGGGTGAGATGACAGCTCATTGTAGTTTTGATTGGCATTTCTCTGATCATCAATGATGTTGAGCACCTTTTCATAAACCTATTTGCCATTTGTATTCTTCTTTTGTTTCTATTCAAATTATTGTCCATTTTTTAAATTGGAGTATTAGATTTTTCCCTATAGAGTTGTTTGAGTTTCTTATATATTCTGGTTATTAATCGCTTATCAGATAAGTAGTTTGAAAATATTTTCTCCCATTCTATGGGTTTGTCTCTTCACTTTGTTGATTATTTTCTTTGCTATGTAGAAGCTTTTTAACTTGATGTGATACCATTTGTCCATTATTTGCTTTGGATCCCTGTGCTTGCAAGGTATTATTCAAAAAATTTCTGCCCAGACCAATGTCTTTGAGAGTTTCTTTTAGGAGTTTTCTCTTAAGAGTTTCATTTTTATTTGATTTTTGCATATGATGAGAGATACTGCTCTAGTTTGATTCTTCTGCATATGGATATCCAGTTTACCCAGCACCAATACTGAAGAGACTGTCTTTTCCACGGTGTATGTTCTTGGTACCTCTGTCAAAAATGTGTTCATGGTAGGTGTGTGGTTTTGTTTCTGGCTCTCTATTCTGTTCCATCGGTCTATGTGTCTGGTTTTATGCCAGTATCACGTTGTTTTGGTTACTATATTTCTGTAATACAAAGTCAGGCAATGTGATTCCTCTGGCTTTGTTCTTTCTGCTTAGGATAGCTTTTGGCTATTCTGGGTCTTTCGTGATTCCATATAAATTTTAGGATTTTTTCTATATCTGTGAAGAATGTCACTGGTATTTTGATAGGGGTCACACTGAATTTGTAGATTGCTTTGGGTAGTATGGACATTTTAAGAATATTGATTCTTAGAACCCATGAACATGGAATGTTTTTACATGTCACTGTGTCCTCTTCAATTTCTTTCATCAGTGTTTTATAATTTTAATTGTAGAGATATTTCATTTATTTGCTTAAGTTACTTCCTAAGTATCTAATTTTATTTATGGCTACTGTAAGTTGGATTACTTTCTAATTTCTTTTTTCAGATCCTTCACTGTTGGCATATAGAAATGCTACTGATTTTTGTATGTTGATGTTGTATCCCGCAACCCTGCTAAATTTATCAGTTCTCATCATTTTTTTTGGTGAATATTTTAGGTTTTTCCAAATATAAGATCATATTATCTGCAAAGATTGATAATTTGACTTCTTTCCAATTATATGCCCTTTATTTCCTTCTCTTGTCTGATTGCTAGGACTTCCATTGCTACACTGAATAACAGTAGTGACAATGGGCATCCTTGTCATGTTTCAGATCTTAAAGGATTGTAGGTTTTCCCCATCCAGTATGACACTAATTGTGGTCTGTCATATATGGTGTTTATTGTGAGGTATGTTCCTTCCATACCAAATTTTTTTAGAGTTTTTATCATAAAAGGATGTTGAATTTTATTAATTTTTTTCAGCATTAATTGAAATGATCATATGCTTTTTGTTCTTCATTCCTTTGATGTAAGGTATCGCATTGATTAATTTGCATATGTTGAATCATCCTTGAATCATTGGAATACATCACACTTGGTCATGATGAATTATCTTTTTCATATATTGTTGAATTCAGTTGGCTAGTATTTGTGTTGATTTTTGAATGAACATTAGAAATATTGGCCTGTAGTTTTCTTATTTGATGTGTCTTTGTCTGGTTTGGGTATCAGGGTAATATGAATCTTGTAGATGAGTTTGGAAAGATTCCTTCTTCCTGTATTTTTCAGAATTGTTGGATTAGAATCAGTGTTAGTTCTTTAAATGTTTGGTATAATTTAGCAGTGAGGCCATCAGGTCCTGGTATTTTCTTTACTGGGAGACTTTGTATTACAGTTTCAATGTTGCTAATTATTATTGGTCTGTTCATGTTTTGGATTTCTTCATGGTTTAATCTTGGTAGTTTATATCTGTCTAGGAATATATCCATTTCCCCTAATTTTTCCAATTTATTGGCATGTAGTTGGTCACACTAGCTATTGATGATCCTTTGAAATTCTTCAATCCCAGCTGTAATGTTTCCCCTTCCACCCGATTTTACTTATTTCAGTCTTTTCCTTTTTTCTTCTTTAATCTGCCTAACGGTTTGTTGATTTTATCTTTAAAAAAAAAATTTTTTTTGTTTCCTTGACTTTTGTATTGCTTTATTCATTTCAAATTCATTTATTTCCACTCTGTTCTTTTATATTTCTTTTCCTAAACTAATTTTGAATTAGGTTTGCTCTTGCTTTGTTAATTTTTTAAGATGAATCATTAGGTATTTGAAGTATTATTTGAAGTTTTTCTTCTTTTTTGATGTAAGCACTTATAAATTTCCCTCCTAGCACTGCTTTCATTGTATCCCACTTTCACTGTATCCCATAGGTTTTGGTATGTTGTGTTTCCATTATCATTTGTTTCAAGAAATTTTTCAGTTTTCTTCTTAATTCTTTCAATGATCCACTGGTCATTCAGGAGCATAATGTTAAATTTCTACATGTTTGTATTGTTTCCAAAATTATTCTTGTTGTTGATTTATAGTTTCATTACATTGTGGTCAGAGAAGATGTTTGATATTATTTCAATTTTTGAATTTTTGAAACTTGTTTTGTAACCTAACATATAGTCTATTATTGAGAATGTAAATATCTATTAAGTCCATTTGTTCTATGGTGCAGATTAAGTCTGATGTTTGTTGATTTTCTGTCTGGAATACCTGTCCAATACTGAAAGTGGGGTGTTGAAGTCTCCAGCTATTACTGTATTGTGATCTCTCTCTCTCTCTTTAGATTTAATAATACTTGCTTTATATATCTGGTGCTCCAGTGTTGGGCACATATATATCATATATATTTACATTGTTATATCCTCTTGCTGAATTGAGTGCTTTATATATAATAGTGACCTTCTTATTAAGGTAAATCCTGCTAGTGTCAGGTTCTTCCCTTCAAGGCAATCGGGTCCCTTTAGCCCAGAAGAGTCTAAAAATGTTATGTGGGAGCTCGGGACTGGAATGGGCCTCAGGACCCACAGGTGCTGCAGAAAAGGCACAAACCAGCACCTATTTCTGAGGTCCCTGGGGAAAGGGCAACGCATAGGCACAGGCAAAGATACTTTGCAAGTGAAGGAAAAGTAAAGGAAAACTCTCTACCCTTGATAGATGAACAGGTGTATTAGTCCATTTTCATGCTGTGGATAAAGACAGACCTGAAACTGGGAAGAAGAAGAGGTTTAATGGATTTATTGTTAGTTTCACATGGCTGGGGAGGACTCACAATCATGAAGGAAGGCAAGGAGGAGCAAGTCAAATCTTGCATGGATGGCAGCAGGCAAAAAAAGAGAGCTTGTACAGGGAAACTTCCCTTTTTAAAACTATCAGCTCTCATGAGACTTCTTAACTATCTTGAGAACAGCACAAGAAAGACCTGCCCCCATGATTCAATTACCTCCCACCAGGTCCCTCCCACAACACATGAAATTCAAGATGAGATTTCAGTAGGGACACAGCCAACCATATCACTGAGCACCTGGCCCCTCTTAAAGTTCATGTTTTCACATTGCAAAACACAATCATGCCTTCCCAACAGTCCCCCAAAGTCTTAACTCCTTTCAGCATTAACTCAAAAGTCCACAGTCCAAAGTCTCATCTGAGAAAAGGCAAGTCCCGTCTGCCTATAAGCCCGTAAAAATCAAAAGCAAGTCAGTTACTTCCTAAATACAATGGGGTACAGGCATTGGGTAAATAGAGCCATTCCAAATGGGAGAAATTGGCCCAAACAAAGGGATTACAGGCCCCATGCAAGTCCAAAATCCAGCAGGGAAGTCAAATCTTAAAGCTCCAAAATGATCTCCTTCGACTCCATATATCACATCCAGGTAATGCTGATGTAAGAGATGAGCTCTTGTGGTCTTGGGCAGCTCTGCCCCTGTGGCTTTACAAGGTACAGCCTTCCTCCTTGTTGCTTTCATGGGTTGGCATTGAGTGTCTGTGGCTTCTCCAGGTGCACAGTGCAAGCTGTTGGTAGATCTACCATTCTGGGTTATGATGGACAACAGTCCTCTTCACACAGCTTCACAGGGCAATGCTCCAGTAGGGACTCTTTGTGGGGGCTCTCACCCATATTTCCCTCTGCACTGCTCTAGCAGAGGTTCTCCATGAGAGCCCTGCCCCTGCAGCAAACTTCTGCCTGGGCATCCAGGTATTTCCATACATCTTCTGAAATCTAGGTGAAGGTCACAAACCTCAATTCTTGACTTCTGTACACCTGTAGGCTCAACATCTGTGGAAACTGCCAAGGCTTGGGGCTCCCACCCTCTGAAGCAACAGCCCAAGCTGTATCTTGGTCCCTTTAAGTCATGACTGGAGCAGCTGGGATGCCAGGCACCAAGTCCCTAGACTGCACATAGCAGAGGGACCCTAGGCCCAGCCCATGGAACTATATTTTCCTCCTAAACCTCTAGGCTTGTTGGATGGGGCTGTCACAAGGGTCTCTGACATGCCCTGGAGACATTTTCCCCATTGTCTTGGTGATTAACATTCAGCTCCTCATTACTTATGCAAATTTCTGCAGCTGGCTTGAATTTCTCCTCAGATAATGGGATTTTCTTCCCTATCACATCATCAGGCTGCAAATTTTCCAAACTTTTATGCTCTGTTTCCCTATTAAAACTGAATGTGTTTAACAGCACCCAAGTCACTTCTTAAATGCTTAGATGCTTAGAAATTTCTTCCACCAGATGATTCACTAAATCATCTCTCTCAAGTGCAAAATTCCACACATCGCTAGGGCGGGGCAAAATTCCACCAGTTTCTTCACTAAAATATAACAAGAGTCATCTTTTCTCCAATTCTCAACACATTCCTCAACTCCATCTGAGACCATCTCAGCCTGGATTTCTTTGTCCATATCATTATCAGCATTCTGGGCAAAGACATTCAACAAGTCTCTAGGGAGTTCCAAACATTTCCACATTTTCCTGTCTGCTTCTGGGCCCTCCAAACTGTTCCAATCTCTGCTGTTACCCAGTTCCAAAGTCACTTCCACATTTTCATATATCTTTTCAGCAATGCCCCACTCTACTGCTACCAATTACTGTGTTAGTCCATTTTCACACTGCTGATAAAGACATATCAAGACTGGGAAAAAAAAGAGGTTTTGTGGACTTACAGTTCCACTTGGATGGGGAGTCCTCACCATCATGGTGCAAAAAAGAGCAAGCCACATCTTACATGGATGGTGGCTGGCAAAAAAATGAGAGCTTGTAAACATCTTGTGAGACTTATTCACTATCACAAGAACAGCAGGGAAAAGACCTGCCCCATGATTCAGTTACCTCCCATCAGGTCCCTCCCTCAGTGCATGGGAATTCAAGATGAGACTTGGGTGGGGACACAGACAAACCATATCAACAGGTAACCATCTTAGGCCTAATATTCCATCATAGCAAGTAGTACTATCCTACTCATGAGGTAGTAGTATGAAACTCCTACAAAGACCAACTTCAGATAGATGGCAGAGTTTGGCCACAACACAGAGGAGATACAAAGAGACAGGAAAAGTCCTCATTCTTAATCCTCAGGTACATAAGACCTCCCTAGTAAAGATGGACCAAAAAAGAGAGAAACTTTCAGGGAGATGGCAGACTCTTGGCATCATCCTTACCAACTACTAAGTGAAGAAGAGGAGAGAATTTAAGTAGAGTGATGGGGAAAAAAATAAACAAATGATTGAGTTGATATTTTGTCGTGAAAGCACAAGAACCTCACTTGAATTCTTATTTAGAAAATGATTCCACTTTCAATTAGAAAGACTCTATGTAGAAGAGATGAATTGTTCTGAAAAAGGATCAATTAATCTGTTCAAATAATTTGCAAAAGAATAAGATCTTTGAACACTGACTTTAATCACTTTTTTTTTTTTTTGAGATGGAGTCTTGCTCCGTCACCCAGGGTGGAGTACAGTGGAGCTATCTTGGCTTACTGCAACCTCCGCCTCCCAGATTTAAGCAATTCTCCAGCCTTAGCCTCCTGAGTAGCTGGGATTACAGGCATGTGTCACCACATCTGGCTAATTTTTTTGTATTTTTAGTAGAGAGGGGGTTTTACCATATTGGTCAGGCTGGTCTCAAACTCCTGACCTTGTGATCTGCCTGCCTCCGCCTCCCAAAGTGTTGGGATTACAAGTATGAGCCACTGCACCAGTCCAATCCATATATTTAAAAAAGAGTTGTACAGCATATCCTGATAGGCCTATCAAAACAAGTTAGCTCTAAAACATGTCAAGTTGAATGAGTTTATCTAAAAAATAATACCATATTTGTTTTAAAACAGTAGATAAAAATCCAATATTATGTCTACATAAACAATCAGATAACAGATCCTGTTGTTTCATTGGAGTATCATATTCAATATAGGAAATTCTTCATAGCAATGTCACCTTGTCAAGCTATGTAACCTCTGTAAATATCAGATTTAGCACCTCCAAAATGGACATATAATGGGCTTTCAAAGTGTATTCAATTAAATATTTTATTAAAGTAGCTTACATACTGTCTTGCACATAGAAAATATTCAATTACTCAATAAATGTTTCTGTACTCATAATTATAATCATTATCATTTCATAATATTACTATTTAGTATAGTAAGAGATACACAAAATTCATCTGTCTAAGAGGTAAGTTTATCTTCCTACAATAAGGGGTGTGCCAATAAGTAGTTAAGTATTCTCTAACGGACCAAAAATATCAGGATATGCGATTATTAGTAACACTGTGTATCTTTTAATAAATGAATTTAAAATTTTATGAACGTCTATTCTGAGTATACTAAATTGTCTTAATTTCAATCACTTGAATTACATATATGAGCTTATTTTTATCTTATGTGAAATGTAAACCCACAACAGGTTAAAAATACTTTAAGAAATAATGCTGCAAAATTTCTTAAGCAGACCATAAATGCAGCACTGCATCAACTCACTTTTTAAATATACATTAGAAGCCTATTTGTGCTCATCCCAGGAAAGAAAGCATAGGAATTGATTGAAGTATTAGACCTTAAAGTTTTTCTGACCATTAAATTGGTTTTCAGGGACTTGCTTTCTGTTTGCACAATGAAGTCTATTCAGTAAAACAATTTAAATTCATTTCATGGTGGTGCTTCTCCTATTATGACCTTCCTGCTGCCCATCTGCTTAATAAATGGAAAATAAAAGTTGTACTAAAGAATAAAGTTTAAAACATTCAAATAAGCAACTAATATTTTAAACTATACATTTCCTCATCACATTAGTAGAGCATCTATATGTTTAAAAAAAACACAGCAAACAGAGACTCTGTTTCAAGTACAATGAAGTTAAGAGTTACTCAGTGGAACATTGTATTTAAATGTGTACATCATAAAGAAAACAATTTGCACATGCCTTGTCTTAAGAAAATGGTACAATGACTATCTAACTTCTCTGTTTCAGGAAACCAGCACATCGAAGTCTACAATTCAATTATGCAATATTAAGGTAAAGATATTCTTATCATACTATAAAATTATTGCCCCAAAACTCCATTTTCAATGTGATATGAATATTATTTAATAGTGTGCTCAAAAAATATTCTGAAGTGAATATCCATGGTAAAATAACTTTATTAACCAGTTTTAAGTATTTTCAAATGATTATTTTATAATGACTTTATTAGATTATTTTGTTATAATTTGGCAAAATAAAGCATATAAAGATTTTCTTGTTTACCTGCATCAAAGCAGGCCATCTGTGTCATACATTTTTCACATGTGAAAAACTGAGTCAAAGTAATTTCTGATAATATTAGTTATATAATTAGCAAATATTCCATTATCTTCCATTGGTTAAAAATGAATTTATTTAACCCACTAAAATTTATATTGGAATAATTGCTGGACAGTCAAAATGGAATTCAACCAGATTAAAAAAATACTTTCATTACATCTTAATCAAAAAAGAAACCGGTATATCCACATCCAGAAAAAATACCTTCTTAATTTAACAAGCAATTACCTAAACACTAAAGCATGAAATTTTATGAGCCTCATTATTATCTTTATTTTCACAGTGTTTGTTTCTGAAAGTCATAAAACTAAATGGGTCTTCACAAAATTGGGCACTCTTTGACATTTTATAGAAGTAAATTTTCAGAGTGAAATAAAGGCCCCTTAGTAAATCACCTTAATTTTTCCCTCAATATTAATTGTCATGTAATTATGGTTTTCTTTATGTCTATATTTTCTGGCAGATTATAAAATAAAATATTTCATTATTTTTAAAATGGTAATTTTTCCATCTTTCTGTTAGTAATTCCAATCAGTATTGCTTTCTGCCAAATCTTCAGGGCTCTCAATAAACCCTTTCTGGTCTACATTATATTTCCTTACTTCAAAAGCCTGGCAAGGAAGACAATATTCAATATGGGGCAAGACTAAGCTTTATAGAAAGCTGGTTAAATTCCCAAGAAAATAATGCCTACTCCCAATAAATGCCATGAAAGGGGGAAAAAATCACCAATTAACTGCTCTAAAAATTATTAAAAGCTTAACTAAAGAGCCAAAAGGTTAATAGCACACAATCACTTAAGCACCTACTATGTACCAGGCACAGTGATAGCCCCTGGGGATACAGTGAACACAAAACATGGTCCCTATTATATGTATACAGTGAACACAAAACATAGTCCCTATTATATGTAACTCAAAATGCAACAACAAAATACAAGCATTAGATAATTAAATTTGAAAGGCATAAATTTCAAGCTCCTTCATAAAGTATCAAATTAAATATAACTTAAATGGAGAGATATGCTATGTAAATAGGACTGAAACTATGACAATATCAATCCTTCACCCCTCAAAAAATAGGTATGCATACACACATACATATATTCTTCCAAAATCAAGTTATATTTTCAATTTAATCCCCATCCTATGTCACACCTATGTCACTCGTGTCTGCAGAAATTGGCAAAGTTATTCTAAAGGGTCAACAGATTTTCAATAAAAGTGGCAAAGAAATTAAATGAGACTTAAAGATAATTGTCTCAAGAAATGGTGCCAGAACAATTATGTATTCGTATAGTAAAGAAAATTAACTTACAGCTTCTACCTCACACAATGTACGAAACTTAAGAACAGATCCTATGCTGAAATAAAAATTTATATTTTTAAGGGTTTTAGAATATAAAATATCTCTGTGACCTACAGGTAGAAAATGATATAGTCAACAAAATGTCAAAATAAATACCATAAAAAAAGATAAGCTAGGCCTCATTAAACTTTAAGTGTCTGCGCAACAAAAGACACCAATAATAAATTAAAGACGCAAGCCACAGACTGGGAGAAAATATTGACAATATTCTAACAAAGCACTTGTATCTATAATCTACAAAAAACACTTACAATTATAAGACCAACAAGCCAATCAAAAATGAGCAAAAGACATAAACATATAGAAAGAGAATAAATGCTCTGTAGAATGCTTTTTAGAATGGTCAAAAAGCAAAGAAAAAATTATGTTTAATATCATTTGTTATACAGAAAATGCATATCAAAAACACAAGATGCCACAACACAACAGATAAAATGGCTACAATTGAAAGAACTAACGACACTCAATGTTAGCTGTGTGGAGCAACTGGAATTCTCATGTATACCTACTGAGAAAGCAAAATGGACCAATTTGAATGTGCGAATATGTACTAGCAGTTCTTATAGAGCTAAACATACATCTATCCCCTTGATCCAGAAATTCCATTAAGCCCTTATAAAAAGGAAATGAAAACATATTCCCACCAAATATGTGTGCCTCAATGTTCATTGCAGTTATATCCTTAATAATCAACTGTTGGAAATAACTAAATGGAAAAAGGATAAAAAAAAGTTGTAGTCTACATTATGCAACAGAATACTACTTAGCAATGAAGAGGAACAAATTACTGATTCAGGCAAAAATTATAGTCGTATTACACAGACTTTATGTTGAGTATAAGATGCCAAACACAATAAAATAACATACTGTGTTTCCATTTATGAAATTCTCGAACAAAACCAAAGTGAAAATATTCTGAATAGTGATTGCTGGGACAGGATGACTGAGAAAGGACATGAGAAAAACTTCTGGATAAATAAAAATGTTCTACCTTGAGATGAGTGTAGAGATTTAAGAGTTTCTCTTTTTGTCAGAATTATATAGTTAAGACATATATTTCAATGTATATAAAGCATAACAAAAAATAACTGTACAAATTATATATTATAATAACTTGAGGTGCAGTAGGGGATGGGTGAGAGTAGAAGTGAAATAAGAATGACAAAAGTAGAGTGTTGATTATCCTATAGGACTATGAGGTTCATCAGTCTATATTGTTTACTTAATCTTTGAGTATGTGGTTAGAAGGCAACATGACATCTACCCTTTAAATAAATTTTTAAGTGTACAATATACTATTGCTTTTTGTAGTACCAATGATACACAAGAAATCTGTAGCACTGATTCATCTTGTTTACCTAAAACTTTATGCTCTTTGATTAGTAATGCCCCATCTTCCTCTCCCCCTCATCCCCTGGAAACCACTCTACTCTTTGATTCTACGAATTTTACCATATTAGATCCCTCATATCTGAAGAATCATACAGTAATCATCCTTCTGTGACTGGATTATTTCACTTACTATAATGTCCTCGAGGTTCATGCATGGCCTCACATATTACAGAATTTCCTTCTTTTTAAAGGATGAATAGTATTCCATTGCATGAATGTACCATATATTTTTTACCCATTCATCTGTCAATGGACATTTAGGTTGTTTCCATATTTTGGCTGCTGTGAATAATGCTGTAATGAACATAGGAGTGCTAATATCTGCCTGAGATCCTGGTTTCAATTCGATTCACTTCAAATAAATATCCAGAAGTGGGGTTTCCTGATCATATGGTAGTTCTAATTTTAACTTTTTAAGGAACCTTTATTCTGTTTTCAATGGTGGCTGCACACTTTGCATTCCCACCAGTAATGGGCAAGGGTTCCAATTTTCCACATTCATATCAACACTTGTTATTGTTTGTGTTTTTCTAATAATAGCCATCCTGAGAGGTATGAGGTGATTTCTAACTTACTTTTGATTTGCATTTCCTTGACAATTAGTAACAATGAGCATTTTTCCTTGCAGAAGCAAGTTCACATGTTTCTGCTCAAAACCATTAGCTTCATATACCATGTGGGGGAAAAAAAGCAAGTTTCTAGCAAAGGCCTCTACCCCTAACCCACTGGTTAGAGCCACTATAGCCTCCTTGCTAATCCTCTAACAAGCCACCTGTCTCCACCACATTCCTCTGCCTGGAATTCCATTTTCCCAAATTTACACTTGGCTTTCTCCCTCAGTCTCTTCAGTTTTCTGATGTACTTCCCTGCCCCCCTGCCCAACCACCTACAAATCCTACAGAAAACCACATCGCGTCTGTCTTTTACACGTTATTTTTCTTCATAACACTTACCACTACCTAATATATGTTGTATTTGTCAATATTCACATGTAGTCAATGGTTATCCTAACGCACTTAAAGAGTGTTAACTGTTTGGAGTTAAGAAAAGGAAAAGAAGCCTGTCACTAGGGTAGAAGGAGGGGCAGAACAGTATGATGTCACAGATGCTAAGGGAAGATAGGAATAAAAAATAGGATATACAAATAGAAAATAAAGACTGCTAAATTTGGTGACAAACAGTTCTCTGGTGTTCAAGGCCAACTGAGAAAAAGTGAAATGAAAGCCAGACTGTTAAAGCTCAAGCACACTGATGCTTTTAGCAATCAATCATCCAACTGAGTTTTTTTGTTGTTGTTTTTTAGTTTTTTTTTTTTTTTTTTGCATTGTCTACAGTATGGGAACAAGACATAAAATGCTAGTCAAAATAGGCAAGAAGATCAAGCAAACAGATTTTAATTAATAAAACTCATAATAGTTATTTATAAACTCAGACCAAAGTGAATATTTTGGCATGCCAACTATCGAATAAAACAAGGTTTATGAAATCTAGTGCCTAAACTGTGAAAGATATAAGTGATGTTTTATAGTCTTCATTCAACCACCAATTCTCTGCAACTGCAGGGCAGGTCACCTGCTTTTAAATGCAACTTTAGACTTCTGCATTTAAAATAACAATTGGTCTATATTTCAACAGAAATTTTAAGTCATGTTCTTCTTTTCTGAGAAAGATATAATTATTCTTCAATATCCAGCATGGGAAATATTTTTACTTCCAAGATAACTATAAATTTTTAATAAGATCATTTTCTCCATAAAAACACCTATACAGAAATGTTTTCAACATATTATTTTCCCGACTTTATAGATAGATAATCTATATTTGTAGCAGGTACAGAGAAAACCTGTAGTCAAAAATTGGCAATGCTGACAACAGAGAAAACTACAATTCCCTGATTTAATTATGGGAATTCAAACGACATTTTAGGGTGAAATATTTTCTCCTTTCATTTCTTTCTTCATGCTTCATCATTGCTGAATTTTAAAAATATGATGTGATGATTAGTAAAAACTCAGAAATGACAGTTTTTAGAGTTATTGATAATAATAGCTGACATTTCAAAGCATTTTGTGATTTCCAAAGCTCTTTAACATAGATTGTCTCATTTAATTATAACATTATTCCATAGGTTAACAATTCCCAGGTTATTGTTAACTATTCCCAGGTTAATAATAAGAAAACTGGAAATAATTCAGTAAACTGAGCTAATAAGTAACAGAATATTGGAAGCCAGGTATTTGAACTTTAAGATCAGTACTCTTTCCATGGCAACTTCCCCCCCAGATAAATATTAATTTTATAGGTGTATTATTTCTTTGACTTTTGTAGATATATCATTAAATGCTATTAGTACAATCAAGAACAATATATATCTGCAACCTACTTTTTGTGTATTAATAATTATTATTAGAAAAGTATTTTATATCTATAATTATCTTTGCCTTAAGAAATATCCTAATCCTAAAAATGCAAATATCAGGTCAAGTTCAATAAAAAGAATCTCATGTTTACTAGTAATTGCTATTGGAAAATTTCAATTTGACTCTGAAGTCAAATTGAAAAACCTAGATGATTAAACATTACCATTTGGTGCAGGCTGGTAGCAGGACAGATGTAGTTCAGAAAACTTTTTTTGAAACATTATTGCAGCACTAGTCACAATAACAAAGAATGTGGAATCAACCTAAGTATCTATTAACAGAAGAATAAATAAATAAAATGTGGCACATATACACAATGGATGTTATTAAGCCATTTTAAAGAAAGAATGAAATCCTATAAGTTGCAGGTACACAGATGGAACTGGAGATCATCATGTTAAGTGAAATAAGCAAGGCACAGAAAGACAAATATTGCATGTTCTTACTCATGTGGGAGCTAAAATAGTTGATCTCATGGAGGTAGCAGAATGATAATTACCAGAGGCTGGGAAGTATTCAGGGGACAGTCGGGTGGACAGGGGAGATGAAGAGAAACTGGTTAATGGGTACAAACATAGTTAGATAGAAGGAATAAGTTCTAGGGTGTTCAACAGCACAGTAGGGTGACTATAGTTAACAATTTATCATCTATTTCAAAATAGTTAGATATGAAATGTTCCCAACACACAAAAAAAATCATAAATGTTTGAGGTGACGGATATCCTAAACACTGATTTGATTATTATACATTGTATGTATGTATTAAAATATCACATGTACAATTATTATATGTACAAATGTATTTGACACTTGTATCAAAATATCACATGTAAATTATATGTATAAATATCCTATGTACAGTTATTGTGTATCAATAAAAAACCTACTGACAAAACAAAAGTTCAGTCTCCATTTTCTAAGAATGTATCAGTAGAACCAGACTATGAGTAAGCACTTTACTAAAATGTGCTGTGAAAGCAAACCATGCTTAATATCCACTCAACAAAATAAAGATTAAGCATCTACTAAGTATCAAGCAGCTTCCTTTCAAATCTTCCATGTCAAGTAGAGTAAAGCAAATAAAAATTTTCCTTGTCTAATTTTTTAGATTTTAAGTTCTATTGAATGAGATAGATTTGAGAAACAGCCATAAACTTAAAATTAAAACTATAATCTGATATTTTAGTAAGACAGGATGTCTTATTGGAGTGATACATTTTAATCCTGGCTTCTTTCAACATTAATAATCTGCATGAGTAATATGTTATTTAATTTTATTATTGCTATTAAATATAATATTCAATAAACGACCAGTACTTAATCATGACTTTTCAATGTCACTGGGGCTACACTTGTGGCATAAGGAGGCTGTTTTGATCTACTTAAAAGAAATTTAGCAAATTCAAGCAATAATTCAAAGGAGATCAGGAACTGAAACAGTGTGCCAGGCAGCACTGTGAGAAATATGCTGTATCAAATTCCCAGTGAGTCCATCAGGAGAATATACAAAATCATAGTGAGCATCAGGGCAAATAGTACAAAACACTCTTGAGAAGTGCAGCCAAGAATACGGAGAACACTGGTTGTAGTAACATATTCTTTTGAATCATCATACACTTCTAATGTAAAATATAAAATTCTAAATGGTACATTACATCCATAGATAATACAAAATTTATATACCTTGCAAAAACATTTCTACAAGTACAGACAATACTTGAATATATGATCATAATAATTATTTACAGCCATCTTTTACAACTAGAGCTTATTTTAAATGTTTTCTCTACTTTTCAATGAAAAGTCATGTTTCCTTACATTAAACTTACCAAAAATCTTATTATTATGCTCCTATATGGTAGTTCCATTAATCTAATTTTGGTTTTAATATGATTCTTTGAGAAATGCCCTCTTTAACTATATTTAATAAAAATAAATAAATAAAACACGAACTCTCCTTCACATCTGAGCATTGATTTTTCCATATAACATTGTCTCAGATGAGCAGATTCAACCCAAGTTAATACATCTACATATTCCTTGTCAGAATAACACCGGCTGTTTATCTAAAATTGTACACCAGGAACTGCATGTCTTCCATTAATTGTAGGAAGAGAGAAAGGTGTGGAGAGATTTGGATTCTCTTCTATGAATAAGTTTATGCCAGGAAATTATAAAACAAAGGTTTCCCTTCAGTAATTTTCTTTTAATTTAGAATAAAATTTATTTTCATAAAAATATATTAATTATATACTCCTGAATGAAAAAGGAAATTACAAAATATGATATTAGTAGAGTTTATATTTAAAAGTTACTCATCAATACGTATTAATATATATGCACTGAGGAAAGTTATGGCTGCTATTCAACAAAGTGGTAAGTGGCTGGCGCTGGGTGATGAAATTATGGATAGTTAATATTTACGTTTTTTAAATTTTTTATTTTTATAGATTTATGGGTAAAAGCACAGTTGTTTTACATGGATATATTGCATAGTGGTAAAGTCTGAGCTACTGGTGTATCCATCACCCAAATAGTGGACATTTTACCCATCCCTTACTTTCCTCCCACTCTCCCACCTTTTGGAGTCTCCAGTATCTATTTTTCCATTCTGTATGTCCATATGTACTCATTGTTTAGCTTCTACTTATAAATGAAAATATGTAGCTTTTGCCTTTCTGTTTCTGAGTCATTTCACTAAGGATGGCCTCGAGTTGCTGCAAAAGGCCTGATTTCATTCTTTTTTACAGCTGAATAATACTCCATTGTAAATAAATGCCACATTTTTTATCCCATCATCTGCTGATGGACACTTAGGTTGATTCCATGACTGTTATTATCAATAGTGCTGCAACAAACATAAGAGTGTGGGTGTTATTTTTATACAACTGGGTAGATCCCCAGTAGTGGAATTGCTGGACTGAAGTCAAATCCACAATGAGATATCATCTTACACCATTCAAAACAGCTATTATTAAAACGTTAAAAGTAACAGATGTTGGCAAGAATATGGAGATAAGAGAACACTCACATATGGTTAGTGGCAATGTAAATTGGTTTAACCTGTATGGAAAACAGTATAGAGAACTCTATTTTTTTAATCAACTTATTTTTAGAGCAGTTTTAAGTTCACAGCAAAACTGATTCGAAGGTACAGAGATGTCCCATATACCTCCTACTCCCACACATGCACAGCCTTCTCCATTATCAATATCCCCCACCAGAGAGGTACATTTGTTAACAACTGATGAACCTATATATCATTTTCACCCAAAGTCCACAGTTTACATTATTCCTTTTGAAGAATTTTCAAATACTAAAATTCCTCTAATAGGAATAAACTAGCACTTTCCTCTTGGCTTTCTATAATTTTATTATTATTTGAGATTACCTTATCTTTACAGGAGAAAATGTTATAAACCATGAAAAGACTATCAAATACATAAGGAAGTCATTGTTATATAACAAATTTACCATCTCCTAAACAACTCCTTGTATTCCCCTCTTGTTGGTGAGTTACAGCTGTGATAGTTCTGATCACCTGTTTAATTTGCTAGTGAAGCCTCTCGCATTCTTTACAACTAAACAAAAATTCAGTTTTCCAGAATTAAAGCTCTGGTACATTATATATATCAGCTTCACTCAACTCTTTCATTTAATCCAGAAGAAAAAGAAGAAAATTTGATTTAAAATATAACATACTCAGCTGCTTGTTTGTAGTGCTTCAAGTCTTTCTTTAAATTTTTGTTTTCATTTTCCAAAAGCAAAATCTGGGTGTAGACATCTGGAACATTCCCAATAGTTCTAAGTTCAGTTACCCCTTTCTGTATTAACTCATACCTAGGATAAAATAAAACAAAAGGCTTTATGCCATTTCTTTCTGCCAAATTAGCTTAATTTATGTACAATTCAAAAAGTTAAGACTCAGGGAATATTATAGTAATTAGTTGCAGTGTTACATTTACAAGTTAAAATGTCCAACATTCACAGTATATTTTAGAATAAAATATGAATACACTTCTAGGTACTAATACCATCATGGTGTATAAAATATAATAAGTGAACATCTCCTATGTTCCAGGCACTGGTCTCCTATGTTCCAGGCACTGGGCTAGACAATAGTAAAGTTGATAAAAGTCCCTATATCATGGAGTTTGCATTCTAGTGGGGGAGGGTGACAAGTTCTATGAAGTTAAATAAGCTGGCTAAAAGACAGAGAGTGATGAGCGTGCTTGTCCTATTTTACAGAGGGTGAGCGTGAATGGCAAACACGACTGACAAACTGATATCTGAACAGAGATCTAAAGGAAATGAGTCTGTGCTATGTGGATATCCGGGAAGAAGCAGCTGGGGCAGATGGGAAAAGTAAATGCAATGTCTCTGAAACAAAGAAGTATTTGGCAACTACAAGAAATCGCAAACAGCCAGGTATCTGGATTGCCTGGAACCGAAGTCAACTAAGTGACCTAGGAGACAGTGGTGAAAGATGAGTAAGGAAAACAGTAGGGAGCCACAGTGAGGAAAGTAATTTTACTCTGAATCAGAAGTAAACCCTTGGAAGGTTCTGAGACAAATGACATTGACCAGATTTATGTTTTAAAGGGATTAGTCCAGCAAGCACAGAATAAGAGACCAGTTAGCAGGCTACTGCAATAGTCAAGGAGACAGAGCATGGTGGCTTGAAGAAAGTTGGTAGCAATAGAGGTAATGAGAAGTCAGTATCTGGTAGACATGCTGTAAAGGTGGGGCCAGGAGGATTTACTGATGGATCAACTGTCAGGTGTTGGTGAATGAGAGAAGGCAGGCGTGACTCCAGGGTTTTTGGCTGAGCAACAGATAGCCATTTATTTACTAAATGGGGACAAATGAGGGAGCAGCTCAGTGGTTGGAGTAATTAAGGGATTGTTTCCATTCATGTTAAATGTAACATGTCTAGCAGACATTCAAGTGAAGATAAACATTGAGTATTCATGTTCAAAGTTCAGGAAAAAAGTCAGGGTGGGCAATTTAAATATGGTAATAAACATTGTAGATACTGCTTAAAGTCATGAGACTGGAAAAGACCAGATAGGCAGTGAGAAATGAAAGTAAAGAAAGAAATCCTAGGACTGAGCCATAAGCAGTGCATTGCTTCCAGGTTGAGGGGAAAAGAAAACACTACCAAAAGAGACCAAGCAGAGAGGCCAGTGAGGTAGTCAGAGAATCTGAGAGTTCTGTGCCCAGGGCCCCAATGAAGAAAGTGTTAAGACCCGGAACCAATCCAAATGACCATCAATGATACAAGGAAAATGTGTCACGTATACACCATGGAATACTATGCAGCCATAAAAAAATGATGAGTTTGTGTCCTTTGTAGGGACATGGATGAATCTGGAAACCATCATTCTCAGCAAACTGACACAAGAACAGAAAATCAAACACCGCATGTTCTCACTCATAGGTGGGTGTTGAACAACTAAAACACACAGACGCAGGGAGGGGAGCATCACACACTGGGGTCTGTTTGGGGGGACCAAGGGAGGGACAGCAGCGGGGTGGGGGGGTCAGGGAGGGGATAACATGGGGGGAGAAATGCCAGATGTGGGTGACCGGGGGGGATGGAGGCAGCAAACCACATTGCCACGTGTGTACCTACGCAACAATCCTGCATGATCTAAAGTACAATTAAAAAAAAAAAAATCTTCAGCTCCAAATGAAATAAAATGTAAAAAAAAAAAGGAAGAAAGGAACAACAGTGACAAATTCTGCCAGGAGTCTAAAACAGATTCCTGAGAATCAATCGATGAAGTTGGCACTGTGAAAGTCACACACACACACACACACACACACACACACAAAAAGTTTCAGTAGAGTCATGGGGATAAAAGCCAAACTGAGACTAGGTCTGAGAGACTAAGAAATGAGGAAGTGGCAACAAACTTTTTATTTTTAATTTTTTTTTATTTTTTTATTGCATTTTAGGTTTGGGGGAGATATGCTCTAAAGCAGAACATAGGGAATCAAGATGAACTCAGAAGAAGATATGAAATCTAGGGTGGTTCTTCTCTTCCTTTTTAAAAATGTGAGATATTATTGTACAACTGTATGATTATGGGAATTACCCAGCAAAGAGGGAAAAAACTGACAATGGAGGTGAAAGAGGGACAATTACAAAAGCAATATCCTTAGGTCAGTGAGAGGAGCTGGCATCAAGCAGACAAAATGAGGGCTGGCCTCAGATAACAACCTGCATAGTCTAGAGTCTGCGACAGAAGAGAAAAATACCCGAGGCCAGAGGCAGTGGAGTGGTAAAGAGGGAGGTGGGAGTGATGGAACTTCTATTTTCTCAGTGAAATAAGAAGCAACAACAGAGAATCAATTACAGATTGTAAATAATTACAATTTTAATCACTGTGTATGGCAATCAATAAAGTTAAAAAAAAATTGAGCAAAGAAAAAATTTCAAGTAATAACATTAATAAATCCCTACAAAGCTTATTCTAGATAAGCTAAATATTAGAGTTAAAAATTATAAAGTATCAGTATTTCATATTATAAATCATAACTTTGATAATGTTACATATTAATAAAGTCATATATTTTGTGTTATACACTTTATCTGATTTTTTTTAAAAAAGAGCAAGAGGACCCCCCATAGAATATCCTGAAGGTTAAGATAACTGAATCAATATTCCATTATATTTGCCACAATTTATAAAACAGGAAACAGGTAACAACTGAATGATAAATTGAGTATAAAACCTGTACTTGGAATGTGATTTATACTTATATCAGAAAAAAAGACATAGGGATTGACTGAAGTATTAGACTATGAGCTCTTTCTGACCATAAAATTGGTTTTCAGCAACTTGCTTTATTGAATGTGGAACATATACTGGAGAAATTTTCTATGAGGAAAAAAGTGATTTAATAGTTTTTCCTCTAAATTAAATACTATAAATAAAATAATATGTGGTAAAAGAAGCACAAATCCAAATATAACATTTATTACATAATATATATCTCAGGACATTCAAAAATTACTTATCAGGTAAATGTTATGAAATATGAAAGATGACTTTAGGCTCACCATTAGATAATAATATAAGTAATTAGGAATCTTAATGCACAAACTCCAGAAGTATGCTTCTCAATAAAATCTGAATTCTCCAATATAATATTTTTGGGGTTTGCTTCAGTTTATACGTATCTCTTGTTTTATTTTAAGAAACACCCTGACTTTTTATGTCTTCCTTCTTTTTCACTCACTCTTAAAATAAGACTGAAAAGTGTTCAGGTGGGAAAAAAGATTGCCATTAACTATTAGAAATTTAAGTACAATTTGCTGTCAATGAAATTATCAATAAAATTATTACTAATAAAATTCCATTAATGCTCAATATTTACCAGGAGAGCCATAAACTACTTAGAATTATGTAGAAATGTAGAAGATATATGAATTTCAGGAAGAACGTTCATAGCAATTTCATAAAATTTTGTCTACATATAGAAAGCATTTAAGACCCACTGCCATAAGTGATGAATATTATGACAGAATTCCAGTAAACAAACAAATGGTGTCAGAAGAATAAGGATTATTTTTCCCTCATGATGGCACACAAGGCATAGGATGTAAAAGACAGGAGAAAGGTTACTCAAATTACAATCTCCTTATAAGAAGCATATAATGAAAACTTT
The DNA here is from genome assembly GCA_036589455.1 of Ateles fusciceps. Classification (NCBI taxonomy): domain Eukaryota; kingdom Metazoa; phylum Chordata; class Mammalia; order Primates; family Atelidae; genus Ateles; species Ateles fusciceps. The sequence goes on from JAZHEH010002836.1 coordinate 1,334,153, forward strand.
TCCTCCATGTTTTCAAAAAGATTTAGGGAAATACATTACCGACATAGACAAAATTATTTTAATTACTGTACAAATTAAGGATGTTAGAATCCCCAGCACTATCATAACTATCACTGTAGAAGCAGACAGTCCCTCTCAGGAAAAATATAGCACAGCTGAAGCGTTTATTACTGGCCCCATGATTCCTCAAACTAATACAGAAAATAGGCACATATTTGGATTCTAAATTAATATTTTCTTGAGTTCTGTTAGTATCCAGCCAAGCCAAAAGGCACCTTTATTAATTTTTTCCAAGATTCTCTTGTATAATTGCACAATATAGCCCTGTGGTTAGGATACTGATCTTTAAGATCAGTATGTCCTAGGTTGACTTTGCCACTTATTGGCTATGACTTGCTGACACTCACTGAGGAGATTTCCTAATCTCCCTATCTCCTTTCCTCATCCGTAAAATAGAAATATGGCTGTGGCTACCTGCTACAGTTGTTGAGAGAAGTAAATGAAATAATGCATGATAATATACTATATCAATAAAAATGACACAAAGTAAATTTCTGAGTGATAAGCCTAAGGTTTCACCTTCTTAATATTTTTAAATCCCTCATATTTAATAAACACACCATTAATTTTGTTTTTAAAATTTAAATACTCACCTACAAGGCTGCTTTCTTAATATTATAGCACATAAATCTGTGCAGATGTATTTAGAGTGGTCAAATTTATCATAATGTAACATAGCAAAAATTATCTTTTGCTAACTTTTATGTTATGTAGAAGAGTCACTACATTCCTGTGTTTAACTTAATAATGACTGGGGAAAAAATTCTTCTGGCACATATAACTAGAAGCCAAGTCCTCATTAATTGAAGAAACAACAATAAGATTAAATGACAAAGGAACAGATATTTCTGTAGTGTTCATTGGGCGTCATTAATGTATACCCAACACTACATATAGTTCCTGTACATTCTGGGCACATAAGGGCTATATCAAGTGTAATTTTAATCCTAGGTTCTGGTTTTAAAAACTTAACCATCTCCAGAAAGTTGTAACTGCACTGCTCACATTTAAGTGATTAAATGTTATGCCAAATTTTATTGTGTAAAAGCTACAATATTTCTTTCTTGCAAATTAACAAAATTTACTCTTAATTTACAATTTCTTCCATTATTACAATAAAGTTGAATTAGTAATTAAATGTTATAAATAATTGTGCTATTACTTTTGATGGCATTTTCATTACCACCCTACCTTTAGTGAAATGGTGGGAATAGACCAAACTGGAGAGAACCAAGTGTTTAATAGGAAATAAAAAGGTGAAGAAAGAAAAAAAATTTAAACTTGGTTTCAAAACATTGGCTGGAAAGGGAAAAAGGGTTTTAAAGAAAAAGTGGTAGTAAGAGGCAAAAAACAGTACGAATGTGTCTTTGGGGTGAGTAGTTCTGACGATGTTAATAGACAGGGGAACAATCCAATGTAGGAAGACAGATGGATATGACATATGCTAAGGTAAAAGTACCAGAATTTGATTACCATATTTTCTCCATTTGAATTTCTTCTTTGATTTTTCCCCCTGAGAAATTACCATTGTCCACAAACAATTCTAAAACAGACATAAAGATAGCACTGAAGTATTAACTAAACCTGCAATGGAAACTTTTTAGTGATTCATAGAACAAATTCCTACTATATTCTGGCAACTCTTTTCTGTAAAGGGTCAGAAAATAACTATTTTAGAATTTGCAAAACTATCTTTATAGGCCATATCATCCCTGTTGTGACTGATTAACTTTGCTTTTATAGAGTGAAAACGGCCATAGACAATACCTAAAGAAAGGTCACATCTGTGTTCCAATAAGATTTTATTTAAAAAAACAGGAGGCAGGCCACATTTGGCCCAAGGGTCTTAGTTTTCTAACCCTGGATTTAAAGGATCTATTGCATTTTCTGCTTGAGGAGTGTAAGAACCTAAGTCAAATTTTACCGCCCAGTGTTTTGTTTGTTTGCTTAACAAACTAACAAAGGAAAATCCATGTTTGGTCATATTTTGAAAGATTAAGTGAATTCATAGCAATTATATATTCTAAGTGTTTTTTTGCTGTGGTAAAATGGTAAAAATAATGTATTTAATATTGTTATAATTTTACTATGTAGAATAGGTAAAATTTTCTAATCAAGTTAAAAAATGTTACATATGAAATAAGGTATTCAATACAATGTAATCTCATTGCAAACTGGCAGCCAGGGATAAGAATAAAATTACTTAAACCACAATATTCTAAACTCATAAACAGATACTTTATACAAATTTTATCATATGACCAGTATGCTTAGTTTGGGAGGATTTTAAATCCTAATACTAATCTTAGTTTCCCTAAATTTCATTTCATCAATTGAGATTGCTAAATCTAAAGGAAAATATGAAATAATTACCAAATTGTTAAGAGTATACTTGGATCCAGATTACTCTAAGAAAATCATTTTACACTTTGGACTGGTCTAATATGTAAGCATCACATGGCCTAACCACATTGTTGGAAGACAGAAAGTTAAGTGAATCATATTAATCCTAGCACTGTAATTAATCATCTACCTACTTTTACAAAAAATATGTTTTCTAGCACATTCGTAATTATTATATTTCTTAGGAATACTTTTATTAAAAAAGTTTTACATCATTCACACAATTTCCAAATTTAAAAGAAGCACTACTATTTTTCTACCACCGAACTTACTGTTTTTCTTAGACTACATTAATGGAAAATAATTCTCCTCATAAAATTTATTAACATTAGATGTGCAGTTTAAAATAATGAAACTGATTGCTCTTATGTACATGTCCTCAGAAGATCAGAACCCAAAAACACAAAAAATAAATAAAAAATAATAGCATAGGTGGATGGTAAAAATTGCAAATTATCTATATATTATAAATTTATTTAAAATTAAGATTTAGTCCTAATTATAAACATCTTTAGATATCATATTAATCCCTCTTTCTAGAATATGCAAAAGCTATTAAAGTTCAAATATATTTTCATACCTAATCATTTAACAAATTTATTTAAACAATGTCAGGAAACTGAAAATATGCCTGGTGACATTATTATTGTAACAAAGGAATAAAGGTACACCTGCTGATTTACATAACCAGTTATTAAAATTTTCAATTATAACAAGAAAATCTTGTGTCTAAGTGATATTCAAAATACAATTACACTTACTTCTAAATGAAGATTTATAGAAAAATAATCAGCTATGTGAGTAGAAAAAGGTAAGCCATTACACTATAAATAAAACAAGCAAGTAAAGCAGTACTGTTAGTATAATGTCTAAATATAGGAAATAATACTCTCAATAATTATTCAAAAATATTAGCAAACATTTTCATATCTTTGTGTTTTATAACTCCGGGAGATATTCAATTTTCTTGATTTTTTGAAAATTACTTAAATTCAAATATTTGGGAAAGATGTTTAATAATTTCTTTGCAATTGCTATTCTAATTGTGTGTGTGTGCATATGTGTTGTGTGTGTGTGTGTGTGTGTGTGTGTGTGTGTGGTGGTTTCAGGGCTGGAGATAGAAAAAGTTTCTAGTCATTTTTCATAAGCTGAGTCATTTCAAAGTCTCCTAGACAGTTAAAAACATACACGGTAAAGAGATGGAAATTTTTTCTAATTGTTTACCATTCAGACTGAAAGCAATCAAGAGTTCTGGTCATTCCCATTTTCATCAAGAAATTGCAGAGAAAGTCTTCTATTACTTCAGGTACTGCATGCTTTGAAGGAAGAACTGTTTTCCGTTCCTGAAATTTAAATGTGCATTAATTTATTTTGAAAACATCAAAGCATTAATTAATGGTATAGATAAGCCTTTGACTCATTCATTCATCCCTTCATTTTTTTTTCCAACATTTGTTGACTATTAAATGCCAGGATCCATTAATATTTTTATTACTGGGGATAAAGCAGATGAAAGCAAACAAAACTCTGGATGGAGACAGAATATGAATAACTAAATAAAAAACATACACTACAACAATTTGAACTAAATGCCTTATTGGTACTAAGTGCCTGGAGTGGGGGAAGCAGCGGATTAAACATAGAACCAGGTGTAGGACAAGTATTTATGCGAAGCTGGGTTGCTACATATTTAGGATGGTGAAGATGTCATTGATAAAAATGTCATCTGAGCATAAATCTAGACAAAGAGGTAGAGTGTCTTATGTTCCAGATTCTATCTGCATCAGCAAGTGCAAAGGCCCTGAAGCAGGAAAGTGATTGGATTGTCTAAAGGATAATAAGAAGGTAGGTTCGCCCTTTCAATAGCACAGAGAACATTAACAAAAAAAAGGAAAAAGAACGCATGGAACTTTTAATGCTTTTAATTATCACTTAAAAAGAAATACAGTAATTTTAGCACCATGATTTTTAGAAACACTATGGAACAAATATTTAGTGACAAAGGAGCTTATACTGCTATTCCATATGGAAGTAAATAAGTCTATCAACTGGATCAGGGGTCAACTAACAGTTCTTATAAATAAAGTTTGTTAGAGCACAGCATGCCCATTTGTTTACATATTATGTATGGATGCATTTACACTACATGAGACAGTTGACTAGTTGTCACAAAGTCCTTATGGCCCTCAAAACCTAAAGTACAAATTGAGTAATCCCTAATCCAAAAATCCAAAATCTGAAATGCTCTAGTAGCCAAAAATTTTGAAGCACCAACATGACACCACAGGTAAAAAATTCCACATGTTAAGTTCTTAACACAAACTTTGTTTCATATACAAAATTATTTAAAATATTGTATAAAATAACCTTCAGGCTATGTGTACGAGGTATATACAAAACATAAATGAATTTCATGTTTATAACTGGTCCCAGCCCCAAGATATCTTAGTGTATATGTGAAACTAAATAATCCAAACCTAAAGCTTTTGGAATTTTATACTTGTTAAAGCTTGAGAGGAATGGGAATATGTGGCTTGAACCACATAGCATGCGGCTGTAACTTCCGCTTTTTAGATTACAGATTAAATATCTTCTTCATTATTGCCCTATAAATGATTAGAAAAGATGGAATACCACCAGAGATAAGACTCCTTTAGAACAATGCCCATCCTTGCAGAATGTTAAAGCAATCTTCCTTGGAATGTTGCAAGCTGTAAATCAATCAAATCATTACAAACTATGTAATGACCTTGTATGGAAAATACTGCAACCCTGTTAACTTCTGTTTCTGCCTATGTAAGTGAAAACTTAACTTCCCCACTTTGGAATGCTCACTCATTCTTTTGGAGACTGTGTTTCCCAGATGGGTATCCTCACTTGAATAATGCTAAATAATATTTTCCAAATGTCATTATCATTGAAATGTATTTGCAATATTCCAACATCTGTAAAAAAATCCAAAATCTGAAATGCTCTGGTCCCAAGCATTCTGGATAAAGAAACTCAAATTGTATATACTATTTTGACAGAACATCTTAGCAGGTCTAAAGCTGGAAAAATGAAGATATTTCAGCAAGCAATAAATGAAATTGGGATAGCCATAAAATCTATCATATCATGCAACTCAGTGTACAAAATAAATCAAATAATGGGTAGTTTCTCAAAAATAGCAAGGAATAGCGAATACTAGTTCTATTTTATGGAATGAAATGTGGCTCAGTAAAACTAAAATTAAAAAAATAAAAGATTCATTGTCTCGAGTGCTTTCATTTTCTTCGCATTGGCAAGAAGTCACTAATTTGTTTGATGACATTCGAATAAGCAGATCTATTCTTACCTACAGAAATTAAGCAGCAAATTTTCCTTTTGCCTTCTCCTTCCCAAACAGGTAATGGTTATATAACAAGTTACACAGAATGCACAGAATGCTTACATAGAAATCTAGAGGAAAGAGGATCTTTGCCATCCCAAACAATTCTTTCCAAAAGTGCTATACATAATTCAACACTAATGTTTATTACTAATAGCTGCTATGACATTCACAATAGTGGTGAGTTGAGGCAAATTTTGGCAAATTTTGAAAATATAGTCAGAGAAAGAAAAAGGGTAAAACACAATAAAACATGTGTATGAGATCTAAAAAAATAGCCTCAAAAGGGAAAATCTGAGTTATTGGCCTTAAAGAGGAGCTAGAGGCAGGGAGGGAAGAACAGAGAGAGAGGTAAACAGGACGCAAACAAGAGGTAGAGAAAGATATAGGTGTAGAAAGTTTACTTAAAGGGATAACATCAGATAATATACCAAACCTAGCAAAAGATATCAGTATTCAAGGGCAAGAATGTTATAGACCACCAAGCACATTTAACCCAAAGAAGACTACCTCAAAGCACTTAATAATCAAATTCCAAAAAGTCATGAATAAAGAAAGGATTCTAAAAGCAGCAAGAGAAAAGAAACAACATATATATCTCTAATACATCTGGCAGCAGACTTTTCAGTGGAAACCTTATAGGCTAGGAGACAATGGTATGGTATGTTTAAAGTTATGAAGGGAAAAACTTGTATCCTAAAATAGTCTAACCAGTGAAATTATCCTTCAAACCTCAAATATCCATGAAGGAAAAATAAAGATTCTTCCAGACAAACAAAAGCTAAGGGGTTCCATCAACACCATACCTGTCCTACGGGAAACACTAAAGGGAGTTCTTCAGTCTGCAAGAAAAGAATGTTAATGAGCAAGAAGAAAGCATCAGAAGGTACAAAACTCACTGGCAATAGTAAGTACACAAACACAAAACATTTAACATAGTAATGGTTGTATGTAGACTACTCATACTTTGATAGAAAGACTAAAAGATGAACTGATCAATAATAGTTAAGTACAACAATTTCAAAATATAGACAGTGCAATAAGATAAACTGAAACAAATGTTTAAAGGTAGAAGGATTAAGTTAAAGTGGAGAGTTTTCAGTAGTTTTCTCTTTGCTTTTTTTATTTGTTTATGCAATCAATGTTAAGTTGTCATCAGCTTAAAATAATGAGTTATCAAATAGTATCTGCAAGCCTCATGGGAATCTCAAATCAAAAAACATACAACAGATACACAAAACATAAAAAGCAAGAAATTGAATCGTACCACCAATCACCTTCACTAAATGGAAGACAGGAATTAAGAAGAAAGAGAAGACCACAAAACAACCAGAAAACAAATAACAACATGGCAGGTGCTTTCGCCTTAGTTATCAATAATAACACTGAATATAAATGGACTAAAACCACTTCCAATAAAAAGATATAGAGTGACTGAATGGATGAAAAATTAAGACTCAATGATGTGTTGCCTACAAAAAACACACTGTACCTCTAAAAACGTACATCAACTGAAAATAAAGGAATGGAAAAGACATTCCATGCAAATGAAAACCAAAAAAGAGCAGGAGTAGCTATACTTACATTAGATAAAAGAGATTTCAGACAAAAACTATAAAAAGAGACAAGAATGTCATTATATAATGATAAAGTGGTCAATTCAGCAAGAAGTTACAATAGTTGTACCCAACAGTGAAGCATCCAGATATATAAAGCAAATATTATTAGAGCTAAAGATAAAGATAGACCTCAATACAATAATAGCTGGAAACTTGAAGGCCCCACTTTTGGCACTGGACATATCATCAAGACAGAAAATCACCAAAGATTCATCAGACTTAACATCTGCACTATAGACCAAATGAACCAAATAGCTATATCACAGAACATTTCTTCCAGTGGCTGCAGAATGCACATTCTTCTACTTATCACATGTATCACTCTCAAGAATAGACCATCTCTATCCTTGAGATATATATGGCCTGGCATATTGGGCCAAAAAACAAATCTTAAAAAATAAAAAATAAAACCCTGAAATTATGTCAAGTATTTATTCAGACTACAATAAAATAAAGTTAAAAACCAGTAACAGAAGGAGTTTTGGAAACTATACAAATGCATGGAAATTAAACAATATGCTCCTGAATAAGAAAAGCAAAGAGGAAATTGAAAAATTTCTTGAAACAAATGATGATGGAAACACAACATACTAAAACCTATGAAATATGGTGAAAGCAGTACTAACAGGGAATTTTTTAGGTATAAGTGCCTGCATCAATAATAAAGAAAAACTTTTTTTTTCTTTTCTCTTTTTTTTTTATTGCATTTTAGGTTTGGGGGTACATTTGAAGAACATGGAAGATTGTTGGATAGGTACACACATCCAGTGTGATTTGCTGCCTTCCTCCCCATCACCTATATCTGGCATTTCTCCCCATGCTATCCCTCCCCCAACTCCCCACCCCCCACTATCCCTCCCCCTTTTCCCTCCCGACAGACCCCAGTGTGTGATACTCCCCCTCCCTGTGTCCATGTGTTCCCATTGTTCAACACCCGCCTATGAGTGAGAACATGCGGTGTTTGATTTTCTGTTCTTGTGTCAGTTTGCTGAGAATGATGGTTTCCAGGTTCATCCATGTCCCTACAAAGGACACGAACTCATCGTTTTTGATGGCTGCATAATATTCCATGGTGTATATGTGCCACATTTTCCCTGTCCAGTCTATCATCGATGGGCATTTGGGTTGGTTCCAGGTCTTTGCTATTGTAAACTGTGCTGCAATGAACATTCGTGTGCATGTGTCCTTATAGTAGAACGATTTATAGTCTTTTGGATATATACCCAGTAATGGGATTGCTGGATCAAATGGAATTTCTATTTCTAGGTCCTTGAGGAATCGCCACACCGTCTTCCACAATGGTTGAACTAATTTACACTCCCACCAAAAGTGTAAAAGCGTTCCTATTTCTCCACATCCTCTCCAGCATCTGTTGTCTCCAGATTTTTTAATGATCGCCATTCTAACTGGCGTGAGATGGTATCTCAATGTAGTTTTGATTTGCATTTCTCTAATGACCAGTGATGATGAGCATTTTTTCATATGTTTGTTGGCTTCATGTAGGTCTTCTTTGTAAAGTGTCTGTTCATATCCTTTGCCCACTTTTGAATGGGCTTGTTTGTTTTTTTCTTGTAAATGTGTTTCAGTTCTTTGTAGATTCTGGTTATCAGCCCTTTGTCAGATGGGTAGACTGCAAAAATTTTTTCCCATTCTGTTGGTTGCCGATTCACTCTAATGACTGTTTCTTTTGCTGTGCAGAAGCTATGGAGTTTGATTAGGTCCCATTTGTCTATTTTGGCTTTTGTTGCCACTGCTTTTGGTGTTTTGGTCATGAAGTCCTTGCCTACACCTATGTCCTGAATGGTTTTGCCTAGATTTTCTTCTAGGGTTTTTATGGTGTTAGGTCTTATGTTTAAGTCTTTAATCCATCTGGAGTTAATTTTAGTGTAAGGTGTCAGGAAGGGGTCCAGCTTCTGCTTTCTGCACATGACTAGCCAGTTTTCCCAACACCATTTATTAAACAGGGACTCGCTTCCACATTGTTTGTTTTTGTCAGGTTTGTCAAAGATCAGGTGGTTGTAGATGTGTTGTGTTGCGTCGGAGGTCTCTGTCCTGTTCCATTGGTCTATATCTCTGTTTTGGTACCAGTACCATGCTGTTTTGATTACTGTAGCTTTGTAGTATAATTTGAAGTCCGGGAGTGTGATGCCTCCAGCTTTGTTCTTTTTGCTTAGAATTGACTTGGCTATGCGGGCTCTCTTTTGGTTCCATATGAAGTTTAAGGTGGTTTTTTCCAGTTCTTCAAAGAAGGTCATTGGTAGCTTGATAGGGATAGCGTTGAATCTGTAAATTACTTTGGGGCAGTATGGCCATTTTGACAATATTGATTCTTCCTAGCCATGAACATGGAATATTTCTCCATCTGTTTGTGTCCTCTCTTATTTCATTGAGCAGTGGTTTGTAGTTCTCCTTGAAGAGGTCCTTTACGTTCCTTGTTAGTTGTATTCCTAGGTATTTTATTCTCTTTGTAGCAATTGTGAATGGCAGTTGGTTCTTGATTTGGCTGTCTTTAAGTCTGTTATTGGTGTATAGGAATGCTTGTGATTTTTGCACATTGATTTTATATCCTGAGACTTTGCTGAAGTTGCTTATCAGTTTCAGGAGATTTTGGGCTGAGACGATGGGGTCTTCTAGATATACAATCATATCGTCTGCAAATAGAGACAATTTGACTTCCTCCTTTCCTATTTGAATACCCTTTATTTCTTTTTCTTGCCTGATTGCTCTGGCTAGAACTTCCAGTACTATATTGAATAGGAGTGGTGAGAGAGGACATCCTTGTCTAGTGCCAGATTTCAAAGGGATGCTTCTAGTTTTTGCCCATTCAGTATGATATTGGCTGTTGGTTTGTCGTAAATAGCTTTTATCGTTTTGAGATACGTTCCATCAATACCTAGTTTATTGAGAGTTTTTAGCATAAAGGGCTGTTGAATTTTGTCAAAGGCCTTCTCTGCATCAATTGAGATTATCATGTGGTTTTTGTCTTTGGTTCTGTTTATGTGGTGGATTATGTTTATAGATTTGCGTATGTTGAACCAGCCTTGCATCCCCGGGATGAAGCCTACTTGATCATGGTGGATAAGCTTTTTGATGTGCTGTTGCAATCGGTTTGCCAGTATTTTATTGAAGATTTTTGCATCTATGTTCATCATGGATATTGGCCTGAAGTTTTCTTTTCTTGCTGAGTCTCTGCCAGGTTTTGGTATCAGGATGATGTTGGTCTCATAAAATGATTTAGGAAGGATTCCCTCTCTTTGGATTGTTTGGAATAGTTTCAGAAGGAATGGTACCAGCTCCTCTTTGTATGTCTGGTAGAATTCGGCTGTGAACCCATCTGGACCTGGGCTTTTTTTGGGTGGTAGGCTCTTAATTGCTGCCTCAACTTCAGACCTTGTTATTGGTCTATTCAGGGTTTCGACTTCTTCCTGGTTTAGGCTTGGGAGGATGCATGTGTCCAGGAATCTATCCATTTCTTCCAGGTTTACTAGTTTATGTGCATAGAGTTGTTTGTAATAATCTCTGATGATGGTTTGAATTTCTGTGGAATCTGTGGTGATATCCCCTTTATCGTTTTTTATTGCATTTATTTGATTATTTTCTCTTTTCTTTTTTATTAATCTGGCTAGTGGTCTGTCTATTTTGTTGACCTTTTCAAAAAACCAGTTCCTGGATTTGTTGATTTTTTGAAGAGTTTTTCGTGTCTCTATCTCCTTCAGTTCTGCTCTGATCTTAGTTATTTCTTGTCTTCTGCTAGGTTTTGAGTTTTTTTGATCTTGCTCCTCTAGCTCTTTCAATTTTGATGATAGGGTGTCAATTTTAGATCTCTCCTTGCTTCTCACGTGGGCATTTATTGCTATATACTTTCCTCTAGAGACTGCTTTAAATGTGTCCCAGAGATTCTGGTATGTTGTGTCTTCGTTCTCGTTGGTTTCAAAGAACATCTTTATTTCTGCCTTCATTTCATTGTTTATCCAGTCAACATTCAAGAGCCAGTTGTTCAGTTTCCATGAAGCTGTGTGGTTCTGAGTCAGTTTCTGAATTCTGAGTTCTAACTTGATTGCACTGTGGTCTGAGAGACTGTTTGTTATGATTTCTGTTCTTTTGCATTTGCTGAGGAGTGATTTACTTCCAATTATGTGGTCAATTTTAGAGTAGGTGCGATGTGGTGCTGAGAAGAATGTATATTCTGTGGATTTGGGGTGGAGAGTTCTGTAAATGTCTATTAGGTTTGCTTGATCCAGGTGTGAGTTCAAGTCCTGGATATCCTTGTTAATTTTCTGTCTCATGGATCTGTCTAACATTGACAACGGGGTGTTCAAGTCTCCCACTATTATTGTGTGGGAATCTAAGTCTCTTTGTAAGTCATTGAGAACTTGCCTTATGTATCTGGGTGCTCCTGTATTGGGTGCGTATATATTTAGGATCGTTAGCTCTTCTTGTTGCATTGATCCTTTTACCATTATGTAATGTCCTTCTTTGTCTCTTTTGATCTTTGTTGGTTTAAAGTCTATTTTATCAGAGATGAGAATTGCAACTCCTGCTCTTTTTTTGCTCTCCATTTGCTTGGTAAATCTTCCCCCATCCCTTTATTTTGAGTCTTTGTGTATCTCTGCATGTGAGATGGGTTTCCTGGATACAGCACACAGACGGGTTTTGGCTTTTTATCCAGTTTGCCAGTCTATGTCTTTTAATTGGGGCATTTAGCCCATTTACATTTAGGGTTAATATTGTTATGTGTGAATTTGATCCTGCCATTTTGATGCTAGGTGGCTGTTTTGCCCGTTAGTTGATGCAGTTTCTTCATTGTGTTGATGGTCTTTACTGTTTGGTATGTTTTTGGAGTGGCTGGTACTGGTTGTTCCTTTCTATGTTTAGTGCCTCTTTTAGGAGCTCTTGTAAAGCAGGCCTGGTGGTGATGAAATCTCTGAGTTCTTGCTTGTTCGCAAAGGATTTTATTTTTCCTTCACTTATGAAGCTCAGTTTGGCTGGATATGAAATTCTGGGTTGGAAGTTCTTTTCTTTAAGGATGTTGAATATTGGCCCCCACTCTCTTCTGGCTTGTAGGGTTTCTGCTGAGAGATCTGCTGTGAGTCTGATGGGCTTCCCTTTGTGGGTAACCCGACCTTTCTCTCTGGCTGCCCTTAGCATTTTCTCCTTCATTTCAACCCTGGTGAATCTGACGATTATGTGCCTTGGGGTTGCTCTTCTTGAGGAATATCTTTGTGGTGTTCTCTGTATTTCCTGGACTTGAATATTGGCCTGCCTTCCTATGTTGGGGAAGTTCTCCTGGATAATATCCTGAAGAGTATTTTCCAGCTTGGATTCATCCTCTCCTTCACATTCAGGTACACCTATCAAACGTAGATTAGGTCTTTTCACATAGTCCCATATTTCTTGGAGACTTTGTTCATTCCTTTTTACCCTTTTTTCTCTACTCTTTCCTTCTCGTTTTATTTCATTGAGTTGATCTTCGACCTCTGATATCCTTTCTTCTGCTTGGTCAATTCGGCTGTTGAAACTTGTGTATGCTTCGCAAAGTTCTTGTGTTGTGTTTTTCAGCTCCATCAATTCACTTACATTCCTCTCTAAGTTGGTCATTCTCATTAGCATTTCGTCAAATCTTTTTTCAAGGTTGTTAGTTTGTTTGCATTGGGTTAGAACATGTTCTTTTAGCTCACAGAAGTTTCTTACTACCCACCTTCTGAAGCTTGATTCAGTCATTTCATCACACTCATTGTCCATCCAGCCTTGTTCCCTTGCTGGTGAGGAGTTGTGATCCCTTGTAGGAGGAGAGGCGTTCTGGTTTCGGGTGTTTACCTCCTTTTTGCGCTGGTTTCTTCCCATCTTTGTGGATTTATCTATGTGTGGTCTTTGTGGTTGGTGATTTTCAGATGGGGTCTCTCAGTGGACGTCCCGTTTGTTGATGATGAAGTTATTTATTTCTGTTTCTTAGTTTTCCTTCTACCAGTCTGACCCCTCTGCTGTAGGGCTGCTGAGGTCCACTCCCGGCCCTGCTTGCCTGGGGGATCACCTGCAGCAGCTGCAGAACAGTAACGGTTGCTGCCAGTCTCTTCTTCTGCTATCTTTGTCCCAGAAGAATACCCGCCAGATGTCCGTCTGAGCACTCCTTTGTGAGGTGACTCGTTGGATATACAGGGGTCAGGGGAGCTGCTTGAGGAGACAGAGTTTCCTTTATAGGAGCTCAAGTGCTGAGCTGTGAGCTCCGTTGTTCATTCAGAGTTGCTGGGCAGGTACGTTAAAGTCTGCTGCAGCAGAACTCATAAACCCCTTTTTCCCCCAGGTGCTCTGTCCCTGGGGAGTTAGGGCTTTATTTATGAGTTTCCCTGGTGCTGCTGCCTTTTTCTCAGGGCTGCCTTGCCCAGCGATGAGGCAGCCTAGTCACTGTTTGCGTACAGAGGCTTTGCTGAGCTGCTGTGGGCTCCACCCAGCTGCCGTATGAACTTCCCTGCAGTCCTGTTTATACCGGTGTAGTGAGAACTGCCTGGGCAATGGCAAACTCCCTCTGTAGCGGCAGACTGCCTCAGTAATGGCGGACGCCCCTCCCGCACAGAGCTGGGCCGTCCCGGGCTCAGCTGTGCTTGCTGTGAAACTCTCGATCCAGAGCATTTCCGATGGCTGTTTTTGTGGGGGGTGGGACCAGCCGAGCCTGATCACCTGGCTCCCTGCCTCAGAGTCTCCCAGGTGTTCCAGCCGCCTGTTGAAAAGGCGCCGGGATCTGTGTGATTTCCCGTGCGGCGACCCACTGCGCCGGCTGAAACCGTGGGCGCGGAGATTCTTGGCATTTTTTTTTGGCCCGGGAAATCTCCTGGCCTGGCTGCCTGTTTCAGTCCCCTTTTTTAATCAGATGAATGGGCGGCTCTGCCTTCCTGGAGCTCCAATTGCCAGCTAAAATGGCACCCGGACCCACGTATTTTGTATGGGGAACCGCTGCGCCGGGACGCCGCCCAAAACAGCAGCGCCGGCGAAAACAGTCGCGCCGGCCAAACCAGCCGCGCTGGCGACCCCGGGGGCTCCTCCCCCCTGGGAATCTCCTGGTCTGTGGGCAATAAAAAATCTGTCTGGCAATGCGGCGTCCACTCACCCTCCGTGCTTTCACTGGGAGCTGCAATCCTCAGCTGCTCCTAATCGGCCATCTTGGATCCACCCCCCTAAAGAAAAACTTTAAATAAATTACCTAATGATTCATTTTAAAGAACTAGCAAAGCAAGAGCAAACCAAACATAATAAGTAGAAGAAAAATAATAAACATCAGAGAAGAAATAAATGAAATTAAAATGAACAAAACAATACAAAAGATCAATAAAACAAAAACTTGGTTTTTTGAAAAGATAAACAAAATTGACAAAGCATTAGCCAGAAAAAAAAATTTAAAAAGAGTAGACTCAAATAAATATAATTAAGAGGAAAAAGGGGACATCACAATCAATACCAAAGAAATTTAAAAGGATCATTAGAGGCTACAATGAGCAACTACATGGTAGTAAATAGGAAAGCCTAGCAGAAATGGATAAATTCCTGGACACACACAACCTACCAAGATTGTAACATGAAGAAATCCAAAAGCCAAACAGACCAATAACAAGTAACAAGCTTGAGGCCATCATAAAAGGCTCCCAGCAAAGGAAAGCCCAGGACACAATGGCTTCACTGCTGAAATGTACCAAACATTTAAAAGAGAACTAATTCCAATCCTATTCAAACTATTCTAAAAAATGGAAGAAAAATGAATACTTCAAAACTCATTCTAAGATGTCAGTATTATCCTGATATCAAGGCCAGACAAAGATGTATGAAAACAAGAAACTACAGGCCAATATTCCTGATGAACATAGATGCAAAAATCTCCAACACTATATTAGCCAATTTAATTCAACAACACATTTAAAAGGTCCTATGCAACAATCTTGCATGTTCTTCACATGTACCCCAAAACCTAAAATGCAATTAAAAAAAAAAAGGTCATTCATCATGACAAGTGGGATTCATCCTTGAAAAGCAAGGATGGTTCAACTTATGAAAATCTATCAATGTCATACATCATAGCAAAAGAATAAAGATCAAAAATCATATTATCCTTTCAATTGATGCTGAAAAAAGCATTTGATAAAATTCAACATCCCTTCATGATAGAAACCCTCAAAAAATATGGGCATAGAAGAAACATACCTCAATGCAATAAAAGCCATATATGACAGACCCATACATAGTATCTTACTGAATGGGGAAAACCTGAAAGCCTTTCCTCCAAGATCTGAAACATAACAAGGATGCCCATTGTCACCACTATTATTCAACATATTACTGGAAGTCCTAGGTAGAGCAATCTGGCAAGAGAAGGAAATAAAGGGCATCCAAATCAGAAAGGAAGAAGTCAAATTATCCTTGTTTGCAAATGCTATAATCTTACACTTGAAAAAATCTATAGTATTCACCAAAAAACAATTAGGACTAATAAATTCAGTAAAGCTACTGAATATGAAATCAACATACAAATATCAGTAGTATTGCCATATGCCAACAGTTAACAATCTGATAAACCAATCAAGAAAGCAATCACTTTTACAAATAGCTACAAATAAAATACCTAGGAATTAACTTAACCAATGAAGTGAGATATCTCTACAATGAGAGCCATAAAATACCAATGAGAGAAATGAAAAAAAACAACAAAATATAAAGATATTTCATGTTCATTGATTAGAAGGATCAATATTACTAAAATGTCAGTACTATCCAAAGCAATTTATAAATTCAATGGACTATCCATCAAAATACCAACAAGATTCTTCATGAAAACAGAAAAATAATTCTAAAATTTATGTCAGACCAAAAAAGACCCACATTAGCCAAAGCTATCCTAAACAAGAAAAAAAACACAGATGAATCACATTATGTGACTTCAAATTACAATGCAGAGCTACAGTAAACAAAACAGTTTTTTATAAAAACAGATATATAGACCAACAGAGCAGAATACAGAACACAGAAACAAATCCATACATCTACAGTAAACTCACTTTTGACAAATGTGTCAAAAACATACAATGGGGAAAAGACAGTGTCTTCAATAAATGGTGCTGGGAAAACTGGATATCCATATCCAGAAGAATCAAACTAGACCCCTATCCCTTGCCATATACAAAATCAAATCAAAATGAAGACGTAAATGTAAACCTTCAAACCAAGGACCTTCTAAGAGAAAACTTCCAAAAGAAACTCTCCAGGACATTGGTCTGCAGAAAAATTTATTGACTAATACTGCACAAACACTAGGCATCCAAAACAACAGACAGATGGGGTCACATCAAGTTAAAAGATTTTGCACAGCAAAGGACACAATCAACAATGTGAAGGGACTACCCATAGAATGGGAGAAATATATGCAAACTATCCATCCAACAAGGGATTAATAATCAGAATATATAAGGAGCTCAAACAACTATAAAGGAAAAAAAAAACCCTAATTTTAAAATTGGCAAAAGATCAGAATAGACATTTCTCAAAAGAAGACATACAAATGGCAAAGAGTTATATGAAAAGGTGCTCAACATCATTGATCATTAGAGAAATGCCAATCAAAACTACAATGAGCTATCATCTCACCCCAATTAAAATGGCTTTTATCTAAAAGATAGCCAATAATGAATGCTGGCAAGGATGTGGAGAAAAAATAATCCTTGTACACTGTTAGTGGGAATGTAAATTAGTACAACCAGTAGAGAACAACTTGGACATTCCTCAAACAAAATAAAAATAGAGCTATTTAATGTGATTCTGCAATCTTACTGCCAGGAATATACTCAAAAAAAAAGGAAATCAGTATATCAAAAAATCTCTGCACTTTTGTGTTTATCTCAGCACTATTCACAATAGCCAAGATTTGGAGGCAACCTAAATACCCATCAACAGGGGAGTGCAAAAAGGAAATGTGGTATGGATATGTAATGGAGCAGCATTCAGACATCAAAAAAATGAGATCCTGTCATTTCCAACATGGATGGGCCTGGACATCATTATGTAAGTGAAATAAGTCAGGCACAGAAAGACAAACTTCACACATTCTCACCTATTTGTGGGAGCTAGAAAGTAAAACAATTGAACTGATGGAGACAGAGAGTAGAACAATAGTTACCAGAGGCTGGGGGTGGAGAGGGAATGGTTAATGGATACAAAAATATAGTTAGAATGAATAAGATCTAGTATGTGACAGCGCAACCGAATGACTATATTCAAGAATAATTTATAGTATATTTTTAAATTAATAAGACAGTATAATTGGATTGTTCGTAATACAAAGATAACCGCTTGAGGTGATAGAACCCCATTTACCCTGATGTGATTATTGTACATTGTATGCCTGTATCAAAATATCACATGTGCCCTATAAAATACATATACCTACTATGTACCCTCAAAAATTAAAAATTTTAAAAAATGGACTACTCTAAGATTATTAAAAAGGTATTATATAAGAAGTGCAGAATGCCACATCAAATGTCATGGGAGACACCAAAGTAGCAGAGTACAAGATGCCTGCTTTCAAGTCTTTGCAGTGTGCTGGTTACTAGCACAGGAGATTATATATCATTGTAAGGTGAGGGCAAAATATAGTTGGAAGTGAACATTCATTATACAATAATAAATGCTACCTTGGCTTTTTTGGTCAATAAATTTGAAAATGATATTTTAGGCTGAGATAGGTGATTGTTGGAAGGAACTGGGAAAACAGGAAAAGGAAGACAGAGAGACTGCAGGAGGGTGTATCTATTCTCATGTCTGAAGATACTTATGGACTGCTTACAGGATGTTTATTGTATGTACAGTTGCAACACACCTGGCAGACTCCTGCCCCTTCAAATAAATGTTTACATTCTATGCCTTCCTCAATGTGTATAATGTACACACCTTGAAGCACTGACACAGAAAAGAAACACAACCACCTTAAACTGCTATGGTTCTTATTTATACTGTAAATTAAAATGTATAAGCTTGTTAATATACTTATACCTCAATTTATAGTTCTTCTGCATTTATATACAACACACACACAGACACCCCTTCCAAGCTCTAATGTGATCATGAGTATCTCTTTTATCTTCATGTATGATATTTATTCAACATAGAATTGGTGAACATCTCCCATGTACCAGGTACCATGAAATGTCTGAGAATTAAATATGAAAAAGACACAGTTCTGTCTTAAGGAATTGAAAGGCTCATTTAAAAAAACAAAACATTACAATACAAAAGCTTTTTTGTTATAAATTTAGATTACAAAACCCTACTCATGTATCCACAGATATCATACATGCAACCGTTATGTACACTTATGAAATGTAAGCTGCACTTTTATCTCTATTATACATTATATACAACTTTCATTATGGCTTTTAACTAAATTATGAGGTTAACAAAAGAAAAGAAAGAAAGAAAGAAAGAAAGAAAGAAAAGAAAAATTTATTCATCCTAGACTACATTTTGGTATATTAACATAATAGCAAGAAAATTTTTTATATTAATTCTTAATAAATATATTTGAAAATTTCTGAGAATAGAATTCTATAAAATGTCTCAAACTTTATGTTCCCACAACACTTCTATACTCTTAAAAATTATTGAGGATTCCAGATAGCACTTATTTCTCTGAGTTATACCTATCAAGAGTTATATGTTAGATATTAAATTTTTAAATATTCATTTATTTACTTTAAAATAAGTATAATAAAACTTCTGCACAGATAACATAGATGGATTTTTTTTTAATAAACACTAACTACATTTTCCAAAACAGAAAAAGAACTAGTGAGAAGAGTGTCACTGTTACACATTTTTACACATCTTTTTAATGTCTAGAGGAACAGCGAGATCCCCATATTTGTTTCTGCATTCAACCTGTTATGATACGTTGTCTTGGTTGAGCTGCATGAAGAGAATCCTCCAGCAGGTGTTTAGTTGGAAAATGAAAGACAACATAAACTCCCTAAAAGGGGTCTTGAGGACCCCCAAAGACCTCCCACAATACTTTGAGAACTATTGATACATACGCTAAAGAACATTGTCACTTGGGTCATTCATCATTTAGTCTTCTCCAAAAATACTTAAATATTCCAAAGAAATTCCATAAATTCTGCTTACATTCTCAGAGGACAAGAAGGAGGAGGAAAAGGACAAAGAAGAGGAGGAGAAGGGGTGGTAGGAGGAGGGAAAGCATCAGGGAATTTAACAATTATATGACTTGGGCGTCTTGTTACCGTCATCTTTAAATATTGAAATTCCACATTCATAAAACTTAGAAGTAATTATGGAATTATAGCAATATAAGACTTTTGAGACCGTACCTTGAAAATTAACAAAATAAAATACCAATAACCAAAGAGGCTAAAGAATTATCCCAAAAAATGCCAAAAATACACTTATAAAAAGGCTCAGAGTTTAGAAGGAGAGACCCAGCTTAAATGTAAGTAGATCTTTTCATATATTTACATACAAATATCCCTAAGTAATACATACACACACACACACACACACACACACACACCCTGAGAAACATTATATATATTGTCCTATCTTTACTTGTATTTATACTTGGAAAAGACTTCAGTCTTATAGTATAACCAAACTACACAATTATTATAGATTAGTAACATTTCCTATCTTTTCAATTTTTTTAAGAATAACTTTAAATATAATGAAAATATATTTTATTCAGAGTTCAGTTCATTGAATCTCCTAAGAAAACTGATAGTGTATCAAATACAGTTAAAAATTTACAACACAAACCATGCAATCAATTCTCGAATATTTTATCTATACTACCCATGTTTAAAGGAAATCATAAGAACTTATTTAAATGTCAACTATTCAATAAGTCATTGTTAAAATTGTAACAAATAAGACAATTTACATTATTTCTACTTAACTTTCCAGATAGTAGCATAACCTTTTACTTGCAGTCTTTAATGAAAATTTTAAGAGCTCTATGCATAGAGATTACTGCATTCTTTGGCACAGAAGAAAATATATCATGTTTATGAATACATATAAGATCACAACAGAAAAATTAATTTAACAAGCAGTAAGTATTCCCTAAAACAGAAAGCCCATAGCACAATTCAAATTATTAAAGATTAAAATGCTTTAGAAATAAAAATCAAATTAAAAAATACAACTAATATGCTTATGATAAAATGAATCTGTATTTAATTTTAACAGCTTAAGGAAACTATTGTGAATTTTCAGCATAATAGTGTTCCTACAACGAATTTTTTTTAATGAGGTAAAAAGAAGCTAAATGAGAGTCAATCAGCTATAGGCATGCCAGAAATCTAGAATGTTAACTCCTGTAAGGTTATGATAAAGAAAAGCTTCCAATAAATTGATAAAAAAAGAATTACTGATATTTGGCTCAGTAGATATAATAGCTACTACAATGTATTTCTTCCTCAACTGTCCTGATTTATCTTTGCATTTACAAACACTTTCGAGCATGATAGAAGAAAGAAGCAATTACAGTTTTGTTCATAATTTTTTATTTAATGATTATTCACTTATTTAACTGCTATTTATTTAGTGCCAACTATGTGCCAAGCACTATATTAGCCACATGTACTTTACCAAATACTAATACAAATGAGTGGTACATAAAGAGTTTGTTAAAATCCTTAATGATGTAAAGCAAGAGGATGATGAGAAGTAAATAAACATATCAGTTGCCTGTCACTGAAAATAATATTTATACATTTTAAACCTATTCCTACAAATTATTGCATTGAGATATTGAACAGACTAATAAGTCTATGTAATAGACTTCACTTGTGTCTACCAAGAAGAAGCTATGTCCATGGGATGCTTTAGAGAATGTTATTTACTAGGAGTTGCAGCCCTCAATTTACAACAGAATGCAATTAATTCTGGCTTGATGAAATCTTCTAGGGCTTTTATTCCAATTTTGAGTGGACATTTTGAAAAGGAGTTATTGAACTTTTATATTGAAGAAGTCTACAGAATATGGAAAAAATGACATGGTATAATATGCAGTCTCACATACAATGCCAAACAGAGGAAGGCAAATCTGCAACCAAAAAGAAGTTTCACAAATTCTTTCACATTTCTCAGTAGTAAAGGGGTTAATCATTGAAAGCAAGCATCCTTCTTATGTTGGTACAAAATAAAACATTTTAAAAAATATTGTTGCTATAATTATTAAATGATTCACAATTTTAATGTGTTTTCAATTTTATAGGAATGCCATCAGTTTTACATACTTTTAGTTCCTTGTATTATAATCAAAAAGCATCCTCCACCACATTCCTTAACATAATTAGTTTATAAGCCTCACAAGAAAAAGTCATAATATATTAAGCATTCCCTGTAAAAGTAATACTTTCATTCTGAAAAACACGAAATGCTTACAAAACAGACTGTAAAACTTGTATACGATACTAAATTCTAAACATGGATGTTGAAAATTCTTGGTCTACCCTCCAGTGAGATTAATCAGATAGAGTTCTGAGAGAAGGTGTCCCTTATACAAAGTCATGCAAGAGTGACGATGATGTGGAGAATGACAATCCAAAAAAGAGTAAATATGACTGCTTACCTTAAAGTGAAAGCTTGATGACAAATACACAGAAATGAAAATGACATAGCAGGTGACTGGGCGGCACTGATAAGTATTTACATTTAAATGACTTTCCAAACTTCCTACAAAAAGCACTACTTCTAAACTATAGACTACGCTAGTGTTTAATTCTTACCAAAATTTCAGTATCTGTAGCCTGTTCTTGGGCCATCTGAATTGCTTTTGCCAGATCTTCTTCACCTTCTGGTATGCTAAAACTGTCATCTGGTATCTAGATCACAGAGAAAGAGAAGGATAGAAGAGTGAGCAGAAATATAAAATACTTTATTTCACTTCAGAAATAATTTTTCCTCACAAAGCAAAGGATCAAAGAAACACTTTATGTGAAACGCCATGTCATTCCGAACATCTATGAGAAATGAATAACAAACTGCTTTCTTCTGACTTCCTTGTAAATGTCAATAAATGTCACTTCTAATAAATTCAAGATTAGTTTGTGGGCAACTGCTTTTATCTATAATAGCAAATGTAATCTAACAATGCTGCTGAAAAAATAATAAGGCTATCTAAATATCACCATTCTCTCCCCATCCCAGGTATTCTCCACCATCACTTTTTCATAACTACTAGCAACTGAAAATCTCTGGTTTATTAAAAAATAAAACTCACTGAGAATTAAAATCTTGAAAGGACATGATGGATTGTAATTACGTTATTAATGACAGTCAAGACTTAACACACGCTTCTTATGTACTGATCACTGGTTGAAGCCCTTTACATTTATTAACTTATTCAGGAACTTCATATGGTACATATTATCTCCATTTTACCAGTAATAAAAAGTCTGTCTCCAATGTCTGTCCCATCTCTTGTTCACCCAGGCTTGCCAGGCTTATTTCCACACAGTTTCATTCACAGCCTCTGTCATCTACCAGTGACTTTATCCTCCAAATGTCCAAAGCAATGATAGGTCTCATGGGAACAATGAATTAAAGGAAAGCTTTGAGATAGGAACCACATTAGACAGAAGTACAGTTAAGCCGGAAGGATGCATAAGGCCTGAGCTCCAACTGGGTAGTGGGAATCTAGGAATCCTTGCCAAGAGCGGACTGAATGACAGGAAATGCCTCCTGAACAGAGATGACAGTTTATGGTAGTAATCTAAAAGGCAGGCAATAAGGAGCTAAACCTAAAGGACGACTAACAGGAAAACCAAAAGAATCACATGTATTATCCAATTTAAATGTTTAAATAGAATTTTCACATCTCATTCTTAATCAGCTAAATTCAGTTGAAAAACTATCTCTTAAGAAAAAAGAAATGGTTCCTACATGTTTCAGAAAATAAAATAAACATTTCATGAGAATGACTGCAGTAAGTTTACAGAATAAACACCTAAATTAACATATTACCTCTTCATATTCATAGTCATCTTCAGATGTTTCAGTTATGGTGACCTCTGAATATCTTGTCAAGTTTTCATCTCAAAAAATATGGAATAAAATTATTATACAAAAAATTGATTTGACCTTCAAATATAGTATTGGATTCAACTATCTCCCCAGGAAGTTGGAAAATACATATAATTTTAAAAAATGTATCTTCCCCCTACAGCCTATAAATCTGGATATTTTAAAATAAAATAATAAAATACTTTGTTATTTTTCACAACTCAAATCCATGAAAAACTACATTTCTATCTGTCTGTTTGACTATTTACCATCTATCTAATGATTTCCAACTTGATTCTATGAAGATATCAAGTTATGAAAATATACATAGTATCATAAGGTAGCATGAATTAGAAAGAGATAAAAAATGGTAAATTTTTCAAATTCATCCTAAACCACAATGAATTTTCCAGAGCTCCTGAGTTAACTCTTCACAGTGCATGAATAAAGTGTGACTTTATTTGGTTTAAAGTGTTGTGAATTAACAAAACAAATGCACACAAATATTTAAGTATAAGTAAAAAACACATATCAATGTTTAGATCAATAAAATTTAGTTAAATTTTACTTTTCCATACATCTCCATTTTTAAATTATCTTTATAGGAAAGATAACTGAATTTTTAAACAAATATAAAGAATATACCATCATAATTCAAAATTTCATAAATAGGGAAGAAATTAAATATCAATGGAAATGATTCTAACATAAAATAATCCTAAGAGAATTGCTTTAAGACTTTCAAAAATTATAAGTTACTCTAATTACATGAGAACTTCAAGACAATATTTTATGCTAACGCACAGCACACACCAGCAATGCTTCTTGTTGTTGTTATTGTTGTTGTTAGGTTACACTTTTTTCAACTACACTGACTTGGTTATACCAAGTTTAAAATGTATGAATTAAACATAGTAATGGTTATGAAAATCAAAGATAAGATTAGCCTATTCTTCATTTTGCTGCTGATCATAAAATGTCCCTGGTTGGGCAAGGCACAGTGGCTTATGCCTATAATCCCAGCACTTTGGGAGGCCAAGGCAGGACGATCAAGAGGTCAGGAGTTCGAGACCATCCTGGCCAACATGGTGAAACCTGTCTCTACTAAACATACAAAAAAAATAGCCGCGCATGGTAGCACGTGCCTATAGTCTCAACTACTTGGGAGGCTGAGGCAGGAGAATTGCTTGAACCTGGGAGGCGGAGGTTGCAGTGAGCCAAGATCGTGTCATTGCACTCCAGCCTGGGCGACAGAGCGAGAGTCCATCTCAAAAAAATAAATAAATAAATGTCTCTGGTATTATGCTTACCAAGAGTTAGCTGAAATTGTATATAACAACTTCTATTGTTTGTAATAAGAACAGGTAACACTTACAGCGTATTTAATAGGAACCAGGAACTGTTCTAAGGGTTTTCTGTGTATTAACGAATTTCAACCTCATCCTGCCTATGAGGCTGGAACTACAACTCCATTTTACAAATCAAGAATCAGAGGCACCAAGTTTCCACAGCTAGGACCTAACAGAGTTGGGAATCAGCCCAGATATTCAGGTTTCACCATGTTATACTGTCTCTCCATGTTATGTATGGATTTTCTGTGTTACATAAATATATAAAGTATTTGCCAATTATTTTCCACAGAGATCTAAACCTATAAATGTATTATTGCTACTCAGCTCCATCACAAGTAATCATTCTTCCCTGTATTTCTTATCCCTATCCCTCGAAGGTGACACTTAACCCTATTCTATTATGGCCAATCCTCACATATCAGATATCTGTCAAAAGATCAGTATTTTGTTGCCAAACATGAGTAAGTGCCTCTCCTAATAACATAGTGAAAAGTAATTAGGCTCAAAAATACCTAGTTAAATAATTAAACAACAACCACACAAAAATAGTTGCATACTTGCAGTCTATTCCATAACTTTAAATCGGCTATATGAAAGACTACAAAGAGTAAAATACTTCCTTCATTATCTACTACTGCAGAACAGTTTCTAATAGTATTTACCTCACCCTCTAATTCCTTGCCATCAGCCTCTTTAAAGACCATAAAGATTCTACTAGCAATCTGTTTAAGGTATTTTATCTTTCACTAACAAACTATTTCCAACATCTCCCTAATCCCCAGTTCTAAAGCCATTCTGTTACTTCTTATTTAACATCTCACTCCAGATATTCATCCTGAAGGTCATGCTAAGTGAAATGTTAGATACAGAGAGACAAATACTGCATAATCTCACTTATATGTGGAATCTAAAAAAAGCCCAATTCCACCAAAACAGACATTAGAAGGGGGAGTAACCCATGAATAGAGGGTAGGGAGAATGGGGGATGTTGGTCAACATTGCACAAATGTTCAAAGAATTTATGGAGACCTAATGTATAGCACAGTAACTATGGCTAATAATAACATGGCGTGTATTTGAAATTTGTAAAGAGAGATCTTAAATACTCTTACCACAAGTAATATAAAAATGGAAAGATAACTACATGAAGTAAATATGTTAATTAGCTTGGGTATAGTAATTATTTCATGATGCATATGTAAATAAAAATATGTTGTATACCTTGAATATATGTAATTTTGTTAGTTACATCTCAATGATGAGAAAAGGAACAATAAGCATTTATGATATTGTAATTTCTCTGGGTCAAGAGCTCAGTGGTGGTTTAGCTGGTGGAATTTGACTTGGGGGGGGGGGGTCTCTCATGATGTCACAGTCAAAATGACAGTAGGATTAGGGTCCTCTGAAGGCTGAGATGAGGCAGCAGGATCCATTTCCATGGCAGCTCACTGACACTGCACTAGTTTGCCTGAAGACCTCAGTTCTGCCCCATGTGGGTCTCTCCACAGACTGCCTTAGCATCCTCAGGATATGGCAGCTAACTACCCCCAGAATAAGCAGTACAAGAGAACAAAGTGGATGCCACAGTAGCTTTTCTGACCAAACATCAGAAGTCATACATCATTTCTTCAATATCTTACTGGTTACATAGGTCACCCTATTCAATGTGTGAGGATTACATAAGAGCATGAATATTAGGAGGTGGGGCTCACTGGGTGTGTATTAGTTCATTCTCATCCTGCTATGAGGAAATACCCAAGACTGGGTAATTTATAAAGAAAAGAGGTTTAATTGGCTCATAGTTCTGCATGGTTGGGGGAGACATCAGGAAACCCACAATCTTGGCAGAAGGCACTTCTTCACCGGGCACCATGAGAGAGAATGAGTGCAAGCAGGGTAAATGCCAGACACTTATAAAACCATCAGGTATCGTGAGACTCACCCATTATCACAAGAGCAGCATGGGAGAAACCGGCCCCACGATCCAATTACCTCTACCTGGTCCTGCCCTTAACACATGGGGATTATTATAATTCAAGGTGAGGATTGGGTGGGGACACAGAGCCAAACTATATCAGGTGTCATTTTATTTAAAGACTGTCTTCCTTCCATACTATAAGGGTGTTAAAAGAGTTAATATATGTAAAGCATTTAGATAAATGCCTGGCTTATAGTAAATGATATATAAGTATTCGTTGTCATTTCTTTCCTCACTCTGCAAAGAGATGAATATCTATGGAAAAAAATCTCTTAAATTTCTCATGCCTCTGTCCCCCCACATGTTAAAATAAATAAAAGACAATTCTAAATTTCTCTCTAGTTATAGATTTATATCTTTCTCATAGTTTTATATAATGAGATAAAATTTCCTAAAGTTCCGCTAGAGGAAGTCAGCCTCTTTCTATGAAAAACCATGACCCCTTCTGAGAGACAGCTACTAGAAAGTCATTTTGTAAGCAGTCACTTGCATGTCTCCAGAAAAGCAATGCCATCCTTCACCATGTTCATACCATAATAATTTCTAAAAGAAGTAAATGATCTAAAATCTTCAGGATAGACTTTAAAGTTGTAAATAAGCCAACCACTGATAAGATTATATGAGGAAGAGATGTCACATGGAGATACAGAGTAGAAAAAAAAGTGATTTGTCCTCAAAGCATAGTAAATATCAAACAGTACTTGTATACTCCTACCCAGCAAATATTCTAGACAACGGCTTTTTATCGCTAAAATGTATTACTTTCCAACAATCAAAAAAGATTAAGGGAAAACACAACTACCATTTTATAAAACTTAAAAGTATTTTCACATGGACCAAAACTATATTTATTCTTGTAACACTGCAGCGAGGTCTAACAGCACAGATATAGTCGTCTCTAAACTGAAAATGAAGAAACTGAATCAGACCTTAAAAGATTTGCCCAAGATCACATAGTTATGAATGACAAAGATAAATTCCTGAGATACAAATGCCATGAATTTGCTGCCATATCATACTGTTTCTACAGTAACACAATAGGATGTGTTTTTTTAACCAATATCCTAGGTAATGAACTCACCTATTTTTTTCCAAAACTCTCAAGTGTTACATTAATAAGAGGTAAATTAAATCACATAGATAGCTCAATTTGAAGATCCGCAGAGGACAGAGAAGTAGAAAAGAGCTACAGGCTACAGACTCAAAACGAAATCTAACCAAGGGCAAGAGATCGATGAGATGATACATCAGGTAGTGGACAAAACACTCAAACTAGGAAGATACATACTTTGATTAGTTTTTATGTATCCACAATATAATATCTATTTAAAAATTCCCAGAAGTAACTCAGTTTAAATTGTGCAATGATCAAAATGTACTTTGACACTTATATTTGTATGCATCTTTTTACCTGGATAGCTAGGTGGCAACACGGACAGGTGCACAAACTGATCCTAAAGTGATTCTGTAGCACTTTGCAAATATACACACTATACAAAATATAACAATTAATGTTGAAATTGGAGGAGAAAAGGAAATAGTATTATAGAAATAAGACAAGGATTAAGATGCAGCACATACCATAGGTTTCATAAGATTGGTTAAAAATAACCCCCAGATTTTACTCTAAGCTTCCCAGTAAACAGGGTAAAAAGGGACATGGAATCAGATACTAATTCTGTATGAACCCAATGAAAACTCAGTTTCTCAACAAATATCCAGCAACATCTTGTTCCAAAGCCAGAGAGAAATGACATTCTTGGGTTCTCATAAAAACAACAGTGCACTGTAGATATATCAATCCCCTTGGCCCTTGGGACAGCCAAAAAGGCAGAGTGAAATAGGATGTGATGGAGTACTGTATGTGAAAACTTTGGAAAGCATTGCTTTGGATAGCAATCTTGCCAGAGTCGAAAAGGTTAATTCATCAAGAAAGATAAAATGCTTTATACTCTGGTTCTGCTTTCACTGAGCAACTTCCTCATCTGTAATTTAATCTCTTAGGTGATCCTACTCTCCAGGAAACATCCATACAATTAAGCTAATCACAGTTTTCATGCAAAGTTATTTCTCCACTGAAATAATAAGCTAGCATTCTTGCTTAAAATCAGTTTCTTAATGTCAAGCTGCCTTTAAGCCCTTAAAAACCCCCTTCCCTCTACCTCCCTAGTATTCCTTCAAAGAACACTGTTGAATTTCAGTTCCAAAATTCTTCTGCCCCATCTGTTCCCCTTATATCTGGTTCTTACGTATCTGTACACTTGGCCTTGACTTGACACTTAATACTCTGCCTGGTTTTCTACACCGTTCTTGCCTAGGATAATGTCCATGGCTCCCCTTTCTCCCCCACACTGAAGCCACAGCCCACAGCACTATCCAAGTCCAGGCCAGGTTCTGTATCCCTAGTCATAACCTAGACACAGACTGAGACTCCCATTCCTCCCAAATCTCCATTTGCTCTGAAAGGAATTTAGTAGCACTTGTGAGTTTCATAGTATGAATTAGTTCCCTGGTATTTGGTCACCATGGGTGAATTATCTCATAGTTTCCGCACTAGCAGAGCCTGTACCAGATCCTGATATTGTAGATATTATCAGAAAATGGGAAAATGTAACACCCACACCGAAACTGCCAGGAAGCCCTAAGCCCATCACAGTACTACAGAGGACACAACTGCCAGAAGCCTCAGGGAGACAATTTTGGTTGGCCTAATGGTGCAGCGCTTGAGGTGCCAATTGGTACGAGGGGGGAGACAAATAACATTCTGCAAATGGACCAAAGCCAGAAACCAATGAACAATTTTCAGATGTGAGCAGCACACAAAGTACCTTACACATTGGTCTCTTCCAGTGCTGCATTTGTAGGCAGTGGTTTACTGCCAGCAGCAGCAGCATTTTTATAAAGAACTGGAGTGAAACATATAGCTAATTATATTTTACATGATTTCCCAAAGCTACTATAGACAGAAATCATTTTTTAATCCTTGCCATCACTGCAGAGCCAATGTACAAGGGACAATCTAAAATCTAGCCTGGATCTTCCACGATCAACGTTTTACTTATTAAATTGAAATAAAAATACTGTAAATAGCAAACTTCATAGTCTTATTCCCTTTCTTAGGAAGGCCAATTTAAATAAGTTAACTGAGTAATATAGACAAAAAATGGAAGGTATCTGGCATGCTTATGTTCACATTCCCTTTGCCAATTGCTCCCTGCAGTTTTTACCGCATGGTCTTCATGAGGACTCAGAATTCTTATTAATATCTTACAGCAGGGAGCTGCTACCAATTCAATAGAATTGGCAAGAGTGGAAATGTATTGGCCACCCCCCTCCTAGATAGCTAATGTGTATCTTCTACCTTCAAAACTGGAAAATAACTTCTGTTCAGCATATAAGATTCAGTGCTAATGGCAGCTGGTGGTGTTAAGTCTTTCCAACTTCTAGGCCGGGAGATCCAAAGATACGGGCTCTTATATGTGATATCTCTATCTGAAAATGTAAAGGCTAGAGATCAAGATATTTATCTACAGACTTCCTACTTCAATTACAGTCCTTGGACCAGCAACACCAGCAGCACCGGGAAGCTTCTTAGCAATGCAGAAGCTGAGCCTCCTTCCCAGACTTATTGAATTGGAATCTTCACTTAAAGATCCACAGGTGAGTTATACACACCTTAATGTTTGACTACACTAAAGGACACAAAACACACATTTTTTTCTCCCCCAGATAGCCTATGACTTTCACATAGGTAAAAATCAACACTCTGGATTTAGCAACATAGTTCTTGGTCTATCTATATGCAAACTGTCTATCCTTTTTATTTGCATATACATAGGGTATGTATATTCTAATATCTAAGAACCCATGCACAAATTAAGTTCCAATGATAAGAAATACACTATTAGAGTTCATAATAATTATTAAGAATTTTACAAATGTCTTTTCACTTAATACTACAAACATTTCACAGAAGTACCATGTTATAACAGAAGAAAGCATGGCTAACATATGTATCTAAGGGAATGTTAGTTTTAAAAAAAAGAGAAAAGAGAAAGAAATCTATGCATCCACCTTTCTATTTTTACTTACTCAACTACAATGTTTAGTTTTAAAAAAAAAAGTTAAAAACCATACGGTAAATTCAAAAAAAGGAAAACTTCAATTTTAACTAAAGTTATCAGTGAACATTACTATTGCAGTGAAAGGCTAGATGGAAATGTTACTTA
Organism: Ateles fusciceps; assembly: GCA_036589455.1. Lineage (NCBI taxonomy): Eukaryota > Metazoa > Chordata > Mammalia > Primates > Atelidae > Ateles > Ateles fusciceps. The sequence continues at coordinate 1,365,217 of JAZHEH010002836.1, forward strand.
AGGAGACAGCAGCCTGGTACAGTGGCTCATGTCTGTAATCCCAGCACTTTCGGAGGCCAAGGCAGTAGGATCCCTTGAGCACAGGAGTTCGAGACCAATCTGAGAAACAGAATGAGACCCCTCCATCTCTACCAAAAAAAACAATAATAATACAAAAAGTAGCTGGGCATACAGCCACACACCTGTAGACTGAGCTACTCAGGAGGCTGAGGTGGGGAAGATTACTCTAGCCTAGGAGTTTGAAGGTGCAGTGAGCGATCATCATACCACTGCACTCCAGCTTTGGTAGCAGAGGGAGACCTCGTCTCTAAAAAATAATAGTTATTATTATTATATTATTATTATTATTATTAGATGGAGTCTTGCTGTCACCAGGCTGGAGTGCAGTGGTTTCATCTTGGCTCACTACAATCTCTGCTTCCCAGGTTCAAGTGATTCTCCTGCTTCAGCCTCCCGAGTAGCTGGGATTACAGGTATACACTGCCACACCCAGCTAATGTTTTTATTTTTAGTAGACATGGGGTTTCACCATGTTGGCCAGGATGGTCTCGATCTCCTGACCTCATGATCCACCTGCCTTGGCCTCCCAAGTTCTGAGATTACAGGCATGAGCCACTGCACCCAGCCATAATTTAACAAAGTTTTTTAAAAACAGCATGAATCTTAAAAGGGCAAGCTTAAAATCCAATAAAAAAAAAAAAAAAAAAAAAAAGATAAGGGCATCAGTCTAGTGTGATACACATATTTCAGGATCTAGAGTCCTTAATTTTGAAGTTTCAGAAAGAATTGACTTTGGGACTCCATTCAGAGCTGATTAGCTTCACAGAACTGGCTCAAACTTACTCAACTCTCTGCAGTTGTTGCTGGGGGCAGAGGAGACCTATTAATTGGCCAGTAAACTTACACCCACCGTCTAAAAAGCCAAATCCTTAACATTAGAATGCCTACAGAGAGGAAATAATCAAAAGCTAGAGGAGCCAGGTGTCCATGTAAAGGAAGGTATGTAACAAAAACAATACCTTGAGGGCTCCACTTTCCTAGGGTCCATGTATTCCATTACTCTTCCTTGAACAAAGTCTCTTTAGACAAATAACAAAATCAATTAACCTTCAGCTTTCCTAGTACAAATTCATTCTGGCCTTCAGTCGTAACTGGGCAGTCCTAAATGTCCACAGTCACACATTAATAGGTAGCTCCTCCCCCACTACAACAATTGAAAACCTCACCCAAGTTGTGTTGATTTCTAATAATAGATTTATTCACAAAAGACAACCAATGTTCTTTCTAAGTTCTGGAGATACCTACTTGAGCCTTTACATATCACATAGCTAAAATCTCGCCTTGTATTTTATAATGCTGCAAATATTTTTCTAATGATGAGTTCTAGAGAGGATTCATGTACTCCAGAACACAATTGCTTAGTGTTCTGACAACAGCTAAGAACAATGTCATGTATGTTTGTATCTCACCCTGTTGAAGTTTAAAACATAAAAGCAATAATATTGTGAGGTTCCTTAGAAGAGAAATAGGTGGCACTGTTACAGCTAGGCGATTACAGAGAAGGGGTGTTGCAGAGGTAAGAATTCTTTTTCTTGAACACAGTGTCTAAACAATTATAAAGGGCATGGTACCTTTATTAATGCCCCCACCCACCCACCCAAAGTGGATCGTGGCTGTTTCTGGTAGGGACATTAGTAATGTAGTGTGGATGTATACTGAGCCTGAGTCAGGACAGGTTAATCCATATTCTTCACATTTGAGTGTATAAAAGCAGAAAAGTGAGAGATTTCCTAAAGAATTCAACTTCTTTCAAACTCTTGCTCGATATTGCTAGCTCATTGTCTAATATACTAAGAGCATCTGTTCAGTCATAAATAAGGGCAAGCCCAGGACAAATGTAGATTAGAAGTGACTGAGTATATTTACGAAGCAGAGGACATCAGATTTCTGATTCATTTGTGCATATTATAACTTTTATTTACCCACCACGTAGCTCAATTTAATTACCTGAAAGTAAAGACTTTAAACCAAATGAAGTCTCACTTTGGCAACTATCATAATTGTCTTCAGAAACAATGTCAAATAAGATTACACAGGCAACTCTTAATTACCCATGTGAAAAGAGCCCAGGGATACAGGAATAACTGGTATTCACAAGTAATTCTCAAATTTAATTTCAACTAAGAGTTGAAATGACTAAACTTCTTCCCTCAGCATGGTATATAGCAAAATTGATTGGTTAAATTTTTTAACTGTATATCCCCTGACTACTCTTTCATTAAAATACAAAATTGTAGTCAGTCAATCAAAGAAAGAAGAAAAGCAAATGGGTTAGATAATTCACAAAATGGATAGTAAAATCCTAAAAAGTTACAGTTGTTTATATGTTAAAGTTCAAATAAGTGTGATTATTTGAAGAAGTCTTTGTAAGACAGGTTTGCAAACTGCTACATCTTGGCAGGTGTGACTCAGTAATCTCCCTGCAAATTAAGTAAACCTGATTTTCATTGCTGAAAGTTGTGTTATGTTAGACTCCTATTTCGCAAAGATATTTGCAAAAAGTTACCTCATTGTGTCAATCTCACGTTAACAATTAAACTGTTTCCATGGAAATCACTTTAATGCAAACGAAATGACAAGATGCCTGGTTACCATTCAGTAGCAAGGACACTGGATATAGATAAGCTTCCAAAGAATTGTGAAAAATTGATGTTTAACTTAAAGAGGAATATTACTGGAAAAGACAGCCTGTTAGATCTATGAAAACAGTATAAAACCTCATTTATGACACTAAAGCACCCATATATTTCTTACAAATTGATTTCAAGTGATTTGAATTTCTATTCCTGTAAAAGTCATTTTTGCACCCAATAAAATACTACCTATTTTCTTTAATCTTTCAACTCTCCGTAGTGTGGATGTATACTGAGCCTGAGTCAGGACAGGTTAATCGGCTTGTCAAAGCTCACAAAATGAATCATTGCTGGATTTTGGAAATCTTGAATTAAAGCTGGGTAGGATTATAGTTGGACAAAAAAATAAGATTAGGCAGATTTTGGAGTTTCCTTGATATCTTTAAGAATTGAACAGATAATCATCTCTTTCCTACCAGCCTGAATAAAGGAGTTAGATGTCTTTTTCTCAGGAACTCTCCCCGGTCTCCCTAGTAGGGACTAATCTATATAACTAGAGGAAGGGAGTTCTAAAGCCTTACAGAAGAAACAGTGGACCTAATTATCCACACTTGGCTATTCAATTTTTCTGGGACTTCCGACAAAAATCGCTCATCACTATCTGCTTTCTTCCTAACATCTCCGAGCTTTGTACCTCACCAGATCATTACCTACTTGCAAAAAAAAAAAAAAAAAAAAAAAAAACCAGCAACTATTCTATTATTATTAATTAGGCAAACTTGAAACTACCCAGGAAGATGATGCTATCGAAACTAAGCATTTAAGCATTGAATAACTGGACCATCGAACAGCACCATGGGTTGGATATTCTGAGCTTCAGCTCCTTAAAGTCCAGTGGCAGAGGTCTTTCCCTAGTCTCCTAACATTCCCCTGTTTAATTTGTTGCGACGGCTTTCTGAAAGATTGAGGGCTTATTTAGAAAAGCCATTATCTGAAAGGAGGGTTGAAGCAATTTTTTTTCTGCTGTCTTAACATAAAAAGCAAGCCTCCAGCCAAAATTTGAGTGGTTACTAAGTATGAGGCCTTGGAAGGTCTCCCAACTCTTCTAACAACAGGTACGGGACACTTTCCACTAAGGGCGAGAATTCAGTGAGTGGCCCTCAGGGGAGACCGTGGTGGCAAAGACCTTGACGTCCAACACAGGCTCGTCCAGCACGGTGGATCGAAGCCTCAAAAGGCGCCCTCAGTGGGGAGGCCCTCGCCTTCGTCCCAACACCCATCACCCGCCAGCGCAGCGGGCTGTGCCTCCACGGGAAGGATACGCTCCAAGTAGTAAGCGCCCTCGGCGGCCACCGCATCCGCCGTGTCCTTGGCGTCCCCGGTTGCCGTCAAACCCATGCCCAACGCCTCTTCCAGGACTCTCAGAGCGGAGTTGGGCATCCCTCGCTGAGCAGCCATCTCTGGCGCTCCCGTCCCCCGCGACCGGCAGGCCCACAGCGGTCGCTAAGGGCAACAGCGAAGACGCTGCCCGACGGCCCCAGGCAGCTCTCGCGAAATCCCGAAATCCCTCACCCCCACCCCGCGGACCAGCCCCGGGCACGGAAGGGTTGCCGGGAGTCCGAGGAGCTGGCGCAGTCGCGCTTCCTGGTTACCGCGGCAACGTTGTTGCCTAGTTAACGCGAGAGCTGGGGCGCAGCTCTCAGAGCGGACAAGATAGAAGGAACAATTGGCTTGCAATGACCCTTCCTATCCAGGCAGCTTGGTTTTCTTTCGCTTTGATCCTTTCATTTCTTTCACACTTCATTGTCGTCTTTGAATTACCTTTCTCTTGATTCTTTTGCCTATTAGCAGTCCTCTAATTTCAGATGTTTCTAGATCCCCAAGTGTTTCCAGGGAAAACTACTAGAAAAGGGGAAGTTATTTTGAATTACTATAATAAAATAAATAAGTTATATTCATTTTAAAAAAAAAAGAACAAAAAAAGGGGAAGTTCTAAACACCTGAAATTTTTTTTAATGAAAAAAATAAGTCCTAAAAATCATAATTGAGAGACTGACCCAGGAGAGCTACCAGACGCTCCTCAGACACTTAGCAATAAAGAACTATGATGTTCAGCTTTGTCAGTCCCTTTCTTGTGATCTTTAATGCATTTATCTGGACATGTATTTTGAGTTTGGTTCCATATACTGAGACTTGGAATAGTATTTGTAGCATTGATTCTCTCCAAGGTAAAAACAGTTGCATAAACATTACAAGCTACAAATTTGGTCCTAACAAATGTATGTAGTTGACACTTGCCCGATCATGTGTAGTCCTATTGCTATGAGAGGATCTTCCTCAGGTTATATTGCATATGTATCAGAAGCAAATTCAAGACCCCTTTCCTTGCAAATATTTTTTCTTTTTTTTTTTTTCCTTAATTTTTATTTTAGGTTCATGGGTACATGTGCAGGTAAACTCGTGTTGCAGAGTTTGGTGTATAGCTCATTTTGTCACCCAAGTACTAAGTGTAGTACCCAATAGTTATTTTTCCTGATCTTCTCCCCTCCTCCCACTTTCCACTTCAAGCAGGCCCAATTGTCTGTTGTGCCCTCTTTGTGTCCATTTGTTCTCATTATTTAGTACCCACTTAGAAGTAAGAACATGCAGTATTTGATTTTCTGTTCCTGCATAACTTTGCTAAGGATAATGGCCTCCAGCTCCATCCCTGAGAGGACATGATCTCATTCTTTTATGGCTGCATAGTATTCCATGGTATATATGTACCACATTTTCTTTATCCAGTACGTTTATGGGCATTTAGGTTGATTCCATATCTTGTTATTGTGAATAGCAATGAACATGCATATGCATGTGTCTTTATGGTAGAACAACTTCTATTCCTTTGGGTATATACCTAGTAATAGGAATGCTAAGACTAATGGTATTATTTTTCATTTTATATTACTTGATGAAAACTGGAAGCCAGTGATCCTATAAAAGCTCCCATTTATTACCAAAAGATAGCAGTAACTTCCTAAGAAGGCATTTGAGAGTGCAGGTGTCAGAGCCAGAGAAACAGCTTTCAGAGCCTGCTTCCATCACTTACTAGCTATGACACATTGTACAAACTACTACTTAATGCCTCTAGTCCCTAGTTTCATCATTTGTAAAACAAAGACAATATTACCTACCTCAAAGTGCTGTTGCAACGGGTAAAGCAACATAAACCATTAAGAACTTACCAGGAGGGGAAGAGATCCAAAATGGCTGATTAGCAGCAGCTCAGGATTGTAGCTCCCACTGAAAGTGCAGAGAGTGAGTGGAGGCCACATTATCAGACAATTTTTATTGCCCACAGACCAAGAGATTCCCGGTGGAGGAGCCCCATGGGTCGCCAGCGCGACTCTTTGGCCGGTGTGGCCATTTTGCAGGCGCCCCCGGCGCGGCGGTTCTCAGTCCGGAGTATACAGGACTAAGTGCCCTTTTAGTTGGGGTTTGGAGCTCCAGGAAGGCAGAGTCTCCCATTCAGCTGATTGAAAAGTGGACTGAAGTGGGGAACCAGACCAGGAGATTCCCGGGCAGAAAAGCACCACGAATCTTAACGCCGCTGTTTCAGCCGGTGTAGTGGGTCACCTCAGGGGAAGGCTGGTACCCCCCCTCCCCCCAACACACAAAAAAACAGCAATTGGAACTGCTGAGGATTGAGAGTTTCACAGCAAGTACAGCTGAACCTGGGAAGGTCCAGCTCTGTAGGGGAGGGGCATCCACCGAAGGAAAACTAAGAAACAGAAAAAACTTTACCACCAACAAGCTGGACGTCTACTCAGAGACCTAATCTGAAAGTCAGCAATTACACAGACGACAGGTGGATAAATCCACAAAGATGGGGAAGAAACCAGGGCAAAAAGGCTGAAAACACCCGAAATCAGAATGCCTTTCCTCCTACAGAGGAATGCAGTTCCTCATCACCAATTGAACAAGGCCTGATTGAGAATGAATGTGAGGAATCAACAGAATCAGGCTTCAGAAGGTGGATAATGAGAAACTTCTGTGAGCTAAAAGAACATGTTCTAGCCCAATGCAAGGAAACTAAGAACCTTGAAAAAAGGTTTGACGAAATGTTAATGAGAATGGACAATTTAGAGAAGAATATAAGTGAATTAATGGAGCTGAAAAACACAATAGGAGAACTTCGCAAAGTATGCACAAGTTTTAACAGTCGAATTGATCAAGCAGAAGAAAGGATTTCAGAGGTCGAAGACCAACTTAATGAAACAAAACGAGAAGACAAGATTAGAGAAAAAAGGGTAAAAAGGAATAAGCAAAGTCTCCAAGAAATATGGGACTATGTGAAAAGACCTAATCTACATTTGATAGGTGTACCTGAATGTGACGAAGAGAGATGAATCCAAGTTGGAAAATATTCTTCAGGATATTATCCAGGAAAACTTTCCCAACCTAGGAAGGCAGGACAATACTCAACTCCAGGTAATACAGAGAACACCACAAAGATATTCCTCAAAAAGAGCAACCCCAAGGCACATAATCATTAGATTCACCAGGGTTGAAATGAAGGAGAAAATACTAAGGGCAGCCAGAGAGAAAGGTCCGGGTTACCCACAAGGGGAAGCCTATCAGACTCACAGCAGATCTCTCAGCAGAAACCCTACAAGCCAGAAGAGACTGGGGGCCAATATTCAACATCCTTAAAGAAAAGAACTTTCAACCCAGAATTTCATATCCAGCCAAACTGAGTTTCATAAGTGAAAGAAAAATAAAATTTTTTACGAACAAGCAAGTACTCAGAGATTTCATTACCACCAGACCTGCTTTACAAGAGCTTCTGAAAGAAGCACTATATAAAGAAAGGAACAACCAGCATCAGCCATTCCAAAAAACCCATCGGTAAGCTGCATCCAGACCCATCTCCCATGCAAGGATATACAGAGACTCAAAACAAAGGGATGAAGGAAGATTTGCCAACCAAATGGAGAGCAAAAAAAAACAAAAAAAAAGCAGGAGTTGCAATTCTCATCTCTGATAAAATAGACTTTAAAGTAATAGAAACCAAAAGAGATAAAAGAACATTGTATAATGGTAGAGGGATCAATGTAATGGGAAGAGCTAATGATCCTAAGTCTATGTGCACCCAATATAGGAGCACCCAGATACATAGGGAAACTTCTTGGTGACTTACAAGGAGACTTGGACTCCCACACAATAATAGTGGGAGACTTTAACACTACATTTTCAATATTGGACAGATCAATGAGACAGAAGGTTAACAAGGATACCCAGGACTTGAACTTAGACCTCGAACAAGTAAATTTAATAAACATTTACAGTACTCTCTACTCCAAATCCACAAAACATACATTTTCTTCAGTAACACATCACATCTATTCTAAAAGTGACCACATGGTTAGGAGTAAATCACTCCCCAGCAATTGCATAGTATTTCATAGGTTTAAATGAAATATTGGTTGGTTGGCTGTTTGTTATTTTCCTCCCTTATTCTTTCCTGTCTCCATTGTATAACACAATTATTAGTATAAAAGAGCTTTTCAATACCCATTTTTAGACTGCATTCTAGCCTGGGCAATAGAGCAAGATTCCCGTTCTCTCTCCCTTTGTTTCTTCTTCTTTTTCCCTTTCTTTCATTCTCTTTTTTCCTTCTTTCTCTCTTTTTCTTTTCTTTCTTTCAAAAAAAAAAAAAAAGAACTTACCAGGAACATAGAAGACACTAAGAAATGTTAGCTGTTATTTCTATTAAATTTGTTTGATTTTGTTTTATTTTTTAGAATAATCAAGGGTTACAAGTAGACATAATAGTTGGATAATTCATTCCTTGTACCTATTCTTTTACTACCCTACTCTTTGTGCTTGACTTCTCACATCAGACATTTCCTGAGTACTCATTAAATTACAGGAACAATCACAGGAGGCTGAAAATACAGGAGAGTTTTGACATTGGAGAATCTGCTGCTTTTATAGAAAGGCTGCTCTTTGTTTTAGAAGAAGGCGTTACCTCATCTCTCCAGGTTGTTTCCTGTAAATCCAGCTTTAACAAATGACCTGAGTAAGGACTGGTCAAGGCCTTACATTTTTGGCATATTCAGCAAGACATGTAGGAACATAAAAGACATGGAGGAGGGTCTCTCAGAACAATTGCTGTGTAGTTTGATTTGTTTTTGTCCGTTACAATGGCTCATCCATTTATTACTTTATAAGATGTAGTATGTCATCTTCTACAGATGTTTGTCTCCTGCCTCTTCTCTATGACCTTAATTTACTTAATTAAAGTAAATTAATTAAGCCTTAGTGTCTTATTCTGTAAACCAGAGATTTTAATACCTACCTTACTAAAAGTATGTGTTAAGTATGTATAAAGAGTAAATTAAATATGTAAAAAGCGCTTATTACCATGTCTGGTATATCAAATGTTTTCAGTAAATAATCGTTAATAAAATTTGCTTAAAATGTTGAATGAATATGCAAGCCCAATTGTAATTATATTCATAAGAAAAACATATAGAAACAGTTTAAGATAAAACTTAAATATTTTCAGAAATATTCAACAAACAAGGGAAAGAGTTTAATAGAGTCATATAAAATTGATAAATTCTGACCTATGTCCCCTGCTTAAAGTAGAGGAGAAATGGGAAAAAAAATAAATTCTTCTCCAAAGAGTTCAACAAAAGAAGACCTGTAACTGAAAGAAGTATTATTAACTACACTCCTCAAAAAATAAAAATAAAAACCTGTAAGTCTAATTCTATGAAGTTTTCAAGTAGCCAAAGTTTTCATTCAGTTACTAATTTGATTATATCCATTTCATGGATTTCAGAATTGGAAGTCACCCAAGATATGTGTGGTTCAACTACAATTTGAGACACATTTCACAGGCACCTAAGCAGCAGTGGTTTTAAAAGTTCCAATTAGAAGCTACATTAACATTTTATTTTGTAAACCTTCTGGTCTCTACAGTGGCCTAAAAAGCAATGAAATAAAAGCAAAAAATAATTTTAACAAATATAAATAGAAATTGCCTTCAGATAAAAACATGATACAACCTTTTAGGAGGACTGCTAATATCTTAAAACTAGTATGTTTTTTCAAAGAACAAATTTGAAAATAAATGTGTTACATTTGAATTCTTCTTATTCTGTTAGTAACTAGTTTAATTAAAAAGAAGTGTGAAAGCTTTACTAAGAGAAAACAAAAACTTCATACCACAGTAATTGTATTATAATGCCTTTCCATCCTATAGTATTTCCTTTTTAATATACTTTACAAACTTCCTTGAAGTAGAAAAAAGAGTGCCTTAATATTTTGATGAATGAACAGCAAACTATCTACTTTCCCTTTGAATGTGTTACTGAAAAAGTTGAATAAAGAAAACCAATGGACACAGTAAAAATAAAGCAACAACTACAAAGGACAACAAATTTTATCTCCTCCCAGACTAAATGCTCCATTTGTGTGAAAGTGAAATTATTTTTAAAAGCAAAACGAGAAAGGAAGGTGACAATGGATGTACTCTTTGCATTTGCAGATTTAAAGCAGAAAATAATCACATGCAATAATATAGTAAAGTACTATTCCATTTTCAGAAGTTACAAGCATTCATTTGCTATAGATAGAGTCTAAGCTATTTACTGATGCATCTTTTTATAAAAGTAACTATCTTATTTTCTTTCAAAACTTCACAGTAAGTGGTAGCCAATTTTAGATTTCTGGATTCACAGAAGTAGTAGTAATTGGCTATGGTAGAAAATTATCATTTCAAACATACAGAATATATATTTTGCTTTTTCACTAACAACCACTTGAAAACTTATTTCTCTAATGTTCTGAGCCCATGTAGTTCAAACAGGGTCAATCCTCTGTCTCTGGCAAGGAACATATGTCCCAGGTTTAACCCAAAAGAGTATCTCATTATTCTTGGTTACTGTGGTCAGTACTGTAGTTGGCATGTGTCTTAAAAGGAGCCAAATTAGATTTGGTAAGAATTTTTGGAGATTTGTGGAAATTCTTATTCTGCCCCTTGGGACTTAGTTCTGGAGTTGCTACAGCGTCATTGCAAGTATGAGGAAATTATCTATCTAAGAATTGAGTCAGCATGTAAGACCCAAGTGGAGAAGAGAAAACTTGAGCCCAGATGCCATCACTTGAACCTCTAGTATACACACATATATTTCTTTGGTCTGTCAGCTGAGAGGGCCTAGAAGCAACAACACCCCCATTACAATGAGCACTTCAGATTTTAGTTTTTAATACCGTTTTCTAATGAAAAGGTTAGAGGGCTCCTTGGAGAAATGGCTGGTTTTAGGGCTGGACTGGGAATAAACAAGATGACCCTGGATGATCTTATAGTTCCAGAAATTAAAAAAGATCCCACCTATGGAAAAAAAAAAATCTCAAAGTGATAGGCATAGGTCAAAGGGACACTGCAGCCAGTTGTCCTAGGTGATGGTAGGACAATTTAAGCAACAAAATTAATAAAGTATTACTGAAGTGTAACTCAAAGTATAAAAGTATCTGAGTCCATACTGATATAAATAAATGACTAAATGATAGGTAAATGAATGGAGAAGAATGGGCAAATCTCCTGTGAAGAATAGTTTTAAGTAATTTATGTAGACAGTCTGCATTCCAGGAGGTGAAGCATAGCTGCGCATTCCTTAAGTATAGATTACACATAGTGAGTTCCTTGTGCAGTAAAATCCCAACTTGACAATGCAGAAACCTGATAAACCACCATCTCACCCAGCTGATCAAGATTAATATCAACAGTGATAAGTCATGTTGACAGTATGTACCCTTGGAATGATGTGATGAGAATGGCACTTCATCTCTGTGATCTTACCCTCAAAGCCCATAACCATGAACCAATGAAGAGACAACATCAGATAAATCTAAATTGAGGGGAAACTCTACAACATACCTGACCCGTACTTCTCAAAACTATCAACATTAGCGTATCAGTCCGTTTTCACACTGCTGATAAAGACATGTGCAAAACTGGGCCATTTACAAAAGAAACACAAGAAACAGGTTTAATTTGACTTACAGTTCCATGTGGCTGGGGGAGGCCTCATAATCATGGCAGAAGGCAAAAAGGAGCAAGTCATGCCTTACATTGATGGTGGCAGGCAAAGACAGCTTGAACAGGGGAACTCTCATTTTTAAAACCTCAGATCTCATGGGACTGATTCACTACCACAAGACCAGTATGAGGGAAACCACCCCCATGATTCAATTATCTCCCACTGGGTTCCTCCCACAACATGTGGGAATTATGGGAGTATAATTCAAGATGAGATTTGGGTGGGGATGCAGCCAAACAATATCATTCTACCCTTGGCCCCTCCCAAATCTCATGTACTCACATTTCAAAACCAATCATGCCTTCCCAACAGCCTCCTTAAGTCTTAAATCATTTCAGCATTAACCTAAAAATCCATAGTCCAAAGTCTCATCTGCAACAAGGCAAATCCCTTCCACCCATGAGCCTGTAAAATCAAAAGCAAGTTAATTACTTCCTAGATACAATGGGGTTACAGGCATTGGGTAAATACAGCCATTTAAATGGGAGACATTGGCCAAAGCAAAGGAACTACAGGCCCCTTGCAAGTCCAAACTCCAGCAGGGCAGTCAAATTTTAAAGCTCCAAAATTATCTTTGACTCTATGTCTTACATCCAGGTCACACTGATGCAAGAGATGGGTTCCCATGGTCTTGGGCAGCTCTAGCTGGTTTCACGAGCTGGTGCTGAGTGTCTGTGGCTTTTCCAGGTGCACAGTGCAAGCTGTCAGTGGATATACTATTCTGGGATATGATGGACAGTGGCCATCTTCTCACAGCCTCCACTAGGCAGTGCCCCAGTAAGGACTCTGTGTGGGGCCTCTGACCCCCACATTTTCCTTCTGCACTTCTTTAGCAGAGGTTCTCCGTGACAGCCCCACCACTTCAGCAAACATCTGCCTGTACATCCAGGTGTTTCCATACATCCTCTGAAAGCTAGGCAGAGGTTCCCAAACCCCAATTCTTGACTTCTGTGGACTGGCAGGCTCAACATCACATGGAAGCTACCAACACTTGACGTTTGCAACCTGTGAAGCCATGGCCCAAGCTCTGCTTTGACCCCTTTCAGCTATGGCTAGAGTGGCTGGGACACAGGGCACCAAGTCCCTAGACTGCACACAGCATGGGGACCCTGGGCCTGGCCCACAAAACCACTTTTTCCTCCCACACTTCCGGGTCCATGATGGGAAGGGCTGCCGGGAAGACCTCTGATAAGCCCTGGAGACATTTTCCCAATTGTCATGGGTATTAACATTCAGTTCCTTGTTACTTATGCAAATTTCTGCAGCTGGCTTGAATTTCTCCTTAGAAAATAGGATTTTTCTTTTCTATCACATTGTCAGGCTGCAAATTTTCCAAACGTTTATGCTCTGCTTCCCTTATAAAACTGAATCCCTTAACAACACCCAAGTCACCTCTTGAATGCTTTGCTGCTACCCTAAATTCAGATACCCTAAATTATCTCTCTCAAGTTCAAAGTTCCACAAATCTCTAGGGCAGGGGCAAATGCCACCAGTCTCTTTGTTAAAACATAACAAGCAAAGTCACCTTTGCTCCAGTTCCCAAAAAGTTCCTCATCTCCATCTGAGACCATCTCAGCCTGGATTTCTCTGTCCAAATCATTATCAGCATTTTGGGCAAAGCCATTCAACAAATCTCTAGGGAGTTCCAAACTTTCCCACATTTTCCTGTCTTATTCTGAGCCCTCCAAGCTGTTCCAATCTCTTCCTGTTACCCAATTCCAAAGTTGCTTTCACATTTTTGGGTATCTTTTCAGCAACCCCCAATTCCTGGTACCAGTTTTCTGTATTAGTCTGTTTTCATGCTGCTGATAAAGGCATACCTGAGACTGGGCAATTTACAAAAGAAAGAGGTTTAATTGGACTCACAATTCCACATGGCTGAGGAGGCCTCAGAATCATGGTGGAAGGCAAGGAGGAGCAAGACATATCTTACATCAATGGCAGCAGGCAAAGAGAGCTTGTGCAGGGAACTCCTGTTTATAAAACCATCAGATCTCCTGAGACTTATTCACTACCATGAGAACAGTATGGGGGAAAACACCCCATGATTCAATTTTCTCCCACAGGATTCCTCCCACAACATGTGGGAATTATGAGAGTACAATTCAAGATGAGATTTGAGTGGGGACACAGCCAAACCATGTCTATCATCAAACAAGAAAAGTGGGAAACTGTCACAACCAGGAGATCCCTAAAGAGGCATGCTGACTGAATATGGGATCCTAGGGGAAAAAAGGATATTATGTAAAAACTAAGGATATCTGAATAAAGTGTGGACTTTATTAAGTTAACAATAATGTGTCAATAACAGTTTATTAGATGTAACAAATGTACCATATTGATGTAAGATGGTACATCATTTTCCTAGTAGGGAAAATTGAATATGAGTATATGGGAACTTTCTATATTATCTCTGCAACTTCTTGGTAAATATAAAACAATGCTGAAATAAAAGATTAATTTTTAAAAAGTTGCTTGAACCTTTATTCTAGCATTTCCATAAACAAGCCTCACCATTGACCTTTCTTTTGAAACAATAAATTTGTTTTGCTTAACTCAGTTTCTGTTGGGCTTTCTGTCACTTTCAATTCAATGAGGCCTCCTAGTAAATTGAATCTGTATGGAATCACCATTATTTCCATACTATTTGAAGATTTATTTTGCTGCCAAGTGTTTTTTTTTCTAAAAATATCCGATATACAATAACATTGTATTGTGTACTTTAAAATGTGTTGAGAGGGTAGACCTCATATTCAGTGTTCTTACTATGCACAAACAGAACTAATATGATGTGCCTTTGTGAATTTAGACCTGAAAGTGCTAGTCTCACCACACAAATGGAAAAAATATATGGTTTGTTTTCATACACAGGAGAAAACTAAATGGGCTACCTTTGAAGTCCAGGCTACCCTCCTCTATCTTGTTCACTTCCTCATCAGGCACTTCCTCATCTATAGACTGAGAAGAGAAAGACTTTAAAAGAGTGGTAAAGAGAACAAAAAGACACTGGCTAGAAAGAGAGAAGAATTGTGCAGAGAAAGAGGTAGATAGAAATGGAAGTCTGTTGTTCCCATCTATGTATCTATCTGTTTTCATCATTTAGCTCCCACTCATAAGTGAGAACATGCCACATTTGGTTTTCTGTTCCTGCCTTAGTTTGCTAAGGATAATGGCCTCCAACTCTATCTGTGACCCTGCAAAGGACATGATCTCATTCTTTTTTATGGGTGTGAAGTATTCCACGGTGTATATGTACAGCAACACCCCTGAACTTAACTTAAAAATTTAAAATTTAAAAAGGAAAAGCTGAGTTAAGCTGTGCTATCTTTACAATCTTTGCAACTCTTCTGTAAATCTAAAATTATATCAAAATAAAAGCTGGAAACTATCATTCTCAGCAAACTGACACAAGAACAGAAAACAAAACACCACGTTTTCACTCATAAGTGGGTGTTGAACAATGAGAACCTATGAACACAGGGAGGGGAATATCACACGCTGGGGCCTATTGGGGGGGCTAAGGAAGGAATAGCAAGGGGTGGGGGATTGGGGAGGTATAACATTGAGGCATGGTGTTAAGGAAAACCAAGTCCACAAGGGGCATGGTTTCAAAGGCAGGAATTTTCCAGTGCCATGCCTCCATCCACGTGCCCATCCAGAACGTAAAGTTCTTTGTCTGACTTTCTTGGGAGTGGGCTATGTAGAAATTCCAGGTGAGCTTCTTTGTTCCAAAAAGCCGGCCGAAAACTCTGGGAGGCAGGGGCTATTATTGTGTGCTGGGCAGCCAATTTAATATCAAAGTCAAAGATCAATCACGCCAGAGGAAGTTTGAAAGAACTCCTTTCATTGGACGAGAACAAGAATGGGGCGGGAATAACTCCAAGGTTAAAAACCCACTACTCCTTACCTATATGGATTCCTCCTTTGGATCCCCTCCCACGGCAGTGTGGGAGCTCTCTCTACTTCTCTCTCTTTCTCTTTCTCTCTGCCTAATAAATCACTCTCTGCTGAACTCTTCGGGTCTGTGATATTTATTCCAAAGGTAAACTCACCCTGCCTCAAGGGCCCCTTCCCCCATTCCTGGGGCAAGAGAGGTCAAGAACCTGGGCACCTTGGGGGAAAACAACAGATTGGAGAACTGGAAGCGTCTTTGGGACGCCCCCGCAGCTCTGCTCCCGTCCCCCGATTACATCTTTGGCAAGCACCCGGAGGGAGCTAAGCCCTTGTGCCCCGCCCTGGTCACAACTTTGGCAAACATGGGGAGGGAGCTCAGCCCCTGCGCCCTGCGCTGCTTACACCTTTAGGAGAAATACCTAATGTAGGTGACCCGGGGGATGGATGTAGCAAACAACCATGGCATGTGTATACCTATGTAACAATCCTGCACCATCTGCACCTGTACCCCAGAACTTAAAGTATAATTTAAAAAAAAGAAAAAAAGTTTAAAATGTATTTTTAAAAAAGAAATGGAAGTCTAACTTGGGAAAGCATTATGACAATTCTAGCTGTGAACATTTAACACACATCTAATGCCCACTTTGAGCAGTGGAGATTTGCCTATGAAAATTCCACTGTTTGATATGCAGTGGGGTATACAGCAATTTCCAAGACAGTCTTGCTGGATAGAGCCTTCTTCCAGCCATTGCAAGTTACCCTGATCCTCAATTGTCACATCCTATACCTGAAACAGAGTAGATTTATCTGAAGTATTGTATAATCCATGATTGACTTTAATATGTCTTAACATGTCTACAATTATGCATATTACCAGAAAGAAGAAAGAGAGAAAGAGGGAGGGAGGAAGGAAGGAAAGAAAGAAGGAGAAGGAAAAATTTTTTCTAAGCATATACTACAATGCTCAATTCTTTATGGATAGTGGGATGCAGAGTTAGAATAGTTCCCTTTATAAAAGATAACTCATTTTAGCTCCATTCCCTTCCTGGAGATAGAAAAGTAAGTTTGGTAGTGAATAGGCCAGTTAGTACCTTATATCCAGGCTGGTCAGATCTGGGACTGTTGAGACAGATTCTTGTGCACAGAATCACACAAATCAGAGATTCAGAAAACATGAGAGTAATGAAAGCTAAGGCCCAAATGTGAAATATATAAGGGTTAGTCAGATTTTAATTACTTTAACTAAAAATGTATTTTGTGTGTGTGTGTGATTCACAAAGGCTGGAATGTTTATTTTGGCCCTTTACAGAAAAAGTTTGCTATTGTCTTAAAAAATTTTATAGAAAAATGTATTTTTTTTAAGAGACAGGGTCTCCCTCCATCACCCAGGATGGAATAAAGCAGCATGATCATAACTCACTGCAGCCTCGAATTTATGATTCTATGCAATCCTCCCACCTCAACCTCCTGAGTAGGTGGAATAGCTGAGACTACAGGTACATGCCACCATTCCTATCTTTTTCTTTTTTTTCTTTTCTTTACTTTTTTTTTTTTGTTTTTGCAGAGACAGGATTTCACTACATTGCCCAGGCTGATCTCGAACTCCTGACCTCCAGTAATCCTCACACCTTGGCCCTCTAAATTGCAGGGATTATAGGAATGAGCTACCATGCCAGGCCCCAAAAATGTATTTTTTTAATTAAAAGTCACTTCAGTTCAATATGTGTACTTGCTTTAAACCCTACTTTCAATCTAAATTGCTTCTTTGATTTTAATTGAGTTAAGGTCTAGAGGTACCCTCCTACCTGATGCAGACACACCCTGATTTCCGGGACTTACATATTTCATAAATCCTTATCAATAATTTTATAAATTAATTAGGCACAAGCAGATGATTGTAAAGTTTTCATAAAATTTGTAGATGAAAAATAATTTGTGTTTATAAGATTATCACAGGAACTTTAGAGACAGTAGTTGCTGATGACAGACTAGAGCAGGAGAAAGGGTTCCTGAGACACGGATGGTACAATTATGCTGACAGTTATGAAGGCTCCAATTTTCCCTACTTTAACCACAAACTATGAAAACTGACATTTTATCAATATTCCCTAACATTATTCTTGCATTTACAGCACAGTGTTATTTTAAATTCTTTAATAACTCCAATATCCAGACAAAGTTTACTTATGTAAATCTACCCATTCATTACCATTTTTTCATATTTACATACTTTAAACAGTCAATGACTTGGAATCACTTTTTTGTTTTTACATAGAAACATTTGAAACATTTAAAAAGAAATAGAATACAAAATATTCAGATGAGCGAACTTAGCAGCCAGGGAACAGTTGAATAGTGATGATTGTTCCCAGAAACTGAGAAAGTTGAAAATTATTGCTGGTTGATCATGAATTTATGAACATGTAATAAACATCCCAGAAAATCCAGTGGCCACTGGATTATAAACTTGAAATTAAAGGAAAATAAATAATCTGTCTGTTAATAAAAACTGCACTCATGAAAAACGGCCTCTTTTTGGTAAGACTACTCACAATTTTGGCTTCTGAGAGTGAAAAATAATGTGGATAGTGTGTCTGAGACAGTCTTCCTACCTGACCTTACTGTGAAGGCCACTCAGCTAATTGCCCTCTATCACTCAAAGCACTCCCAGACCACTGTTAACCGCACAGTTATGCCTGAACTCTGCAGACACCACCCACATGAAGGCATCTACTTCTTGGTACGGTGAGTGGGCACAAGATGAGGTCTTAGATTAGGAGCAATTTCATGATTTTTGCTAGTTTTCCAATGCTGAGAATATTAGAACAATGACAGGTAACACGTACTGAATGCTATATCTGGAATGTTTCATTTGATCCCACAATAATCCTTTGAAGCAGTTGCTGAGGGAGCTGTGAGAAAACTCAGATGCGGACAGAATACACAGGCTGCACAAACTACCTTGTTTAAGCAGTGCTAATGTCATCATCCTGGGGCATGCAATTGTCTCCGATGCGAGAGGATTAGCCTGGTAGTGAAGCTTACCAATATCCCTCCTCACCCTTTCCATTTTGGAACCACTTTTCCTCTTACTTTTGTTCTCTGCATACAGTAGAGAAAGTCCCTCCCTTGGAAATAACCTGTTCCTTCAGGGTTAGGATGTTCTATCACATTAATCTACACTAAACTCTAAACAAATAAGAGAGTGGTGATTCAGTTTTTCTCCCTCACAAGCAATTATCTCTTTTCTTCATAAAAAACATGTTTCCCATTTCTTCTATGGCTTTTCAAATATATTTTGCTGTAAAGTATGTATAGTAGACCACCAATTGTGTAAAGCAAAGTAATATGCATGCTTGTATAGTCTTGTATACTTTTTCTTAACAAAGTGTTTCAGAAATTGATCCATGTTAGCATATAAAGAAATGGCACATTCTTTTTAGTAGTTACAAAATACTGCTCTATATAGATATATTGTAATTTATTTAAACAGAGTATACGACACTTTTCTGAGGGTTTTTTGTTTTGTTTTGTTTTTATGAGTCTCACTCTGTCTCTCAGGCTGGAGTGCAATGGCGCAATCTCGGCTCACTGCAACCTCCGCCTCCCGAGTTCAAGCAATTCTCCTCCTTCAGCCTTCCGAGTAGTTGGGATTACAGGCACCCACCACCATACCCAGCTAATTTTTGTATTTTTAGTATAGACGGAGTTCCACTATGTTGCCCAGGCTGGTCGTGAACTCCTGACCTCAGGTGATCCTCCGTCTCGGTCTCCCGAAGTGCTGGGATTACAGGCATGAGCCACCGCACCCGGCCCACTTTACTGGTTTTATTTAAAACTTAGCACTCCATCAAAGCTGAGAATAAGAGCAATCATCTTCCTTTATCTCTAATTGAAGCTGATCAGAGTGGAAGGGTCAAGAATGTACCATATACTCTACAGGAAATACTCCTGCTCAAATTTTCTGTCTCTGGAATACCTTAAGCCAAGTTATTGTTGATTATTAAAGCTTCTTTTATACACATACTAAAATATTTACCATTTAGAGTTTTATAATTTTATTGGGTTTTAAAATATTAAAAATTTAAATGTAACACAATTAAAGGTTCAGAGAGAAGTCTAAAACACTCTTGTAGAAAACCTTGTCTTCTTCTTCTTTTCTTGTTTTCTTACTGTTAGTATACACGGATGCTCTTCTTCAAAGTAACAAAAAAAAGTTACCTTTTAAAAAGTAAATGCTTAGGTTTTAGTGCTTGACCAACTAATTAACATAAGTGTCAAAATTATTCACACATTTAGCAGAACTCTTTTTGTAACTACCATTCTTTGGAGCAGCAATGAAACTCCAAAACTGTAATGAGGGAAGACATGTATCTTTTCAATAGTGTCACATTTCTAAACCAACTGTTATATCACTGAAGGTAAGCATCAATAAGTCGGCATCATTTCTCCTGCTTCATGATCTTTGGCATAATCATAATATACAGAATGTCTGGTGTGGAACAATGGCTGCAGATAAAGGTGAGGATCAACAGTCAAGCAGGAATTACATGCAGAAGTCACTACAAGCCATATTTAGGCACTATATATAGACCTCATCCTAAAATTAGCAGTAAGCCACTGACATATTCAATTTAGAGATTAAAATGGCCAAATAACAGGGGCCTTAACATTTAAGAAATTATTCATAACTTATACTTTGAATTAAATACATAATTATGCATATAGATACATATATACATATATTTGTGATGTATTTATTAAATGCAGTCTTCTTCATTTCTTTTTTGTTTGCTTCATTCTTCCACATCTTCTCACCCTTCCCCCCATATCAACTAGCTCCCTGGAATGTCAATGATTTTGAAAATATGATACATGTTCTGTATTTTTCTCCATGCTCCTTTGCAGCTCACCATGGCCCCCAAACATCACTTTGTGTTCTTGGTAAGTAGACTAGATTGCAAGGCTAATCAGTTTTCTCACACTGAGCAGTTTTTCTCTTGCCACGGTTGTAACAACATAGGTCAAGGAGATGACAGTTTGACAGCCTATTACAACTTGACTACCTATTGCGTAACTCCTTGTTCCCAGCGGGAGGGGGACTAGCTTCTTTGTTGCATACTACAGTTTTTTGTTTACTCAAAAAGTACAGGACCCTTGGCTCTACTGTTCCATTCTATAATGCAACCCTCTGCTTCTGCAGATGTCAGGTGGCTTTCCATGTCACCCCTGTAAGACTCCAGGACAAAGGGAACTATTACAAATATGAAAATGATCATTCTGTTTGATGTGCCATGAGTAATAAAGCTCTTAGTTTCTGAACCAGGAGTCTCATGTTTTCTATCAATATCCATAAAACATAAGAAGACTAACTTGTTAGTTTGAAAATAGAGTAAAATCTCAGACCCTTTGCAGTATTGATATTCATATAATTCAAATATGCATATTAGATTTAAATAGAGAACTTTTTTGTTACTTTATGTTTTACAAAAATGGATGACATTATATTTATCTTCTCTCCTGTTGCTTTTCTTACTCAAAAATGCCTTATAGAAAAGCATCCCAGTCAACCTGCATTAATACAGTTCATTTTTAGTTGCTACATTTTATTATTTGATGTACACACAATGAAATAAATACATTTCCCCTGTATAATGCCACCAGGAGCATTATCACAATAAAATTCATGTATATGTAATTTTAATTAACGGTGCTTTGCTTTCTAAAGTTTCTGAGAATTACAGAAGAGCTGGATCAAAGGATGTATTTATTTTTAATGTCAATGGCTATTGCCAGATTGCTTTCCCCACAAAACTATAAAACCTCACTTTTTTATCTGCAATGTGTACATCTACAGCTTTCTCTTTAATTTTTGATTCTTCCTTGGGATAACCTGATATCTCAATATTCATTCCTCAACAAATACTGAACTATATAGTGTCGTTTTTATGCTTGTTGCCATTTCAATTTGCAATATTGTAAAATGTTTTCTATCATTTTCCTATTTTATTTTTTTTTTTTTTTAGACAGAGTCTTGCTCTATCGCCCAGGCTAGGGTGCAGTGGCACAATCTCCACTCACTGCAACCTGCACCTCCCAGGTTCAAGCAATTCTCCTGCTCAGCCTCCTGAGTAGCTGAGATCATAGGCACGTGCCACCACACCTGGCTGATTTTTGTATTTTTAGTAGAGATGGGGTTTCACCATGTTGACCAGACTGGTCTCGAACTCCTTACCTCATGATCCTCCCACCTCGGACTCGCAAAGTGCTCGGATTACAGGCGTGAGCCACCACACTGGGCCTATTTTCTATACTGTTTTTGTCCATCTGTAAATATTGATATTAGGCCTTAGCCTATCAATTCTATTACAAATATTTCTACAATTAAATATTTCTACAATTACCATCTTGTTATTGACTTTATTTCTAATATATTGTGAAAAGAAATAGTTTTCAAATTTCCTGTGGTCACTAATGACTATTTTTTAAAATGTATACTGAGTTTACAGTCTTGATTAAGACTATTTTGTTAAACCTTAGATTGTATAAACACACTCCTTCCTTGATATTCTTGCAAAGTTCTTACTTTTTATTTTTTATATTTATGTCTTTAATTCATCTAGAATTCATTTTTGTGTAAAAGATAAAATAGATTCCAATTTTATTTCTTCCAGGTAGATAGATAATAATACCAGATATGTTTTTAAAATAATTTCTTCCTTCTCATTGACTACCTCATTTTATACATAAAATTTTTATTTTTATGAGATTTGTTTACAAAATATTTTTTCTATTCCTATAGTCTTTTTGTCTGTTTCTCTATACCAATGTCATATTGATTTGTGTTTAGTGGTTTTCAGTTTTGATATTCTGATATCTGGAAAGTCAAGATCCTTTCCTTGGTCCTTTTGCATACTCTCTTAAGCTCTTTCAGACAATAAACAATATTATTTTATACATTTCCTCCTCCCAATGAAACACTTTGGGATTCTAACTATAACTTAATTTATTAATTTTAGAAGCAGTGACTTCATAATGATATTAAATCTTCCTAAGACACATCAGGCCTTCTCATTTATTCAATCTTGCTTTTGGTCTTTTAATAAAATTTCATGTTTTTATATCATGAAATATTTCCATTCCAAACATATATTAGAATAATAAAAATCATTTACAATATACCTTTTCCAGAGATTAAACAAGGATTCTCTCACTTGAGAAAATATATTATATACAACTCCCAGTTATTTTGATGAGTTCCCCTGATATAAATCGCTTAATTCCGTCCTATGAAGTATTCTCTACTACTTCATTTCATTTGACTTGTTTAATAGTGATTGTATTTAGCCAGTGTCCTCTAAAAACTATTTTCAGGTAAAATTCTATTTAATTTTTAAACTCATTTCTAATCAATATATCTGCATCAGTTGTTTCCTCTTGATATATTGTGCTATAAAACACCAAATAAATAACAAAGAAACATGGTACACTCAAATAAAGGAATTAATAATTTAAGATCCTGATTGATTCAGGTTTAATCATTTCATACTACTTTCTGTTCCTACAGACCCCTAAAGGCTTCCATGTCTCTCTGCCTCCTTTCTTCACCTCCCTATATTGAAATTTCAGATGATTTAAACTCTATATGTGGGGTTATTTTTTGGTCTTTAGAAAAAATAAATAGAGTCAAAAATCTAATAATTGTAATAATATTCATTCAATAGACATTTGTTTATTTTATTTACAATGCTCAGTGCTGCGCATTAGTCCAAACAGAGAAATGCACATTTAAAGATGAACAGCATATGGTTCCTTGTGTCAGGAAGCTTACATTCTAATAGACTATTCTAATCTGAAAAATTACTCTAGGAAGTTACATTTTAGTAACATATAGTAACCAGGAAATCAGGCAAGTGTTACCAAAACAATGACAGGGAGGGGTGACACAGCTTGGGTTGAGAATAAAATGAAGACTAACAAGGAGGAAAATAATCTCAAAAATTAAAAAAAGAAAAGTGAATCCTACAATATATAACGACATGCAGGTATACAGAATACATTTTGAAAATAAATTTTAAATTTCTGATATTATTGTTTTGTTTCTACTTAAAACTGTAGTACGGATCATATAATTTCACGGTACAATTATCTTTCTTTCAAGTGGCTCTGAAAAGTTCTCTACATGTAATGTTCAGAACAGCAGCAGCAAGATCACTTGGAAACTTGTTAGAAATGCAAATTCTTATATTTATTTCACTAAAATCCTTCCTGTATTTCTATTTATAACTATTTATAAATAGATGATAATTCTTCCCAATACACCTCAAATCTTAGCAAGGAAATCGTTTAAAAACAGAAGGTTATCCAGGAAAATGACAGTTCCATATTTCACAAATAAGTATATGCAAATTCAGTGAAACTGGCAGTGATTTAGTAAATATTACTAGTTTAACCTGAATTTAATCATTCTCAAAATATTTAAAAACCCTTGATTAATCTAATCACTAAATCAGAGATGTAAATAATTTGCAGTTCATCAACTTAAAGTCTCGGATTTCTGAGACCACAGGAAGTATCCATTTATCTTTCTGAGTGTTAAATTTTTAAAATAGTATTTCTACTTCATTTCAGTTTTATATTTAAATAAATGTGTGAGCATAAACAATATGTGGTATTAAAAGGCAAATGTACTTAATTAAAACAAAAGATGGAGTATGACACACCCAAAAATGGGAATTAGTGGTTGGTTTTATATAAGTTAGTATGTTGTTTTATTTACTTTAAAATATATTTGTCCTCAAACTATAACAGCAAAAGAACAAACATAGCTATCTCCACTTTTGTTTAAGGGGTCTTTACCTGTTACTATACATAGGCAAGGATAATTTTAGAGCACTGAGATACTACGCAAAAACACCAATGTACTTTTTTAAAACTAACCCTGGAATTAAAGGATAAGTATGTAAACAACTACGTTTTGTTAAAGATTTATAGGAACATTATGACCTGATCAAGGGCAAAATAATTTCCAGCCTCCTTAGACCCTTGCTGGTGCCCAGATGTCTGTGATCATTAGTCACCTCTTCATCCCAACTCCCTTCTCTTCCCCCTACCCTTAACATAAAAAGAGCCTGATATTTGTTACTGACTTATTTTAGGATGCAAGCCTACCATCTTCTTGGTTTGCTGGCTTTCCAAATAAACCTGATGTTTCTCCCACCAACTCATGTCTCCCATGCTTGGCTTTTGAGCATTGAGCCTCTGAATCTGGGTTTGGTTACAGTTTTATGGCACCCAGTGTGGGGCTGTGTGCCTTGGGTGTCCTAGCCTGCCTGATTTCCAATGGATGGAGCAATCAGCCACAGCAATGTCGCAGGAATTACCTATTCACACTATTAGGCAGATCAACAACCACTCACAAGTACCAGCTGCTAATGGCTAGCTGACACCATGACTGGAATTCCAGAGACGTCCCAGCAGCTGCCAATAATGCTTTTGTCTCAGAGATTCTCCCTTCTTCCTTCTGCATGGTATCAGCTGCCTATAAAGCTTTGTTGGTGACAGGAAAAGCAGTGTCGACAGGCTCCTGCACTGGGTAAGTCACTCCAACATGTGCAACCAGGAACTACCTTCCCTTCCATGTGGGCTATTCCTCAGAATTTGCTGCTCACTTTGTTTTTCTATTTGATTGGGGTTCTCTGTTGGAGAGAGGAAGAGTTGTTGGACTTTTACCCAATCTGAGAGCCAGGTCCTTTGAATTCGTCTGTTGGTTTGGGGGGCCCTGGGCTTACAGTTCAAAGGCACGCCAGGTTTTCTGGGACTTCAGCAGGTTACATATTATGGCCAGTTTTGTGCACATTTTAAAACTAATGGGAAAATTACAGTAAGAAAAATTCAGAAATTGTCAATCTACAACTATAAAGTTAAGTAGAGTTTTCTAAAATTCTATTTTTCTCTTTTCTTCTAAAATTCTATTTTTCTCTTTTCTGCCTACTTTAAATCTGCTGTTATTAAGCTACTGATGTTGACATAAAACTCACAAATTTAAGGTTACTTGGAGATTTTGGTTTTCTTATAGTGTTCAGCGAGTTCTAGCTAAAATGGAAACATTAAAAACTCACTTAACTGCTCTGCCCAGTAACGCGAATAGGTCAGTCCTGGGATGCTACCACAGCTAACTGCTCCATTACTGTTGGAAATGGGGCAAGCTAGAACATCCAAGACACACAGTCCCATGCTGGGCACTCTCAAATTGTAACCAAAACCAGGTCTGGCTGCTTGCCACTCAAAAGCCAAATACGAGACAAGGGTTGGTAAGAGAAAAGCAGGTTTGTTGGGAGAGCCAGCAAACTGAGAAGATGATGGACTTGTGTCCTAAAATACTATCTGAAGTCAGTACAAATTTCAGGCTCTTCTTATGTTAAGGGACGGCAGAAGAAAACAGGGTTGGGACCAAGAGGTGACTGATAATCACAGATATCTGAGGATCTGAGGAGGCTGGAAACTTCTTTGGCGTTGATCAGGTCACAGGGTCTCATAAATCTCTAAGAAAACATAGTTGTTTATGTACTTACCGTTTCATGCCAGAATTAGTTTTTATAAACTACATTATTGTTTTTTGCATATTATCTTAGTCTCTAAAATTATTCTTGTCTATGTCCAGAAATGGGTAAAACCCCTTAAACAAAAATGAAGTTAGTTATGCTTGCTTTTTTGCTGTTTCACTGTTAACAAATCTAACTCAACACTAGATCTATAGAGCTACTCTAATGGTACTTGTAAGGTAGTACTGTTATTAATCAGCTTGTCAGAAAATATTTTATAATTATAGTGAACTCAAAAAATAAATTGTTCAAACCATTGTTAAATCAATCAAAAAATAAATCATTGTTATTTAAGAAATATATCAACACTTTTTCAGGTTGGTGAATTTTTTCTTTTGACACAGCCATTATTATTGTGCTAGGAAATTTTAATTTGTAAATTCTAAATATATTTTTTTTCCTCCTTCATCCATTTTGTCCATCATCTGCTTGAGGGTTACAAATTGTTTTCTTTCCCTCTTCTTTTCTTTTGTTTCTATATTCAACTTCACAGTGCTAAGCGGAGCAATAGAACTTTGAACTCTTACTATTTAACAGTTTCTTATAAGTTGTTTAAACACCCTAGTTATTTCACATATGAAAGATATTGCAGTTAAGCTACCAAAAATATTGAAAGATTGCAAAGCCTGACTTTGAAGTGATATTCTAATGTGACCTCCCTCCAAAAGACCAGACGATTTTCTACTAAGGCTGCATTACATTACAACTGGAGCACAAGGTGTAATTAATCGGTATTCTATTTATAAGAAATGAAAGTTTCCAATCATTACAACTGGAGTACAAGGTGTAATGAATCTGTATTTTATTTATAAGAAATGAAAATTTTTGACTTAGAAGAAAAAAATCTCTTTCAATTGAATTTACTTCCATAGCAAGCATAGCTTAAATTAAAAATGTAACATTTTCCTATTTAGAGTTGACCTTTGCTAGTGAATCACATATAAGATTCTCCTGATATATTTGAAATAATGAGTTTTGAAAGAAAAAAAGGAAGATGGAACTAAAAATAAAAGGCAATTTTATTCTTACCAATATAAAAATATTAACTGCTTATAATATAGTAAAGAAATATATATGTAAAAAGTACAATCTTGAATCAAAAAAGTTGGCTTAAAAGTAAGAGAGAGTGAATCAGGAAAACATTAGAGAACATTTCAAAAACCTAAAAATTGTAAAACTCCAGCTGTCTAGAGTTCTTTGAATAACATTATTTTGCATAGTCAGATTTTATAGACATGATGTTTTACATCTAAAAGTTAAAAGGCAAAATTTTGGTTTGTAAATGTTTCTAAATGTTATCTAAATCCTTAAATGAAAATTTCTGCTGAGAGTATAAGTCTGCATCCAGATGATAAAACATCATTATTGGGAACATCTGCTATTTCACTATCTGTAAATCAAAGGTGCATAAGACTGGCCCATTTTAAATGTCTCCAGACTTTGTACTTTGTGATCATACAGCTACTTTTCAAAATTATGTGGTTTCCTCCATTGTAGATAAACTCCTCTCTTACTTCAACGTTACTTCTCACTGTGCTTCCACGTGCATCACTCTAGAGTTTATTTTGTTCTTTCTAGTCTATAGAAGACATGTTAATATTGTGTGCAAAAGAAAATTAAATATCTTCTGAAAGAAGACCTAATGAAACAAGTTGTCATTAACTTAGGTGGAGTTTCTTTGGCAGGAGGCTTTTTTTGTTTACCTCCTGATGGTAGGTAGAACTTATATTCAGGATAGATAATATTGTTTGCTGGTGAATTCCAAATGGTTCAAATGTTATCATTTGAGGAGAATACAATTAACATCAGGGAAATAATATATTTAGATTCAGACTCTTAGTGTCTGAATCTAAACCAATTTGTGTAACAAACCCTTTAATTTAAAGAATTCACTATACCAGTGTTTTTAAAGACATGTTATCATACATTCCTTAAAGAAGCCATAATAAAATAATCTTATTTAAATTTTTACAATTTGTGCAATTCCTATTAAGAGAGATTTAAAAAACAACAAACTGTTCCAGTGTGTTGAAAACTTCAGAATCTTAGAATCACAGAGTTTTAGACCTGGAAACTTTCAAGATAATCTTTCTGATCTTTTCCTTTATATATGATAGCCTGATGAATAGATCAATTGTGCCGGTTTATAGTAGAACAAAAAGAAGTGGAAGTCAGTAAGCGCACATTCAGGTTTTTACTATTCCTACTACTAAAG
Source organism: Ateles fusciceps (assembly GCA_036589455.1). Lineage (NCBI taxonomy): Eukaryota > Metazoa > Chordata > Mammalia > Primates > Atelidae > Ateles > Ateles fusciceps. The sequence goes on from JAZHEH010002836.1 coordinate 1,393,655, forward strand.
CATGCATTTATTAATTCTCAACAAAATAATTCTCATGTATGTCAGCTGTCAATTCTTACACAAGACCACCAAAAAACTGTTGATCAAGTAAAGCTGAATGATGAAAAATACTTCAGCAGGAAATAATATCAATTTGACAGTTTAAATAATCTCTCAAAGGTGGAGAGGTTAGGGAAGAAAAGAAAGTTTTAGAGTTCGTGCTCACGTGATATAAGGCAGGTCTTCAAGAGGACAACTATCAGAATTGGCAAAAGGGGGAACTAGTTAGAATTGGCCAAGTTAATGCCCTCATAGTTTGGAATTTGAAATGAAAGTTTTAAAGTAAGTCTTAATAAATTAATTAATACCCTGATAAGTGACGTTTGTTCAGATGAGCAAACTAATGTTCTTACTAGTTATTTGCCCAGATAAGAAAACTATTTGCCCAGAAAAATTACTTCGCAAAAATTTTTCTGAAGCAAACAACCAAGATGTTTATTGATGTAGAGTCTTACTTAAAATGTCCTGGCTCAAGGTAAAGTAATGTTGACACAGGTGGTCTCAGATTATTTTCTGATGTTTGGTCTGATCTCAGGCACATCACTTAATCAGTTAGTGTTTCATTTTTCTCATTAGCAAAATGAAGCTAAAGCTATTACTAAGCAATCAGAACATCTCTCATTCTTTATCAGTCAGCCATTGCTACAAAAACATGGTCTTACAAACCACTCCAAAATTCGGGGCAGACAACATATACATATGTGACTCAGCTAGGGTTCCGCTGATTTAGGCTAGGTTCAGCTGGCCTTGACTCCAGACTTTGAGTTGAATCCAAGTATTTTCCATGTGTCTTTCATCATCCTTGGACAAGGCTACAGAAATCATGTTCTTTTTAACCACTGAAGCCTATTTCAGGCCTCTGCACATGTCACACCTACTAAAATCCACATCAACCAAAGTAAAATTCAAAAATCAAGTTCAAAAATCACTTGCCATGAGGCCATCTCAAGGGCTGAAGAATTGGGGCCCAGTAATTCAATGTACCTCAAACCTTTGGAAAACACTCTTAAGTTTAGCCTTCAGCCAGCCTGAGAAATATAAGAAGACTGACTAAGGCAATATGGTTTGGAAAATTAGAAAGACTCCATGCTGACATAGAAAAGTGCTTAACTACAGTTAACATGAATAGTTTCTCCCTGACATCATTCATTATATCATTTCCACAAATCAGTTTCCTGTCCGTCAGAACTAATGAAAATTTTGGCATTGTGCCAATCAAGGAAAACAGAAAATACTGAAATTCTGATTTCGTATGAGATTGCTTCCATGTTAAATTACTTAAATGTACTCAATAAATCTATCAGTTTATAATGAATATGTAAGACTCTGACAGAGTTTAACAGAACTTTTTCTATGAGATAAAACTGCTCCAGTGCCCTCTGATTATTCAAGTAGCCCCAAAAGAGCGATCACTGCTCAAGCTATATCCTTCCCTCTTTATTTCTAAGTTCTCAATTGCTGTTTTCAAAATGACAATGTCCTTTTGCTCCCATGACCATACACTATGTTTTTGCTACAACTACTATAAAAAAACTAATGAGTACAGGGTGAATTATAAAATACAAAATAACTATTTAAAATTCACATTAAAGTAATTATTCAAGTAAAAGATATCAGTGCACAATTATAGTTTAATTTTTATTTTTAAAGAAGGCAATCTTGAAATGGTGTTGGCCATAAGTCCAAATGTCAGCCTAAAAAGGATGAGGGTCAATATTATACTTACAGTCTACCTGTAGTTAATTCACAGAACAAACATAACTCATGACCTAGTGACAAAGCACCTCCAGCTTTCTTTTTTTGTTTTTGAGCCAGAGTCTTTCTCTGTTGCCCAGGCTGGAGTGCAGTGGTGAGATCTTGGCCCACTGCAACAGAGGTTCAAGCAGTTCTCCTGCCTTAGCCTCCTGAGTAGCTGGGATTACAGGCATGTACCACCACACTCAGCTAATTTTTATATCTTTAGTGGAGATGGGGTTTCACATGTTGGCCAGGCTAGTCTCAAACTCCTGACCCCCCAAAGTGCTGGATTACAGGCGTGAGCCATCGTGCTGCCCAGCCACACCTTCAGCTTTCATGACAATGGCAGAAATTTATTAACCCCACTTAATGAATAAATACAAAGAATAGATTGAAGAATAAGCAATATTGCTGAGATACAATCTCATATTTAAAAAAATAACTCTTCTGAAGTGACATTTAAACTCTAAAACGTTTGATGGAATTTGTTAGCTCTATAAAACAATAACATCATTATTTCCACATTGTACCAGAAACTTATAAAAATTACTCATATCAAATGTGAATACAGAAAAGGATATACGTCATGACTATTTTATATACTCTTCACAAGTTACTATTTTTAAACCTTATACAATATTTCTATTAAATGTTAATAATACTAATAAGGAAATACCCCCTCATATCTGTTAGGACCAAAAACAAAAAAGATTCTGGAAAGGATGTGAAGAAATTTGAAACTTGTACAGTGTTGGTGGGAATTAAAATGGTGTAGCCTGACATAGACAAATAGTGGATGACCTGCCTCATAAGTGGGATCTAAAAAAGGTAGAACTCATAATGGCAGACAGCAGAAGGATGATTACCAGAAACAGGGAATGGGAAAAATGGGGAGACGCTGGTCAAAGGCACAAACTTTCAGTCTTAAGATGAATAAGTTCTGGAAACCTAAATATAGTATGGTGACCTTAGTATAGTATAGTTAATAATAATGCATTTTATACCTGAAATGTCCAAAGAGAGTAGATTTTAAGCAGTCTCACCACAAAAAAGGGAACTACGTGAGATGATAATGTCAAATAGCTTGATTATAGTAATTATTTCACAATGTATATCAAAACATCATTTTGTACAAATTAAATATATACCATTTTAATTTTCAATTGTACCTCAATAAAGCTGGGGAAAAAAAGAAATTACTCCAGAGTTACCTGGTATGTCATCAACAACTATATTTCTGAGTAATACTCAACTTTACACATGTCTAGTTATATGTAACACACTTTATGAACTAACTATGCGTGAAACTTTCCTTTATGTAAATACTCAGGTTACAGAGTATTGCTGTTTTTAAAACTACAACATCCTTTTGCTCCCATGAGCATAACTATAACTACTATAAAATTACTAAATTTATGCAACTAACTAAAATCAGGCCCATATCTACCTCTTGTACACTTGATAATAAAATGAACAGAGAGATACTGTAGCTCGCAAAAATTAAGGATATTTACTGACTTTGTAATTCCCAGTAGCCTCCTGGAACTGGTTTCTGCAATGCCTCTATTCTTGCTGAAAGGAATAATCTTCCATGGAAGCTTAGATGAACAAGGCCCTTTTTCTTCTAATCATAGTAGCTTCTTGGTTCCCTATCAACCCAGTCCCTTCCAGTACCATAACAACCTATTTTCAGGCAGTGTCATTACCAGGTGAGGCAGAATTGCAGCGTTTGGTGTTTTATGTTCTACAGCAATTAGGCTGTAAAAACTCTAGATGCATCACAGCCCCAGATTGTTTGTGTCTGAGTGTGCCGTTACAATTCCATGGCTTCCCCCAGCTGTCGGTAACATCACAACAAAATCCTAAATTACATAACTCTCACAGAGCGGCTGAGGATAAAAAGATCTCCGTCAACTTATTCTCATAAACATCAACTAGGGTGTAAAAAAAAAAAAGAAAAATCTCCTCAAGTGAATGTTTTGATCGAGTGAGACCACGAAAATTATAGGTTACAGGGGTAAGTATTCTTCAGCATAAAGGCATGGAGAAACAAAGAGAAACAATTCCATACAACTATAAAATAGCCTGATTATGCAAGTCAATTATCAAATGCAACTCGTCCTATTCTGTTTGAATATCAGGCTACACTAAATCTGCTTGAACAATATGCTTCCCTCATATAAATAATACTTTTTAAATATTAACATGATTTGGAAATAATGGTAATAATGGCACCACTAGTAAAAGCAAACCCTATGAAGTACAGAGTTCACCTCAGCTTTACAGATGAGGAAACTTCACAGAGAGGTTAAGAACTTTGCTAAGGACATAAATCTACCAAGTAATGGTGCTGATATTAGATGAGATCAGGCACATTCGGGGTGGTATGGCTGGAAACAGTGCTGGGATTAGAAACCCTAGAGTTGACTCCAAACTATATGCTTCTTAGTTTGCATCTACAAGGGGTCCAATAATCCCAGTGACAAGAGCTTCAACCTTCATCTGTCCTAGAGAATGTCCTTGGCTAATGATAACTCTCTTGATTTGATGTATTGAATTATTTCTGTGTATTGGACATCCGTATGGATTAGATTCATCATACCCTATAAATTAGACAGTAATTTCTTCCATTGTACAGATTAGAAAATAGAGGTATGAAGAAAGCAAGAAATTTTCCTGTGATTCTTTTTTTTTTCCCCTAATTTGGAATATCTTTTTATTCACAGAAGTATTAGAAAGTAAAAAAAATCATGTCAGGTTTCTCAGGACTTAAACAATTTTGAAAAATAACCCAAACTTTTCCCCTTCCATGTGTAACTAATATAAATTACCTCTTAGAAATAGAATGGCCATTTTTAAAAAATACTTCAAGTTCTGGGATATATGTGCAGAATGTGCAGATTTGTTACCTAGGTATATATGTGCCATGGTGGTTTGCTGCACCCATCAACTCGTCATCTTCAGTAGGTATTTATCCTAATTCTATCCCTCCCCTTATACCCTGCCCCTCAACAGGCCCTGGTGTGTGATGTTCCCCTCCCCTGTGCCCATATGTTCTCATTGTTCAACTCCCATTTATGAGTGAGAACATGCAGTGTTTGGTTTTCTGTTCCTGTGTTAGTTTGCTGAGAATGTTGGTTTCCAGCTTCATCCATGTCCCCTGCAAATGACATGAACTCATTCTTTTTTATGGCTTCATAGTATTCCATGGTGTATATGTGCCATATTTTCTTTATCCAGTCTAACACTGATAGGCATTTGGGTTGGTCCATGTCTTTGCTATTGTGAATAGTGCCACAATAAACATACATGTGCATGTGTCTTTAAAGTAGAATAATTTATAATCCTTTGGGTATATACCTAGTAATGGGATTGCTGGGTCAAATGGTATTTTTAGTTCTAGATCCTTGATGAATCACCACACCGTCTTCCACAATGGCTGAACTAATTTATACTCCCACCAACAGTGTAAAAGCATTCCTATACTCCACATCCTCTCCTGCATATGTTGCTTGCTAACTTTTTAATGATCGCCATTCTAACTGGCATTGAGATGGCATCTCAATGTGGTTTTGATTTACATTTCTCTAATGACCAGTGATGATGAGCATATTTTTCATGTTTGTTGGCCATATAAATGTCTTCTTTTGAAAAGTGTCTGTTCATATCCTTCACCCACTTTTTGATGGGGTTTGTTTTTTTTCTTGTAAATCTGTTTAAGTTCCTTGTAGATTCTGGATATTAGCCCTTTGTCAGATAGATAGATTGCAAAAATTTTCTCCCATTCCGTAGGTTGCCTGTTCACTCTGATGATAGTTTCTTTTGCTGTGCAGAAGCTCCTTAGTTTAATTAGATCCCATTTGTCAATTTTGGCTTTTGCTGCAATTGCTTTTGGTATTTTAGTCAAGAAGTCTTTGCTCATCAAAAAGTGGGCACGCTTAATGCTATGGAAATGTACCCTGAGTGTCATAAGGGCTACAAATTACTTTTTTTCTATATATATTTTCAAGTGAGGGCTTTATTAACTTTAAGGTAGAAAAATAAAACTTCTTTGTTGACTATTGCTAGGACATGTTTCCTTTCATTTTTTAGAAAATATGAATCTATAATTCCCTTCTTGTTTCCTATAACCCAGTATAAATCTCCTGCCTAGGTCTTCTCTTATTCTCGATCTCCCCCAGCTTTTCCCCCTATAGCAGCAGCTATGGTTAAATGTGTTTGCTTTAAATTATTAATGTTAATGTTTCAAGGTCCCTTATTGGCGTGTCGCTTCCATGGCCTTAGATGATACCTAGGAATGTATTTATACTGAAGTAAACAGTTAAAAATTTTGCAAAAAATAAGATGCCTTAACTACTGTCAATAAAGATGTCTCTGTCCACTCCAATGTCCTTTCATCACTTTTCTATCTTGTATAATGGGATATTAAGGTGGTCACCAGCATTTTTGGTGTCTATGCCCACTCCATTCCCTTGATGACTTACTCAGGATAGTGTCAGCCATGTGAAAACATACAGATTGTATTTCTATATGAATACATCCTGTAGTGCTGAGAACTGAAAGAATGTGTGGAGTGGAAGATGAAAATGGCTTGAAATATGTGGACCCAGATGCTAACCCAGGGAAAATTCTTCCAAATAGTAAACCTGTAAAACTGTGAGCAGAGAATGTTATTTTTATGGTTGACAAGTTAAAACAGAAATATTCTCCTGTTATGAATAAACTCGATAATGCAACATCTATTATTATAAACACTATAATAGGTAATTATAAATTACCTATTCCCTCTATTTTAAAAATAATAAAAACATCATATAAAAAAGAATGTTATTTTAAAAACATACAAAATAACATTTTTTATTGAAAAAGTAGGCAGCCAAAAATGTAGGCCCTGGGTGTGTTATAAACAGCTAAATTTTTAAAAATTGTATTTTGTTCTCAATTTTGTGATAGTTGTGTTTGTCAGCTTTTCAAAATTTGTTATTTATTATAATTTCTTTTTTGTGATTCAAAATGATTATTAAGTTTTATGCTCAGTTTTATTGTAATAATTTTGTCTTTTTTGTCTTAGAATACCCAGAATAATATAAATTTGAAGTCTACAAAACTGGATTCTCAAGGAGCAGTGAAATTAAAAGCAAAGATCCTATGCAGTATTTCTTAATGTGAGGTGGGTGACTTTGCCCTCCAGGAGACATCTGACAATGTCTGGAGACATGTTTGGTTGGCCCAATTGGAGGAAGTACTACTGGCATCTAGGGGGCAGAAGTCAGGGATGCTCCTAAAATATGCAAGGTCGTCCTCCATGGCCAAGAATCATCTGATCTAAAATGTAAATAGTTCCATGACTTAGAAACCCTGGCCTATATACTAAGTATGCCAGGCAGAAGATATCAGCGCTAATACAAGGAAATAACCATTCTGACATGGACGAGTATATAAAAAAAATTGGATGTAGATTATCCCTAATTGCAGGAACAGATGATTGAGAACAGGTATGATGGCAAAAGGCCACAAAACGAGAATTAGCAATCTAGTTTCCTAGCATTTGTGCCTAAAATTTTGACTGATATCCCAGTAAGAGAAGACTGATAGGTAACACTGAATTTACACTGGTGTCATACTGCTCTGTGATATGCTGTTGCTACATCTTTGTCTTTCTAAGTCCACTTAGAAACAAGAGCTAATAATCTTTTATAGAGTTACTATAAAGATTTCAGAAGTGCCTGGTACCCATTCCTTATAGAGTTCATTATACCATGTTAAAACTGGGGTGGTATGAGAGGCATTAGCTGAAGTGCCTCTTTCCCATCTCATACTTCCACACAAGTATGTTACCCCAGAAGGCTAACAGTCAATGTCCAAAGGAGAGATATCAATGGAAAAAAGCAGCTCTTAAGTTTTGAAAAGCCAGCCTTGGTGTAAACTATGTAGAAGACAGCCTATGGAGGAAGGTGTTTGCTTTGTTTTGCTTTGCTTTGCACCTTCCTCTTAGACCAAATAAGAACTTCCAAGTGGAGTGGAAGAAGAGAACCTAAGAAATCAACATGAGAGAATGTCACCCTGGTATGGGAAGACTTGGGTCTTATTCTCCTTTAGGTCAAGTGGGTGATGATGGAGCAAGGAAGGTAGAGAGAAAAGTAGTAGACTCCTAAATAAGACTGCTGATCCAAGACAAAAGAATGGCCCACTGTGCATCTGGAATTCCTAGAAGCACTCTCCTTGCATGTGATCCTGGTGCCAAGAGTGCAACGGAGCGGGAGAATAGAGATGGCAGCATGGGGTGCAGGTCACAGTTGGGTAACCTGACGCAACCCCAGAACTTTTCTACAGCCTCATGATATTAAATCAAATTCAGACACAAGGGAGCAAGATGAAACCCTAAATTTAACTGAGTTTAAACCTCAAATGTTTGAGAGAAATTTCAAAAATAACTAAAATTACCTGGATATACATAGATCGCATTTTTCAAGTCTATAGATTGTAAAAATCACACACTACCCATGTATGATTTCTGCACTTCTCAACCAGTCTTTTGTATTGTCTTGTTGAAGTCTCAAATTAAAAAACAAATGCAACCCAGTAACAAGAATCCTCAGGTATTTTTAAAAGCAAGTCACAAGTGGAACAGATAATGTTTTAGGAAACTTCTTGGACCCTAGAGAAGGTAGAAGAGAGAATCAATACCCTGCTTAAAAGACAGGCTGATTGAGTAGTTCCTGACAGACTAAACTTTGAAGAGCAAATTGTCAGGCAAAGCTTTAACAAATAATTTGCTGAACGACATACTAGCCTGTATAAGGCATCATGCCAGTCACAGGACACAAAGAGGGATAAGAACATTGCTCTGCTCCAAGGTACACACATGAACCTTTCTATGTGAATTACAGTATAAAGTGCCTAAAACACCTACAGAGATAACATTCCATCCCTTACATGAGTTCTAATGAAAACAAAGAGGTCAAAGCCTTGAACTTGATAGACTTGAAACAATTTGGAATAGAAATTGGAGATAAGTTTATCTCGATAGCTCTATTAATAAGGCTGAGGCATTCAGCACCAGCTGTAGGCTATTTTGCCACTAATACCAATCGTAAATACAAAGAATAGCAATACCTATGGAATAGTGGATTTGAGTGATGCCAGGCATCTAGACAACATGCAATGTCGGATGTCTTTCAATCTTCCAATAAACCATGTTTCACCTTTGTTTATACCATTTCAGTTTAAATATAAAATTTTCAAATCACTTATTTAAATTCGGCTTTTCTTGTCTCTAGTAGTAGATTAAATATAATGAATAGAGGAATCATAGGGTGTACTCTTAATGCCCAAATTACTTGGACTAAAAATGTCTTTGTAGCAGATAAAAGACACCCCAGTATGTTGAAGAAAATCACATACATATAAAGAAGAGCAAATATAATAATTATCTTTCACTTTTCTGTGTTAGAGGAAAGCACAATAGCAAATAAAACAAAAACAGATAATCACCCTGGAATTGCCTCCAAGTAATTCCTCTATAAATGCATTATTTCACACCATTAATCAACTATGAAAATCCTTGAAAGACAGACTAGATCCCCAAGATAGACGCAAAATGAAAATCCTAGGATGGCAAACCCTATTTTTTTGATTGGACCAAAAACAAAAATTGCAAAAAGAGATTGACATGCCTAATTGCTCCAGTGAAAGGAACATCAGCAAGAAGTTTTAGAGAAATGCTTAGAAATCCATCTGTGCCTGTCAATAATATCCACCTTTTCAAGCTACTAATCCATTAGTGACTAATGGCTGACTTGGTATTAAGCTGGACAATAGAAACAGCCCATTCATAGCAGGGAAAAGTAGTGAACTAAATTTCTGTTGTTGTTGCTATTATTGTTTTGCTTTCTTTAGGATAAAAAGTAGCAGTGAATGGATTTGGGATTGACAAAAAGAACTGATGGGAGGTAATTTCAACAATTTGTAGGAATATGTAAATACAGATAATCTTCCCCATAAAAATTGACTCTTTCATGATCACTGTGACGTTATATATGTAATACTATTGAAGAGGGATAATAAATATCAAAGGTGAATAAAGAGTTTTAGTATCCTTACCATGAAGAGACAGATTTTTCTTAGCATCATTTATGTAAAACGTTGTTCTGTTGTGCCAGCAAAAGCAATAAAATAATAAAAATCAAATTAGACATAAAAGAATGTTAGACAACCACAAGGGAGCAATTAACAGCACAGGTGTGAAGGAAATTTTGTTCTTTTAAATGAGAGAGTGGCAAAAGAATAAAACCTTGATGTCATTTCAAATTAATAATGACTTCCACGATTGATTCTTGGATGGTAGTCCTTCTGCTGTAACTGAAAAAATGTGTGCCTCTTTTGAGCTGAGCCCACTCTGACTCAGCACATTGTTAGAGAATAACAGTAGTGCCATCTACTGTCAAATTACGGTATCATTTATTTCAAACTGACTGAAATGGAGGGTTCCATCCAATACTGTAATAGAAATCTTAAAATTATGTGTTAAGTAGTATATATCTAAAATATTCAAGAAGATGAAGAGACTCTTTCCACATAGACAAGAATTTCATTCTGTGCTTTTTTCCACTAGTTATTCTGCATACTTTTATATATTAAAGTGCTGTTTTACAAACGTTATAAAAATAAATTGAAAATGTACCTTATAGGGCAGCAGTAAAGATTTCATGGATGATTTTGAATTAATTGTCCCTTCTTTCTAAGTTTATATTTTTTATTAGTTTCCAGGCTGTTTTCTAAATCTAATTAGCAATGTAATTTTCCTTGTTAAATTTGGAGAATTTGTTTTGGGAGACAACTGCACAAAGCAAGATAGTAAAAGAAACGTAGAGATGTGTTTATAACTTTACTGTCTATAATGAGTTTTCAATGGTAATTGTGAATCCCTAATGTACCTTATATATTAGCTCTCCTATAGAAGAAAGTTTGAAGTCCCAGAATAAATAGGCCATATACATGTAATTCTAATTAAAAGGCATACAGATTAATTGCATTTGTTATATAAGTCATAAAGGCCTTAAATACCTAGACAATGGCAAAAATTAAACAGGCATAAAAGAAAGTAATAGGCTTTAAGTCAAAGAATATTTTTTAAAAAATATACAATGTGACCAGAAGCAGTATACATGTTTGCTAAAGCTACTGATAACATCATTTTTACAATTGGACAATTATAAGAAAATTGGTTGGTTGTAATAATTAAGTTTGTTTTTAAAATTTGGAATCGGGAATACTCTGCCATAGTTTTTTTTAAATGCAGGATATTTTTATGGACACCAAATTACCAAGTGATTGCGCTGAGATTAGGCAAGACCAGGCACCTTCAGGGTGGTACGGCCACAGACAGTGGGAGGATTAGACCCCCAAGTGGGCTCCAAACAACTTGCTTCTCATTTTCCCTCTAGGAAAGTAACCAACAGCCCCAGTGACGGGAACCTCAGTTTCCGGCTGTCCCACAGAATGTCCTTAGCTAATAATAACTTTCATTATTTAATGTATCAAATGCTTTCAATGTATCATGCTAAACAACCCTTTGTGTGGATTAGACTTACTATATCCTATAAATTAGACACTAATATCTCCATTTTACAGACTAGGAAATGGAAACATAGAGAAATTAAGTAATTTACCTATGATATTCCCTTAAAAGTATTCTTGATATATGACTCAACTACTTACTTAAGTTAAATGAGAATATATGACCACATAAGTTATAAACCACAGCTATGCGCTTTACTTTTCCTAGTTTGTCAGTAAGGAGCCAATGTGAACACCATAAGAAGCCATTATTATGAAAGATAAGACATTTTCTTACTGTGGTGCAGCAAATCTAGAGGTGACTGGGAGGGGCAAGGTATAACTACATAGGGATGCTGCTGACATATAGTAGACTGTCCCATTTTTGCTCTCTAAAGATATGTTTTACTTGGATGCTCAAGGAGTTATAAAACCTCTCCATGCATTTCAGATCAGCTTTACTTTTCTCTAGGGATCCCTAAAGTTCATTTTCTTCCTTAATTTTACTCTGACTTCTTAACCCCAAGTCAAAGCATTACTCAGGAATGCCGAATTGGTAAAGACTCAAATTCATTTTCTTTGGTTTCCCTCAAGACTCTCCCCTAGACCACCCGTCATGGAAGTCAACTTAATTTAGTGCGCTGGGTTAACAGCTTTATTTCTTTCTCAAATTTTTCTCTTTACATTTTTGCTCCTTCAAATTATCCTCTGTGGTTGCATATATCTGTCCTGAACTACCATAGAAACTAGAATGCAATCCTATTGTTTGTTTCCTATCTAGTCAGTTTTTTCCTACTCCAAAGTGAAGTCTAGCTTATTTCTTGGTGCATTCACTGACTGTGAGCATCAGCATAGCAATTAACTTGTTTAAAATAAATCTCATTTCAAAAAAAATCAAATGCAGACAGCAGACAGTGCAAACATGGATCTTAACTGGCTCCTGTTAAGTAAACAACTTGTACCCTCCATCAACGCTAAGGTCAGACTGTCAGCTTCAGAAAACAATGAAGGAAAGATCTGCCTCAAAACTGGGCAACAACACAATAGCCAGGGTGTGGAGAAGGGAATCTTTCAGATGATAGGGCAGAAGAAAATTCTATGGTTTACAGGAGAAAGATCCTGTGATACGTTTTGAAAGTGGAAGCAGATCGTGTCTTCAGAGTTACGTTTTTGGCAGATGATGAAGTAGAAAAGGGAAATGTTAGGGTGTGAACACAAATAAGAGAGTAACTCCACAGTGTTTGTGTCACAGCCCAGGCTGGCCCAGGAGAGGTGGAGAGGCCACACTGGGAGACAAGCAGTAACAAGCTGGTCAGATATTGGTGTCATGCACACACTGTGGAGGTCACTTTAGTTCAACAAGATTGGGTAATCAAGGTACAGGCCAGGTATGGGAGTGGACTGGGAAGTGTCTGCATCCAAGTGAGTGATTCAAGTCAAAAAGTTTAGTGAGTATCAGAATCCACAGGCCCCAGTGAAACCAGATGCCAAACAGGTTAGTGAAGTAAGAACATAGATCAGAAGGCTCAACAGGAAGGGAAAAGGAATGGCATCAAGTGTTCATATTATCTACATGATTCAGAAATGCCGGCGGCAGGCAAGACCAGGCGGCAGGAATCCTGAGCCCAAGTTGAGTCTGAACAGCAGAGTGATCAACATTTATGCAACTAACTCTGCAACAGTCATAGAATATCCACAGCAAGATAATTGAGTTAAACAACAACAATATTAACTATATTCAGCCTCATCTCTGATGACTTTAAGCCGTTTTAACTTCCTGATGCATAAATCAGTGAATGAATCCAGCCCAGGTTCCCATACACTAAAATGCATATTAATTTGTACCACATAATAAACGGACAAGTGTGGAGTGGAGATAAATGTTACCATAAAAAGAGTACGTTATGGAGGGCTTTGAAATCTCAAAGAGATCTTTGAAGGTCTTCAACAGGAAAGCAGGCTGGGCATGGTGGCTCATGCCTATAATCCTAGCACTTTGAGAGGCCAAGCCTGATGGATCACCTGAGGTCAGGAGTTCAAGATCAGCCTGGCCAACACAGTGAAACCCCATCTCTACTAAAAATATAAAAATTGCCTTGGTGTGTGGTGTGCTGGCAGGTTTCTGTAATCCCAGCTACTCAGGAGGCTGAGGGAGGAGAATCACTTGAACCCTGGAGGCGGAGGTTTTAGTGAGTCCAGATCGCACCACTGCAATGCAGCCCGGGTGACAGAGTGAGACTGTCTGAAAAAAAAAGGAAAAACAGTAGATGAGGAATTTAGTATGATACCAGCATGCTGGGCCACTGGAGGACAGGAAGGTTAGGAAATTGTTCCTGAGTAAGAAAAAAAACAATGGTTTTTAGAATACTAAAAAAGAGTTTCCTGGCTTCTTTCTGCTTCATTCATAGCTGACTTTCACAAAAGAGTCAAAAATATCGCTTAAGTATTAATATTGGAAGACAGAATTCATGCTTGACATACAAGCTTATTATGCCACATGGGAATTCTATTGCTCAACAAGAGGCATACTTTGACTCTTGCCATGTGGGAACATGTTTAATCCTGAGGCATAACAAGACGGCCCCAGGGACAGGGTGCAGGGGAAGAGGGAATGATAACTTTCCTAATCTGTACTGTTGTAACACTTTTAAATTAACTAAATTGCATGTCCCTTGAGAATAAGGAACACTTCTTTATTCATGAAGTCCCAGAACTTTCTGCCTCAAAATAAAAGACATTCATAATGTTTATTGGATTAAATACCATAGATGACTTTCACATTTGTATTTTAGAATACCCTTTCATTAGAAAGAAATGCAAGTTTTGGAGAATGATTAACTGTTTAAAATCCAAATTAAGTAAATATGTATTTCCTCAAATTCTGAAAGCTTTCACAATTTCATTTTAATATTTGTCAACCTTCAGCACATTCTTACCTTGAATTTTATAAATTAGGAAATAAATGAAGAATTAAATCTGTTCAGAATCATTGACAGTAATAAGAACAATAAATGTTATTTTTGTTCCGATAAAACTAACATTTTATATAAATAAATTATGCATCAGACCTATTTTTAAAACTAGACATTGAAAACATTTTTATCTTTCCCTTTAACTAATCTGCACTGTAAAAATAACCAAGCATTTGAATTAGAAAACTTAAGTGACATCTCTAGAGAAAAATATTTTCAAAGAAAGAAACTCCTTACTGTGTTGTGGGCATGCATAAATTGCTTATACGGCATAGAAAACAGTTCCTATTATTATCACTGTATTTGTATATATAATTGCCAATTTGACATTAATTCTGAATTACACTATTTCTATCTGTGGATCACTTGCACCGCCTAGTGGTCATGTATAAATATTTCTTACTCAAGGTGTTGGCATACCTGAGAGAAAAGTTTTAAGGTTTGAAGTACTTTATTTTCAGCATATTACTTTAAACCAAATTCAAATAAAATATTCATTATTATCTAAATATGGAGTATGACATATGCACCCAAGTATGTAAGAGCATGTCTATATTGTACACTATACATATGTAAATAGATGTCAAAACATTATGTGGTTCATATAAATGTCTGTAAAATTTATGTAAGCCTAAAGCACATCTCTGAAGATTATCTTTTCTCTCTCCTACCACATGAAAAATTAAACAGAGGCTTTTCGGCTTTCAACAGCCATGATCTTAAGTGTGTTCTCAACCCTGACTGCATCTTAGAATTGCCAGGGATATTAATAATAATAAAAATACAATGTCTAGGTGTCAGCAAAGAGCATTAAATCAGAATTCTTGAGTATAGGTATGGAAACTTATAGCTTTATACTTTTTATGGGTGACTCAAGATACACCCAATGTTCCACACCTCTGATCTAAAGGATGCGCATAAAGATTCCTCAGTTGAAGAGAACATACAAAATGAAGAGAAAAGATGAGTCCACATTATCTGAAAGTGTGAGGATGTGTTGAATCACTCAACTCTACCTGGTTCTACACAAGGTCTATTGTTGCAGAATTACAAGAACAAGGACACTTGTTTTCTCTCCTAGAGATTTCAGAACTATTATACAAACACATTGTTCACTTAATATTTGATAAAATACATTATTGTGTAGTATACTGATCTTGTTCAAAATATATGTTGGAACTCACATTTGTGAACTGCTTTCTATGCTGGTATTAAGAGAGATTATATAGAAAAAGATGTGGAAGGATTATTTTTCATGGAGAAATCACTACCAGATTTGCACAAGATCTGTTATCGTATTTCAATCCATCCCTAGGCATAAGAACAGGTGTTTGTTCTTAAGGTACTCAGGTAATTATAGTCTATAGTTTGAAACATTGAAAAATAATCAGCATTAAAATCTTGGATGTTTAAAGGTGTTATATGAACTTTTGGGCCATGTGGGAAGCCGAAGCTTTTTTAATGAAAAAGCTAGTTTTACTACCAGTAGACATCTAAAAACATTCTGCAGTTCATATTAATAAGACTGAATGTAATTAAATGTCAGCAAATGTGGTGATTTATAAAGTATTTTATACCCTGTGTATAATTAAAACCCTGGCACTGAGTCCTAATATTTGATGAAACATGATAGTGGCTTTATTCCAATAGAAAACTTGACCCAGAACCTTCTATAATTTTTATAGTGACCTACTTTACCTGTTTCTACTTGTACTTAGGTTTTCCTCTTAAAGAAAAAGTTATGCAATTCGAATTTTAGCCAATTTCCTTGTTTCAGCTATTTCATTCATCTTCAAGACAATAAAATAAATATTTTAGCAAATATATCAGAATTACATATGTCTAAATGAGTGTAAACTCTTTGAAAACAGACACTTGAGGAAACTGACATTTACTTCACTGATACTGCCCTTGTGCAAAATATATTTTGGAATTCACATTTGTGAACTCCTTTCTATGCTGGTAGTACATTTTTGAATATTTTGTATGAGAAAACTTTGCTTTTGGTGATGGATTTGAATTTTTTAAACATAATTAAATGATATTTGCAGCCAAGACTAATGGATAATTGTGTTAAGGTGGGTAATGAGTGAAACAAAACAAAACAAAAAAGAATAAGATGTGTGGGACCATAAAGTTAGCACGGTGGGGTGACAGATGTCACGCTAAAGGCGATTTTGAAACTCTCCTTAAACCACCAATGAGACATTTACCAAATAATATCAGTGATATCAGCACTTTGGGGATATGCATAAAGTCTCACAAAATACCTGCTTTAAGAGTGGTAGATGTGCTCTCTTGGTATAGGTTTCTTTTACCATGGTAATGTTTACTGAATTAATTATTAAATGTTTATTAAGTTGAAATATTTATTGAATTGGAAAACGATTGTATTTAAAATGTTTTATACACACTCACAAAATTATATATCATGAGCATAGAGCTCAATTAACACACAAACTAAATACACTCGTGTAACCAGTGCCCAGATCAAGAAAAAGAACATTGCCAAGTTTGTACAGTATTTAAAAGAAGCTCAGTGCTTTGTATTCACAAATTTATTTAAAATAATATTGTAAAAGAAAATACATCATCCAGCAACAAAATCTGGAAAGGAATGTAATTTCAACGTAGAAAGCAAGCTCATAGTTCAATTTAATCTATTAAAAGTTAAAATGTTTTAATATGATAAAATACATAGTGGGATTTTTTTAATTAAACATGTTATAAATACCTTGATAATTAATTTTATAAGAAAATTGGAATGAGTAAAACAAATTTTGATAAGATTTCTAATATTTTTTCATCATTTTAAAATGTAAAATTTGAACATTAAATAAAAATTTCCTAGTAATTTTGATAACTTTGAATGTATATATCTATTCATATTAATGTTAAAAAAAGAAAGGCTCCTCAAACTTTACTCTCAAATGTGAATATGCATTCTTGTAGCCTGGAGGCTATTGTCAAAATGTGGATCTTGGTTCGATCTTTCTAGGTTGGGGCCCAGGAGTCTGCATTTCTAACAGGTTCCCAGCTGGTGCTGATGTTGCTAGTTCTTGTGCCACACTTTGAGTAGCAAGGGTGTAAGCCTCAACTTGGAGATATTTCATAGATATCATCTCAAAATATTTTGTCCTGTTTCTAGCTCTTTCTCAGTCTCTGGTCGTGCCATTTTTCACCTTTTCTTTTTTTCCCTGTTTTTGGTTTATAAAAAAAGCAAAAAAAAACCCAAAAAACTCCTGTTATTGTGAATTGTCTGACTTCATATTCTCAGTGGTGGAAATTCCCTTAAAAACCTCTCCCTTCCCCTTGCCTTGGCACATTCTCCTCCCACTCCCCACACCTGCAGCTTCCTGTAGGCACTTTGATTTTCAGAGGTTACTTTCTACCTCCGTCTAAGGTTCACCTTAATTCTTCAGTGTGGTTCTGTGTAGTAAAATGAAACTGTAATATCAATGTCCTGGACCCATGAAGGCCAGACAGCTCAATGACTGAACAGTTTAAAAAATCAATTCTGCTTAAAAACAAACAAAACCCAGAGATATCTAAGGTAGCTGCATTGTAATACTACAATTCATCACCTGGTACAACTATCTGAAAAACTTTGCACAATCCTGAAATATTACTTGTTTTTGTGTTTTGGTTAATGCAAAAAGTTATCTCCTTTATATCATTCTGTAAGATTGAGGTGGAATAATTTCAAGAATGAAAACAACAGTCAACGACTTCTGGTATGAAAAGAGGATCTATGCTAACTTTGAAAGTTATAAGAAAAAAACAGAACATAAAATTATAAATTTAGTTATGACTGGATAAAATATAAATAACTTTAGATTATGGTTGATTTTCAAATAATGTAAGAATTTATCCCATATAGACTTTTAATTTTAAAACTTAGTAAATAAAGGTAATAAAAGACCAATAAAGTTTAAATCAAGACACAAAATCTCTAGAATTTTTTTAAATATCAAGTTTGTATAATGAAAGAAAGAAAAAGAAAACCCTATCAGTAAGATGGATATGTGGGGTTATGTATTATTCAGCAATTTGCTGGTAATGGAATTTTCTACCTGAAAATCCCATAATTATCAACAATCTATAATGAATCCATCTATATTCAACTCACTGAGATGTATAAATAATAATCAGAAAAATTAGTCAATTCTGAGTCTTTCCAAGACAAATGTATAGATATTTTTACAACATATGTCTATGAATTGCTTCAATTTATCTGTCCCTTAATCTGATCCAAATTTTTAATTCTCTTTGCATTTATGAAACAGTAGTGACAAATGAACATGTCAAAAACAATTAAATACATCTATCTGCATTTCTGATTCATTCAGACCATAGCCTAATGAGCCCTGGTGTGAGAATTGAAAACTTGGAATTTAATTTTGGCCCCAGCACTAATTAGCTTGTGATCTTGAACAGGTCAACTAAATTCTCTGACTTCTAGTATCTGATATTGGGACAAATCTTTGGTGCTAGACAGGAAGATTTTAAGAATCTCAGGAGTAAGCTCAGAATCAAGTCTCATTCTGACCTTACATCCAGCTTCTATAACTTAGCCTCTTAACTTGACACTTATGACCAGATATTTCTGTCCCCACTCCGGGTCCAGAATTCTGGTCTCTGCCTTGCTGCCCATGCTTCTGCCTTGGATTGTAGTTGCTAGGACTAAGATGCAGACTTATTCTTCTAATACTTTCCTAATACTTGAGATTTTCTTCTAAAGGCCAGTGTCCATAGCTACCTTTGACTCTTGCACTACCTAGATTTCTGGCTAATGTTTCTTGCCAAAACCCTCTTGATTCTGAGATCTGCCTAGCTACCTGGTCTCCATTTGCTGCTGAACCTTTCCTCATCATACAGCCAGTTTTTGTAGGGTCTCCAGGTCCCACCCTAGCCTTTGAGAACCATGCAGTTGTTGAAATAACACTGATCTCAAATATCAGGGGCTACTCATGGGATGATGGTCTGCGAGTATGAAACTGAAACTGCTGTTGCAATAAGACAAACAGATCAGATGGGGTGAAAAAGTGATGACGCGATGAATATTTTCTTGACAAATATAATTGTCATGAAAATTAGCATATTCAGAGAACAAATATAGCTTAGACAACTGCGTGGTAATATCACGTCTAAAAGCATGGTAAAAAGTTTATTTTCCATAGGTCATTCAATGACATATGCTTCTAAGTTAAATGCCAGTATCTATAACCAGTATCTCTTCTAGGAGCTCTCATTTAAACAAGTGAAAATACATCAAAAGAGCTGAAACAAATCAGCAGTGACCATTCAGGATTTAGTTATATTAATCTACGTACTCAAAATACTTTTTTCCTTGATCTCTACTGTTTACTGCACCTATGTCTTAAAAAAGCATAAGCCATATACAGCAAATACAATAGATAGGAATGAGTATAGCAAGCCAATATTAAAGCATCAGGATTGCCTCACGTCTGATACCTCTTATTGCAGCAAACTCTGCATCTTCAGTCACTCATTAGTCATTTCTGATTATTTTTAAAGTATGTATCTGATATTTTTATCATTTGTATATTTTTTAACAATAGATTCTTAGAAATATAAATTTGTCTGTGCATAAGAATATGGGTTCCTTGATCTCTACTGAGTTCCTGGGACTACAGAGTTAGAATATCCAAGTATGAAGGAGAATTTGCATTAACAAACTAACCAAGTCATTCTGTTCCTACCTTTCACAAAGGTCACTGTAAAACAACTGTTGTTTTAATTTAGCCCCTCTGCCTAAAATGTTAGAAAAGCAAAACACTGGTGAACAGTGTTTGAGAAAAATGAAGACTAAATTTAAATACCTGTAAGCAGAGTATGCCAACGTCTCATCTTAATTCCCACACCAACTTAGCAACTGCAGAGGTTACTTACATGCCTAGCTGCAGAGGCACTGGAATTTGCTACTGTTGACCTCAGTTATTGGGGGAAAATTATTATTACCTGTCGTAGAAAGATGCTAAGCAAATAAGGCAGACAAGGAACTGTGCTGACTTATATTATTTAATTAAACTAAGCTTTCTTTTCTTTATGTTCTGGAGGTCTCCAAAAGTTGGAAAGGCCACTGGCCAATGTTGTTTAAATCTAAGGATAAGGATCGTCTCTCAATTAAAATGTTTTCAATTATAGATAGACTGAGCTACATTAGCACAATGGTTTTAAAATAAAAGTAACACACTTTTAAACACTAATCCATGAGATCTGAAAATAAATAAAATCACTGTCAAATGCTGGGCATTATTTTAGTATGTCAAACAAGTATGTTTATTGAATTTTGAAAATTTAATAAACATTTTTTGAATATCTACTATTTTTAGAGATTCAATAACCAAATAGTGTGGCGACAAATTCAAATGAAAAATGCATACTATTCTTAATTTCCCTTGGGTTATTGGGAGCATATATAAATATATAATATATATGTGTGTGTACCTATGTATTTAAATAGATATTTCACTTTTAAATGACTATTGATTTTCACCTAAAAAATATTTCTCCAATTATATATTTTTATGATGTCTTGATGCATATCTTTACATTCTATATAGTATGTGCAAATAGGAGCCTTACAAAAATAACAATTTTAAAGTATAAATGTCCAAAAAGAATAGGCTGTGAGTAATAAACAATGCTCTTTCAAAGGAGAGTTTTACCTCTGAAATTTCACTTATTTTGCAGGGTCAGCATTTTTTTAAGTTAAAGTTAACCAAATGTTATTACATCAAGTCATATAAAAATAGAGCCAACAGAGCCAACAACTAAGCAATAGTTTTCATTGTCTTTTTCATTACAAATGTGTAATTATTCTTAAATCAAAACTAAAATCCCGGCAACTAATATTGTTCTGTTATAAAAATAAGCCTTAATACTTGTCCCTCGTTGCTAAACATGTAGTGTAAGAAATCCACCTTGGTTTTGTACCTTTCTGAGAATGTGGTGTTTACATTTGTTTCTTTCATTTATTGACCACATGCATACTAGAAACAAACTCCCTCTCGTCTTTATCTGGATAGTTCATTCTAATCTGTGTAATAAATATGGCCATTTTGTCTCATTTCATAATATTCTGAAACAATCTCCATTTTTCTAGTGTGAGTTATTTTTAACTGTTCTTGTGTCAGTAAGGCACATGATGGCTTGGTTGTAGAAAAACTAAACTTTCCAGTTTGGTAACCATGGAAGAGTTTAAAATTGAGTTATCTCAGGAGAAAGAATTACTTGTATATTTTTGCAGCTTATGAACCTTAAGTGTGAATGAATTTGATATTCTGCCTTTAATATTATGGCACTTACTCGTGAATTCTCAACATGGCTTTGGCAATACCCCAAGTCCCAGTGCAAACGGTATTACACGTTTATCTGTTCTGATTTTAGGTTGAGCAACAAGACTGCTTTTGTTCAAAGAATAACTAACAGATGAGTAATGAAGTCATTTACTCAAAACCCAAATTCCATTGTCAATAAGAGGAGATTTGGATTGTACAGTTTCATCTGACAACTATGTTGGAATTCAGCTTTTTTAGCAGAAGTCAGAAAGGCAACTGTTCTTTCAACCAGAACTATTTTTTCTCAAGAATACACCAGCAATCTCTGAAGCATTTTCATTTGTCCAGTTTTTTTAGAAGGGGCTCTTGAGCTTGTGTTATACTATAACTTAGCTCCCGAAGCAAATTGGTGTTTTCCCTTTTTGTTATCAGTAGAGGACGTTCATTGCTGCTTTTTTCTTCAGTAGAGTTTTTGAAATCTGTGGGGGGCTTTTCTGTTTTTCTTTTGTTTTGCTCTTTTATGCTTTCTTTTAAGAAAGCTTTTAAATGTTCATTTAGTAAAGGAATCAAAGTGAAACCAGGAAGGCAATTCTTTAAAAAAAAATTGTCCAAAATTAAAATTCCTGTGACCTTAATGGAAAATCAAAAATTTTGCCATTAAGGCATGAGACAATTGCAGTTAGGATATATTAGCTGTCAAAGTGCAGAAATCAAGTCTCCATGAGCAATAAACCTCAATGGAGGTTTGCTGCTGGGGTACTTAATAATTAATTCATTTATATTATATCTTTACTTCTCATGAAAATGCCTATATAAGGGTACATTGATACTAACTTCTGTATAGCACCCTTGGTGGGTTCCTCCCAGTTCTGCAGACTTAGCACTTCTCCTCAATATAGGAATAAATTTTAAGATAAAATAGATAAAAATATTTCCTATTTTTCTTCCCTCATGGAGATATCTACAACGCTGCTAGGGCAGCTGGTTAGGAATACATGTTTACTAGACTTATATTTGTACAATACTCAACTTCAATTGTTACAGTACATTAACATTGCCCCAGCCAAAAAAACCTATTTATTCTCTGATTTTTCTGTAGTTTTTTAAACAGATTTCTCTGCCTAATTTTATACACATTTTCTGTTACCTTCCCAATCATTTTTCCCCCAGAAATCATTCTTTCTAATAAATTTTGACTTTCACATAATTATGCTAATTTGGGGTATCAGGTTTCTACAAGGTACCTTTCTCGTGAACTCCAGCACCATGACAGCCTGCTGCCTTCTCTCCACGGTATTCTGAAACAGCCACCAGTCTTGGTCTCTGATAAACGAACCTGAGGCTTACACTGCTTTTTATTTTACTTGTGCTCTTTTTAGCCTAATTCCTTATAGTTCATATTCTAATATTATTTCTCAATTTTAAATCTTTTTCTATAATCCAGAGTCAAGTATTATTTCCTGTTTCTAATGATAAAGTAACTCTAATTGTTTTTTTGCATATGCAGTAATTAGGAAGTGTTTAGAACATGGCGTTTTAGCACTTATGATGAATCTTGTCTTAAATCTAGAATCTTTTTCAAGAAAAGCACAATAGAATAGTCACTAATAAATTTATGTTAACTATCAGCAATGGCAGATCAATGTATGAGTAAGAACATATGCCTTTCCTTTTTTTCCTATAACCATGGCACAGTTAATCTAATAGTTTTTCAGTGTTCTTTGAACCCTCAGGTAATGACTATAGCTAAAGACAGAACATTAGGTCATCCAATTATCTGAATTATTGTTATATGTTCTACATGTTTATATTTCCAGATTTTTTCACTATGATGGCAGAAAATCAGGACTTGGAGGAGGCTGATATATAACTTTCTCTAACATTCATCAGATT
The DNA here is from genome assembly GCA_036589455.1 of Ateles fusciceps. Classification (NCBI taxonomy): domain Eukaryota; kingdom Metazoa; phylum Chordata; class Mammalia; order Primates; family Atelidae; genus Ateles; species Ateles fusciceps. The sequence goes on from JAZHEH010002836.1 coordinate 1,417,158, forward strand.
TATCTAAGGACTCTCTCAGATACTTTCAGTGTGGTCTCTCCTAAGTTCATTGAAATTCAAAGTAATTAACTGAAGTAAAGCCCTGTATTTGTGCATGCGTTCTGAGCAATTAAGTGAAACACATGTATTGCTAATCTTGCATGCTGTGATTAAGATAGAAATGAAGACGTCCATCATACGAGATTACTTCTTCATCAACAAGGCTCAGAAATATTTCTACAGCTGTTTAGATCATTTTAATTGTATCAGAGCCTCTCATATCATGGTTTAAGTGAGGAACTATTTCCCCCATGAAAAAAGAGAATATTAAGATAGGAGAGTATACTAATCAGCATGTGAATGGAATCACAATGCATTTAAAGGTTTCTTTACCAATAAAATTAGATTAGCTAAAGAAACAAAAGGCATTTGTGTGTTTATGATCTATTTTCATACTTAACTGAACAAACACAGAGCTGAGAGGACTAACTGGGCCCTAGTTTTCATTATCAAATATGCGTAGATGATTCCCTCTGGCCACTCTAACGCCTTTATTTGAAAAAAGAACAGGAAATGGTGCTACTTTCCCTATGTAAAAAGTAAATCTAATTGATGACCCACAAAAAAAAAGATACTTGTTACATTTTCTCAAGTTCCATTCCTCCTTCCTATAGAAACATAGTTTTTTTTAAAGCAACTAATAATTCCAAAAAGAAAAGAACCCACTTATTCTACCAATTTTTTGGTTAGTTACTCAGAATTATCCCCAATAATATAAACTCGGATTTTGAGTCACTCAATAGGACTGAAGAACAGCAGAATAAGACCAGATGTTGTCTCAGAATAATGAATGATTTGACACAAAGTGATTTCTTAAAAGCCAAAGTTACCATTTCAGAAAATTCATTCTCTCGTGCTTCAGTGAGCTATGCGGGAGATGAACTGAACAGAATGAGAATAAACCAAGATTGGACATTTCATGGATATAGAGCCCTTTCTTTGGCTATCTCAAAATACTGCAAGAAGTACCATTGTCATATCTCTCGTGATTAATCTACTGAGTTTGATCTTAAAAACCAAGTGCAAAACCATGAACTTGAGTGATTTGAGACAGAAATATATGTTTTTGTATTCATAACAGTTTGAATTAGCAAAAATACCTTTCTATCTAATTATATTAATTTAGCAATTAGTTGTGAAAAGAAAAGAATTAGTTTTAATTAACATTTATGGTTTTTCTCCACTGCTGTATATTTAAGGATTTCAATTCATTTTAATAGATCTTCAAGTTCAACATAAAAGAAACTCTCAGACTTCAGAAGCCTATAGGTCAGAGTGGTTCAACTGAAAAAGCAAAGAGAAACATACATACCCGTGGTGACAAATGGCTGAACTCTACACTTTACTGAAATTGGACAAGCAAATGTTTATGTCACTAAAAAAAAAAAAGAAAAAAAGAAAGAAAGCAGTGATATGGAAAATGACATGTATCTATAAACAGAATTCAAATGTTAAAAAGCATATTTTTATACTTTACAGCTTCAATTATAATTGCTAAACCAACTGGCAGTGTTAATAACAAATACATTGAAAAAATATATGTTAAGGTAGGAAAAACAAAACAACAGGAATTTGGAATGTCCTACAATTACAAAAAATATTGTTGTTAAAATATACTTATTAACATAGAAAAATGTTTACATTATGCTAAATTTTTAAAGTAAATTATGAAAGTTTTTATATTGTATAATAGATCATATAATACCTAAATAAAATACTATATATAATATTTAAATAGGTAATATCATCTATTATTCTATAAACTACATATTCCAGAAGAATATACAATAAAATTTTAATCATAGCCATATAAAATGTTGAAAATGTATTTATGACTTTGAATCATTTGTCTTCTAATTTTCTTCAATAAACATATATTAAGTATGTAAAAAAACTTTTCCATTTAATTATAGAGTCCTTAGGTTTACTCTAGCAGTTAGTTAACAATATATGACTCAGTCGCCTCTGTCTTTCCAGTGAAATATTTCCCAATGAAGTATTCATAGAAACAAAACAAAATAATTTCTCAACAGCAAAGAAAATAAAGAAGCTCCATCAGCTAACAGTAGGAATTACTTGAAGGAATTACTCCTAAGTACAGTATGAGTGAAATCAATTGAGAAATTATGAGGATCACCCAATCATAAGATTTCTCCGTACCCATTCATTACCCCCTGCCTCCAAACACACCTACAACAGTGATGCAGAGCCTCAGACCAGAAAAATCTAAATACTATAGTATTCCCAAATTGCCTTCTAAGGTTGGCAGAACCATCTCCTATTCTTGCATCAGGTCTTCTTTTTTGTATTTGGCAGGCTGTGCTCACAGTGACCCAACAGGGCCAGACACACAAGAGAACAGCAGGGGAAAGTAGGAAAGAAACAGGAAGAATACCTGGAGAGTAAGAAGAGAACATATCAACAATGAATTAAAGAGAAATCCAGATCAGAGCACTATCCCTGCTCCTTGGGGGTAGAAGCAAGAGCAGAAGCTGTTTTCCCTTGGGAAGGAAAAGAAGCATAGAATTTTCATCTCCTGCCCAGAACTCTTCACTATTCTTAAAGCAAACTCAATGAGGCAGAAATAATTGTGTCTCGTTCACAGGGAGATCAACAAAGCTCAGAAAGATAAATACTTGGCCCCAAATCACATAAAGGAGATCTTAAAATTCTGCAACCACATAATCAAACTTAGCACTCCAAATAATAAAGTCAATGTTTTTAATTACAAATGCCAGAGATGAAATTAATTCAGTGATAGAACCCATAACTAAATTGAAAGAAAATATGCTTTTATTCAGTCTGTCTTCAAACTAGCGATTTCTTTATCTAACTAATGGTTCTGGTGTCTTTTTAACTAGTATAAGTAACAAAATTATCATATTACTTTTTACAATCTCAATCATTTTTGAAGGCTTATAACAATGTCATGATTTATTAGTAAGACAAAAGATAAGTAAATAAAGTCAATCACCATGATCTACCATTGTTTTAATAATAATTTGATAGTGGGATTTGATTTGTCTCTACAATTAGTTTTTTAATGATTTAGGAAGACAAATAATACCTGTAACCACATAAACTTCTCAATATCCTGTTTTGCATACAGTGTGAACTTCAAAGTATTTTTAACATAAAATTAATTAGTTCTGGGTAGATTAGAGATAATGGTTGTGGGATCCTTTTTATTTGCATGACTCTTGAATTCCTCCTGAATTTCTACTAAAATGGTAATTCTACTTAAACTCCTTTTGATAGAAAAATCAATGATGTCAAACAAGGACAATATCCTTTCAATTCATACCAAATAGGGATTTAAGTGCTGCTAAATCCACTGTCAGCTAAGGACAACCATAGATAAGGCAATGTTGATTTGAATCACTTTGCACTAACTAATGGAGAGCATTTTTATTTTAAACAGGATAATCTTTGGCTGATAATCTAATATGCAAACTTAGTGTGCAATTTATGTAATTATGTTATTAAAGTATAGCATCCTATACTTCTGCAGATTACTAAATATGCCTCCTCATGTAGCAGAGACCTGTAAAAAAGAGGAAATTCTTTTCTATGAGATAGGTAGAAAAGCCACTTAGCCCATGTTTTGCGTCAAATAGCCTTTGATTTGATGCTTACTATTAATTGTTTTTAACTGTGTGAATGTTATGTTATTTAGTGTGTCTAAACCACAAATGGCTCCTGGCAAGACCTCATACTATTAACAATGAGATTAGCAGAGGAAAATTCAAAAACACTCATGGGGATTGTTTGTACTGTTTTTTGTTGGGTATACTTTTGCTCTGTGGGATAGAAGACAGTTTAAAACAGCACTGCATGAAAAAAGAAGCGACTGACCGCAGGTTGCAAGTATGCTTCAGTGAAGCAGAAGTTTCTACAGCTCCGTCTCAGCAAAGGGGAGGTTTCTAACGGTCTCCTGCTGACTTCAAATGTGTTCACAGCCTGCACGCAGCAGCCACAGTGGAAACTTACCGGTGTGATAATAATCACTTAGAGTGAGACTGTGGTGCAGACCCTCTTCCCCCAACCAGAAATCCCCCTGAGTAAAAGCTTTATCCCCCTGGGGGAGACACAGAGATGTAATGACTTGAAAACAGGTGTACCTTTCCATGACATTCAGAAAAATTGGGTATGAACAGCTTTTCTCTTTTCTTATCCTCAGAGTCCAAATTAGCACAAGCACAATGTTTCCTAATCTTTAGGCATCTAAGAAGTGCCTTAAAACATTTGTTGGGACCATTTTTAACATATAAAAAAGGACAATTTTTGTTAAAAGAAAAATAAGCTTCTGGTGAGACAGAGAGAGCGAGCGAGTGTGTGTGTGTGTGTGTGTGTGTGCGCACTGTATTTATTTTTCTATATAAATACAGTCCTGGAGTGACATACAATATATGTCTCTGTAACATGAGGTATAGGATAAAGAGCAACCATTCCTTTTATTTTTTTATATTTTTGCATTGCTTGCATTTGTTACAATCACTGTTTGGTAAGTTTATGATTATTTTTAAAACTTTCTTTCACAGTTATTTTGAACAATCTCCTCTGATGAAGGTGAACTATATATATTTTCTAAAAAAGCTACCTTAACTTTTTGCAAAAGGTGTGGTATAAGCAAATACACATAATAAACTGTTCTTTAAGGATCAACATCTTATGATTCATTAAATCCATGCAGGTAATTTTTAATTTGATTCAACTTTTTAAACTATTTACAGATTACAGAGTGCTTTGCCCACTCATGACCGTATGCTAGGCAACACCATCCTTTTCAAGTACATAACATTTTTATTACATTGTAAAATACTTATATTAAGATATTACAATTTTTTATATTTAAGAATTAATATAATAAAAGCAAACCTAAAAATATCAAAATTCAGGAAAATACCTCATAAAATACAAATATTTTTTCTACATTGAACTGAGATATCATGTATTGCTGTGAAACCATTCTCCAACAAGAACTCTAAACGCTAGCACTTCAGTATTTAAAATTCACTCAGCAGGTGGGCAAATGTTGTAAGGATCAAATAGAACAAGAGAACACAAAAGCAGTTCAAGTTTGCACATAGGTGGAAATGGTGATGGGTCCTCATGAATCTAGATATTCTATTAGTTCCCTCTCATTCTTATTTTTCTACTCTAGCTAAACTCACATAAGATTGGAAAATAGAATTTCTGGGGAATCAGTAGCATGTTCTTTCTCCAGCTGTGGCTAATACTAGAAAAAAGCTAACCTTACCCTTAGATTTAAAAGATCTATGAAAGCAAAAAGACAGCTTAATTAGGGACACATTTTCGAATCACCTTGGGATCATTTTTAAATGTATAGTTCCCCAGGGAAGGCTAAACTGAATAGACTTTGTGGGGAGGTTTATATTTAAACTCCACAGGTGATTAGAATGTCTGATTATCAAATATTTGTAGAGGAACCTAGGATAATAAAAAGTAAAAGAATCTAGTGGTAAAATAATGTACAAATCTATGCTGATTTATGTAATTCCAAAATTGAGAATTAAGATCATTAACCATTAATTAACAATTAATCATTAATGCATTTTATTAAATACATTAATAAAATGCATTTAATAAGACAAATATAACAATTAATTTAAGTCCTTACATAATGTTAATCTAATTCATGTCTGCCTTAGCATTAAGCGAACATGGTGATGTAGGTATTTTCCAAATTTCTTTCATCAGTGTTTAATAATTTTTAATTAAAAAAAAGTAAACCATCATTTAAACAGGTTAAACATATTTAAAAACTCAAAAATTCACAAAAAAGTAAATTTCAACTAATAAACACAGTTTCCTGTTTATAAGCATAGCTCTTCTGTCACCAAGGCACTTTTATAACTAAAACATACATGACCTAATAATATAAACCTTTCTTATACACATTGCTTACTTCAAGAGAACTCAGAGATTTATGGATGCTAAATCATCACTCCAAAATTTCTATAAGGAGTTAGTTTTATACCTATATACAAGATATCGAGATATACACATATTAATAAACTCACAAAAGTCTATAGCTAGACCAGAAATAGAATCCAGGTTACGTATTTTTAGACTAGTGTCTCTTTAATTTTCACACACAATATGATACTTACCCATATGCTTTAAAAGGATGCAATAGGAGAATAGCAGTAAAGAAAGAATTTGAATAACACTAGGATTGAATAAAAATCTGTATGGTATTGCCATATGCATTATTGAAGTCTTCTCTTTAAAGCACCCATGCCTTCCTTCAAAACTTTATTTTTTTTTCCTAAGCTCAACTCCTCACTTTTCCTTACTTTAAGGAAATACATAGCTCTCTCTAGGACATAACAACAATAATGAGAATAGCTGCTTATTCTATATTCCAGGCACCACACTAGGTACTTGACACACATTTTATTTAATGGTCATAACAACTACATAACAACTCTACAATTTCCTTGCCTTCCTACATAGGTGAGGAAATTGAGGCTCCATGTTTTACCAAATGAAACTTGAGTTCTTTGAACACATTCATAGGGGCAATGAGAAACTGATATTTCAATTTTTTCTTATTTGAATTTGTGTTTACTTCAATGTACTTCAGGTGAGCAGCCAGATACGAAGAGGAAGGATAACTCAGTGGTGACCAGTGGTCACTCTTAGGTTCTGTGTTAATACAGTAGTTCCCCCTTCTTGGTGGTTTTGCTTTTCATAGTTTCATTTATCCATAGTTCAAACATATTCAATGGAAAATTCCAGAAATAAATAATTCATACATTTTAAATTGTCCATTCTGAATAGTGTGATGAAATCTTGCATGAGCCCATCCTGTCCCATCTGGGACGTGAGTCATCTCTTTGTTCAGCATTTCCACACTGTCTATGCTTATGCCCATTAGTCACTGAGTAATGACTTGGTGATCAGAACAACTGCTATGGTACCACAGTGCTTGGGTTTGGTACTGCCCACAGTTTCAGGCATCCACTGGGGCACTTGGGATGTATCCCCAGCAGAAAAGGAGGGACTGCTGTACACATATTAGAGAAGAAAATGTTAAGGAATACATCAAGAGGCAATAGAGTATAGCCTCAAACTGTTAATAGGTACTCCGAGATTAGACTGCCAGTTTTAAATACTGGCTCTGCAATGTATCACCTTTTTTACCTTGGGCAAATTCCTTAAATCTCTGTTACTATTTCATGTTCTTTAAAAATGATACCAATTGTTCCTATCTCACAGAGTTGTTATACGGATAAAAGAGAAAATAATGCATGTCAGTGTTTAGTTTTCCACGTGACTCATAAGCAGGGCTCAATAAATATTAGTCACTGCTATTCCGGAAAGGCTAACACTGTTTGAGAGCCTGGTGAGGACCCCAGCACTTTCTGGTTCTGATAACCCTCTTTGTTATCAGTCACAGCAGACAGCCAATCACAGAACTGTCTCTGGGCAATCACAGTTCCCCAAACAGTATATTAATATTTAATGTAGTAAAAAAGAGATTTTCTGCACATTTTCTTTAGGCCTAATTTGGTTTGGAGTTGTTAAAATACCTACCATTTATGGAGCATTTACTATTATCCAGCCTGTAAGTGTATTATTTATTTTAATTCTCAAAATCCTGCTATGAAGAAAGACACTATCTTCACAGATAGGAAGTAGATGCATTAAAAGGTTCTATAACTTTATCATTTAACAAATGACATATAACAGGTGGAGAAGCCAGGACTCCGACCCAGGTATTCTGGCCACATAGTGCTTACTTATGCATTTTACTATAGTGCTTCTCATTAGGCTATATATTTGATTATTTTATTACTATTACTCTGCTTCACGGAAGTCATCTAAGACTTGCTTTATTTATTTAATGGTCATAAAATTCTTTTGTGATATGGATAGGCATCATCTAGGCTGAGTTGTGGAAGAGGATGCAGGGAAATCTAATTTCTTACTACCCAACAGGACCTTTGCTTTGGGATTATAGCATTGCAGAGTTCTACACCTGATCCCACCATTTGCTGCTCTGTGCTCCTTATGTCAAGTCAGCACATTACCAATGTCCTTTGAGTATTAAAAATTGAAAAACAGTGACCATAAAATGTGATACTGCTCATTACATTAAATGTAAAATGAAAATCTTGCATAAATAAAATTTAGTGTTAATTCTTTTTGACATAAGAGTAATATATTAAGAATAGTGTGTGCATTTTAATACGATGCAAGAATTTCAACATTAAAAGGCAGGCTCCTGTTTGGATTATATGGGGGCATCCTCACCAGGATCATCGTACAGGTTCTCTATGAAAAAGTGCTCCATATCTTCAACTTAATCCAAATTTCCAGCCACTTATATTATGTAGAACAAGATTTGTTTCAAGACCTCCAGTCTCATCTGCAGTTTGTTGATCATAGAGAGTAAGACTTTCTCTGAATAAAGATTGTAATTATTGCTTGAACCTGAGAGGCCAAGGTTTCAGTGAGCGGAGATCACACCACGGCACTCCAGCCTGGGTGACAGAGCAGAAAAAAAAAGAAAAAGATTATAATTAAGTGTTCTTTCTTATGAAGCATGCATGCGTACACACACACACACACACACACACACACACACATGCACAGCTAGAAAAGCTTTCTTACACCGTGTTCTTTACATAAACACATGGGCTTAGCCTCATGTTTTCCCCTCAAAGTGAAAATTGTATCTCAGCCCTGGGACAGCCAGGAGGAGCCTGTGGTGCCCTAAGCAGTCTTATCTGTTTACTCTACTGCACTGTTTTATACATTGTTACTTTCAATATGTACCATATGTCCTAATGTTGGGGAGTACCGGTGAAGACATTGTTCAGTGCTCTCAATGTATAAGTAGAGTCTGTATTAATCACCTGTGCACATACTTTTAGTGAACAATTGGGACAGTTTATAATTAAGGGCTTATATTATATGTCTGGATTTTTTGTTTATTTTTCTTTTTTCATTTTTTTTCTTTTTTGAGACAGAGTCTTGCTCTGTCACCCAGCCTGGAGTGCAATGACACAATCTCAGCTCACTACAACCTCCACCTCCCAGGTTCAAGCAATTCTCCTGCTTCAGCCTCCTGAGTAGCTGGGATTACAGGTGGGTAACACCATGCCTGGCTAATTTTTTTGTAATTTTTAGTAGAGATGGGGTTTCACCATCTTGGCCAGGCTGGTCTTGAACTCCTGACCTCGTGGTCCACCCGCCTTGGCCTCCCAATGTGCTGGGATTACAGGCATGAGCCAAGGCACCGGCCTGTTGATTATTTTTCAAATAATTCTTATTATTTTACAAAGATATGATGTCCATGATGAAGTGGGGGGAAAAACATGGTCCTTTAACATAGAGAGGGACATGTTCCAGGCTACATCTATCTCAATAAATAGTAAGTTCATTTCCTCTGCTCTTCTCCAGTGCTGTATTCCCCTCCCAGATGTTTTTTTACACTCAAGCAGAATTGTTTTTAGTTTCTCAACACTCAAGCCAGGACCCACACCTGTTCCTTCAAGTTTGGAGGAGTCATAGTCCCTTTCTGTTGGCAAGTACACTCTTGCATGAGACCATGATCCTGGAATGGTCACCAACTACACAGCTCTGGTGTTTATGTGAAACCTGGCTAGTAGAAAACATACTTTATTTGCTTCCATATGGTTAACACTAGGGTATGTTCTCCTCGTCTGCTGAACTTTCCCAGGCTGCCAATGGTAAATACCATTTCTGCCCATTACAGTTTTCTTAAACCTTGACTGTCATACCCTTTTCTCATTGTTATCTGGATTGCAGTGCTTGAACTTACTGGATTGCCTCACATAACCTGTCCCCCTGTTTAATAGAGACAGCATTTATTCTGCATCCTTCATGGATTATATTGCCTTATGAATCCAGAATCATGATTCTAATTTATCAACATGACCTGGTATAGGAGTCAGCCCAGCAGCCCCACTTCTTCCTACGTTTATGGTGACTTTATCCTAGAAAGAAATTGCCTTTGTATGCTAAAAGACACAGGACAATGCTAACCCCAGCCATTGCCACAACTTTAAATCTAATGTGGAAGAAGTTCAGGGTCTTTACCCCTTTTCTACTAAATAGCAACTGGGTTTGATCATTTCCTTCACCAGCAGGCTTCAAGCCTTCCTCATTAGTAGTAGCCTTTGCCAAAGAATATACACCGTATACATTAATTCTGCTTCCCCAAAAACTCCTGTATCTATTTTAACATTTTTGTTAACCTTAACATTTGTGATACACCACAGTTCATTTTAGACTTTAGTACCTTTGATACTATCCTGACAGTCAGTATCACTGTAATATTTAAGTAGACAGCCTTTCTTCTTGTGTCTTACCAATTTAAAATCTGATCCTGTCAGTTCTTTCCTGGGAAGTTACACTGGTTTCTTTTGGTACATTGCTCTGTATTGTTTTTCCTCCAGACAATATGAAAATGTATAGGCCAACAGTACCAATTTCCCTAATAACTTTCTTCACTTTTTCCTGGATGAAAACAATCAGTGAGATAAAACAAGATCTTATCGAATGCTCAGATTTCAAGAAATTAGATTTTCAGTTAAATGTGCACCTAAAGTCCAACTTTGTCATTTGCACCAGGTGACTATTATCTATTCACTTTCGCTGGTCAAGTCCTCTCTAATACTCTTATACAGTGATAACAGTTCATATTTATTGAGCACCTTCTTTATGTCTGGAGATTTGTGTTTAATTTTATTTAATTATCACAATAACCCTATGAGGTAGGTATTATCATCACTCACATTCTACAGATGAGGAATTTGAAGGAAAAAGAGATTAAATAAATTGTCCAGGGTTCCAGAGCTATAAGTGACATATTCAAGATAGGAGCCCAGGCAATCAGCTTTAAAGTTCAGCCTGGTAACCACCGTGAGATACTGCCTAATTTTGTTTCTAATCTCCTTTTAGCCTCACATACATACCCCCCCACAATTCTACAGACTTTCATGAAGGAATATATATTCACCGTACTGCTCTACTCTACCTTTCTTAATCATAGTTCTGTTTCTTTGAACCAGGATAATCATATCCTTTCATAGTGTATTCCAGTAGTGAATTTCCTCCTTCCCATCCTCTCGGGTCACATGAACTTCCTTATGTCACAACCTCAGTTTCATTTTGTTTATTAATCATGTTTTTCAACTACTCTGGCCCCTAGGTAATACAAATAAAGCAGATGGCCTGACCAGATTAATCTAATTTACTTCCCTCAAAAATATATTAGATTTTGAAAAATAAAGAGAGGAGCATATCCTTATAGTTCCATTACTTATCTTAGATAGGTTTTAAGTAAGAACATTAAAAGGAATTATTTAGAAAGTTAAAGTTGGGAGAGATTTTGGAATTAATCTAATTTGACACCTCCTTTTATCTTTGCAAAAATGGTGCTTTGATATATTAAATGATCTGCTTACAGTTAAAACAGCTAGTTTATATATTATTTTTTTCCATAGTAATGCTTTCGGTAAGTAATCACTAGTGAAAAAGATATTTCTTTTTAAATTTGTTTATATTAACTTCATGATTCTTTAACATCTTTTCCCCAATTTAATATATAGTAAGCTTAAAATACACCCTTTTATCACTTTATAATTTTAGTTACGAAAGTTATAGTTATTTCAATTACATACATAGAAAAACTAGACATTGTTACGTAAAAGCTTCTACTTTAATTAGGCAACACATATTTCAGAAAATACATGTGATAGCTATGTATGCAAAAATTTTATAGTATTTGTGGTGAAGAAAATATTATAAAATGTCGAATATAGAAAAATTGACCAGAAATTACAATGACTAGAATATGAAGTGTCTTAATTAGTGACACTAATTAAGTGTCAAAATAATAAAAATAGTATACAGGTTATATAAGTAATCTCAACAATAGGGAAATACACATTCAGTGGAGAAACATACAGCCACATTTTCTCTGTTTTCTTTCTCCGTCCTCAGAGATTTAACAGATTTCTTCTCTCATCCTAGTAACACTGGATTTGATGAGTATACAGCGGTTACCTGTGACTGTTTAATTCATTATTTTGTCATAAATGTTATTCACTGACACATATTATAAAAACTATTCTGGTTTTAAACATAAGCATTGGTTTTTTTAAAAAGAGTGGAGCATTACGAAGAAAATGTTTTCAAAATTTACAATTTGATGATAAAAATCTGCATGAGTAGGTCAAACTGGATATGCAGGAAGTCTGAGAAAATGAAAAATTGTGGAAAAACTCACAAGTTTCAAAGGTGATTTAGCTTTAATTATAACCAAACTCATATCCTTTCATACATCTGATCTTCATATTAAAAATACAATTCAAAGGTAATGTGGAAACTGAATTTCATTGTATATTACATACTTCATTTATGAGAATACAAATTTGCAGACAGGGGCTTGTGGGGTGGTGTGACAATAATATAATGGAGAAGTAATGATCTCAACACAAAGGAGTCCATTTCTTTTCAGCTTTTTTTTCTGTGTAGTTTTTTTTTTTTTGTAATAGTAGTCAGCCTCTCTACCAAGTTTCTCCTCCTTGTAGGCCACATGATATGTAGGATTCACTTCATCCTCCTATTCCACTAGAGGCTCCTTTGCAAGTAAGAGACTGGTAGCTGACTAAAGTGAGTCATCTACATTTAAGACCCATGATTACAAAATTGGGAAGGGATATGTTTCGAAAAGTGAATAGTTTACTTTTTCAAATAAAGAATTAACATTTTGTGTTCTGGTTACAACTAGCAACCTGGTTTCACAGCCATCCTCAGAAAAGTGAGAAATTCCACTGAGAATGATATTTCCAGACTAGAAATGCTTAAGCTCTAGGCCCTAAATTGTAACTTAAAAAGTGCTAATAAATTGAGGAAAGTCACTTACCCTCCTTGTTCTATAGCATTCTTACCTATGAAAATGAGATGATGTACATTCTTTAATTATTTTACAGTTTTGCCTCCTCTAGAGCACACCTGAAAATAAATAAGACAATTTCTAAAATTTAAAGTGGGTCAGTATTGTGGCACAGTCTTAAGTGATCATTTGTATTAGTTTTATGTGTCTATTCATACCTCAATTTCTGAAAATAAATTTGGGACAGCTTCTAAAATAAAAAGGAAAAGATTTGGTTAGAAAAATAAGTAGGAAGATCAGAACAAGAGGAAAAATAGGGAGAGAAATATAAAATCAAGTCAGGGAAAAGCTTGGTCTAGTCTGCATGACTTTATTTGAATATTAGCTTTTCCATGGCCAGTGACTCTCATCCTAGTGTAAATTGATGTCCTCACTGTCAGAGATAAGCTGTTGATAGTGAGAAAGAGTAGAGAAAGCATAAAAACCCTAGCTGTCTCAGGCACGTAGGATAAATGTACATTCTTTAATTATTTTATAGTTTTGTCTCCACTAGAGTACACCTGAAAATAAATAAGACAATTTCAAAAATTTAAAGTGGGTCAGTATTGTTTGGCTCTGGCTATGTAACCAAACCACTATATAATTTTAAAAATAAAAACATCATAATTCCAGAATTTAAAAGATCTTTTTACTGATGCCGACATAAGAAACAATCCTATAAAATATTTGCTTTTCTGATACTATCATCACTAAAACATATAGAATCTTTATGGGTAACTAGCCCTTGCAAATACTTTCTTTCATTTTTTTGCCACTCTCCAATTTTTTTCTTCCTCAGCCCCAAATTATGGAAGCAGTTTTCAAGGTCTGACAGATGCATTTCCTTCCAATCCAAAATTAGTCTTAATGATGTTAATGTCAGAAATTAGTTCCATAGCAACTATTACAGGAGCTTTCAAATGCACACACGTTTCTAGAGAAATGATGTTTGTAATTCACAATAGTACAAAGAAACTTAAACTAAAATTATCTTTTGCTTCTGGTACAAGAAATAGGAGTACTTCAAGGATCTCGAGGAAGTTTCTTAAGTGCTCTCCCTAGGTCAATTAAGTTGTAGTATTTTTCTCCCAAGCTCATGCTATTTTAAAGCAAGATTCAGAGCCTGGAAGTGACAGTAACTCTTCTATCAAAGTGATTTAAATGATCATAGTTTCCAAAGATTAAAAAACTAGAATAATCTTGCCACTGTATTTTATAATTTCCTTTCTCACATATAAAATAATTTTATTCCTCTAAGAAAACCTGCTGAGTTAATATGGGAGACATTTCTACTACAAGTACTAAAAAATCAGTCACCCTTACAGTTCATAGAAATAAAATCAAATTCTATTTTAGTGAAGTTTTCATAACAGCCTTTTGGTAATAATGTTGAAGAATCATGATATATTTAAGAGATATTAATTCTAGTAATAGTCATTTATCTTTGATGTCAGAGAGAGACAAAGGCTTGGGAAGTAGAAGATTTACGATGACATATTATAGACTCACTTGGTAGATGTTGGATTTTTTACTCTTCCTCTGAAACGACAGATAATGAAGCTTTATCAACTTCCTTTTATTAAGGCTAAAAATATATCCTATAATAGGATCATAAACATTTAATGAAAATCACAGCTGTACTGAATTTTAAAATTAGGTGAGGATGGGCAAGTAGTTCATAGAAAAGTAAATCAGCATAACTCATACATTATGAGTTTACAACCCAGGCTGTTTTAATTTAATATATCTCTGGCTCTGACCTCTCTCCTGTGGTCCAGACATATATTGCCAATTTCCGAAATGAACCTGAATGTCCAAAATGAGTTGATTTTCCTCCCAAGCACATCTGAGACATGTCAGTGGAGAAAGCTCACATTTAAGAAGATAGAACAGGATGACTGATCTTCCTTTATTCTTCCCATTGCTTTCCGGGAAGAAGATTAAAAATCTTATTATTATATCTCTGCCTTAAATTGTGTTCCACAGAAACAGACTCTGAGAAGACAATTCATGTGAACACGATTAATAGAAAATTTTCCCAGGAAAATAAGGGCATGGGTGTGTTGTAGGGAAATAGGACTAGTAATGTAAGAAGGCTAAGTAGGGGGTATATTATACAGCAAAGTTTCATGGAAGGTAATTTTGTCTCTGTCCTAGAGTGGATATCTGAAAACAGTGTGGGTCACACCTCAGATTTATCCTGATCAAGTCACAATGGCTGGAATATTTAAACCCCTGCACCTATCAGTGATTGGTTAAGAACTACTCCTGGGAGGATATAAGCCCCCAAATACTTCTACCATAGTGGAACAAAGTAGATTCTGGCAGTCCAAGGCCAACCCTCCAATAAAAAAGACACAGTGCTGTCAATGTGAGAATAAAAACACATGTGGAGACAGAGCCTGGGAACGCAAAAGATCCAAGCAAGTTGTGGCAGTGCACTGACTGTCTGCTTTAGTCTATGTACCAGTCACAATGTAATCTTATTTTTCTAATACCTACCTTTATCTTTTTCCATTTATTTACTCATAATTTTCTTCTCCTTTATTCCTTCTGTGTACATCCTGCAGGTGGGTTGAGGTCCTGGGACATCAATGGCTGGCAGTAGAGTGCCACCACAGGTTGGCACCAAGGTTGCAATTCCTTCCTTCCTCTCTGCTCCACTGCTTAATAAAGCCAGGAGATACGCATAATTGGCCAGCTCAGTATTTTTAAAACTTGAATATGAATGCCTTCAGATGAGGCATGTTTCTTTTCTTAATTAATCAGAATCTCCTAACACTATCAGTTAGGATTTAACTACATGTAACAAAAAACCCAAAGCAACAGTCGTTCTCAAAGTAGGGTTCACAGACCAGTAATATTAGCATCATGTGGCAGTCAACAGATACTACAGTTATTTTAAGTCATGAAGAACCCAGTCATCTCTCAGCTTCATGGCATAAGAAGGCTGCTTTAAGCAGCATCCATCACCTCCTCATTCCAAGCAGTAGGTGTGGAGGAAGATGCAGGGGAGAATATCAAGGGACTCATGCAAGATTTTGTTTTTAAGGAGGATAACACAGTTTCCAGTTGGTTCATTATGCAGAACCAATAGTGTGCTGGAAAGATTTGACAAATAGTCCTCCAATCTTCATTATGTAAATATACCTGTTATGCCTGATTTCAAGCTACCAACTCAACTTCACTGAAGAGTGACGGAGAGAGATGTGCACAAGTGGATCTCCCAGCCTGGCTAGCTCCAGCAAATCACTGTCCATAACTCTAACATATAGCCATCCCCAGCTAGAAGGGAAGCTTCAAAAAGAAGGCATTATTCCAAGAAGTTATGTGCTCAGAGTAAAATTTGAGGATACATTGTAAAAGTTGAAAGGAAGAATGGATATTGTGCAGACATTGGTTCTTTCTGCTGCAAGATTGCTGTCCCAAACCCAACTTACATATGTTTGTATCCGTCCTATTGGACTGTAGAAATATATCTTTGTCTGAGATAGTGTCAAAGTTCTAGTCAAATGGCTTTCAAAAACAAATACAGTTGACTCTTGAACAACATGGGTTTGAATTGTGCAGGTCCACTCATACACAAATTTTTTTTCAACCAAATTAGGATTAAAAATACAGTATATGCAGAATGTGAATCCCACACATAAGCAAGCACTGCCTTTTCATATACTCGGGTTCAGCTTGCTGACTGCAGGACTTGAATATGCAGATTTTGGTATATGCAGGGGGTGCTAGAAGCAATACCTGTGTGTTCTGAGTAACAACTTTAACTGCTCACAGAAATTGCTAGGCAATACATTATAGATGCCAAAATAGCTCAAAATACATTGCATGTGACCACAGAAGAAAAGCAGCAAATATCTGTAGACAAAGCTTATTCACTAACTAAAAGGTCATATTTTTGCAGTAAGAAAAAAATGGAATATTAAATTGTCCATTTTGTGGTGCTGTGATGATTCATGTGGTGTGCTACGAAGCACCAGCTCTGTTGACTGGCAGACAACAGATACTACAGTTCAAACCACAACTCTTCCACTTAGACTGTAATTTATTCATATTCTTGAAACCTGTGTCTTCATATGTAAGTAAATAACTACTTAAGTAGAGGAAGAAACATGGTATTTGGTACATATTTAGTTTATATATATAAATATGTATATAAATTAATAAATATATATACAAATTGCTTATAAGAAGGAGCAGCCACTAAAAAGGGATGCTAGATACAGCTGCATAGTAATCTTCCAAACTAAAGGTTACTGCTGTCCTGTGTATTTGTAGGGTCAGAGTATGTTAATGTTAAAGAGCTTTCACTAGCTCACTCTTTAGTTCATGAATTTCCTCACAGAAAATGAAGCTATTAGAGCTCTCCTGCCTCTTCTTCCTCTCAACATTTCTACCAGTCAACTCTTGGTGCAATCTGTAGTCCTCTTTCCTGCTACCTGTCTCAGTGATGATGGTTCTGAATCTCACAATCTATCTGAATTGCATCTTATTTCTATGACCGTGGCTAAAGTACTTTTGTCGTGGTCCTACTACTGGGCTCTAAATTCAGTCTAGCTGAATTTGAAGTCAACCCTGTCACTTACTATTTAAATAACTCTAGAAACCTTACTTAATCTCTTTTGTGTCTGTGTATTCCAATGAAACTGTATCCTACACTTGATCTTAGCCAAAAGGCCGAGAAGAGATGAAACTGTATCCTTTTTTAAAAACAGCATTATTGAGATATAACTCACCTACCATTCAATTCACCTAGTGTAAAATTCACCTACCATACAATTCATTTAACATTTAAAGAGTACAATTCAATGTTTTTAAATATATTCAGTTTTGTAGATCTGACAATCTAATTATAAAACATTTTTTCACCCTCAAAGAAAATCTATTAGCAGTCAATCCCCATTTCTTCCCTCAACCTTTCCAATTTTTGCTGCCCTAAGCAACCACAAATCTGCCTTCTGTTTCTATAAGTTTGCCTATTACACGTATCATACACATGAAGGTTGCCTATTACATAGTCATACACAAAAAAATCATAAAATATGTGACTTTTGTGTCTGACTTCTTTCACTCAGCATAACATTTTCATATTTCATCTAAATAGTAGCATTATCAGTACTTCTTTTTTTATTACTGATAGTTGTTTTTTATTACTGAGTAATAGTTGTTTTTCTGTCTAGTTTTTCTATTATTGAAAGTAGAATATTCAAGTTTCTATTATTGTTGAATTTTCTATTTTTTCCCTTCAATACTATCAGTTTGCAACATATATTTTGGAGCTCTGTTATTAGGTATATATAAACATTTTATATGTATATATCTAAGTTACAGATATAATATGTAAATTATGTATACATATATATAAAATGTTTATATCCTTCTGGTAGATTGGCCCTTTTTTATTATTTAGTGATGCTTTAATATCTAGTAAAATTTTTTCTTTTAAAGTCTATTTTGTCCAATATTGCCATAGCCACTCCAGCTCTTTTATGACTGCTATTTGCATGGAGTATCTTTCTCCATCCTTTTACCTTCAACCTACCTTTTAATCTTTGAATCTAAATGGTATCTCCTGTAGACAGCATATAATTTGATCTTGGTTTTGTGTTTGTTTCTTTAAATCAAATCTCTACAACTGATCATAGGGGCAGATGGTGGCTTCCCCTTGTCTTCTTGGCTTGAACTTCTCAATATGGAACTTCAACCCTATGAGTGAGCTGAGCCTGAGGAGGGGTAGGCAATCAAGGCCTCAGTATTCTACATCTAGTATGCTTGGGTTAGAGCTTCTGCCCTACAAATGGGGGCTGAATGGAGAGTAGAACCTCAGTCCACTCAGCCACACCTGCTTTTACAACATGAAGTTAAAGGTAATGAGAATTTCTGCTAGCCTCCTCCCCCACGGGAAGATACTGTAGCCCTGGACAGGGGAGCTAGAGAATAGGGAGCTCCTGTATTAGGTGCCTATGCTGAGGTAGAGCTTCCATAACACCCAGCCGAATAATGAAGCAAGTCACAGTTCAAATGCTACATACTCTTATTGTTCTTATTTAGATTTAGGGCATTTTCTTGAATGAATATTTCTACATTTTTTGTGTGTCTGTAAAACAATTTCCAGATACTTAAATGAATGCTTTTTATACTTTTCAGTAGTTAAACTGTTTTCATAGTGAGACTTTCTCCCATTATCTGGAGATTCTGCTCCCTAACCTCTTTAAGCATCAATTTTCTCATCTGTAGCATTTAGTTTATAATAATAATGGTTATATGAAGATTAACTGAGATGATGCTGCAAATGATCAGAATATGTCACTCCAGTATATACAATCTTGGCATCATGATTATTTTGAGCTGAAGGCAATTAAGAAAAGGCAGACAGAAAAACACTCTGCCCTTCCCCTACTTCCCTAAAATCTAGGTATACATTTCCCTTGGGAAGGTGTCCCCTTCTCTCACACTAGGAAAGGAAGACAACTTTTATTACCAGAGATGGAAACAGCACCAAGAAAAATTTGCATAAACAAAATCTATTAAATAGCCTTGTCTTCCATTAATTTCTGCTACATATTTACCATCTGTACAATTTACCGCCTATAAAAGTCCAAATTTATTTTCCTTTGTTTTATCATTTCTCCATAATTTACTGAATTTTGTTAAGATGTTATATAATCCCTTCAATTTCAACCACTTTTTTGAACATTATTTCTTTCTATGAAGGCCTCTATGCACATCAAAATTAGAATATTAACATTAAACAAAATTTGTCTACCTTCTCTCCTGTTAATCTGTTTTTTGTCAGTTTAAATTAACAAGTCCCAGCTGCTTAATATTCTTCCTTTATTTTAACAAAAGTATCTATCAGTACTGTTATTATTTACCAAAGAATCAACAGCTATGTATTACAGAATAGAAAAAAATAGGAGATCTAGTCCTTGAGCTATGGAATGTTCTATGTGTATATACACTTGAATTCTAATTTCAGTTCTGTGTCAGGAACTCCTAATGAAATTCTGAATACTCTATTTTACTGCAAAAAATCACTTCATATTTGGTCTTGTTTTTTAACTCCACATTGTACAAAATGATCAGATATGGAACTTATCCTAATAAAGAAGCAGCTTTCTCAAGGGACTGTAGTGTTTTCTTTATGTGAAAGGTAATACAGAGAATAGTCTTGAAACAAATTCCTGGCACATGATTGAACTATATGCATCAATATATGTGACATCGAGACAAAATGTTCTACAACCAGGAGGTAGTTCCATCTTGCTTCTTGGAATGCTAAAACTCTATTTGACCCTGGAACAAATGGAATGGAAAACAATCAGTTATTTTTTTAAAAAAGATTCACATTGTAGCTTCTTATGACTCACTTAGCAGTTGAATTTGCCCAAACTGGTTCTGGCTGTTCCTTTTTCTGCATTAGCAAATCAAATCCAAAGTAAGCTGGTCTTGATTTCTTTACTGAACTAAACCTGTTATTTTTAGTTATCTAAATGAATTTGTACTCATTCATCTACAATTTCTCAACAAACAACTTATATATGTTTGTAATAATACAATCTGAGCTAGAATGAGTTAGAAACATTCTGTAAGAACTTTATGAAAATTATTTTTGTATATATACCCTCAACTTTTAAAAGAATTTTCATGATGTTTTTAAGAAAATCTGTTTAAAAGTCCTTCACCAATTTTACTGTTTGCTACATAATTTATCTGACTTTAAACCATTTGCTTATTTCTATGCAAATAATCATGGAAAAGCTATTGTATTAAGCTATGGTGAGTTATGAACAATTTAGTTTGTTGTATTATTTCCAATCATGCAATTGTTCAGAGAAGTCTTCAGTCAATGGAGGAAGAAAGGAAGAGATTAAAAGCAAAGGAAATTGAGAATAATAGTCAATGGACTGGTCTTTCAGTACTGGACAAATGGTATTATGGAAGATAATATAGACTCCAAAAAGAAAAGTAGGAATTTACACACACATGCACAAACACACACACACACTCCAATCCTCTCACAACTGTCTCAGTTCAGGATGTTATAACACCTGCTCCCTCTCCACCAAATTCATATGTTAGAATTTCAACATATGAATTTGATGGAGAGAGGAGGACACAAACATTCAGTTCATAACAACTGTTACTATACCAATGTGGAATTTCAGCTATACCACATTAAAGTTTTGAAGTATACAAAGTATTTGAAGATATATCAAAATACCTCACTAATGTGTATGTCCAAAAAGCCTCCATGGTAGTTTGTCAGGGGCATTGATGCAGTGCCATTTAAAGAGAACCTGACAGTTCTTCATAGCTTCAAAACAATCATGAATAAAATGAGTAGCATCAAAGAATCTAGTATGAGACATAGGATTATTTTTCAACAGTACCTTCACATAGGTCAACAAACACACATCATTTATTTATTCTAGTTATCGCCCCATTTCTAACACTGGTTATTTGTATCTTCTGTTTTTTGTTCTTAATAAATTTTGCCAATCTCAACTAGGTTTTTTTGTTATTAATCTTCATTTTTTATCATTCAATTAATTAGTTTGTGCATTTGCACATTGTTTTGTACTTTCTTGATTTTATTCTATTGCTTTTAATCTAGCTCCCTAAGTTCAATGCTTAACTCATATTTTTCTGTCTTGTTTTCTCTTAGATATGTATAATGAGCTAAAATGTCTCATTAAGAAATTCTATAATGGAATCCCACAAATTTCTAGTGTAATATATTCACTGAAATTCAATTCTAATGTCAAAATTTATATTACTATTTCTTCTTTGACCTAAAGTTGTTTATAATTTAATTTTTTTGTTTACCAAGAAAGAGTAAGATCTTTCTTTCCTTACTTACTTTATTTATTAGCTGCATTTTGGTCTGGAAAATCATCCTACATCATATCAGTTTCTTGTTATACAGAAAGATTTCCTCTGAGGATAATAGGTAGATTATTTTTATAAATGTTCTATATGCACTTGAAAGAATTGTACTCCCTATTTGTTTTGACAGCCTATAAACTGACCAATAGAATATGCTTTTAAATGTGTTACTTAAAATTTCCTAATCATTACCACTTTTGTTTAGCTTCATTTATTTTTTAAGCAAAGTGTTAATTTTTCCAATTGTGTTTTCTTCATATAAACCTGTCCATTTTCACTTTATATATTTTGAACCAACATTATTAAATGCCTACAGACTGAGAAATATTTTCTTTCTGGTGATTTGAAAGTTATAATTACAGGAGTCTCTGTGAATCTGCTGTGACTCTGGGGGCTGCCAGATTCATGAATCTTCATTGCTCAATTAAACTCCTTTAAATTAATTTGGCTAAAGTTTTTCTTTTATCAGATGGTGTCAGAAGCAGGATCTGAAGTGGAGCTTCTAGTGACCCCAGAAATGCTGAGTGAGCACACAAGGTACCTGCAGGACCCACTCACGTCTATTGATCTCTCAGAGCCACTGGGGATTGTGGGTAAGCTTCCCTCTTGGATTTCTGAGCTCCACAGATTCATGTTTTGAGCTTTCTGAGTTTCTTTGAGCAAATTTATGATTCAAACTGGGTTTGGCATCATGATAGAAACTGGACTGGGTCAGGAATGGATTTGATCCACAAATTAACTGGCTTGGATCCAGTTAGAGTCCTCTCATAGCTGACTGGGTCAGAAAGGAGCTGGTAGTAAGCAGTAATATTGCAGGGGTTATAACATTTGTCTTTTGAAAATTCACAGGGATTTTTGAGTTCTACACCTTTGTTTCATTCTTCTTGCACACATAGGTAGGAAAAAAATCATTGGCTAAGTTAAGAGAACCTAAGAGCAAAGTCAATATTTTAGGTAAAAATGGGAACCTTAATTTCAGGAAAACTGAGTTCCTTCTGGCTTATACATTAGGCCAGGGAGGCAGTGAAGTCTTACAGAAACAGCAAAATCTTACTAAAGGTAACTTACAGTGGAACGTTCCAAATGAACATCAATGCACTGAAGTACATTTAAAAAATGAGGGCACTCACCAGGTGCAGTGGCTCATGCCTATAATTCCAGCACTTTGGGAGGCTCAGGCTGGCAGATCACCTGAGGTCATGAGTTCAAGACCAGCCTGACCAACATAGAAAAACCCCATCTCAACTAAAAATACAAATTAGCCAGGCATGGTGGCGCATGCCTGTAATCCCAACTACTCGGGAGGCTGAGGCAGGAGAATCGCTTGAACCCAGGAGGCGGAGGTTGTGGTGAGCCGAGATCACGCCACTGCACTCCCGCCTGGGCAACAAGACCAAAGCTCTGTCTCAAAACAATAAAATAAAATAAAATGAGGGTGAAAAAAGGGGAATTTTTTTAAAACAAAATTATGGGAGGCTGTTATTTTGGACTCAGCTCATACACTAGGCCCCAGCAAACCAAACAAAGTAAAATAGAGTCACTCGTGCTAAATGTGACATTAATCAAACTAAGGCTTTAGGAAAACACAAAGATCCTAGCACAGACCAGGTTTTGTTTTTCTCCTGTAAACAGAATGTCCCAGCATAAGGAGGCACTCTCTACTCAGTCCTTGTTCTCTCCTTGCAAAGCCCGCTGTTCTACTATTTCTTAGTGAGTTTTAAAACCATGTAGGTACATTTATGATAGTGATAGTAACAGCAATGACTAAAGTTTTGGTCAGTCTTTCAAAATTAAGAAAATGACCAAGAAGGGAGCATTGTTAAAACAAACTAAATGCGGCCTGAAAAGGACTCCGTATCTCTTTATTTAAGTCTTTGTGGATGTACTGTAACCTAGCTTAATAGTCAGACAAAATTGAAAACCTAATTTAATAGCATGCACCTGTAACAATGGCTGAGTGTTGGCCAATCCCAGCAGCCATACTTCAACCACTCAAAGACTGCTGAATCCTCAAACTGCGTTCAAATAAGGCAAACGCTGAGCTGTAACCAATCTCACTGTTTCTGTACCTCACTTCTGACTCCTGTACATCACTTTACCTTATTCTGACTATGAAGTCTTAAGTCTCTGTGAATCTGCTGTGTTTCAAGGGATGACTGATTCGCACATCATTCATTTCTCAATTAAAGTCTTTTAAATTATAAAAAAAGAAAGTTATTATAATTACATACCCTATTAACCCTAATAATTTTCTTAAAGTCTGTTTTCTCTGATATTAATATATCTGTGTCAGATTGTTTTTGATAATTACCTTGTGATATCTCCTTTCTGTTCCTATACAATTATATTTTAAGTGAATGGTTTATGCAATCCAAGTTTAAGTGACTTTCTTATAAATATCATGTATATAGCTGGGCTTTCATGAAATTCTAGGTTGAGAATCTGTCATTTAGTGAAAAAATTTTACTAGCATACATTATCATGATGCTACCCGGTGTATTTGGAATGTTTCTAGTATATTATTTGAACTTTCTGTTTACCATGCATTTTTTTCCACCCTTCTTGCTTTTTCCACCCTTCTTGCTTTCTAGTGGGTGGATAATTTTTATTTTTTCCTTTTTTCCTCCCTTTATTATATAAAGGTGCATTAGTCCAGTCTCATGCTGCTAATAAAAACATACCCAAGACTGAGTAATTTATAAAGAAAAGATGTTTAATTGACTCACAGTTCAGCATGGCTGGGGAAGACTCAGGAAATTTACAACCATAGCAGAAGGGGGAAGCAAACATATCCATCTTCACATGGCAGCAGCAAGAAAAATGAGTGCCCAGCAAAGAGGGAGGCCCCTTATCAAACCATCAGATCTTGTGAGAACTCACTATCACAAGAACAGGATAGGGAAAACTGCCCCCATGATTAAACTCTCTTCACCTGATCCCTCCCACGACATGTGGGAATTATGGGAACTACAATTCAAGATGAGATTTGGGTGGGGACACAGCCAAACTATACCAAGAGGTATATTCTTTTTCTATACTTTTAATGCTTATTCTTTTTTTTTGTTTTTTGAGACAGAGTCTCGCTCTGTCACCAGGTGCCAGGCTGAAGTACAGTGGTGTGATCTCGGCTCACTGCAACCTCTGCCTCCCAGGTTCAAGCAATTCTCCCGCCTCAGCCTTCCCAAGTAGCTGGGGCTACAGGTGCGCACCACCACGCCCAGCTAATTTTTTTGTATTTTAGTAGAGACAGGATTTCACCATGTTGGCCATGATGGTCTCGATCTCTTGACCTCAGCCTCCCAAAGTGCTGGGATTACAGACGTGAGCCACCGCGCATGGCCTTAATGTTTATTCTTAATATATAACATGTTTACTTGCTTAATATTGTTTAAAGGTAATTATTATACAGAGGGGAAAATTAGTTCATTTTTATCATTTCAAACAATAGATTATTAGGTAGTCCTGTATGTACTACACTTAAGCAGTCCTATATGTTCTGATACAGAGCAATCTCTAATTATGGAGTTTAATTAGAAAATTCGAGGAACATTTATGTGCGTGTATGCAATATATTACTAATTTTGCATTTATATATATACACACACACGTAACTATATGTGCAAATAAATGAATAGGAATAAAATAGCTCTCTAAAAGTACTCCTATGAAACTGGTAACAATGTTTCATTGGTAACAGTGTTTGCTTCTGGAGGGAAGAAATAGGTGCATATGGGACCAGTGTGAGAAGGAAAATACATCTCACTAAATACCCTTTGTACAGATTGAATTTTGCATAATATACATGTATTACATTTACAAAAAAGACAATTTTTAAAAAATTAATATTTCTTCTCCAGAACAACTCAGGGGACTTCGAATATTTTAAACTCAATTTTTCTTACTTTTACACCTTCTTAGTATCTAATGTATCAGTTAGGGAATGCTGCTTATCTGACAATCACAAAATCCCAGGAACACTCAACAAGAAGCAATCATTTATCATTTGTGTTTTTGGCTCAGCTGGGTGTAACTGGGCTAGGCTAGACTGGGTCCAAACTCTGCACTGGGTCCAGATCTGTTTCCAGTATCTCTCATCTTCCTTGAACTAGTGGCTACCTGAAGCATACTCTTAATGCAAAAAGCTGAAGAGCAAGAACAAATGCAACAGATATGCACATTTTAAGCTTTTTTCTCTTAGTATATCTTTTAACACCCTATTGACCAAAGCAAATTACAAATCCAACTCCAATATTAATAAGGCAGAGAACTATATTCCTTCCATGGATATGAAGGGTGGAGAGTGAGTGAATGCTTGCTGAATAATAATCAAATCTATCACACCTGGTATTATAGGTATTCTCTGCTTTGAAATGTCCCCCAAAGTAGTCTCTTTTTAACACTTGATATTTACTTTGAGTTCCCTAAATATTTATCAATTTATTTGCCCAGCATTGCTCTTTGCATTCTGTCTTTTTTTTACTTTATTCAATTTCCTTCTTAGTAAAAGAAATATTTTAGTACAGAGCTTTTTCTGTGAATCCTTGAGTAGTAAACTCTCACTATATTTGTTTAGAACTAGGTCTTGAAGGACTGCTTAGCTAGCTAAAAAGCAGAAATGGCTAAAACTTAGACTTAAATAATTAGGTAGGTAGTTAATAGTACTAACACATAACTGGAATTCATAACACTGCCAACTTCTTTGTGCAAAAGTTAGACACAGGGAGTGAATGAACCCTAGAATATGAAACAAACACATCTTGATGTACTCAGACAAATCTGAGAACTTGGACCCTGTTAAATTTCTCTGAACCTTCCTTGCCAGTAGAAACACTCACTTCTCCCCTGTCTGAAAAGACAACCATTATTTTGCTTATAGACTTTAGTAACATCGCTAAGGACAGTTACTTTGCAAAATAAAGCCCATTCTTCTTAACACTTACCTTCCAATAGTCTACATTGCCTCCAGAATTACACTAGAGTCAAATCCAAGCATGCCCCAGGGGAAAGTACAAAGTGCAACCACATCAAATAAATTGTGAAATTTTGCTAATTTATATTAACAAAGTTCTGAGGAATACAAATTTTAACAATGTCAAGAACATGAAATGAAACAAAACACTGGACCAGACCAAAGTTATCAGTATGATAAATGTCTCAGAAATTCTGAATGTAATGTACAAGCTTCAATAGCAAATTCTAAAAGTTAGCTTTTTTTAATTTTAATTTTAATTTTTGCTTAACTGAAACTTGGACCGTTGATGGATTATGATTAATGAGGATGAGATTCTAGAACTTTTCTTTCATAATATAGAGAAAATAATTGAAAACCTTAGGAAGATAGGGATACGGAAGTACATATATCATACATGTCTTGCATAACCATCTTCCCATGGTTTCTCACAGGAGGGCCCAGAGCATGTTCCCTTTTTTAAAACATTGAGAAATGCCAGAGAGGAGACCAGTAGCATCTTTGAATAGCTCTGTAAAATCTGGCCTATAGAGGCCTGAGAAAGTGGTAGAAATGCCATCACTGAAATATACTTCCTGATTTTAAGGGGTATAGTGGGATGTCAAATTGCCAGATAGGTACAAATACCTAATAGAAAGCAAAGATCTTACATTGTATCTTAAGACACCTGAGAGTTTTCTTAACAAGATACCATGACCCCAATACACACACACAAAGTCTGATGCTGGCTCATAAGATGACATTCTTGACCCTGTTATTAATGTGAAAAACACATCAAAGAAAATATCAAGACAATTTGGTAACTTGTAATAAAATCTTAAATGGCACCCTCTCTGTTGCCTCAGAAATTATAACTAGGATGCAAAATTTATGGGAAAAAAGCCTTAAGTAAATTTATTCTCTAAATATTGTAGCAAATAATTGAATAAATTGTAAGAACTAGACACCCATTTTGAAGACAAGAGGCAGCTGAACCAGCAATCCTCTCTCTTCTTCCCAACTGTCATGCCAGCTGCACCCTGCCTCATGATCTGTATAAACAGAAAATGCAGGAGGAATGAGGTAGAGTGGCTTTCATGTATCCTCCCCACCATAGATGGAAGAAGACAATGGGATGGGAGGGGCATTTATCTTCCCAAAGACCAACCAGAGAGAAATTCAAGAAAAATCACTCATACAAATTAGAAGTACTTGCTGGAAGTAGACAGTAACATCTCACTCAATTTAGTCAATGGATTTATTGTTTTTCTCTGAGCATACCAGAACCAAGAAAAAATACTGCTGGAAAATAATAATAGGTCAAAGACAAGGAGGCAACATATTAGTCAGCTTTTCTTTTCTCTTTTTTCTTTTCTTTTTTTTTTTTTTTAACCATTTTTCATGGCAGGGATGCCTAAATTTACTGAGTCAAGAAACACAAATAGAAGATAGCCAGGTTTGAAGTATCTTACTGGCATATAAGAAAACCTGCCAGATAGGGGGAGTATTAGCAGAAAGCAGTCATAGGGGATAGCCACAGGCACTGACCAATGTCAGTGCAATGAGCTCCCAAAGGATAGAAACTTTTCCAGATGTCATTAACACTTGGCAAAGTTTTGACCCTTAGTTGAAAGCACTGATTCAAAAAGAAAACCTCTGTCTTTTCTAAATGTTTTTGCCAAATTGACTTCAAAAGCTTCTGCAAATAGGTTGTAAGTCTATAGAGTGTTGAAACTGAGTGAGACAGAGAAGAAATAAAGAAGAGTCTGAGGATTCATATTTGAGTGATCTGGAAAATGATGATTCTCCTGACCAAAGGAGAGGGAAGGAGAAGGCTAAGTGGGAGGGGGCTGGAAAACCTTGGATTTTAGTCATCTGAGTTTCAGGGAGTGATGGGATATTTCCTAATGGGAATATCCAGAAAGTAACTGGAAATGCACTTTTAAAAGGGGTAAAAAAGAGGTCAAGGAGGACAGATGTGGTAGACTTTCAGAAAGAGATGATCACCAAAAATATAAAAGAGAATAAAATCTTCATGGTAAGGTGCTCATTAAGCACACTCAGACATCTCTCCAAGTCATAATGCAGGGTTCCTTTTGTCTCCTTTAGGACATAACAGAAAATTAAAATATTTAAATAATGCATAAAAGTAATGATGAAAAAACCAAAACAGAGTGGCCTGTGCCCTTTGGCTATTCTGATTACTTCATTAAGGAAACACTAAACTATTAGATTTGATGATAGGTATTTTATTTATAATAAAGTCTCCTACTTTTTATGAAAAGGACATGCCTTTCTTTTCAAGAAAGCCAAACTTTGTTGAAAGATCCTGTCACTTGATAACTCCAGTTTTGCTATTTAAAACAGCCTGGATTTGTCCTTAATGA
Source organism: Ateles fusciceps (assembly GCA_036589455.1). Lineage (NCBI taxonomy): Eukaryota > Metazoa > Chordata > Mammalia > Primates > Atelidae > Ateles > Ateles fusciceps. Next base: position 1,446,364 of record JAZHEH010002836.1, read on the forward strand.
CCAGACAAGTGTCTGTCACTGTAAAATTAGGCAAGTCAAACTTTTAACTTTTGGAAAGTTCAAGTTAACTTCCTGAGAACCATGCTTCACAGGACTGAGGGGACAAAATGGATAAGGGCCTAATTTCCTAGACATATAATTTCTCTTCACCAAAAATATTATATTTATTTTCTGCTGTAAATTTGGCTTATATGACTTGAACTTCATTCATAAAAACTAAAAAAGATTAGGGTGTCCATTTCAAACAGGACAAGTGTGTGCACCTGGATGTTCATGAGGTTTAATAAAGCATGCCCTAATGTGAATAAAGAAAAAAAAATCATCTTTAGTCTGAAAGCATGGGTGTTTTCCCCCCTGTGGCACTTTATGACACTTGGCAGCTCATTATCACACTTCACAGAGTCTCGTGTCAGCATGTCAGATTTCTCTAAATTTTGACAGAATTAAAGTAATGCCGTTTGATATAATTGATATTGTACAGTTAATCAGGCAGTGGCTCCATCACAGAGTAACATTCTCAAAAGGCTTAATTACTGAACTGTGAAGATTTACTGCCATCTGGAAGTTCCTTCCCAAAGTTCTGTTCCTGAATTTTATGTAGAGTTCACAAAAATAACTTGGTCCATTTAGAAATCATGCCCTGGATTTGGAAATTAAAATTGTTATTTTTGGAATCTCATTTGGCCTAGAGATCATAGAAGCCTTATGAAAAATAAAGGAGCAATGGCAAATGAGAAAAAAGGAAATAAAAGTGGAAGCTCTGGAAATTATTTTCTTTATGTAACGTTTAAAGGGGCAGACACTGGAGCCAGATGGCTTGATTTCAAACCCCATTTCTGCTACTTACTAATCATGTGACCTTGGACAAGTTGAACTGTCTGTAAAATAAGGATACGAACAGTGACTACATGATAGCATTAGAGTCAGAATTAAATGTGTTAACAATTGAAAAGTGCTCAGAACCGTGCCTGGCACATTGTAAGAGCAATGCTGTTTGCTGTCTTTATTATTAAGATTTTTAAATTACTTTATCCTCAAGATTGTTCTTACTTTAAGAGATAAACATATCATTTGGAAAACTTCCCCTGTGATAGTAAACTTTTTGTGTCTGAAGATTAATAAGTTAAGTGTAAAGTAGCACCGTCATTTGTCAGGAATCTTACAGCTGGGGTTTCTTTTGAGTAAAACGTCGAATTGGATTCCCTGTCAATTTGTCCTAATCTAAGAGTTTTTGATTTTATAGACTCCGTAAAATCAATTATAATAGATAAGGTAACTGATAAGAAATTTCAGAAATGGAGGTTTTAATCCAGAAGAAACATGTATTCATTCATCTTCTATCCTGCGAATCAATACCTATAAAGAAGTGGGGGGTGGGGAGGAGAAAAAGAAGAGGAAGAAAGGAGGAAGAAAAGGAAGAATCAGCATTAGGATGGGAGTTCTCTATTGGTAGGAAGATAGAAATAATCCCCCAGAGAGGAAATAATGCCTTTTATAGCCTGAGTAGAACCCCTGGAGAATACAGTGAGACATACAGAATAAAAGATAAAAAGGTACATAAAATTTGATCATTCTCAATAATGAAAAAATATTGATTTAGACAAAAAAGAATTGGTTTTATAAAATCAGGTCATATGTTGGCAATATAGTCCGATTTGTCCATTTTAAATGTACTGTGAATATTTTGGTATCATTATGTATTCTTCTATTGTATTATTATTATTTTGGTTATGGATTCATAGTGTTTCATTGAACAGACATGCTACAATTTATTTAATAAATCCTGAATTGATAAAAATTTATATCATTTTTATTAGTTTAATAAGATGAATGTTCTTATGACTATAATACTGGACACGTTTTAAGTAGTCCTTTAGACTCTTTTGACCTTATCTGTCTTTATTTCAGATACTTCTGTGATCATCAATACTGCATAAGCTCTGACCAGCTTCTTGGCTCAGACACCTTGATTAACCTCTTGCCTCTCATCCCAGGAATTCTCCATTGACTCTAAGACATTAGATTCTAGAGAACCACTTGGCGTCCATAGACCATGGGGTGACACTTTGACCAATGGGAATGAAAACTGGGGGGGATACATGCTTATCACCTTTCTCTCCTGGGACGGACAGACCTGATAGGCATTTTATATGGTTTTTCAGATGGTTCCACAGGATTTAGCAACCAACTGTGCATACTGCTTTCCCTCTTTCTCTGCCTTGTTTCACTTGTCCCTCATTTCTACTTATCCACATGAAGAACATACACATAAAGCCTTTGTTTCAGGTTCTTCTCTCTGGGGAGAACAGATCATGAAAGATGGTAACAGGAATAGCCTTGGAAAGAAGATCCTCAGAGAAGGGTTTTGAAACTGGATTACTTCATGGTCAGACATTAATAAGAACTTCCTCCTCACCTGTGGGTGGTAAGAACCTCTGTTATGCAATAGCATCACAATTACTAAGACTTTCTCCTTCAGCTGATTAACATGAAATATAGGTAGAAGGTGAGACAGCTGAAGCATATGGGGGTCATTATAACTAGAGTGATTATAAGGATTTTTGTATAGGCTAGGTTTTATTAACTGTGTTGGAAGCCTTGAAAAAAGAAAATGAAGTCTCAGAATAGCCAATTGTGAAGGCTAACAAATTGTGAAACCCAGAGGTCCTCCATGGAAGCTTTGAGGGAGAAAGCCATCTCCTTCAGCTACAGGGCAGAGTTGACTGAAAATCAGGTTTAGAATACAATTATAAGAATGGCAGAGCTTAAACTGGATTCAGATGCAGCATCTGGACAGATCTCCTAAATCAGTCAGGTCTCATATAGGTCAAGTGTTGGACTTGAGAACTTAAATAAGGACTTTAAGGTGGACAAGCCCAAGATTCACAAACCCCAACATTTTCCTGAACCCTCCATTTTGCTGAAACAGGCTCTTTGCCAGAAGAGAGGAATCTTCCCTTGCATGGAGAACTTGCAATGACCTCATCTGAGGCTAGTGCCTTGCAAGATGATGCAAGACCTAACTTTGAAATACCTCATTGCCTCCAGGCCAATGACCAAGGTCAAATCTCCAAATAACTACTATGTGCAGTCTCTGCTCTTGGAAGAAATACCTTAAATACCATGGAATTGCAAGACCTGGCTAATGGTATTAGCAGGATTTAGGACACCATATAGGAATGGACTGTTTGTGTAGATAATTAGAGTGTTGAAATAAAAGTCTAGGTAGGGGAGAATTTTTTGATATGGGGGTTCTCAACTATAATTCAGGATTCAATTCTGTGTCAGAAACTTGGGGACGTGATCCTAATACTCTTCTGGGATGACTCCTTGAAACTTGACCTAGAGCAAATGAGATAATTGTAGATGCCAGAACTTCTTGGAATAGATTGAGAAAGTGGTCCACAGGTTCATGGAGGTGGGAATGTAAGAATGTAATTATTATGATACCAGAGAATGCATGTGATGATTATATTTTTCAAAGACGGTCACAACATCATCTCTTACCTCGCACTTTATTCTACAAACTTACCACTCTCTCACCAAGAAGTGGAGTCTAATTCCTCTCCCACTGCAGGTATGTGACTATTTCTATGAATAGAACGCAGAAGAATTGACACTATAAGATTTCTGAGGTTAGGTCACTGGTTGATCTACTATAGAGATGACATCACATTAATTGTACCAGGTGAGCAGCAAATGGAAAGCATCTTGGATTTCTTAGAAAGAACCATGGATGTCAAAGGTTGCTATAAAAACTCCATAAAAATGCAGAAGGCTACTACATCAGTACAGTTTGTAGGGGCCCATTGACCTGGGCATGGTGGAGCATCATCTTGAAATACAGATATAAACATGTGGCCCAGACACTCCATGTCATCCACTCTGTTGTACCAGTATCACTTTATCATTAGGTTAGTGTGGTATTTTAGTGTTAGTTAAGAATGCTCTGGTGCTGCATTATAGCATGGCTCAAGGATGACCCAAATTTCTCAGTAGTAAAGGGAAATTATCCCAGTGGGAAGACTGTGAATGGTACATTTGACATTCAATTCATATAGAAGGAAAAGAGATCTAGGCCAAGGATATATATGGAGCCCTAGGCATTGGCAAATGGCAAGGCTGGTTTCTGGTGATGTAAAAAGGACATTATAAAACCAATGACAAATCTGTGAAAAAGGTATGTGATTAGACCTGTCACACCAAGCACAAAGCATGAGGATTTGTGTCTAACACCTGTGCATACCAGAGCATATCCACTACAAAGAACAGTATGACTTATCCTGTGGCTATCAACTGACTCTCTTCTTAGCCATAGTAGTGCAAAAATGCAGTGGCTATAGTTCACATGGTGGAGTCTGTACATGCACTCAACAGTATGGCCTCCCTCTCATCAAGAATGACCTAACTACAGCCACTGTTGAATGATCAACCTGCCAGCTGCAGAGATCAACACTTGATACAGCATTATTCTTTGTGGAGATAAGCCATTTTTGACAGGTTGATTACATTGGATCTCCTCCACTCTGGGGGCCAGGTGCTGGCTAAGGGTAAGGAAAATCTTGAATTGATGTTGAAGGAGGTAAGCCATAAATAGTAATTACAATCTCAGAAGCAGCTGTAACTGTGGAGATGATATGTTTCTGTTTTGTTTTTATTTTTCACTCATTATCTTAAGTCTTTACAGAGACTGTGGCTGTCCTCCACCTTGAAGGAGACTCTGGCACAACTGACTTGTATTTCTCCGCTTACAGGGAAGAAGTGAAGGAAACTTATTCTGACCACAAATGAAGGCTCCATTACATAGTAAGGGAGATGCACACAAATGATGGACGCAAACAGATCATTGTGTTGCAAGGGATAGACTTTATTGGATATCTCATATGCACCACCTCAGATCCTCTCAGTCTTGTATATCAGATACCTCAAGGGCATTGATCCATTCTAGACATTTGCAAACTGACAGCACTTCACATCAGACTCAGACAGAATGACCCTCAATCAGAGATGGGATGCTGTGAAGTGGGGGGATAGGGAGGAGCTGTTCCTGTGTAACCTGGAAATGTGCTAATTTTGTCCAATGAGGGATGAGAGGAGGTACATAAATGTGCCCCTTCCTCCTTCATATGCAAAGCCTGAGACACATTTCCTATGACTTCCCAGATGATCCTGCAATAACAGGCAACCTCTTGCCCATGATGGTGACTGAAGTGATAATGTTCCCTTTCTGGCTCTCTCCTTCCTCATTTTGCTTCCCTGTCCTCAGGCTTGCTCCTTGGGGTTGACATTCCAATAAAGGACACCCACATGGGGCTTCATTTCAGGTTTGGCTTTTGGAGGACACAGACTAAGAAAGTAAATTTCTTTTCAAATGTATGTTTCTTGGGATAAATTTCTAGATCTGGAATTGCTAAGTCAAAGCATGTTTTTAAGGCTTTGATGCATATTGCCAAAACTGCTCTTCATAAAGATTTCGCAGTTCCCTCTCATGCATTTGCTCTCATGAGGAATATATAAAGTGGCCATTTCCCCATGTACTCATTAATGATTGGCGTCATTTTTTACTGTTCTTTAATTCAATGTTTTAAAATAGCATATTCTTGTTGCAATTTTTATTATTCTGCATAAGAATGAATTTAAAATTTATTCAATATGCTTACTGCCCATTTGTTTATATTTGGAAAAGTTTATATGCTTTCTCATTGTTATATCCAGTTTTCATGTAATTGCAAAAGATCTTTTTAAATTAAAGTTATGAATAAACCCATTATCTTTCTACATGTTGAATGTGTTTTCCCCCGTTGTTTGCCATTTAATTTTTCTTATAATATTTATAGATATACAAAAACATATTATTGATGCTATTGTTTTGGAGATCTGATCCATAAAGCTGGCTCTTTCTATGTGAGAATCATATCATTTTATTATGACAGTTGTATTGTTATTATATTTTAATATAATGCAGGCTTCCGATATGCTTTGTTCATTTTAAGAAATATTCATGGCTATTCTTCTACAGTTATAGTCATCTGATATGCTTTGTTTGTTTTAAGAAATATTCAAGGCTATTCTTATACACTCATCCTTTTTAAAATCCCATTAGTTTGTTTAAGTTTAGCAAATTACTTTGGATATCTGACATAAGTGTTCACATGTCATTTTCATTTTGACTTATTTACATTGCGAATTATAGAAATATATCTCCAGATTAAACAACATTTTAATCTCTTGAATAAACCCAACATTGTGTCTATTTCTACTGCTGCTACCCTAGTTTGGAACTTTAGCATCTTGTTTACTTGGACTTTTAATATCTGGTTTATTACACTAGCATCTCTAAAAGACTCAATACCCACAATCTTTCCCCCTCTCCAAATCAATCACAAATCTGATGTGTTTTTCTGGTTCTCTATATTCTTCAGTGTGAGGTCCATTGAATATAGCATAAAGGGCTCTTCATTATCTAGCCTTTTGGATATCTCTGCTACCTCATCCCTTTCCATTTCTCCTGCACTTTCCCACTCCAACTGCAAGTGGGCCTCCGCAGTTAATCCTTTAGCTGTTCCGAGGATGGGTAATATAGCCTGTCTTTGGTGCCCATGCCTAGGCTGCCCTGCAAACACTGTGACATCCTTTTACTGCTCATCTTTATCTGTCTAATGTCTGTTTATGATACTTGACTCAGGCCTCATCTTTTCTAAGATGCCTTTCTTGACCCCATTTTGCATGTGTCTTCTTTCCTACGTACTCTCTGTATACCCCATATTTACTGCTATCTTTACAATCCTCATACTCCATAGCCACTGTTACTGAATCTTTACAGTCTGTTATATAATTTTAAAAAAAGCAGTTAACGCCAGGCACAGAGGTTCACAACATCATCCTGACACTTTGGGAGGCCGAGAATCACTTGAGATTATCCTGGGCAATATAGTGAAACCCTGTGCCTACAAAAATTACAAAAATCAGCCAGAGGTGGTGGTGTACACCTATAGTCCCAGCTACTTGAGATGCTCAGGTGGGAGGACCACTTGACCCTGGGAGGTTGAGGCTGCAGTGAGCAGCGATCACGCCACTGTGCTCCAGCCTGAGTGACGGAAGAAAAACTTGTCTCAAAAAAAAAAAAGTCAGTTAATACACGGTGATAGAATGAATAACTCAGCATCCACAAATAAAAACTGAGGATAATATTTCAAATGAACATTATATAATCGTAAAATCAGATAGAGGGCTTTAAAGACTGTAAATTGGTATATAAAAACAAAGTGAGAACCAAAGATGGAAAGTTATATTCCCAAATGATCAGAGTGAGGAAGCTTTTACCTCATAGATTGAAGAAGAAAATGTAGCTATTTACATAGTGAATTCTGTTTAACCTGGTGATACTCAGGAACAACTCTGAGTTCTGAAATATTTCAGTTAGGAATTTTTTTAATGGTATTTGAAAATGTGCTTATGATACATAATCACAGTTAATTCTACCTAACCTTTATATTTTGTGACATTCTCAAGTTTAAAATTTTTCTTTTGTTAAAAGGTTATATTTTACCATTTTTTATAAAGTAGTTTTATCAACTATCTTAAAAGAAAAAATCATAATTTTTTTGCAGTCTAAAAACTGTAGATATCTATATTCACTTTAGAATGCTTTTAAAGGTCAAGTGTGCATCTTAAATAACAGGTTAGGTATATTAAATGAGTGTAGTAAAAGTCAGAAAGACTAATCATAAATGTCTAAAGTTGCTGACATTCTTACCATATAAAAAAAGAGCACTCAGTGTAAAGTTTTTTAAGCTACTCGTTAAAAAGCAGTTTATAAATGGATTGAGAAACTGTGATCTTCTGAAACTTAAAGACAAATTTTTATGTTAAAAAAAGTACCAAACTGATCTATAAAGGCCATTCCACTTAAATATTTTTTTTTAAAAATATGTTTGGCTGGGTGGCTCATGCCTGTAATCCCAATTACTTGGGAAGCTGAGGATCACTTAAGCCCAGGAGTTTGAGTCCAGCCTGGGTAGCATAGCAAGACCTCATTTCACATATATATGTATCTTAATATATATACCTTTATATATAATCTTTATATATCTTTATATACCTTTATATATAATACTTATATACCTTTATAAATATATGTATATATATTAGTTTATCAGTTTTAAAACTCTGATACACATATTAGGGATAGACTTCCATTTTAAGAGATACATATAAATATATATAAAGATATATATATATATATCTTTACATACATTTTTCTTAATATAATGTAAATTTTATTTTGTAATTTTCAGTTATTTTAATGCAAAATGGTTGTAATAAATTTAATACAGGCAAGGTTTATTTAAATACTAATATATATTTTAAGAAACAGGCAGAATAATCTGAATCTTGTGCTCATTTAACTCATATTCAATATATTGACAAACATATATCCAAAATATTCACAAAATTTTTGTAAGAGCTCACTTTCAATTTTATTCACTTATAATCCAAAAACATATATGTCTTCTGATATTAAATTATTTTTGGATTGCTTAAATTACTGTTCTAATTTTGCTTCCTTTTTAACTTCTTAATATTGATGCTTGAATAGCCAACATTGCTTTGATTTCTCTTAAATACTTTTGCTAATTTTAGATCTATATAAAATATACTTGAAGGACAACTTTTTCTTTCTTAAAAGTAATGTAAATATACAATGGAACTTCTTGGCATAGAGCTTGACTCATATAATGATTTAAGTAATACATTCCACAAAGAAAAGCACTTCTGTTGGACGTGTGTTAAGGTAAAGAAAAAAAGGGCAGTTGTTGCCTTTAAGAAGCAACTGAATACTAAACTTCCCTGAATACTAAAATTCCCTTCAATTTTCTCCTTTAAAACATTTTTTTAATTTTTTGTTTGTTTTTATTCTTCTTTGTTTGTTTTATTCTTCTGGCTTCCAGGGCTGGAAGTTCACCTTCCACAGAGCCTAAACTCCCTTGCACTTCATTCTCTCTCTTACAAAACTCTCAGTCCTTTCTTTCTGTACCCTTAGTGCCAAAACACTTCATTCAAAGATACAAAAGCAAAGTGACGTTGTGGCTCCATACCTGCACATACCGTTTTTATAAAGGAAAACAACAAAGATGGGATGGTAGAGAGTAGGACATGCAATCAAAATCCAATAATCATTCCTTACTTGTTGATATTGTTCTCAATACTAAATGCAAAAGTCATACATGTTGGTGCTTAAATGGACTCATGATAAATGAAAATATATTTTTTCATCTTTTGGCACTAGGCTTGCTGAAAGTAGTGCAGTGTGCTGTGTCACTCCCATGTGAAATGCCAGCATAGAATTTTTAGCATCATGAGTATGTTGTGGGATCAACACAACAGACTGAGTATTGAGTTTGTAAAAATTGAACTTTGCATATTTTAAAATATAATTTTTACTCAGTAGGTAGTAAAAAGATAAAAAATTAAATTGACAAAAACCACATCATATTAGGTATGATACAAATTGTCAACAAACAAAAGCACTTTGTTCCTATATAAGTAGTATGAATATATTTAATCTTTTAAATATGTCCATTAAAATGTCCATTAAAAAATTAAATGTCCATTTTTAAAAACTAAACTCAAAAGCAATGCTTTATATAGTAAGAAAACAATACTTCATATATTATGGAAGAGAGAAATTACTTATAACTTTCTTTAATCCTAAATTGTTTACAGTTTTGAAACTTTGACACACATAGTAGAGATAGATTTCCACTTTTTTTTTTTTTTGAGACAGAGTCTCGCTCTGTCGCCAGGCACCAGGCTGGAGTGCAGCGGCCTGAACTATGCTCACGGCAACCTTCGCCTCCCGGATTCAAGCAATTCTCCTGCCTCAGCCTCCCGCGTAGCTGGGACTACAGGCACGCACCACCATGCCCAGCTAATTTTTGTATTTTTTAGTAGAGACGGGTTTTCACCATGTTGGCCAGGATGGTCTGGATCTCTTGACCTCGTGATCCACCCGCCTTGGCCTCCCAAAGTGCCGGGATTACAGGTGTGACCCACTGCACCCCGCCTAGACTTCCACTTTAAGAGATACACTTTGGGGACAAAGTTTTGGTGTGGCAGGGTGCTTCTCTTCCACTATCCAAATGTGTTTCTTAAACTCTCTTTCAGTAAGTGTCAAGAGGCCCTTCTTACTTACGATGGTCCATCTTCAGACAGCTTAAAACTTTCCCAGGAAAGCTCTAAGTCCATGTTTCCCTAATTTTTATGCTCATAGATATCATAAGATTTTTCTCTCTATTTTTGAGCCCCCCTCATCAAGCAAATGTATTTTATCTACTCCCATTTTATGTTATTTTTAAAATATGCATTTCTATATATGGAATATGCTTTTCATTTCTGCAAATGGTTGTTTTTAAAATGAAAATAGCTTGCCTTTCTGAATAGCAAAATATTCTATGTTCAATGTAAATAATTCAGACCATATATCACCACTTTTCATCATGTGTACTTCTATTTATACTTTTTACATAAATGGAAACATACTGTCACTTACTTTTTTCACTTAATATAACATGTTACAGATTCTAAGTCCATTCTTAGAAAACTGATTTACTATGTATTTCCCTAATGACTAAAGAGTATTCTAATGGGTAACCAGCTTCTTAATTGGCTGATCCAATTCCCTATTTACTAACATCAAATTTGTTTCCTATTTTTATTATCTGATAAAATTTTACATTCTTGCACATATATTTTTACTCACCCATTGAACTACTGCTTTAGGATAAAATCTAAGAAATGGAGAGCAAACACATTCTTTTAGTATGTTACAAACAGCCAAATTGCCCTGCACACTATTTATAACATGTCCTGTCCCATCAACAGTGTGGGAGAGTACTTATACTGCACTGTATCCCAATACTCTTACTTATGCTACGATATCAATTTTAAAAAAATCAAATCAATAAAAAATGATATTTGTATTATTTTAAATACCATTGATTTCTAGTAAAATCAATGACTGTTCCGTCTTTGAGGTGATACTTAGAGAATACTTTCTGTTACAGACTGAATTGTATTCCCCCCAAATTTATATACTGAAAGCCAAATACTGGCCGGGCGTGGTGGCTCATGCCTGTAATCCAAACACTTTGGAGGCCAAGGCGGGTGGATCACCTGAGGTCGGGAGTTCAAGACCAACCTGACCAACATGGTGAAACCCCGTCTTTATAAAAAAAAAAAATAATAATAAAATAAAAAAATAAAATAAAATAAAATAAATAAATAAATAAAATAAAAAATAAAAAGAAAGCCAAATACTAGTCTGGCTTATTTAAAAATAGGGCCTTTAAAAAGATAATTAAGGTTAAATGAGGTCATAAGAGTGGGGCCCTAATCCAATGACTGTTGTCCTTATAAGAAGAGGAAGAGCCACCAGGAATGCACATGCACAAGGAAAAGGCCATCTGAAAACATAAGGGGAAGGAGAGAAGCCTCAGGAGAAACCAACCCTGCTGACACTTTGACCTTGGACTTCCAGCCTCCAAAATTAAGAAAATAAGTTTCTATTATTTAAGCCACAGGTTTCTTTTTAATATTAATAGCAGACCTGGCAGACTAATACACTTCCCCATTTCCAGATTGTAGCATCATTAATCTAAATTTTCTCTTCAGATTTTATAATCTTATTATTTTCATTCAAATCTGTTTTGTTTTATTTTTCTTACAGGCAGGATCTGACCCTGTTGCCCAGGCGATAGTCTAGTGGGTCAGTATAACTCATTGTAGCCTAGAACTCCTGGGCTCAAGGGATCCTTCTACCTCAACCTCTCAAGTACTATGACTACAGGCAGGCGCCATCCCCTCTGGCAAATTAAAAAAAAATTTTTGTAGAGACAAGGTCTTGCTCTGTTATCCAGACTAGTCTTGAATTCCTGGCCTCAAGTGATCCTCCCACCTTGGCCTCCCAAAGCGCTGGGTTTTCTGGTTTACAGGTGTGAGCCACCGGGTCCAGCCTTAAATTTCAAACTATAATTAAGTGGGAGGCAGGTTTCTCTTATATTTTTGCAAACACTAGCTGTTTGTTCCAAAACATTTTTTTGGAAAACCCATTCAGTACATTGATTTGAAATATCATCTATAGTGTATACTAAATTCCCAGGGACTTACAGCTGAGTTGCTTCTGGACTTTTTAATCTCTTCTACTGATCTGCCTGTTTACTATAATGCTGTTATCAAACACTAGCACAGTTTAAATTGTTGCACTTTCACAATATGGTTTAATACACCACAGGCAAATTCCTACTTGTTACTCTTTTTTTTTTTCTCCAAATGTTTCTGGATATTCCTTCATTTAGTCTTCCAAATAAATGAGGGTTATATTGCCACATCAAATGCAAAAGGGATCTCGGTGTTACACTTAAAAACGGTTTGCAGAAAATTTATATCTTTACAATATCTGTTTTCCCACAAATGACATGCCATGTCTCTCCATTCCATTCTATTATTTTAGGTCCTTCATTTGGTTTGTTGGTTGGTTTGTGTTTTTTTCTTCATACATGTTTTTTGTTTAATTTATTCTTTGCATCCTTTGTATTGGGCCTGGACTTAGATAAGATGCCCTGCTGTGTTCGTTTGAGTCTGAAACTTATCCCTTCTTCTAAGGCTTGGCTTATTTCTAAAAACACCATTCTTGAACTTCGATAGGCTTTCAATTAGTTTTGTTCTTGCGAACTCCGTGGTTTAAAATACAGAACCAGAAATCTTGAAACGAGAGGCTTCTCCCTGCATCGCTACATCCACCTTGTCACTGATTCTCAATAGCTGCAAACGTGACCCGAGAAAGCTTTAGTCGCTTAGCAACAAATGGGACTAGCTCCTCCCCTCCCCATTCTTCTAGAAAGAAAGGCTTAAGCCTCTGGGCCCTGAAGGGAAATATCAGTAGGAACACACAGTAAAGGCGCCTTTCTTAATCTGCCTTTGCTTATTTCCAAAAGCCAGCGCTGCATTCCAAGTTTTGGTCACAGGATGGACTTAAAAAGGGATGTTTCCTCACTTATGGGAGGGAGCTTGCAGTGGTAACTGCCTCAGAGAGGCTCGGGTGCCAAGAATTCTCAGCTCCTCATCCTCCAGGAAAACCTTATTCACTGTCAGGATCCCAGGCTTATCCACAGAAACACCGCTTAGTAAAAGACCCTACTGCTGTCATTGAGGGCTCTGAGGGCCGAAACACAGGTAGAGACGGCTTCCTCTGCAGGGATATATAACACCTTTGCAGATCCCGATCCTTTTCCCACCAGGCAGCCCAGGGCAAGCTTGAGTTCCTGTGTTCCTTGTCCCGCTGTACTTCATTTAAGACCACAAGGAGTTACTGATTCACACTTCCGTTCAGCTCATTTATTTAATTACCCAAATTAAAAAAAAAACACAAAACAAAACACGGATCCTCTCCAGAACCTTTTTCGGCCAGCACATAAAGCACAGCGTGATTGTCCTTGGTCAGGTGTCTGTCCTTGATCCAATCAGCTGTAGCTACGGGTGGGTTAGAGTCAGAGGATAAAGAACGCGGCCTTTTTTCCTGTGTTGGGTTACTATTACAGGAGCGAATGTGACTAGGTAACGGTGATTAGCGTTTCTAGCATAATGTCCTTTGCTTTGAACTTTTGAGTTGCGTTATTCGGTTCTCTTTTACTTATCATATATACTGCTTTTGACGCCACTAGAGGTTTTGTCTATTAAATAAGTTGTTTAATCTCATTTTTCCTTAGATTTAGTAATAGCAATATTTAATAACTTAAATATATTAAATAATTTAGTAACAGCAATCAGCATTTATGGAACACTTGATATGTGCCAAATATTGTCATAATCCCTTGTTATATATAAAACATACTATCATTTAATTCTTACATGTAGGTTACGATTCCCATTTTATAGATGAGAGAACTGCGGCACAAACAGGTTAAGAAACTTGCTCGGTAGCACATACCAAGTAAGTAAACAGTGCACTAGGACTGGAACCTGGGCTGACTGCTTGCAGAGTGCAAGCTTTCTCCTCTCACCTTAGTTTCAGTTTTCTGTGCTTTATGTTCTTCAACCTTTAATTTTTTTGCTTTTTCTGGTCTGCTTGGTACTGTTCCTGTCCACTTCAGACCTCCTCTCTTCAGATTAGGGTTCTTCCTTTCTTCGTCTGAGGGAACTCGGTAACTGAAAATGTCAGATCAGAGAAGCAAAGTGAGGAGGGGCAGAGTGCTCACGTTACATTCCAGAGATGCCAGCATGGCCTAGGAATGTTGTTGAACTACGGTGGGAAAGAGGCTCAAGTACTGAGTTGAGCCATCATTCCTCAGAGCCTGCCTGCAGCGCCAACCTTTGTCTCTCTAATATTAAGATTTCCCAGAATTTCCTCTATTTCCTATGTCTGTGCTACTAGAAAAAAAAAAATGGTATCTGGGTTGTAAATGCTGCCATATTTGGAAGAACTTCTTTAACACTTGTGGTCTGTGTTTGGTATCATTCCCGATGTCACCATTACTCCCCTGCACACCCAGCACCCCACTCCACTGTACCTGTCCTTGATTCACTTCGATCGAAGAAGTACATTTTTGTTTCCAGGTAGAATATGTGCCCTTATGCTACCATCATTCTGGAATTATTAACTTCCTTTTGATTCATCCTACTTTAGGTAATCTATAATTCATTTCATCAACATGAGAAAAAATTTTCAGCTATCCACTATAGCCATTAAAACTAGGCCTAAATATTTTAAGAATAAACCAGCAAAAATTTATTGTTTCTATACATAGGCTGCACTTAACTAGGGTAGCTAAAAAGTAAAGTAAATTTAAAGGAAACTAAGAATAATGATAGTAATAAGTGGTAATGTTAATATTTTATATAAGAAAATCATTCAGCATATGTCTATAGTATAAGTGAATAGTTATCTACCAGGAATCTATATGTCATTATAAATGCTATGTATTTATAAAGAAATTTTATTGAAACCAGGAAAAACATTAAAAGAACATTACCCTGCTACATGGTACAAAGTTCATCAGTTTCTCATTTGTAATTTGTATTCTGGGACGTAGCAATGAATTAGATTCTGGATGTCTGACAAAATTTCACAGACTCCAGTAAAGTCAATGGAAGTTTTTCATGAGTCAGACTATGTTTCTTAAGTTATTTAAACCTGAAGTATAGACTTGGACTAACAGACAGATGAGAAATTGATTAAGGTCAAGCAGTTTATAATTAATGTGTAGGCCAAGAACCACTGCAGAAAGCAAATTCCAAAAGTTATGCCAAAGTAAGACAAAATATATACATATATTTTGAGATGAAGTCTCGCTCAAAATTGCCAGGCTGGAGTGCAGCGATGTGATCTTGGCTCATTGCAACCTCCGCCTCCTGGGTTCAAGCAGTTCCCCTGCCTTGGCCTCCCCCGGTAGCTGAGACTACAAGCGCTCAACACCACGCCCAGCTAATTTTTTGTTTTTTGGTAGAGAGGGGGTTTCACCATGTTGGCCAGGATGGTCTTGATCTCCTGACCTTGTGATCTCCCGTCTTAGCCTCTCAAAGTGCTGGGATTACAGGTGTGAGCCACCACACCCAGCCAAGATAAAATAATTTTTAAAATAACTGAGAGAGTGCTCACCAAGTCTTACATTTTATTGGAAAAGGTAAACAAAAATGAAGCAGTGATGTCTCCTTTTAAAAGTAATTTAAAGTTCCCATGCTGATTATTACACATTGCATGCCTGTACCCAAATATCTCATGTACCCCATAAATATACCTACTATCTACCTACAAAAATTAAAAATTAAATTAATTTAAAGTATTAGGGGAAAAATCTTTATACTCCATGAGAATCATCTGTCACATCCTTCTTGAAATCCTACCAATAAAAGTACAAATGTGTGTGTGTGAGTATTTCATTAATATTCCACAAACCAGTATAAGAAAAAATTTCTGAAGTATTTTTTCTGCTACAGAAATATAACAGTAAAAAAGTCTAAATATAATAGCTACTAAACCTCTTAAAATACAAAATCCTTTCTCACCACTTGAGTCCTATAAAGGGGATGCAACATGATCAGAATTATTTCTGGTTTTGTAAACATCAATTATGAAAACCATTAGGATTGTGTTTTTACCAGTAACTGCTTACCACATATCTGGGAATTTGGTATACTTTTCACAAATGAGGTAGCTAATGCAGTTTTATGCTATAACTTACCTCAAAATAGTACCATACCTCTTTAGGCACATCTTAGGTCTTGTAGATACTGAGTGCCACACAGGAAATTGTATCTGTGCTCTGAGGGAGAAAGAAAAATATCACAAGACATGTAAACTCATGCAAAGGAAGGGGTTAGAGCAGAGAGAACAAAGAGAACAGAGAAAGGGATAAAAATTTAAAAGGAGGAAATTATGACTGCTCTTTCACTACAAAGTAATGATTCTGGTTTTAATGTGAAAGTTTTTATTGCTTTTTAGTTATACTTCATACATCTTCCAGGGAATAAAAAAATCGTTAAAATAATTATGGCATATGGTTGAAAGCTAACCTTATGCCCTCAGTGAGGGGGCAATTAATTCAGTCAGTGTTTAGCATCCAATTGTAACCCTGTGGTCCTTACAGTCCCTTCCTGACAAATCTGGTTCACGGGTTATTCAGTGTATAATCTTTCTACATTCAATCATTTCTATAATAAATTTTGTGGCTCTTTTTTATTGTACGTCAAATTATCACTTTACTTTAAAAAAATTAAGATAAAAGGAGTCTTCTTTACTATAGTTTGAAAATGTTTTGACCTGTTGCTCTCAACTCTGAGGACTGATCAAAGCTAATATACTGATATTCACTGCATATTGATACTACCTTCTCTAAGAAGATGCCCAAAACATGTATATTATTATTCAAGGCAACCTGTTAATTTCCCTTAAAAACACAATTACTGAGCACCTGCAACCCAGCAGCTACATGCAGTGTGTCAGCTTCACAGTTCAATAAATAGAAATTTAAAAATTTCAAGCTGATGAAGAATAATCTTTATTTTCAATGAAAAATATCTTTAGAATGTGGAGTTTTTCCAGCTTGTCCTTTTTCTGCCATGACTGACATTGGCCTGGATCTAAGGAAGCTGGGACTAATGATACATGATTTCATCCACCGTGTGACATTTGAGACAAATAGCATATAATACAGCATGAAGTAAATAAATGAAATGGAAAGGACCTAGAAAGAAGGACTACTGCTGGTTAACAAACTCCAACACTAAAAGGAAGAGACAATATAGATGAGTGGCAAGGGCCCATGTGAGTGCAGATGCATAGCTGAGTGGGTAGAAGGGACCCTGGCAAATTAGAGTGAGTGAGTTCTGTCTAGAGGGATAGACTAATCTGCTGATATATATACATAGCTGTATATGTATGTGCATGTATGTGTGGATAAATCTTTTTAGAAGAGAGCAATTCCTTAAACATTTATTAGCATACCCCGATCAACACTTGTTCCTGAGTATCCTCACTCTGTCCATGGCTTTAAAACCATATGCAAATGATGGACAACACCAAGCTATTCAGTTGAACTCTATACTTTCATATCTAGCTTCCTGTCTGATATTTTCACTTGGACGTATACCAGCCATCTCAAATATAACAGATTCTTGATTCTCTCCTCTGAAATCCAAATATTGATAGGATCTTCCCTCATTCTTTCCCATCTCAATGAATAACGCCACCATGTGCAGTTTCTCAAGTCAAAACCTTGAAGTCATCCTTCTCTTTTCCTATCCTCAAATCCATCAGGAAGACCTGTAGCTCTACATTCGAAATATGCTCAGATAACTCCTCACCACGTCCACTACTACAACTTTAGTTTTATCTCTGCCCTGAAGAACTGCAAATCATTCTCTTAACTGTCTCCCTGCTTCCACTTTTGCTTCCTCATAGTCTCTTCCACAAAGCAACTAGAAATTCTTTTAGATAATAAAAATCAATACATTTTCAAACATAAAGTGCCCCAGAAATATTTAGCTTTGAGATGATACTACTGTGGAAAATAAAAGCTATTCAATAACCCTCTATCTTGAAGACTTACCCCTTTTTCCGTATCTCTGAATATCACTAAATATGCACATCAATTTCATCACGATCATCACTCTAGAGCATTTTATCATCATCTGAAGTACTATACTTCTCTTGTTAATCATTTTGTGCCTCTAAAATGGTAACAGAAGGAAGACTTTGTCAGTGTTCACTGCTGTATCCACAGAGGCAAGAACTGTGCCAGGCACACCGCGGTTACTCAAAAATGAATAGATTGATTGATGGATGGATAGACGGATGGAAAAGGTAAGATTTAAATGCAGGCATATAATCTCAAACTGTATGCTTTTGCCAGTAAATAAGTTGACTCCTTAGATGGTGATAGGTCATGAAAGGCAGTAGGAGTCACAACAAAGAGTTTCAATTATATTCTCAGAGAATCAGTTATTGTAGGGTTTTAAATGAAATAATGGTGCAATTATATTCACACTTAAGAGAGATTGCTTTGACAGCATCCAGGAGAGTATTTTGGATGATGGAAAAACACTTATTAAGATTTGCAATAATCTAAGAAAGAGATGCTGGTGGCCTGGAATTGGATGGTGGCAGTAGAGATTACAAAGACGGACCACTAAAAAGTTATTTATAAAATAGTTTCATCAAGGACTGGTGATTGATTAACTGTGGGGGAATAAGCAGACTGGCATTTATGGCAATTCACAGGTTCTATGCTCTGCTGTAAGTACTAGCAGTTTGGAAAGATGATTAGCTCAGTGTAGACATGTCGAGTTTGGATGTCAGTAAGACATCCACTTATAAGTATCATAAGGCCAGCTAGATACACTCAATATAGAGATCTAGACTGGAGCCTTACCTTTTTTAGTTATTCAATAGATAACTTATAGTTACAGCTATTGAAGAAGAGATTATCTAAGCAGACCATGAAGATTAGGAATTGAAAAGAACGTAAGATAGAATCATAAAGAAAACATGTAAGAGACAGGCAAAGGAAGAAAAGTTTGCAAAGCGGAGTAACAAGGAGTAATTAGTGTGTAAAAGCAAAATCTACTGTTGTTTGCCCAGAAAAAACTAAAGCAGCTTACTAAAGTGCCTAATATATTCTCAAGAAGTAGTATGCACCAAGAGACTCTGAATCCAATTACAACATCATTCAAAAGAGCTAATGTGTAAAGCCATCAAAATCAAGTAGATGGACAAGCTGGAAAGACATAATGGGTTGATCAATACAATGTCATGCTTGGTATTAAATATGGTATATGATAAATAAGCAATAACAATAACAGATAGTAAGGTGCTGGGAAATGTCTAGTAGAGGAATGATGACAGAAGATGAAAGAGAAATGAAATATCATACAAAGCTATAGCTTATATACCCATTCTACCTCAATTTTCCCTCTATACTCAACATTTACTTGTAAAATTTTTCAAAACGCTGAAATCTCTGCAGATTACTCTTCTCAGCACATATTTTTAAAACTCACTTTAGTGAGCAAACTTTATCAGTTTCATTCTATCGTATGTACACAGCCAGCCAAGTTGCTCACTGTTAATTCTATGATAAAGTAGTAATTCTAATGGCAAAATCAGCTAATTTTTCATGGTTATCTCTGAATATTATAGCAATCTCTTAGATTGCTGCTTTAACAATTATGAAAGATTTTTTCCAATATAATTTTATAAACTAGGGTGGGTGCTCAGAATAAATGTTGAGATTATTATTGAAAATATGTCTTGTTTAGTAACAGCCGACATTTATTGAATATTTACTATGTACTTCGGAACCTTTTAAGTGAAACACACATATCAAATAATTTAATCCACACAACAACCCTAGAAAGTAGATTCTATTATTATTGTCATTTTGCACATGTGAAAGCCAAGCCTCAAAGAGATTGAATGTTTCGCTCGGCAGAGCCAGGAGCCCTTGCCTTCTGATTCCAGCACCTATAGTCATTTTCTTTTCAGTTATTTTGCTTTCAATATTTTATCATGTTGGCCATTCATTTACCAACATTTATTTTGTAGTTAGGGCTATATCTCATACGAGACTCATCTCTGTCATTTTATATGATATGGTACTAATTTTTTAGTATTTACAATAGAAGCAAATTCTATTTTGTTATTTGAACTGAACAATCATACAGAAATTGAACTCAATAATGAAGCACTTACATATAGATTTTAATATGAAATAAATATAAAATTCTGATCAATATTTAATCTCTTGCAAATAATGGGCTTATTTCCATTTCCTGGTGAGAAAACCTCAAGAGATCTGATCAGCTGACAGAGCAGATGACTGGGAAGAGAACACAGCTAGGTCAAGTATCTCCAAAGTAGTTCCTGAATGTCTACTCTTTTTGCACTGAGATTATTTAAAGCATGCACAGCATACCTTCTGAGTTCATTTTGCCACATTTACTCCGTTATCATGAATTTCCAGTTTTCTGTAATTTCTTATACTTTCATCAACGTACTTGTTGGCTGAGAGGCATTTCTGACTCATTTTACTCTTAGAAAAAATTTTATATTTATTTTAGCATTTTATATTTAAAATACAAGTAAAACACCACATGTTTATATTTTAATATTTTCCACAAATGAACTTTAATGTTATATACATCTGATAAACACGGGTAAAATGCTATCTATAAATGGTGACATTAAATCTTGGAGTAACTGACCCCAAAAGCAAAGCCACAAGTTTGATTTTAATACTAATGCATAGATTCTTATAATTCAAATAAATGACAACAGATCATGTAATAAGTAAATTAACGATACTTTGTATTCTCAGTTCTATTCTAGACAGAGAGATGTTATGGTAATATATATATAGAGAGATACATGTACAAAAATACTCAGTCGGTTGTGCATGTTAATGAGGGTTGCTTAGGGAAATTTACATCAGAAGTGTATGACCATTAGCAAATGAACCTGGACCTCTGTAAGCTAGCAGTGGAAATAGCAAGTAGTAGGGGTGCTTGATTTATAAACATTTTTTTGGTTTGCTTTTTTATTTTTTTAAAAAACACAACTAATTTTTTGTTCAAAAAGTAAGTATAGAAAGGATGAAAGGTGGGTGTGGTATTGGAACTGTTCAATATCTTGACTGATAGATACAGGCATAAACACAAGGAACAAAATTGTAAAGAACTTCATACATGCATGTACACAATACACTCATGCATAAGCATGAACTCACAAATGAGTACAAACAAAACTGAGAAGTCTGAATGAGATAGCTGGATTGCATCGATATGGTTGTAATATTATATTATGTTTTTGCAAAATGTTACCGTTTTGTTTCTCTAAGTTTCTTTCTATTGTGGCAAGTTTATTCCAAGGTTGGTTAACCTTGTGGTTGTCGAATGACTAGTAACAACCATGATTAGAGGGTGGGTGAGCATGAGAGAAAGAGAGAATGAAAGAATGGTTAACAGATTAAATTTCTTACCTAAAGCATCAGCTAAAGTCTTGGGCTTTTGATGAGTAAAGCATTAAATTAAGCAGTACTGTCCATGAAACAGGTTTTGTATATTCTAACTCTGACCATATAAGCCCTGTGATGACCCTTAACTAATTTCTTTAACCAAGGGAATTCTGTGTATTAAGTTGGGCTATGTCCTGATTCACATGTCCTATCGATGAACGTATCTCTGCTGTAAGGGGGCTTGTGACTGTGTCAGTCAGATTGGCATCAGATAATCAGGATTAAATCCTAGGGAAAATGGACTGGCTTAATTCCACTAAAAACATGCAGTGATTCGACAGTAAGAGTAGTGTAGCAGAGATACTAGGGGGCAACCAATTATGTCCACTGCAGTCCCCTCCATGCATCCATACATACCCTCCTTCACATACGAAGGCCTTCTTGAAGAGGTGGCATTTGAGGTGACTGTTGAAGAACAGGAAATAAATATACAACAATTCATGATTTTCTTAGTGATTTCAAGAGGTATTTCAAGATCTTTTTGTAAATTAAGGACATCACTATATTCAATGTATTGAAGTGAAGAAACAATGAAATGTTGGTCATTCAAATCCCCGAGATAAGTATTCCATTTCAAATAGAGAAAGGTGTTTCTAGAGGCAACGTTGTTTTGGCTCCTACATTCTATGAAGAATCTCCCCTTCCTCGTGCCCTTTCCCCAACTAACATGTGAAAGTCAAGTTTTCAAAACTGAAACATGATCAGTTTCATAGATGAAGGTGGGTGTTTAATTCATAGTGAGACAGTCTATTCCAAACATTGAAATGAATTTATATGTCCATGTTTGTGAGAGGCTTGATATCCCTTTCCTGGAAATGTCTTTGATGTTCTGCAGAGGCCTCTGAACCAAATTCTCCTAAATTCCTGTTATTCACTGTTTCTAGCTGAGGTCTGAAATTCCCCTGCTGCTTCCCAACTCTCAAGTTTGATTCTATCCCTCTATGTTTCTGTTTCCCATAGTGAGTTCAGTTTTCTACTACATCTTCTAAAACTTCTATTTCACTTATTTAAACTCCCCTGGCATAGTTCCTTATTTATAATTTTCTCAAAATAAATGTTAAGTAGATTACAGTTATCATTTTCTGACCTTATTTCATTACTCACTTCCCTTAAGTGAGACTAGATTTCCTCGGAAAATACTATAGTACGTATCTAGTCTCTGATAGAAACTATACCTTTGCTTGCTTTTCTCATACCTACTTAATAGGAAAAAGAGAAAGTAACTAATTCTTGGTTCTCCAGATTTTCACTCACCCTTACTATTTCATTTTTTTCTTTGCTGTTTAGACATCATGATATACCACTTTTTAGCCTTTTCACATTTCTATCTTTCTCTCTGTCTCAATCCCCCAGGAAAGACTGGCCCTTTCTTGTTATTTTCAGAATTTCATAAGCTGCCTCATGTTTTTCTCCTGGTATTTAAAATGTGTCTTCTCTATAATGTCTCTCCACGAATATGACCAATTCCTTGCAAATGGTATCCTCACAAGGTTCTGATTCACTAAGATTTAAGCCTTAATCCCTTTCCTCTTTGACCATAAACTTGCCTACCTCCTGTCACTCTTCCACTGTACCTTCTCTCCTTCTCCATACAGAGCTTCCATCATTTCATCTTTCTACTGAAAACTTAAATATTGAGTTGACACTTCTTGCTACATATTTCTAAGTCTGGAAACTACTCCTCAATGCTTCAATCTCAGAGAAACTAGGTTTCCACACTGCAGCCCCCTACCTTGAAATCACTTCTGTTGTTCTTTTCCCCATCTCAATTTCTGACCCCATCTTATATGCAAAACCTGTTTCATGGGCAGTACTCCTTAATTTAATGCTTTCCTCATCAAAAGTCTATCGTGATTCTCCATTACCTAAAATGATACTAGGTTTATTGAGCAATCACTCAGTGAGTGCCACACTATGCATATTATTAATGCAAAAGTCTGACATGCAAGTATAAGGAAACCCCATAACTTTGGGAGAGGATTAAAAGCTTGCTTAGTTTTCCACATCTAGTGAATGGGGCTGCTGAAAATCAGCCCCAGGTCCTTTCCCTTGTTCCACAGAGGGAAAGCTTTGGCTGACCCTTCCAGGCTTTCTGTAATCTGTTTTGAATTTTTGATTTCTCCCTCACTATTCCTCAATATGAATTATACATTCAAGTTAAACCGGTTTACTTGCAACCCCATGAACAAATCAGTGATTATTTTCACCTTGTATTCTTTGTTCATCCTCTTTCTGGTAGAAAAAAAGCAGGTATAGAAATAGGTTACTCTTACTTCTGTATTTACTCAAATCTTTCCGAATATCTAAGGAATCACTCAACTTTGACCTCCAGAATACTTTCTCTGTCTATCAAGCACACAGTAGTTCCTCTCTCTTCTGAATTCTAACAGCACTCACTTGGAACTTTATCATGGAGATTTTATGTTCAAGTTGTCATATGCAAATATGGGCTCTTATTCTCAAAAATTTAAGTACCTGAGAACAGAGTCTGTGTCTTATGTCTTTGTGTTAAGTATATGAGAAGGTCATAACACAGAATGTTGAATAAAGTAAATTTAAAAAAAAACTTAGTTCTAAATTGGGAGATTTTTGTTTACTTGTTGGATTGTGTATGCATTTTCCCTGCAGAATCACAAGTTTAAAAATAGGGTGCCTGTGATTATTAATTTTATGGGTTAACCTGACTGGGTTAAAAGATGCCCAGACAGCTGGTAAAACTTTATGTTTATGTGGGTCTGCGAGGGTATTTCCAGAAGAGATTAGCATTTTTATAAGTAGACTGAGTAAAGAAGACCACCCTCACCAACCTGTTGAGGGCCTAAATAGAACAATAAGGCAGAGGAAGGGCAAATTCTCTCTCTCTTTTGAGCTGGGACATTGGAATTTCTGGTCTCTGGGCTTTGGACTCTAGGACTTACACCAGCCTTTCCTCCCACCCCCCAGTTCTCAGCCCTTCAGACTCAGACTAAATTACAGTCATCCCTTGGTAACTGCAGATGATTGGTTCCAGGACTCATGGAAAGTGCCAAAATCCACAATGCTCAAGTCTCTTATATAAAATGGAGTAGTATTTGCATATAACCTGTGAACATCCTCCTGAAATTTTAAATCACTTATAGATTACTTATAATACCTAATACAATGTAAATGTTATGTAAATAGTTGTTATACTGTATTTTTTTATTTGTATTGTTTTAATTAATTTCTTTTCTGAATATTTTCTATCCATGGTGGATTGCATCCATGGAACCCACAGATACAGTGGGCTGACTACACCACCAGCTTTCCTGGTTCTCCAGCTTGCAAACAGTAGACAGAGGGACTTCTTGGCCTCCATAATCATCTGAGCCAATTACCATAATAAATCAATATATTTATCTCCTATTGATTCTGTTTCTCTGGAGAACCCTGACTAGTGAATACAATGCTAGAGCATACATTTCTTCTTCCTAAGCCTTCTCTGTTTTCTTGGCAACTCAGTGGCCGGTTCTTACTCTTTATACAGACTAAAAATTACCAAATTTCTTCAGAGTCAATTGGTTAACAAATATTTACCGAGCACCAATGTAGTTACTTTGTGGAGATTTAGGACTTCTGCTTCCAAGAGACATGGGGTTTAATTGTTAAAGGGGCAGTCACACTCCCTCATTTTGAGTTCATTTACTCTCCTCTTTGGTTAGGGCAACAAGTTTCTAAGCTACTACAGACTCATCCAAAGACTGGTGACCTTCTTAGACTTTCAAATATTGTTCTACTTACTCCTCAAGATGTACCTCCTTTCTTGTCCTGGAGTTGACAAGGAACTTCAGTGGATACTGGGTTCATTTTTATTAAACAGTAAATAGAAATTGTCAGTCACTTGGGTATATTAATGACAAACTATATCTTCAAGTGACGCTAACAACTCATTAGCCCCTAAAATATTTGCCCACAGGGCAGCTCTAAACTCTCCTTTATTTACTTAAGAAGACTAGAGGTCATGGCTCTGAATTCTTATTCTAACTAAGCAGGGTGTTTTTATTACCCTAAATCCCTGGAATATGGCAGTGTTATTCCCTACACAAGTCTTGGAATTATTGCCCTGAAGTAACATTAAATCCATGTAATTGCAAAAAATGTAAAGCAAACCAATCCAAAAAACCAAACAAACTTTAAAAGTGTAAAAAGAAAAACAACTTTAAAATTGGTTTTGGAACTGAGTGTGAATTGTAGTTTAGTTGTACAGTTTTTGTAACTTTTTTCCTGTAAATCTAAAATTAATCTAAAATGTAAAAGTTTATTTAAAAAACAGATTCTAACAACAACAACAAAAAGGATAGAAGACAGCATAAATGCCATTAGTCTCCCATTTTGGTCTTTCCATTGTTTCAAATTCTCTTCTTACTATGAAGCCATTGGAGTAGGAAAAGAAAATTCTATTCATTGTATAAACTGAATTATAAGATATTTCTACTTTTTCTTTTAAGACCTTTTGCTTGATTTGCTGAGAGTCAATCAGATAAAAAGTAAAAGCCATTCCAACCTTCATTCGAGATAAAGACTTAAGTGCATTGACATAATATATCGTCCTTCATATAGGATCATAAGGCTGACACACTGTCAATAGCAGTCAGTTTCAAATTAAGCAGTGACAACAAGTCGATGCTGAGCTATTCACAAAGAGCCAGAGGACATATTCAGTGGAAGATGGGCCTGGAGCTTGGAAGTGCTATTGGTTATCTGCGAAGTCAGATTCTGGTTCACCTGGATGACAGTCAAAGTAGTGTTTGAGGCAAATTTTGGCCACTGTATGAAATTCTTCCCATCTTTGGCCAGGACGATTACCAGGAATTGGGCTAGAACAAAACTTGCCAATAGTGGTCCAATAGTGCACATTTCAGCCCAGCAGCTTCAAAAGTGGTATACCCTAAGAGGTCTGCAGAAACATCTCTCAGGGTTAAAGAGAGAAAACATTGGAACTTGTACTTGTGTATTTTTTTTATCTAAAAAACATTACATTAAATTTGACTGATATTTAATATATGAGTTTACCCTGGTATCCTCACTAAATCTGCTCATTAGCTGATCTTCAGTAGAGGGGGAGCACTGTTTTTACAAACCTTGTTTCTATTACAGGGACTTTCCTAGGTAGTCTTGGCCTTTCCACCCCTCCAACCCAATACTGTCAGTCCTCTCCCTACGGGACGCCTGCCTCTCTATAGCAACACCTAGATGGATTGGGTAAGTTTGCTATACCCAGGGTCTTTGAAGCAGGCCCATGTGGCACTTATATTAAGCTACATTTTAATCTAAAGTTCATAATACTAAACATGAGAATTTGCCCTCATATGCTACATGTTGTTTCATTTCTCAGTTTGTTTAGAAAGAGACCTCATTAGAGACCCTAACAGTCTTTTTTCACATATGATTATATGAGGTTTTTTGAGGGAAATGTAAGAGTGCCATAACTGAAGGACTTGACAATGCTCTCATGGTACCTTCATTCATTTATTTACTTTCAGTCTCTTACAGTTCGCCATGTGTGACTGACTTTATGTGTGTCAGATAACTTTCACTGGCCCCTCTAGATTTATTTCTCACTCCTTCTTAACCCTGAGAAAGGCCTTCCTTGACAGTCAGCTTTTGGTTGGTGATCGTTTCTGTGGTAGCCAGTGGCTATACTGCCTAATAGATACCTGAAAAAATATAAATAATGAATTCCTTCATGGTAGAGGTAATATTTTAACCATATGTGCAACAGTAATTACTTTCAAAAACAATCTTACACAATATATATTTGAAAAACGATTTTGGGGATGGTCTCTACTAGAATGTTCTTTTATAGCTGAAGCAATGTAAGTAAATCTGCCATCTTTAAAAACACTTTTCATATTCTGATAGCTAAAAAATTTAAATACAGAATTTTCTGACATGCTAAAAATACTACAGTGTGTTTGAAGTGTATTTGTTAAAAACAAAATAGCCAATCCTTTGATTACTTTGTAAGAACTACTAACATAAAAAGATGGAAATTGAAATGTATAAGTAAAATTTCAAAATGATCTTTGTATAAATTGGTAAGTAGGGTTGAAAACAGAGTATCATGATGTTTTCAGTGCAAATATATACTTTTTCCATTTAGTTCTACCTCTGATTGTAAAGAGTCTTTAACTATGACAAGCACTAAATTCAAGCATTACAATAAAACAAATTACTTTTTTTGTTTGTTTGTTTTTGAGACAAGGTCTGGCTTTGTTACTCAGGCTGGAGTACAGTGGTGTGATCCCAGCTCACTGCAACCTCTACCTTCTGGGCTCAAGCAATCCTCCTACCTCAGCCTCCCTAGTAGCTGGGATCACAGGTGCACACCACCACACCTGGCTAATTTTTATATTCTTTGTAGAGACCGGGTTTTGACATGTTGCCCAGGCTGGTCTTGAACTCCTGAACTCAAGTGATCCATCCACTTCAGTCTCCCGAAGTGCTGGGATTACAGGATTGAGCCACTATGCCCAGCCAAACAAAACTTCTAAACAGATCTTTTAATTGCTGCAACTAAAAGTTTTAAACCAAGATTTTCAAAAATGTAAGTTTTGGTCATTCAAATAAAATAATTCAAGATGGAAGGAGCCTGGTTCTCTGAATTACCGAGTGGTGTGTCACTCATTATAAACTCACAGTAATATGTTATGTGAGCAAAAATCAACTTTTAGTTTATTAAGGCATTGAGATTTTGGTGTTTAGTTACAGTAGCTATCCCACCTTGATAAGGACAGAAATTGGTATTTTGACATGTCCTGCTATGATCACAATATCCAAAAATAAGTGGCATTAGCTTAGTGGTTGGCCAGCAGAAAGCAAG
The DNA here is from genome assembly GCA_036589455.1 of Ateles fusciceps. Taxonomy (NCBI): domain Eukaryota; kingdom Metazoa; phylum Chordata; class Mammalia; order Primates; family Atelidae; genus Ateles; species Ateles fusciceps. The sequence continues at coordinate 1,474,771 of JAZHEH010002836.1, forward strand.
GCTACGATAGAGCAGTCTGGATGTCTGGAAAGTTCTGCTGTGCTTCAGCAGACTTTCAGTAAAGCTGCCATGGAAGAGCTTGGAAAGCAGACCACACATCTACTGAGTCTGTGGCTCTAGGGCAAGTAGTTGGAACTGTCAGAGTGATAGTGAGTTGGTCACAACTTAAGCAAGAAAGATATGCACTCAGGTGAGCTTGGGCTGATTTCCAAGCAGAGAATGGACAGAGAAAGTTCAGAGATCAAGGGCCTTACATGGTTGAAAAGTTGATAGCTTTGGACCCCAAATAAAAAATGGTCCTGAGTGACAAAGGGCCAATGAGATTTCTCAAACAACTCAGCCCTTCAGTAAATGAAGAGAGGTCCTTTTCCACTGTAGCATATTGTTTCAGATAGCCTCAAGGCATCTGCCATCAAGTTGAAGAAAAAACAGAACTAGGAAACAAAGGTTAAGGCGAATTTAATAACTACGTCTAGTAAAAACCTTGGCACATGGAACTAACTGGAAGCAAACAGATCAGAAGCTTAGTAAGAAATTTTTGAAGAAATTGTAGTGCCAAAGAACTACAATGTGTTAAGGCTAAAAAGGCCTTAAAATAACCCATGGGAAGGAAGAGATATATGAAAGCCATACAAGCCCCAAGAAGATAATATTCCCCAACAACTATTTCAGATATTCCATGAAGGGTGGTAATGGTTAAAAAAGAAACTGAGAGACAGTAGCCAAGAGCCACAGAAAGAAGAATCATGAACAGACAAGAAACTACCCCACATCTTGGGTAGTCGCAGTGCCTATCGAAAAGGATTTAATAATTTCTATGGGTCACTGAATGTTCTGTGTATCCTATTCTTCTTTTTTCTGAATGGAAATTTTTATTGCCGTTATGCTGGGGAGACAACATAGATCACCCAGTTGAGGTCTGGCTAAATAATTTGCAGTTCAAATTGAAAATGTAGGAACTCTAGTTCAAAAAAGCAAAGAAAATGTGCCATTAAAAGTTCTAAAATATAAAACTTTTTCTTCTGTGGTACGTTTTCAGTAGTAATGGTGTTTTATATTTCTTACTTAATGCCATTTTAAATAAGGGAAAATTTAATTTTAATGTTTATCTTATCTTGTGCAACACCAGTTTTAAATACAAACACAATAGCATTTAACTTGCTTGCAGAATTACACAATGTGTATTTCTTGAGCTTACAGATGCCTACGTGTTTTGTTTTTCCCAGAACAGTGGAGATGCTGCATACAACTAATTTGGCTGTTTTTATTTTGTTTTTATTTTGCTTCTCAGTGTGTGCATAGTCTAGCAATGCTCTCTACCTTTGGCTTACATGATTCCTTCCAAAGGAAGGAATAAAAGGAGAAAGAATTACGGTTGCTCTATCATTCCCTTTCTTCCCATGACATCATTTTAGTGTAAATCGTTGGCAAATACAGGGAAATATAGCAAAAGAAAAAGGATATGATAAGATTCTTTGATCTTTTGTGCTTCTTAGAATGCTACTGCCTTCTTTTTGTGTCCAAAGCACATTTTGCTTCCAACAGAAAAACGTGGTTTCTCGAAGCTGTCAGTGCCCTGCTCACTCCGTAGAAGTAACATGGTTACCTTGTACTCCTTTTTTAGAGACAGGGCAGTGGCATAATCACAACTCTCTGCAACCTCCACCTTCCAGGTTCAAGTAATCCTCTCACTTCAGCCTTCCAAGTAGCTGGGACTACAGGCATGCACCACCACCCCTGGCTAATTTTTTATTTTTTTTGTAGAGATGGGGTTTTGCCATGTTGCCCAAACTGGTCTCAAACTCCTGAGCTCAAATGATCCTCCTACCTCCACCTCCCAATGTGCTGGGATTACAGGTGTGAGCGACCATGCTTTTCATTTGCTAAACTCCCAAGCATCATAGGTCTACCGAAATTCTGTGCTCATGGGAAATTACAAATGCTGATATATGAATGAGACAGCAAAGAATAGAGGACATATGTATTGCAGATATCTCCTCTCACATGCATGCTCCATTATCCCATCAGACTTGATTTAAAAAACACAAGTTTAAAGATAAAATTATTGGCCCAGCATGGTGGCTCACACCTGTAATCCCAGCACTTTGGGAGTCCGAGGCAGGTGGATCACCTGAGATAGGAGTTCGAGACCAGCCTGACCAATATGGTGAAACCCCATCTCTACTAAAATGACAAAAATTAGCCGGGCATGGTGGCATGAGCCTGTAGTCCCAGCTACTTGGGGAGGCTGAGGAGGTTGAGGCAGGAGAATCACTGGAACCCAGGAGGCAAAGGTTGCAGTTAGCCGAGATTGTGTCACTGCACTCCAGCCTGGGTGACAGAGTGAGACTCCGTCTCAAAAAGAAAAAAAAAAGAAAAAAAAAAAGACAAATTTCAAGACAGTGCTAACAAAGCATTAAACCAATTCCAAGGCCCACCTGTGTAGGCTCACCTGATGATTTCACTTGGGTTGAAGTAAATTCTTTGTGAGGAAAAAAGAGTAAAATGGATGCTTTAGGTGAATAAAATGATTAAGACTATTGACTCACCAAAACCTATTTCTTTTTTTCCTTCAGAGCACACACACTTACTCCCCAGCCCCTCTGACCCTCTTCTTTCTTGCTGCTAGGTATGCCAAGTGACTGCATTCATGCAATGGAGTTTGGATAAAAGTGATGCACGGCAGTCATGCTGGACCCTAGAAACTCCCCCTATGATTCTCTGCTCTCTTCCCGCCTTTGTCTGCCAAGTTTATGCAGGGGGGACCAGGAGAGGATTCAAATCTTCCAAAGAGATGATTGATCAGCAGTTTAGAAAGGTCCTGAATCTCCCTGAATGCTTTGAGTAATATATTCAGAGATTTGGGGGCTTATTTGTAACAAATACCAGTTCTCTCCTAAATAGAAGAAACCCCCACCCTCAACATATGTGATTTTCCACTCAGGAACTTATCACTGAGGGTTTAACTGGCAACAAGGCAAATCAGATTAAGGATGTCAGCTAACCTTGGAAGCTGGACAGACATATGAGGTAATTCAGGAATGTGAAGGAGATTTTGGTGCTGAGAATCACTGGGTGCAGAGGGTGCCATTGGTTGATAACAAAATCTGGGAATGGGGCTAACCCTGGGCACTTATGTTAAGTAGCTGTAGTTTTAAATTTGGTGGGCCATAGGGCTGGGGGTGGAGGGTGAGGTAAAGAATTTTTTTTAACCAATGTTATATTCTCCAAGAGGTCTTAGCATCCTGCATAGCATCCTCTACCCCACTGCTTTCTGCCTTATCATGACACCTTATTTGACCCATGACACATAATACACATTGTGATTATGCATGTATTTGCTGAATTAATTCTTCATTGTCCATTTAACTCGTTTTAATGTGTTTCATAAGGTTAACTTTGTCAGTCTGATTAACTCCCTGTGTCTAACAGAGTGTTTATCACTGAATGACCAAATAAATTTTTAAAAAACTGACCCTCCATATCTATGGGTTCCATATCTGTGGGTTCTGCATCTGTGAGTTCAACCAAACATGGATTGAAAATATTCCAAAAAGATAGAATGGTTGTGTCTACACTGAACATGTACAGACACTTTTGTTCTTGTCATTATTCCTTAACAATAGAGTATAACAATTATTTACATAGAATTTACATTGTATTAGATTTTTAAAGATAATCTAGAGATAATTTGAAGTATCCAGGCTGATATGCTTAAGTTAGATTTAAATATTACATCATTATATATCAGGGACTTGACCATCCATGAATTTTGGTATTCCTGGGGATGTCCTGGAATACCAGGATACGGAGGGACACCTGTATATAAATATATGCATATACTGTGCTCACTCATTGAGATGTTTAATACTTTAGACTCTTGTCACTTGGTTTCTGCCTTGTCCCCTGGTATCACAGTGAATGGATACTCTACTTTTGAGCTCAGTTCTCCTTGACTGGGGCCCTGATTCATACAACTGGACTTTCCAACACTGCACACCCCACTGCTTAGACCTCTTTCATTTGTCTGCCATTTTGATTGCAAAACACCTGCCCCACCTCTCCTTAGATAGATATCCTGGGCTTTCTTCCCTTGATTTGGATGGTTTGCCCTAGGTTCTCATACCCATCCTCTCATTTCTGACCTATCTTCAGACTCACAATTCTGTGTGTTTGTCACCTCTATCACTGACATTGGCTTCCTACTCAAGTCCAAGATCACATATCCAATTGCTACCATTCTGAATGCAAGTACACCCAGTCAGCAGCTGCCTCTGAGTTCTATATCTTCAAATGTTCTTAGTATTCAACATAAAACAGCTTACTTAGGCACAACTAACCAACTCTCCTGAATTAATTGTAGTACATATCAAATGTGCACATTTTAAAAATAAAATGGAACAATTCAAAGAAATAAGAATTTAATTAAAATATATTGGTAGTGCTGGAAAAAAACAGTGACAAGAATAATTAGACATTAATCTCAAAGAAAGGTTTAGGAGGTCAGATATAGTACCTATACTATGTGATTTCAAACATGTCCCCCCCAATATAAGTACTTAATAAATATTTCTTTACAAAGTGGTTGATTATTGTGTCTAAAAATTCATAATTTTTAACAAATATTGATGTAGTAAAACACGCTACAAAGTCTATTCCTATTTCCAGTGCTTTTTAGCAGCCTTTGCTGGCTGGCTATCCAAATGATCATGTTCTGAGGTCTCTCATAGCCACATTTCATCATCTTAGTGACAGCACTGAAGTGATTGAGTGAATGTAGTGCCTGTTCATAAAATCATTGCAATGGGTTCAAGATTTTTCCAGATGTTATTCAAATCTATATCATTATTTACAGTAGGACATAGAACACGAAGGTCTCATATATGTTTTCCCTTATTGAACTAAGCCAAGCCATGTGGCAGGGCATTAAGGTACAATAAAGTTGGTCGCTTCAGAATTTGTTTCGTCAAGCATTCTATTTTTTCTCTAAATTGTGGATAATAGGAATTGACAGTCACATGAACTTTAAGGGAATTAAACACAATAAGCTAAAGCTTTGGTGCCTTGAAATGAATGGGTCACACACAGTGGGTGCAGATCACTAAGAAGTTATGTATCTGTTTTGAGATAAACGCTTTGCTGCTGCTAATGTTCTGTAACTTCTTATTACATTTTCAAAGAAAATAAGCCAAATTGGTTGCTATGGAAATGATTATGATGTCACAGAGGATGATGACTTCTAATCTATAAGCAGCAAGAGCAGATGTGCTTGTAAGAAACAAAGATCTTGTTTTCATACAAATGGTCTCAAAATGAAACACAAAGGAAGAAAAATATCCAAAGCACATAATGCAAAGAACAAGAATTGCTTCTAAATAGAATGTTTTACAAAGTTTTCCATAATGCTTCAGCTGCTCTTCAACACACAACCAGCTTGAACATGGATGGCAGACATGAAATTACAGTATTCACAAAATTAGTATTCAGCTTGCAGAATCTCTCTTTCCAAAGCCTTCAGGCATACTTTACGCATGCACAATTATAGAAGCAGGTAATGAGAGAGATTCTGATTTCTTCCTACTGTTATTATTGTACTTAGCTAGATAAGTCTTGATAAAAATTACTTTGTTAAAAAGAAATATAAGCAATAATTTGTTAATTCTATTGAAGATATATTTTGGCTATCATTACAAGATACACTGGCTGATTTCTCTAAAACACACATTACTCTGTCCATGGAGATGGGTAGTGACATACCAACTTTTAGTCATGAATCAAAAAGTTCCATAACAATAATCTGCAAGCTACACTACTTTTTAAATAATTTTATTATTTCATAACACAATTTCAATTATTAGAGATTTTTAAAAAGGATATTTAAAATTTATGACTATGACCTCCTGAAATACACAGATATGATAAACAATATATCAAATGAATGGGTTGTGTCAAAATATATTACAAAGTTTTCATTATATCACTTTGAATTTAATCCTACATGCCTTCTTGGTCATTGAGGCTCTCCTAAATTAATTCTTTAGATTCTCAAATACTTCTCACAGTAACTTCAACTATTCTTAAAATTAATCAAATTTCAAATGATAAAAATATATGAATTATAATAAAGTTCTCACTCCCTGTAATAAAAAATAAACTTCCATCCAGCTTGAAACATGGATTTGCTAAAAAGAATTTTAAGCTCTGCTATAACTAAATGAGAGATTTGAACTGAGTGTAAATGAAATAAATTAATTATTTTGATGGCTCCTAAGACATCCTGCTCCTAAAGAAATCTACCACCAAATAACCTGTTACATGAAAACATAAAACATTAAGACCAAGATACATTGTGCTACAATTCTGCACTACTATTAAGTGAATGTATATCCAATTTTACATTCAATTTACTGTCAAAATTAATTTTTATTTAGAAATGAAAAATACTATGAGAATTATATGAAAGAAATAGAAGTAAAAATAAAGAAGAAAAAAAGTAAAAGTTCACTATGTTCTGCAGCCTAAGTTAAAAGAAATTGAGAATAAGTTAACAGGTGTTTCTGAATGCTACAGTTTAATCCTAGTTTTAGTTCTGCAATCAAATTGAAGTCATATACTATTTTAAGACATAAGCTCACTTTTTAAAAGTACATAATATGAAGACGGTACTCTAAATGAACACCAATGTTTGAGCTCTATATTGACAACTGAAAGACTATGAAAACATTAATTCTGAAAAGAGGCTAAAAATACTTGACAGCCTTTTTATAAACATTGAAAAGATTTAAGAGATACCAAAGAGATGTTTGTTTAAGAACTACAGAAGACTATAATAGCTTGGTCGGTTTAGCCAAAGTGCAAAGGCCTAAATTTAAAGAATAACATCGGTATTTGAATTTAGAAAAAGAGAAAGAAAATTGCATTAAAAGTGCTTTCTAATGAATGAATGACTAGACAGCAGTGGAATATAACACTTTATTGATGAAGGGTTTTATCTCTATGATAACTTTTATTACAAAGATAGTACCAAATCTGTTTAAAGCACTGTATTAAGAAATAAGAGCACTATAAAAAAAGTTGACTGAGTCTTTTTCTAAAATTGCTCTAACAGTGTAGATAAGATACACATACAAGGAAAATATATTTTATTGAGAGAAATGATAACATTATTGATGTAGATAGTAGGTTCTAAATAAGTTAACCTAAAGGGAATTACAAAGCATTCATTTATATGTGGTATCAGCATAGTTCAGGGGCAGAAATAAAAATGTAGTGTAGCAGTTTAACAGAATTAAAGCTGTATATAAATAAGGTGTGACAGACTATGTTGTCTTTTCATATATATAGGTTTTTGCTTATAGTTTTTTCTAATATTTTTTATCTGTTTTCATTTAAAACTGCTTAAGCCAAAATTTTTCATTTTAAAGACTTCCAATGAGGGCAAACAAACAAAAACTAGACAGTTTTTAGTATTTAGAGGAGAAAACTTAATTGGCAAATTGTCCTAAACTTTGCACTCCCTATATAAACATAGGTTAGTTCAGCTGATTGTTGCTATGTGAGGTTTTTCTAGGCATTTATATTATACAAATGCTCTAATTTAGAGTTGATTAAGGTCTGGCTAAAAAATCTGAATCTGATATATGTTATTCTGGGTATTACATTTTGAAAAGCAAGCATAAGAAATGGGTACTCCAATGTGGAAGAAAATATGTTTTTCATTAGTTTGATTTTTCTTTTAAAAAATGACATCACACATTTGGGAAAAGGTTTTTAAATACTGAGAAGGAAATCAATATAAAATTAAGGTACAAGCCTGAGTAATACAGAGAGACTCCCATCTCTAAATTTCTTTTTTTAATTAGTCAGAAGTGGTGGTGCACACCTGTATTCCCACTTACTCGGGAGGCTGACGTGAGATTATTGCTCAAGCCCAGGAGTTCAAGGCTGCAGTGTACTACAGTTGCAATAATTAACTATAATAATTTAATCACACTAATTAAAAAATGTCCCTTGTAAAACTGCTATTTAGAATATTCGGTTGCTTAATTTATCAAAGAAATGCAAACATAACTTTTAGCCATGAATGAGGCATAGCTCTAAACCTTGAATTGATCAGCTATAAATATTAACTCATATAATCCTTATTAAAAAGAAAACTTAGGTAAGTTTTATTATTTCCATCTACTATTAACAGGTGAAAAAACTAGACTACTAAGAAACTTGTGGGAGAGAGATCCAAGATGGCCGATTAGCAGCAGCTCAGGATTGTAGCTCCCACTGAAAGCGCAGAGAGTGAGTGGATACCACACTTTCAGACGAATTGTTATTGCCCACGGACCAAGAGATTCCCGGCGGAGGAGGTCCACGGGTCGCCAGCGCGACTCTTGGCCGGTGCAGCCGTTTTGCAGGCGCCCCAGCACGGCAGTTCTCAGTCCGGAGTATACAGGACCGAGTGCCCTTTTGGTTGGCGTTGGAGCTCCAGGAAGGCAGAGTCTCCCCTTTCAGCTGATTGAAGGGGGGACTGAAGTGGGGGAACCAGACCGGGAGATTCCCGGGCAGAAAAGCGCCACGAATCTTAACGCCACTGTTTCAGCCGTAGTAGTCGGTCGCCGCAGGGGAAGGCTGGTCCCCCCACCAAACAAAAAACAAAACAGCAATTGGAACTGCTGAGGATTGAGAGTTTCACACAGCTGAACCCGGGAAGGTCCAGCTCTGTGGGGGAGGGGCGTCCACCGAAGGAAAACTAAGAAAAAGCTTTACCACCAACAAGCTGGACGTCCACTCAGAGACCTAATCTGAAAGTCAGCAATTACACAGACGACAGGTGGATAAATCCACAAAGATGGGAAGAAACCAGCGCAAAAAGGCTGAAAACACCCCGAAATCAGAATGCCTTTCCTCCTACAGAGGAATGCAGTTCCTCATCACCAATTGAACAAGGCCTGATTGAGAATGAATGTGAGGAATCAACAGAATCAGGCTTCAGAAGGTGGATAATGAGAAATTTCTGTGAGCTAAAAGAACATGTTCTAGCCCAATGCAAGGAAACTAAGAACCTTGAAAAAAGGTTTGATGAAATGTTAATGAGAATGGACAATTTAGAGAAGAATGTAAGTGAATTAATGGAGCTGAAAAACACAATAGGAGAACTTCGCAAAGTATGCACAAGTTTTAACAGTCGAATTGATCAAGCAGAAGAAAGGATTTCAGAGGTTGAAGACCAACTTAACGAAACAAAACGAGAAGACAAGATTAGAGAAAAAAGGGTAAAAGGAATGAGTAAAGTCTCCAAGAAATATGGGACTATGTGAAAAGACCAAATCTACGTTTGATAGGTGTACCTGAATGTGACAAAGAGAATGAATCCAAGCTGGAAAATATTCTTCAGGATATTATCCAGAAAACTTTCCCAACCTAGGAAGGCAGGACAATACTCAACTCCAGGTAATACAGAGAACACCACAAAGATATTCCTCAAAAAGAGCAACCCCAAGGCACATAATCATTAGATTCACCAGGGTTGAAATGAAGGAGAAAACATTAAGGGCAGCCAGAGAGAAAGGTCCGGTTACCCACAAGGGGAAGCCTATCAGACTCACAGCAGATCTCTCAGCAGAAATCCTACAAGCCAGAAGAGACTGGGGGCCAATATTCAACATCCTTAAAGAAAAGAACTTTCAACCCAGAATTTCATATCCAGCCAAACTAAGTTTCATAAGTGAAGGAAAAATACAATTTTTTACGAACAAGCAAGTACTCAGATTTCATTACCACCAGGCCTGCTTTACAAGAGCTTCTGAAAGAAGCACTATATAAAGAAAGGAGCAACCAATATCAGCCATTCCAAAAAACCCATCAGTAAGCTGCATCCAGACCCATCTTACATGCAAGGATATACAGAGACTCAAAACAAAGGGATGGAGGAAGATTTGCCAACCAAATGGAGAGCAAAAAAAAAAAAAGCAGGAGTTGCAATTCTCGTCTCTGATAAAATAGACTTTAAAGTAATAGAAACCAAAAGAGATAAGAAGGACATTGTATAATGGTAGAGGGATCAATGTAATGGGAAGAGCTAACGATCCTAAGTCTATGCGCACCCAATATAGGAGCACCCAGATACATAGGGAAACTTCTTGGTGACTTACAAAGAGACTTGGACTCCCACACAATAATAGTGGGAGACTTTAACACTACATTGTCAATATTGGACAGATCAATGAGACAGAAGGTTAAGAAGGATACCCCGGGACTGGAACTTAGACCTCGAACAAGTAAACTTAATAAACATTTACAGAACTCTCTACTCCAAATCCACAAAACATACATTTTCTTCAGTAACATATCACATTTATTCTAAAAGTGACCACATGGTTGGGAGTAAATTACTCCCCCAGCAATTGCATAGCATTTCATAGGTTTAAATGAAACATTGGTTGGCTGTTTTTTTCCTCCCTTATTCCTTCCTGTCTCCATTGTATAACACGATTATTAGTATAAAAGAGCTTTTCAATACCCATTTTTAGACTGCATTTTAGCCTGGGCAATAGAGCAAGATTCCCATTCTCTCTCCCTCTTTTTCTTCTTCCTTTTCCCTTTCTTTCATTCTCTTTTTTCCTTCTTTCTTTAAAAAAAAAAAAATTGGACTTACAGTTCCATATGGCTGGAGAGAGCCTCAGAATCATGGTGGGGAGGTGAAAAGGCACTTCTTACATGGCAGCAGCAAGAGAAAAATGAGGAAGAAATGAAAGTAGAAACCCCCAATAAACCCATCAGATCTCATGAGACTTATTCACTATCATGAGAATAACATGGGAAAGACCAGCCCCCATGATTCAATTACCTCCCCCTGGGTCCCTCCCACAATATGTGGGAATTCTGGGAGATATAATTCAAGTTGATATTTGAGTGGGGGACACAGCCAAACCATATCAGCCCACACAGTGAGCCTCCTGGATTGGATCTATTTTATTTTATTTATTTTTATTTTTTGAGATGGAGTCTTACTCTGTTGCCCAGGCTGGAGTGCAGTGGTGCAATCTTGGCTCACTACAACCTCTGCCTCCCAGATTCAAGCCATCCTCCTGCCTCAGCCTCCCAAATAGCTGGGAATTCAGACATGTGCCACCATGCCCAGCTAATTTTTATATTTTTAATAGAGACAAGGTTTCACCATGTTGGCCAAGCTGGTGTCAAAACTCCTGAACTCAGGTGATCTGCCCAAAAAAAAAAAAAAAAAAAGAAACTTGTACAACTGTTAAGTAACACAGTAAATCATTGAGCCAGGATTTGACAGCAGGCCTCCAGGATTTAAAGATCTTGATCATTATATAGCCAATGGTACTTTTGCCAGTGTCCCCTGAGTCAAATTCCTCTTTGGAGTACCAACCTGGGAATTTTTTTTTTTTTAATTTGGGCCGATGATTTCACAGGCTTCCTAGACAATATGAGCTACATAACCAACAGTGTGTTTCCTCTTTATCTGATTACTACGTTTGCAGAAGTAAGTTTTGTGTTTATCTGTGGCTTTTTCATAACCAAAATTTCTTCATATTTTCTTTCTCCTTTGCTTCTCAGTTTCTCTTATTATTCTCTGAATTTACCCTGAATTTGAATTCCTGTAGGATGTATTGGTGAATAAATCAACCAACCAACTTCAAAAGGTAGCCACAAATCAGTCTTCAAAAGAACTATTTTATGTTTTCCCATTTATAAATCAAAGGACTAGAGGCTACTATCAATTATTTAAGATAAAGCATAGCTAAACTAAAAGTTCACTTGACAGTGATCGTCACTGCTTTTAAAATTAAACAGTAAAAACATATACACATTTGATTTATATTTGACCTTTTCAAAATACTCATTCTCTCCTTCAGCAGCATTATAAGAACCATGGGTCACAAGACCCACTTCATATAGTAAGATGAGGATAATGGTAATCTCTTGATTTTACCATCCTATATAAAATGATGCCATGTCCTTTTATCTTTCATCAAAGGCATAATTTCAGGGTAGAGAACGAAAAACAATGACTCCAGATGACTTCTCTCTATCAAGCCTGAGTTCTACCACTAGCTGACTGGTTAACTTTGAGCAATCATTTAAATTCTATGGGTTAAATATGAGATGACTAAATATTTTCATTACACAAATTAACTTCTCCTTCCAGCCTGACACTTTGATCACTCTCTGGTGTTATCCCTTAATTTCACATAGGAAGAAACAAGGGCAATGAAGTCACCCAATAAGAGTAAAACAGTCAGATAATGGCAGAGTCAAAATTAGAACAAAGGTCTCCTGCCTTCTAGAATTGTGTTTATTAAGAAATCAAACATTGCAGATACATCTCATCCTCCCCCTCTCACCCTGGAGGTTACTATTATCCTGAAAGTGGTGCCTTACTTTTATATAATACTTTTGCTACATATACCTATATACAAAAACAATACATGCTGTTTTCTATGTTTTTAAGAATTAACAATTTATGTAAGAATCCTTTTACCATTTGCTTATCTTACTCAATATAATATTTTAGGGATTTTGTGGTGGTACTTGTGTATTTATATATGTATTGATTTATGTAGTGCGTGTGTGTGTGTGTGTGTGTATTTGTTGTAGTATTTAGTTGCTGTACACTATTTCAGTGAAATGATATACCTCAATTTGTTTATCCATTATCTTGGCCAGTAGCTTTCTGTCTTCTTTTGACCATGTAATCCACAGGGAGTAAAAATACATTTTACCTGGTGGGCCAATAGATAAATATATATACCTCTGATACAAAAATTTACCTTTCATTTATCCTTATTGTGTGTGATAAATGTATTCTATTCGATTCTATTTTACTTTTTCGGATGCTGGTTATGACTCACTAAATACACACAGCCTGCTAATGGGTTATAACCAGGCATTTGAAAAATACTGTTCTAGGGGGATTTTTTCAAACTGCTATAACATTTCCAATACTCTGATATTCCTGCAGAATTGAGTGGGAAGCTGGGGGGGTGGGGGGCGGTGAGTCCAGCTTAGAATTTTTTTCTAGCAATGAAATATGCAATTAAATAGGAATATATTTAACATGTGGATCGCTTAGGTACAGAAAACAAGTCTGAACCATGGTTTTAGGCAGTGAGGCTGATTATGAGGTAATTCTAGAAATTGTTTATAGATTTTTAAACAAATTATACACATTTTGAACTGATGCTGCTAGCTTACTACTTTAAGGATCCCTATGGACAGTCTATTTGTAACCTAGAATGAATATTTTCTAGAAAGTGAAAAAAATCCCCCATTTTAATTTAATATTTATTTGTCATGGTTATTGAAGAATAACCCTAACTCAGAGAAATGGCTTTACCTACATTTCCATAAAGTAAGTCAATAAGCTTTATGCCTTTGTTGCATTACAGTAATATATTATGTAAAGACTAAAATACAAATGACCTCATTGACTTAAAGGTCTCCTGTGATGATGTTGTAATGAAGGATTCTGTGTTTAGTGAGTTGGAATCATTTCTTTTTTAAAAAAAAGGAATCTTCAATTACAATTTGGCTACATGTTATAGTGGTCTTTGAAGGTGCATTTTAGCCTATGGCTGTGACTAGAGAATTAAGAATATTTTGCTTTTAGCAAGGTTGGTAATTTGTTTCCTTTTTGGCATTGGCATCTGACTTGAGACTCTAATCCTTTCGTCATCAGCTCTCAGTGTACAACGCTTGGCAAAATCTAGTGACTTCGATGAATAAACCAGTCTTATATGACCCAGAGGCCTTAAGCTGCCTTGTTTTCTTACCCCTCATTTTGAAGCAAGTAATGGAGCTGGCAGAGATAAAGCTGAATCTGCCAAAGCTCAGAATAAAGAACACTCAAAACATAAGTGCAAGAGAAAGCAAATAGTAGGAGGTTATCATCTCAATTAGGAGTCACTGTATGGCAGTGATCTGCAGGAACCTGGACTCTGGTAAACATTTATAAAGGTTTCCTACCTAAATCTGTCACCTTGCAGGACAGTAACTGCTGCAATCACTGACAACAATGCAAAGATATAAATAATAGTAGGCATATTTCACCTGTGAACGTTTGATTGTCCACTTGACTCCAGATTGAAAGAATGAGAAAGCTGACATAAACATTGAAATGGAAGACGGGGAGCTAAAGATGAGGTCAGCTCCTTTCTTCAGCACTCTCAATTACAACACTGCTTAGAACTTCCTCTCTCCTGAATCAGTATCTCACTGCTTAATATGCTCTCAATATTTTTCATTATGGCCCCTAGAACTCCTCTTTTAAGAAAAAGAAACAAAAACAAACAGGCAAAACCATCTATATCCTCCCATCTCCTTAAAAAAACAAAAACACATTGCCTAGGCCGGGTGCAGTTGGTCACATCTGTAATCCTAGCACTTTGGGAGTCCGAGGAAGGTGGATCACTTGAGGTCAGGAGTTCGAGACCAGCCTGGTCAATATGGTGAAACCCTATCTCCACAAAAATTACAAAAATTAGCTGGGCATGGTGGTGCATGCCTGTAATACCAGGGACTTGGGAGGCTGAGACAGAAGAATTGCTTGAACCCAGGAGGCGGAGGTTTCAGTGAGCCAAGATTGCACCACTGCCCTCCACCTGGGTGGCAAAGTCAGACTCTGTCTCAAAAACAGAAACAACAATGACACACACACACAAAACCATAAAAACAGCATTGCCTAAATGAAAGAGGTCTTCTTTGAGGCCATTACTCCCTCTCATCTAAGATGAATATGTAACGTGACATAGAAACCAGGACACTTAAAGAATAAAAGATGGTGCTATTAACAATTATGCCAGGACCTTAGGTGTAAATTGAGACTGTTCTTGGCAAACCAGCTCACACAGTCAATTTACCCATAGTCCTCTCAAGTGAAGCCTTTTCATTTTCTATTGACTCATCTTGCTCAAGTTTAGACTATGGAGTCAGCATCCCCTATATAGTCCAAAGACATTTTCAGAACATACACACTTTCAAGTAAAACCCCAGTTCCTCTGATGCTTATTCTTTCCGGCTACCACCTCACAATTCTTCCTCCTTGCTTTCATTTATCAGTTTTCCAGGGATTCATTCTTCATAGATTTTAGCACCTAGTTCAATAGCTCCCTTTCTTCCCCAAGGGCTATATCTCCTGATTATCCTTTCATGTTTCTGATATTCCAACCCCTAGGGGCCATGACTTCTCAACCTCCATTCTGGATTCTGGCAACTTGTTGTCCATCAGAAATTTCTATTCATAATCTTCCATACCTTGCTATCTCTCACTATTCCCTTATGCAAATTATTTAACCTGACTGGGACCCAATCAAAGTCTCTGTATCCCTTTACTTCTATCTGACAGTACTCTCTCTGTTGGTATCCTTTTATAGCTTACTTCATGATCTATTACTCCAATTCATTTAAGTCAAGCTCAACTTCTTTGATTCAATGTCTTCCACCTCTGCAACCAGTGAAATTTTTTACACTGGATCAATCCTGTGATTCATTCTTTTCAAGATTATATCTGGGCTGTGAGCCCAGCTACAGTTATAGCATTGAGCTTATTGATGGTTTATTTGTAATCACCAGCCTCAACTGGGTCCTCTATTAAGCTTGCCTACTTTTCTACATTTTTTTTCGGTAGCGTCTCTCACTTTCTTTATAAACTCAACTATTTCAAATTTATCACTCTTCCTAAATTTTTTTAGGAAGTGGCTTTTTTTTCAACCTTAATAAATAACATTGATACTTTCTTCAAACCTTTCCTCAAGTTCCCATGATGACAACTTACAAAATTACTTGCATATTCAACCTTCCTTTCTTACTTATCCTAAGTACATGAGGTATGTCCTCTTCCAGCTAAAGCTACTCATGATAACTGTGCAATAGATCCTTTTCTTTTCTATTCCCTCAGGGACCCCACTTCACCAATTTTCTCATTAGCACTGAGATATGTCAAGGTCTTACTTAAAAGACAAAACAAAACCAAACAAAATAAAACAAACAAGAAACTTCCCTCAATCCCACATCTTCCTATAGCTACTAGCTTCTACCTTTCCTTTTATAGCAACACTTTTTGAAATTATCATCTGTACTGACAGCCTCCATTCCCTCACTTATTCTTTTCTCAACGACTCTGCTGTCATTATTATAGGCAGAATTTGATGGTGTTAATCTCTCCTTTTCCCATTCTTAGATCTTTTGGGTTTCCTGTCAGATCTCTGAGGAGCTCCACGTAGACAGGCTGTCTCAAAAATACTGCTCTCCCTCATGAATCGACTTAAGTAGGCTGGCTTGCTTATGAATCCATTGACATTCTAAAGCAGGCAGAAAGATGGCGGCCATGATATTCTCAAGGGTCAGAAGAGAAGTCTAGTCAGGTGTCAGGGACAGTGCTGAATGGCATGGCCTTAGTGAGCTCCACTTTCAAGGGACTAGCCATTAGCCTTAAACTCAAGTTTACAGCTGCATTACTGTACTGTTCTTAGAATGGAAAACCATACATTTCTAAACTATAAGAAGTGTAAAAAACCCCAGAAATATCATTTATTTTTGAAGAAAAATATAATGATCATGTATATACCCTTCACATAGGAAAATCACACAGAGAGTGGAAATAACAGAAAGTTGCTAATGTTGGGTTTAGAACTGATCAAGGAGTTTTGTGTATGGTAGACTGCCTAATGGCACCAGGCCTGACAGGCGGCAGTGTCCCCCCTACATCAGGAATGACCTCTGAAGGCAACATTTCCAAAGACATAGGGGCAAGGTACTCCTCTGTCATCCATATTATGTTGTGAAGAAACATCACTTCTTTTTAAATATTCAATCAGTCTGATGCCAAACATTCATTCTCTAACATAAATATGGAAAAATGTTAAATAATATATATATATTTTTTAACAATATATTTTCAACATATCAGATATCACATTCATTTTATTTGTTGGCTACTACCTAATGTTTTAGGAAGCTCTTCTGGGTTAGGATAGATTATTCAAAATGTCCTTAAGCAGAGTTCCCCAAAAATCACTGATTGGCTTTTCAAATAAATAGTATCTTTGTTATCAAATAAAAGCATTACTTCTTATTTTTAGGAAAAATAACCTGTTATGAGAGAGCAAATATTTAACTTCTACACGCAAGAGATAGAAAACTCTAAATAAAATATTATATTTATGTTTCTCTACTCCAGTATTAACTGTATTTATATATTAAAAAAATTAGAAAAACATTCTAATCTCACATGCTTCATGTAATAGTCCCTAGCAAAATGTTCAACTTGACTTCTACTATAAACTGAGAGCTGCTCTTCACTGGAAAAAAAAAAATGTTTCCTGAGAAGTCCAAATTATCATTTAAGAATGCCATAACCATTTAAAATTAGTGTTTATCACAGAAAGCCATGCATTCATTATTTATACATGTAGGCAAAGTATGTCTACACAAGGGAGAAGTATGATCCATATGTTTCTGGGACTAATAAATCCAAAATGATCTCCTTTGAAATAAAATGTGCAAATATGCTTGGTGACCCAGACTTTAAAGTTATGTTCTTATCTGGATCTCTTTGTCACCACTGATTGTTACTCAATTCTTTATAAGGTAGCTTTCTTTCAATTCACTCTCACTGATTCTCTCATGTCATTCACTTATTCAGAAGAGCTCAAAGTAGATACTAATAAATATCTGATATTAATATACTAAATGCCAAATAGGTAACGTTTCACACATAGATAAGTATTGGGTTTGACAAAAAGTTCTATGTTGATACCACATTCAATCAGCCTTTTAAAAACACCCTGGACATTCAGTATTCTTTCAAGAGATTCAACAATAGACAGTGTATTACTCATAAGACTGGATTTAACTACAGTAACAGGTCTGTATGATTGATGAAAGTAACTGGCAATTTAGAGAGACTATAGTATGATGGTTATGAATATGGGCTTTCTAGAAATTAAAACATGAACTTGACACTGTCTAGCTCTGATGCTATGGGACCAGAGACAAGGTAATACCATCTCTAAGCTTCAGTTTCTTAATGGGAAAAATGGGGATAATATTCCTCTCTTAAAATGACAGTGGGTGTTAAATGAGATAATTCATGTAACATGCTGACCATGGTACTTGGCGCAAAATAAATGCATATAATTATAAAAATGGTATATGTGACTTTCCTAGTCCCGATAGTCCAGCTTTATTGAAATCAGTTATATCACCAATTCAAAATGCTATCAATTCTTCATATGGATTTCTCAATAATAGTACACTTCAAAAATACAGTCTTCCAAAGTGGCCGTTTCTGCGATATAGTTTACAGGACTTAGAGTGATATTCTTAGTCTACTGAGTGGGACTTTTCCAGGTGTCTAGTACCTCACCATGACGTCAAGTTTCAAATACTTTTGAGAAGCTTCAGCACAGCTGCTAGGGGGAGATACACTGATGGTGTTAGTCTCTTCTTCATCTATCATTGTCTTGAGACAGTTCAGAATGCCACACTAAGTTCTATATTAAGCTAACCTTTTTGTAAACCACAGTCATGAAATTTGGGGGAGGTGACATTTGACTTTACTACTTGTAAATGACCTTTCTTTGATTCAATTCCCTTTTCCATAGCACACACCCTCTTTCAGAGTTATAAAACAGAAAATGGCTCCCCAGTTCTATCCCTATATGGTTCTCAATTCCCTAGGTTGTAACCATCTGGCAATAAAAATGGGGAAGGTGAAATCCCTGGATTACTTCCTTTACTATCTGTTGGTAATGTGCTTCTCTATTTTTTTTTTTTTTTCAGTCTATACAGGATTGTTTAAGCAAGTGATTAGACTTTGCTTTACTGTGAAAGAATTTTGGTTTATAAAGATTTGAAGCTTCTCACAAACACTGGGTATGTACTTCCACAAGCTTTTCACAGGATTAAAAAGACAGTATCATACTGCTATTGGCACTAGTTTAACCACCAAATGTTTCCCTTGAGATGCAACCTGTCATCACTCTGCTTTAGAGTATGGATCTCTCTTGCAGAATCCAACCTTTGATATCGCAGATCTTTAGGCTAGTCTGTCCTATTTTCACCTCCCAATTCCAAAGTCAAATGATTATGTTTGGTTTTCCTTCTGGTCTCCAGCAAAATGTTTCTTTTTAATCTCTTGCATGTAGCTGCTGAAAAATATTCCAAATTATAGAGAGTGTTTTTTGCCCTGTATCTAAATTAATGCTCACTAGGCATCTTCTCTTTTGTTATCCTCTTTTGGTAAGTTATGTTTTCACAAAGTTGAATCATATCTTTTTCATTTCTTGAATTAACACTTTATTGAGGATTCTAATAACTTCTCTGTACTTTTTGTGCTCTAAAATTTTAGGGTTTCTTAGAATGGTCTTCCCAATCTCTTTTAGAGTTGCTTTTGACCATCACCACTTGACCCAGCTCAAAGTTCCCTCATTTTTGCATTAATGAAACTTATTTCATCAAATGCTGAACACATCTGCATTCTGAAAGCAATAATGATGGATTTTAATGACACCTTTAAAAATGTGTGCTTTCATTTTATTCAGGAACCTCTCTGGTCCTCACCCCATTGGTTTAACTCCCCGTAATTTATTATTCTCATTTGTGACAGAGATAGCTTATCACCTGCTCTACATCAAAACATACTCTCTGGAAGAAATCTGATATTATTCTGTCAACGTCTGAATTTAAGTCATAATGTTACCTTTTTTAGCGACATGGGTATTGGCACAAGAACCTTATCTCTAATTTCAAAGTGATATTCTTAAGAACTGTTAAAAGAAACTATTGTTTAAGGTAGTTGGAATTAGAAGACCCTCACGCTGTGAGACTTATAGGCCAGTTGAATAGACCCCAGACTATCAGTGTACTCAGGGAAGTAAAGTTTGACAGTATTTATATGCTTAACTTATGAACTGGATTTGGTATCTTAGAATATTTTCTTTGAAAAGGCAATTGCATTTTTGGCTTTCTTGCTTCTTCATAGTGCCAATCTAGGTCAACAGGAGTAAGTGAGACCATTGTTCCATATCCCGCTTAAAAAGAGAACACTACTTCAAAGACAGAACAACATCACCTGACAAAAATAAAACAAGTTATCGGTTTTAAAACATTGTGCTTATGTGTGCCTGTTAATCTTAACTTTTTCAGGGATTCAAGTTATTTTAGGGTAAATATTCTGGGTGATTATGTTCTATTTCTAGCACAATAAAGCCATTTAAATAAAAGTTAATATAGAACTTGTGTCTAAAAATTTCTTTGATTTTAGGAAAGAACTACAACTTTCCAAATTGTCCCCTCCCACCTTCTGCTAAAAACAAAACTAAAACTTAAAAACATAGAGTGAAGTCCTTGAACAAACAAAAGGTGATTTTATCCAAATTCCTTTAAAGGGTTCTTAGGGCTTTCAAATCTAAAACAGATAAAACAAACTACTCAAAGAAAACAAAACCAATACTCCATAATGTACCTTTTAGCTACATTGCCTAGTAAAACTTTTCTTTTGCTGATCACACTTAATGATTACAATATTAAACCTATTTCATTTATTGATAGTCACCCTGATTCATGAATTGTCAGGGAGTTAACAGGAAATAATTTGTTTTTGAAACAGAGGGGTCACATAAATGCATTTCATTCCAAATTGCATTTTTATATACAATTTTAGCCAATTTTCATATTTATAATTGCAAAATTAACATATGAACTTTAAAAATATTTATTAATTATATATAATTTTATTTTTAATTTTCATAAAATTTTATTTTATGTACATTTTGCAAATATAACTGCTATCTACCAAGAGGTTCAGACCGTTTGCATGGCTCGCAAGACAGAGCTGACCTGTTAAGGAAATTTCTAATATGATTTATGAGCCAAGATTTGACCAAATTCTTTATGAAATCAGCATGTATCTTTGAAATCCGACCTTTTTTGTCCTTTGTACTTTGAAAATAGTTTAATACATGAAAGCTAGCTGAGTATATAATTTCCTCCATATTCATTCATTTAATAAATGTTTATTGAGTACCAACTTGTGACAAATACTGTGCTACTTCTGAGAAAACAATAATTAACAGGATGTAATCACTGCCCTTCAAAAGATCATATCCTAGTGGGAAAGACAGATTTTATTTTAAAACTCAACACATTAATAAAATATTTACAAAGTATGTTATGAAGGAAATATTCAAGGTGCTATGATAGGAGTTGGTGTAGGAAGAAGCAGTTTGGGTAGGATGGGACAATCAGAAAGAACCAGCTACATGAAAAATGGTAAGGGTTGAGGGTGTGTTTCCTCCCCACCCTGTCACCTCTTCCCTAAAGTAAAAACTTAACTCTCCAACTGGATACAGTGGCCAAGGAACGTGGTACTCCACTTCCCTGGTGGTATATTTTAATGCACAGTACAGTTATATACGTACCTTAAAAAATGTGTACAGTCTATGTCTTCTGGCAAAGACCAGAAATAAATGCACCCTCCAACTACTATCAAAATACTACCCAGAGAGGCCAGGCTCAGTGGCTCACACCTGTAATCCCAGCAATTTGGGAAGCCCAGGCAGGCAGATCACCTGAGGTCAGGAGTTTGAGACCAGCCTGGCCAACATGGTGAAACCCCGTCTCTACTAAAAATACAAAAATTAGGCCGGGTGTGGTGGCAGGTGCCTGTGATCCCAGCTACCCAGGAGACTGAGGCAGGAGAATCGCATGAACACCGGAAGTGGAGGTTGCAGTGAACCGAGATGGCACCATCGCACTCCAGCCCGGGCAATAGAGTGAGATTCTATTTTTTTTTAAGTACAAAAACTAGCCAGGCATGGTGGCGAGTGCCTATAGTCCCAGCTACTCAGGAGGCTGAGGCAGGTAAATCCCTTCACCCTGGGAGGTGGAGGTTGCAGTCAGCTGAGATTGAATCACTACACTCCAGCCTGGTGACAGAGTGAGACTCCATCTCAACAAAAACACAAAACTACCCAGAGAAATTCGGAACAAAGTGAATTACTACAGTTTATACAAGGGTTCTTTTCCATGAGTGGACTGCATTGTGAATCTTAGGACTACAGACTCCACAGACATGAAATAAAACCCCCCAATCTTGGTATGAAAATGTAATCTTGATTTCTCTGGATGAGTTAGATACACCATAATCCGCAAATAAGAAAGGAATGTGGGATGTTAAAAGAGGGAAACATTTGCCAAGATGGTCTAATTCTCCTAGGTGTTCATGAGATCTTTGTTATTCCAAAATCTGGGATTCATTCATGGGAAGGCAGGGTGACAGAATGTAAAGTGTCTGAAGGCTTAGCCACTAGAGGGAGAAAGTGTGCCTCTGGTGACTAGGGAGCCAATGAAAGTTACCTCTTGAAAAGGACAGTCTTCAAGGAAGCAAAATTAAGCTCTAATAAACCAAGGGCAAGGACTACATCAACTTGGTAATTTTGGGGTACTTGAAGATGTATCTTTTAGATTTCACAATGGATCCTCTTCTACCAAATAATTAAATTGTGTAATCTATCAGAGGCATTTCATCTTAATTTCGATTATTTTTATTTCATACTTTCAAGGATCTCTATAACGCTACAGATTCCTAAACACTTAGGCTGAGTTTTACAATTTATAAAAGTTATGTTATCCTTAATATATTGGGCATTTACATATTATAAACAACATATAGATTTTCTGAGGTAATTTAAGACTAAAATATTTGCTGTCTTTTGGGATGATTAGAATGACATATTGGTTCTCTATTCAGACTTTCCCAACTAATTTTAGTTAGGTAACTGGCAACCGTTTAAAAATCTGCTTTGTCAACATATAACTCACAGGAACTGCAGTTTTTCTTAAAATCATCAAATGATATTGTAAGCCTGAGCCCAAATAATTTATCTTCAATGAAAATTCGTTAATCTTGTTTGCTGTGTCACACTAACTACCATTTTCTATAGTTAAACAAAGAGAGACTATCGTTACAATTGTTTAACCACAATGCACGGGGAAAAAAGCTTTAAGAAGTAATTCATTATAAAAGCTACAGTATCACACAAGTTATATGGTATCCATTATTTAGTGTCGATGTGAATAAATTCCTTCCCTACGTCAACATGTAAAGAAAAGACACTATCCAAAAATTATCTACAGAGTGGTGCTTAAAGTACTGTTGATGATTTTTCAATATATTGTTTTTTTCTCAGTAGAAGAAAACCTCAGCAACTATTTCTGGGATTCTTCAAAGTAGGAGGAGAACGGTGCCTGTTCCTTCTCTTCCAGCATTGATTTTCTTCACAATCTGTGATATGGTTTCTCAGAAACGCTGTTTGGCAGCCCTGATAATTTCATGTGTTTTCAAACTTAAGCCACCCCAGACTACACAGTTCACTATTTTCAGCTCCTTTCATTTTCCTTTTCCCTTTAATTATAGAAGTCTCTATTCCCTCTTTTTGCAAATGTGGTCAAGAAAGATACTAAATGCTACTATTTGTAGAAAGAATATGCATTTGTTTTTCTCTTGACGGTTCACCTAAGGTCTTTCCAAATAAAGAAGCTGTGATTGATAGTGATAGGCAACACTTCAAGGGTAGCAACTTTTTGGACACTCATCTGTTCCTTTGATTTTGGGGGACGTGGCACATGCCCCGGGGGAGAAAAAAGCAAGTAAATAATTTTAAATTGCACTGTTAAAGCACTTTCAAAATAGTAATAGTTGAGCTTCACCTCAGACGTGAATGTCTTTCTCAGTCTATTACCGAGGACCCCTCTTATCCCGCTTCGTGTCCCCGTTCTACGCCTTGCGTTTTCCGAAATGGGGCCGCAGAGTTACCGGCGGAGCCCAGCGAGTGGGAGGGCTCCACGCACACTCCCTGACTCCGGCCGGGACGCGGTTCCCGGGCTCCGCGCAGGGCGCCAGGATCGCCGCTCCGCTCCCTTCTCCCGGCCTCCCCCACCAATCCCAATTTGAAAGAAAACTTCACGCGGCCGAAATGAACGTGCCCTCACCGTTCCAAGCCTTCCTTTCCAGCCAGCAGAAAACGTGAGATTTATTATGACACGGGAAGGGGGACTGGGGGTCGTCGTGGCACACTCGGGAAGAGGGTTACCTGGCCCCCGTCAGCGGCGGCGTCCGCCGTCCGGTGACCTACAGACTGGGGGCGACGCGGCCGGGCGCGCGGGTGGGCGCGAGAGACTGCGCGCGTCGCGAAGCAGCCGGGGCAGCACTTGTCCTGTAATCGATTGCCGAGCGCGCCGAGCGGCTGAGCGCGCAGAGACGCGCATACGCTCCCGCCAGCCCGCGCGCGCGCGCGCGCACGGACACGCTCTCATACACACACGCACAGGCGCTCGGGCCCTGCACACACGCACGCGCGCGCACGCACGTCCGCCCGCCCGCGCCCGGGGCTCCGCCGCCCGCCACCCGCCGCCGCTGCCGCCGCCGCCGCCGCCAGCCCGCCCTCCGCCCGCGGGCGTCTGCGCGAGCCCGGCCGGCGGGGGAGATGTGCTCGGGCTCCACCGGATCGGTTTCTCGGGGTTTGACCAGCTGTCCCGGGCTAACCCTGCTCCTCGCTGAAGATGGAGGAAGTAAAAACAGGATTACCCTTAGCTACAGATCCACTGCCTTAGTTTCCACCACCAACTGCAGTGCACAAACACACGTTAGGCACAGGAAAGAAAGAAAGACAGAGGACACATTAACAGTAAACACAAACAAAAGGGTGATGGGATTATTTTACTGCATGCACTGCTGAGGTAAATCTCCGCTTGGCTTTTGCGAGGTGAAGAACAGCTCTTGTTTTATTTGTCTTCTGGTTCATAGATTATATATAAATATGTGTATGATTTTCAAAAGGGGGAGTGTTTTCAAAGTTAAGTGTAATTATATAGGATCTCGTTTTGCACTGTGATGTGATCAAATGACTTGTTGCTGTTAACCAGTAATAATAATAATGCAGGTATTTTTCTCTGGGATGGATGGATTGTGGTTCTGATTAGGGTAATGATTTTTGTAAAGGACGCTCAGGGAATCGGGTTGAAAATGATGTCCTCTGCCTTAATTTATCGTCCCCTCCTTGTAATCTGTTTCTGGGATGTTAATCGATTAATCAGTTCTCATCTCTATAGCTGTCATGAATTGGGACTTGTTTTGCTTTGTTTTAACTTGAATTCCAAGAACAAATATTGGGTAAGCTGGAATAAATTGCAGCTGTCCAGATAGAAGGTAATATCCAGATCCTGTTGGAATTAAAAAGAAAAAAAAAAAAAAAAAACACCTGGTATGACACATATACAAAGGCAGCAGTTAAATCACTTTGACAGGTTCTAGTATGGGCGAAAGAGATGGAATTAAGATTTAATTGTTTTTCTTTTTTGCCAAGGGCCAAAACCAGTCCTGTGAAGTTGGCCTAGGTTCCTAGCTGGGTTCTGCCTGACTGTCCCTCCCCCTCTACCCGCCCCCCCCCCACCCCGTCCTTTTCTTTCAGTTTTCTTGTCTTAGCTTTTGGTCGATTCTTAAGGAACCGGTGGATCAAGTTTTTTCTCTTGTTAATCGCATTGCTATAGCACTGACTGACCTCTCTCTCTTTTTCCTCTTTCCTGAAAGTACGTGGTGCCATTCCTGAGTGACTTTTCCTACTAGACCATCCCAAAGGGACGAGGGGGAGGGGTGGAAGGAGGAGGAGGAGGAGGACGAGGAGGAGGAGAAGGGGGGTGTTCCTTCTCTCTCATTTCTTGGTTTTGTTTATCAGCCGATCTGTTTGCTGGATTTGGGCTTGGAATGACCCACCTGTAAAGTGCTTTTCCTTCCTCCTCCCCTTGAACTCTGCAGGGGGCTTGGCTTGGAGGGGGCAAGGGAGGGAAAGAGAGAAGGGGGAAACACAAAAAACTTCTTTCTTTCTCCCTCCGTTTATCTTCAGCCCGACATTGTCACCTCCTCTTTGAGGGGGTTAGAAGAAGCTGAGATCTCCCGACAGAGCTGGAAATGGTGATGAATCTTTTTTAATCAAAGGACAATTTCTTTTGTATGTACATTTCGTTTCTCTTTCTCCTTTTTCTTTTTCTTTCTTTCCTTCTCTGAGGATTAATAACCATTTCATTGATGGGGCAGCCTTCTTTCGCTTCTCCCTGACGTTTCTTTCTTTTTAATATGTGTGTGTTAAATGTGTACATTTTTAAAGAGATAAGCTCATTTGTAAAATATCCGAAGAAACTGCTCCCCTTTTAAAGTTTACGGATCTCTTTCTTTAAAGCCTTATGTAATCATAATTTAAAAGAATGTGATAACAGTACAGCAGGTTGAAATTTAAGTGCTATGTAGTGAGTGAGTTGGGAATTTAATCTGATTATTCCATAAAGAAAGAGAAAAGTTTTTTTGGGGGGGGGGGTAAAAGGGAGGGTGGTGGTGAAGAAGGGGAGGGGAGGGAGAAGGGAAGTGGTTTTGGAGACAAGAAGTGAAGCTGCCTGTTTTCCAGTAAGTAATGGAGAAATTCCAGGAGCCAGGGCTAAATATACTTGGCGATCAATACAGAAATGGCTCATTGTGAATAATTTAGCTGCTGGTGCAGTGAGAGTTTTGAAACTAAAGGCAAAAAGGACCAAGGCCAAAGGGGCGGGGGGGGAGGGGAAGTAAAAATCTTCTCAGGACTTGTCAATTCTTAAACTTTTTTCCCCCCCACAGAATACAGTTAGATTATTGATCTTCTCATTATGTGAATCAAAGCTAGGGGGTGTCATCTCATACAGTTTACTTTTGTTTCTGAGAATTAAGTTCTGTTTTGTATCATTTGTGCATGAGAATAATTGCCCAAAGTTTTTTTTTTTAAGTGATTCCCTCCAGCACAACCAAAGTTTACGAAATTTTCAAAATCAGAATGTATTAAGTAGGCTTGGCATTTGTATCCAAGCATGGTCTGGCAGGAAATTAAGATTACATTGAACAGGTGCTTACACAGAACTTGGGGTAGGCTAAAATGTCAATACAAGTCAGGGAGTTGGCCAACTGCTGTAGAAATCTTCAAGACACCGTTGGGCACTAAGTTTTTTGTTTTGTTTTGTTTTCTTATGTTTGTTTGTCCTCCCCCTCCCTATTAGAACATGATGAACCAACTTGCAACAATTGTGAATAGAGCTATCTGTATACTGGGGAAATCCTCAAACTGCAGTGTGATTGTGGGAAGTAGTGAATGGTAAAATACTTAAATCCCAGTTAAAGCTGACACATTTGAGGTGTACCTCCTATTTTTTTTCTTTAAACTCAGTAAACTTTGATCAAGAGAGTCATTTCTTTTTTGCTCTAGCCCATCTCACAGCACACTTATCTTTCCTATCCTATCTCCAGCAGGAATCAGATCATTTGCAGAAAGAGTTCAGTGACTTGCAAATGAGCACATACAGTAGTACACTGTAGTATGTTTCTGGGCACAGGTTGCAGCAGCAACATGGACTAACTGCTTGAAGCATCAAATAAATAAAGAATTTAATGGTAGATACTGAAAGGAATCATTGTATTAAGGATATAATCTTTTGTTTTGCAGCATTGCACTTTGACTATGGAAACAGAGGCTATTGATGGCTATATAACGTGTAAGTATTCATTTTCATTAATTTGTTATTGGTAATAAAATTACCTTTGTATTACCTGTGTTTTAATTCCTGGATTATGAAACTTTATTAAGAATTCTGCATTCTTTTTTTCTATCTGTTCACAATTTTACCTTTGAATGAGTTTGAGAAAATAATAGCACAGAAGTGAAACAGGAAAATATAGAAATATACTAAGTTAAGTAATATACTTAAAAATAGTAGCTAGCAGATTAACATTTTCCTACTTTTTAAAATTTACTTTATTATAAGTTTAGAATAGGTCAGGTTACATGTATGTCTACTAATATGGTGTGGAATAAATATTTACTACTATGTAACCTAATTTTTATTATGTGAAAGAGAATTAGCTTTCCTAACTTGACATTTCTATAGCTACCCGTCTTTTCTACCCTCTCTCTGATAGCCAGTATTTTGGCAAATGCTCATTATAAATGCTGTGTGCTTAATAATTAAATAAGATGTTAAAAGAAAAGTCATTTTTTTTAACTGAGAGAAAGATACTTTAGAAATCAACAGCTTCATGAGAGTACTGAGATAAAGTTTTGTTAATTTTTTTATTGTGGGTTGATTATGACTTTTCATCATTTCATTCAACTATATTTCTAAATGAAATTTCCTTACAGTTTCTTTTAAGGGAAAAATGTATTACCTTACAGTTTGAAGGCCATGCATGCCATTGGGTGTATAAAGCAAAGTTAGTAATTACATTTTATGTGACATTGAATAGAAACCAAAATATTTTATTTTGTGAAAGCAGGTGACAATGAGCTTTCACCCGAAAGGGAGCACTCCACTATGGCAATTGACCTCACCTCAAGCACACCCAATGGACAGCATGCCTCACCAAGTCACATGACAAGCAGTAAGTCTTCATTTTATGATTTTTTTTTTCTATTTCTCCAGCAACAGACTTGAATTTGTTAGGTCTGTGGGGTCCTCTCACGTTGTGGTATAGCTACTGTTATAGATTTTGCTAAAGAAAGAACAACACAGATTTATTCCTGTTCATTCTAGTATTATAAAACATGAGCCTGCTTACTAGTCTGAACTATCCCAAGGTGGCATTTGGGAGCTGGTGCTTACCTGTATCAGGTAAGAAAGGTTAGAATTTGCTTGTTATCGTTTTGACTTGGCAGGTTTATGACTGGATTTTTTTGTTGTTGTTGTTGGATAAAAAATGTGGAAATATCAGTTCCAAAGGACTCTTCACAGTTAAAAAATGAAATAATTTTATATTGCCTTGGTAGACAGCTAAAGTGTCAGTAGTAGTATTACAGTGTTACTTGCTTTAAAAAAATGTGAAAGTTTCTTCTCCAAAACATTGGAAGTGAAGTGTAATTGAAAATTTATAGAACTTATTTATATCCATTTCTCTAACAAAGATGAAAGCATTTTGTCCAGAGAAGAGCTGATAAAATTTGGAAAGGTGTTTTGAACTTGTAGGAAAAGATAGTTTTGGCTACTATTTTTGATAAATGGTTGTTTATTGATACATTGTATTGATGATGTATTGATACATTGTTTTCATGTAATAAGAAAACAACTTACATGCTGTCAGTGACAGAAGACAAAATACTTTCCTTTATTAAGAATATGATTTTTTCTTAATTATGTTTTATCAGTTTAGTTATCAAGTGCAACTGCTTTATTACTCTTACTCAAAAGTAATTTGAAATATTTTTTTCTTTGTACTTTCAATTTATATTTTATTCTTATATATTATAGAAAGAACATTGGACTTATATGTAAATATAATTAAATTTACAAGTTTTCTGTCTTGGCAATATGTGAAGGAAAGGCATTTTCTTTCCATTTTTTCCTCCCCGAAGATTTAATAACTAAGAGAAGTGAATCATCTACTTAATTATGAGCATATTCGTAAGTTCATTCTGAGTATCCAGAGAGAGCAACTTTTTCTTTTTAGTTCTCTCTAACAGCTCTTGGAACTTTAAGTTATTATAAAGCTACAAGCTTAATAATTAGGAAAGACTACTGAATTATAAGCAATTCATACAGAATACTATTGAATACATTTTGCAATTTATTAACTTTAAGTAATTTTAGTTATTGACTTGAAATTATGATTAAATTATTTGAGTTTACCTTACTTATTTAAAAGTTGTAGTTATTTTAAGTAATGAGGAGGATTTAAGAAGCAGTCCTTATAATTCCTTTATTGTTTAGAAAGAAAAAGCTAGTAAAGTTAATGAGTGAATATATACTAAATTATCATGCTAATCTCATAATGAATCTTTTGCATTCTTTTTTTTTTTTGCTAGTTTGTTTGATAAAAACTATACTATGGCTGTAATTTAGGCAATAGAATTTTTACATTTCAATATACTAGTTCTTTGGTATAATATATTTTTATTTCTCAGATAACTCACATGATTTCCTAAAGAGTGAAAAGAGATTAATATGTAGTTTCTGTTAGTTAGCTATTGGCTTTAGAAGCATTGCATTTATAAGGTAGGGAGTAACTGTTAACCAGAGACTTGACTGTCATCCCCTAGACACAACCACAGGAAAATGCTTGTCAATTGGTTAACTGGCTGCTTTATTTGTGAATTTGATTCTGGTTTTGCTTCAGAAAGTCAGTTCACTCATCTTTTTAAATAAACATTGCAAAGTGTAGGCATGCAATTTGAACAAATAAGAACTGTGCTTTTGACATTTGAGCTTTTCTCACCCAACAACAGTAAACTTATGCTTGGTTGAGAGTTTTTTAACTTACTAGCCTGTGGCAATTCCATGTTAGTACAGTTTTTGGCTAAGCTGCACATGTTTTCAGGTTCTTTTCCAAAGAGTTGCAGGTTAAATATTTTGGCTCTCACTTCAGAGCTGTCTCTTGCATCCTTTATGTAGCCTCTATTTACAGTATCTAGGTTACCCACTTAGGTGTTAGATGGAGAAGATACCCATTTTTCCTCTCTGTTAGATCTAGGAGAATATCAACATTTTAGATTGCCAAAGCAAATAGTGATAGAGAGGACTCTTGTCTATTAATTAGAACAAGAGACCTAGAATTGGTCACTCTGATGTTTTTTCATGACTTAGAATAATTTTTGTGTGCATCTGGCCTGTCAGATCACTTGTGTCTAGATCATTGGTTTTCCTAAATCCCTTTACATGCATTGTTGACTTTGTTAAATGAAAAGAACTTATTTATTTTCTGCATTTTTTAATATCTTTATATATACTTCCTGGAGGGTGGCTGTTTCCAAAAACAGAGCTGCAATTTTGATTGAAAGTGTTAAAGCTAAAAGTAAATGTGAAAACCTTTAAGATAGTTTCTAGTAGCAGGAAGGAGAGGATGGAAATATATGTGTAAGGAAGAAAAAAGTTATTTTTAAACAGTTTGAAAAAATAAAATAAGTAAAATATATTTTTTAAATAAAACAGCTAACATTCTGGCCAGAAAAATTAACAATAAGGCATGAGAGCTCACTTATTTTGGCTTTAGGAAGGTGGTCAGTACTACTGTAAGGTCCTAGCATTTGTTTAAGCTGTTTGGTAACTATTCTAAGATGAAGGGTTTCTGTGCAACTTGCTGCCAGCTATTGTATAAAAATAATGACAGCAGCTATCATTATTTGACAGTGCTAGAAAAGAGCACTGGTGACTTGGGAGAGAACTAAAAATGTTATATTATAATGCCTGACCGTTTTGAGTTTTAAAATTTAGCATGTAAGATAAACTTAAGAAGAAGTAAGAGGTATTAGTGATCCTAACATTTTATAATGACTACTTTCTATGGTTTTGAATGAATTTTCTTAGAGAACTTTAAACTTTTTCTTCTGAAATAGGATCTCTTTGATAAGAAGATGGGCATTGTTGCCTGAGATCATTAGTGTACATATCTGAGTCTGCTGACAATCTTCGGTGTCAGGGATGACAGTATATGCCTTGATGGCTATTGGAAATACACAGTGTTAAGTGATTTTAAAAATAGAATCTGGGAGTTAAGAATCTGAGACAGACATCTCAGAACAATATAGAACTAATCCATATTGTATTCGGCCTATCAGATGAAAAACTTACTTTGTGATTCCCTCTGTTTCTTGGTTAGCTTGTTTTCAGTTCTTGCATAGTTGTTGAGTGTTGGTTTCAGAGTGTTCTATACTGGCAGCTGACTATTTTGAAAATTGCTTAAAGTTTAACATTTAAAATTAATTTTATTTTTTTATCTATTTTTTATAATGTTTATGTATAAGTTTACCTTGCAGGTAGTTACATAAATGGTTGTGAAAATACATCATGATGTAAAATTTGTTTCTATTACTTTAAAGCTCTTAAGTGGATCAACTGTACAGTCAATGCTATTTATCAGTCTGATGGCCAGGTGGCATGTATGGAATCGGAAGAAGTAGTAAGTCTAGTTTTACAAGGCTCTGACCAATAATCAGGTCAGGGAATCTAGTTTTTTCTTTTCAGAGTGCTTCACATTAACTTTTTTCTCAGCTAGTTTCCATTTTTAGAATCTAGTGAAGCAGAAGTGTATTATGATCTCTATTTCTCGTATGTGGAAATTGAGACTTGAAATCAATTTACCTCTTAGAGAACTTAGCAGAAAGATGAAGTTATCAGGATTGGGACATAAAATTATGATATTACCTTGTGGGTTAGTTAGATAATTGCTATCTCTACAATGTCACCTTCTCAGGGTGTCTGCTGTGTCCAATGCTGGCCCATATTTTTTGTGACAAAAACATTATTTCAGAAACAGAAGAGTGTTACTATGAGGGTGGAGTGATATCAGATAATCTTTTCAAGAGGGTGTTCTAATGCACTTTTGGAAATAGAGCCTATATTATGGGACTCACCAGCTCTCTGAGTTGTCTTCTGTAGCTTAGTTTGGCAGTCACCCTTGGTTGGATTTCTGTAAGACACACCCTAATATAACACCAGATGGGCTTGATGTAAAATCTTGCTGTTTTAAGTCACGGTACTTAGGTTTGTGTATATACCCAGTGTACTTTACATTTAGTTCTTATTTATTAGGGTATTAAGTAAAAATAGTTCTGATTTAACTTGTTTATGGCAATCAGAGATAAGTGTCATAACTATGTACCAAAAGAGAAAAAAGGGGGGAAAAAAGGAAAGTAAAAAAGATATATATTTGTTGGTAAATAACAGCAAAAGTGCTGTAATTTTTTTCTTTGCACTTCATTCCACTCCCAACTCCCCCGTCTTTTTAGGCTGCTTCGTATGTGAATTAAAGTCCATTTTCAAAAAACAAAACAACTTATGGTGGAAAGATTATCCTTGTTGTCTCTATCTTTGTTTAAAATCGATCTTTTCTGCTGGAAGTACCTTTTTAAAAAAAAAATGTAACATCATTGATTATGTTCTCTTTGGGAGTCTTCCTGTAAGCTGTAGTGAATTTTCATCTCTGGGTTCCGTGCTCTTCTCTCCTAACTTTTGATATATTGATATATTTTGAATATTCACCTATGTATATCATATTTGGAAATATCAATAGCATGGTTCCAGTCCTAAAATGAGATAGAATATGTTGTTTTTCTTTACTTTTTTTCTTTATATCTGTTTATGTCAAATGTATTCATTGACCTGTTAATATTTTCTTTTTGTGAATTAATTGAGACTCAGTATATCTCTGCTTTGATATAGGTAAGGATTATTTAGGGATGGTTTCCTTTATTATAAATTTTATAATCACCACTGGAGTGAGAGAAGGTAGAGGGGTATCCCATCCTTTATTGAGTGCACTTAGTATACTAGATGCTTTTCTTATTATTTCACTTTGTTTCCACATCAATTCTGTGAGGTAAGGCAAGTAATTACTCCGTTTTATAACACTTAAAACTGAGGCTCAGAAGCAGTAGATTGTGAGTGGTTAAAAATATGGGCTTTGCAATTCTGCTGGCCTGGGTTAAAATTCCTGCTTTGCTGTGTGACCTTGGGCACGTCACTTCACATCTCTGAGCTCTAGTTTCCTTATCTGTAGGATGGGGATAAGCAATGCATACCTCAATGGGCTGTTGTGAGGTTTCAATAAGGCAATATGTGCAAAATGCTTAGCACAACTTCTGGCACATGCTGAGACACAATAAATAATCACTGCTGCTATTACTCAGAGCAGTCAAGTTACTTTTTCATGGACCTGTGACTCATAAGAAAAAGGGTTTGTTTTCAAATGCAAATCTATTTGAAATCTGGGTCTTTTGTTCTTTCCTGTTTATTACACAGGTCCAGGGAACAGAGATAGGGATTTCTGACAATTTAGGGTAAGAATTGAAGCAGGACTCCTCCGTTATTTAAAGCGTCTATGAAGATTTTGGTTAAGAAAGAAGTAGAGTTTGTCTATATGTCAGAATTGAAGAAGTTCGGGGGGTTGGTGCTCGACATTCCTGAGTGTAGTTTTGTGGTTTTGATTATATGTAAAGCAAATCACTGCATATTATTGGTGATCCAGATATACCAATCGTTACAAATGAAAAAAGAAAAAAATTCTCTCGAAAGAGTAACCTATTCTGATGGAGAATCAATTCTTACAGAGTCCTCATCTAAAATTTAACCTCATTTGATGTTTCTGGTAGTGCCATAAATTCTCACTTGATGATTCCTAATAAAATTGTTGGTTTAATTGTTGATTGTGCACTCGAGCGTAGTAGTTTAGGTGTTTCAAATTTGAAGTAGGCTTAAAATGCAATTATTAATTATAAGCATTTGACATTTTGCTGTTCAATTCTAGTTGATCAATAAATATTTGTGAGATGCTTCATATGTACCAGGTATTGTAAGGTGAATCCAAAGGTGAATAAATAGTATATAGTCCTTTTCCTCCAGGAACTCATGCTCTAGTGGGACAGACAGACATTAAATAGGGCATTTTCCTGTAGTAAAATTAGTGTCTTGATTATTATAGGGGATGAGAGATGGTACTAGTTTGGAAAGATGTTTTTAGAGGGAGAGACTGCTTGAGCCGAGACTTATTAAATGAATAGTATTTAGGGGAGAAATGGAAGGCCTTTTCAATAAATGATGTACCCACAATAAGAGGTGAGAAATAGCATGCAATATTCTGGGAAATACAAGCAAATTGGTATTTCTAGACTGCAAAGTTGGTGTCTAAGAATTTGAGGCGAGGAATGACTTTGGAGAGTTAATCAAGGCAAGATAATGGAATATCTTGTATGAGGGTAAACCTGACTTTTATTTTCATGGAAGTCAATGGTTTTAACAAAGTTGGTGACTTCAGTCTTTTTTGACTGACATGGATCTATTTCACTACAATGTGGAGAAAAAGATTGTGGATGGGGACAGTCTATAGGCAGGTGCATCTTTAACAGTCTGTTTCAATGATTGAGTGAGAAGTCATGAGAGCTAGCAGTAGTGGGATAAAAAGGAAGGAGAAGGATCTAAGTAATATTTAGCAGCTTAAAGTAGACAGTACTTGGGTAGTAGAATTGAGAAGAGAGTTAAGGATGACAACCTCTGTATTACTGGATAGAGGGTGGTACGTTCTGTCAGTGACGATAGCAAATACTGGAGGAGGTTTCCTAGAAAAGATTTAGCTTAGTTCAGTTCTGGTTTGAAGCATCTCTAGGGTACAGTTTGGGAGGGGGATAGCAATTAGTCACATGGATGTAGACTGAAGTATGAAATTTTCCTAATTAGTGAAAACTAGTATTACTCCATGGTTTGGTTACTTTTCTGCCCGTATAACTTTAACAATAGTTTAATACCATATTTTTAAAACATTCATGTCTAAGTAATTCTCAGTATTTGATCAGTGGCCTTATTTCCTCAATTGCTCCATTAAATCAAAATTCTATATTGAACTGTATGTGCACAGCTTCAATAAACTCTTTGCTTAATGGAATCCTTCTATGCTAGTCTCAGAAGTTGAATTAATTGGCTTACTGATTTTTGGACATAGAGCTCTTCAACATTTTGTGGTATATCTAATATCATAACTTCTATGTTTTTAAAAAAAATCGTAAGACAAATGCATGCCATATACTCTAGTGCCTCTTCTCTAATGATTTGTCTTTATTCGGTAACTTGTTTCTTTATAAATAACTATGTTACTGAAAATATTTTATACTTATTACAAGTTGTTAGCTAAATACTAGTCAGTTCTGCCACATTAATAGCTAAGGATTTAATATTCCTCACCAGAGCCTTTTTGAAGACTTTTAGTTAAATATGCAGATACAATATATATTATTTTAAAATGATTTTGTATGTAATTAATTTTTTTTTAAAATGTAACATTATGCCCCTTGGGATGAGGTTACCTGGAGGGGAAAGTATAGCATAATATCTTAATTAACATACTTATTCTAAAATATTTATTATAGAATTTCTTCTTAAAAATGTAAGTGCTGATTACCTAAGACACCATAGAATTCCAAATGAATGTTAATGCCAGAAACAGTTCTTCTGAGATTTCCTGTATGTGGAGATTCAGAACTCCCTAGAGAGATATTTTTCATCTTTTGGTCATTGATCCAGCATATGTTTATTAAGCACTTACCGTGTAGGATGCACTGCTGGTGCTGGGGCTCAAAAGTATGTTTGAGGTGTTTTTCTGAGAAGGATGTTATCTTCAAGGGTTGAACTGAATTGGTATTTTTTGTGAGATCATAATACTGCTTATTACATTTAGAAGTAAATGAGTGTGATGTGCTAACCATGACTTGTATCCGTTGTAGATTAATGAGCTGCTTCTCACCTTTTACCTCCAAGAGTTTTTCAAACATGTATAAATTTGAGGAGGTACAGTGAAACAGACAAAAGGGCAACCAGCCATCTAGATCAGTTCTTACAGGATAACATTTCCCCCACAAAATTATTTATAATGCAGGATTCAGTACTCATCCTTGCAAGTTCTGAAACTAGATTTGTGGCACACTTAGAGTGAATCTGTATCTCAAGGTTGACTGACATTAAACAAGTTTATGAAGTTGATATTTAAAATCAGATTGCCAATTTATGTTTAGATGTTAATTAAAAATAAAACACACACACACACACACACACACACACAGACACACACACCCCTCCCCCAACCAACAAACACAGGAGCTGTATCACTCTAGTTGGCCTGACCAGATCATTTTGTTCTTGTGAACTGACCTATACGGGTAATCAGTAAAGGTCATTTAGTGAGCAAGGAATCTGAACAAAGGGAGTTAGTTATATAATTCAAATGTTTAATGGCATCAGACTAAGAGAACCTAATATATTCAGCATCACAATAGAGATGGTGTTGCCATTAGGATAATTATGGTTGAAGTCCTTTGTCCAATTCCTTCTCCTTTGAATGTACATGGATTTAGATTCTCTAGATCTATGTTCAACCAAAATACTTCTGAGAGTCATTCCCTCCCACCCTTGGCTTCCTTGGCTAAATCCTCTAGATTGAGTCTTTAACCTATGTTAATACGTACAATCAGGTTATGACCAGTTTTTTTCTGGCCTGGGATCCATTCATTTTCTTTAATGTGATTTATATTTCTGCTTTACTTTGTAAAATGTTGATTTTATGGCCTAACTCTATGAAGACAATCTTATAATGCCCATAAAGGATACTTCCTTCAACTACTATTGCCATAAATTCAAACTTCCATTCACAGAAATCTCAATAGCCGATGTGGTCAGCAGTTTCAAAGTTTTTAATATCTATTTTAGATGAAGATGGAAAATAGTACTGCCACCTGAGAAAGATACCTTAAGTTAACTGGTGATATAGAGGCACTTCCAGTTTATAGGTCAGAAGGAAAAAAACACCAAACCAGTGTAATGAAATTATTGAAGCGATCTGACTGCAGCAAATGAGATTTTTTAGCAAATGGTTGTATTACATGTTACTTAATAGGAAAGCTGTCTTAGTCACTGAGTGTGAATTAAGTGACTTTTCAAAGCATATAGGTTTATTTGGGGGCCACACATTGATTATAAAGAAATTAATCAGATTTTCCAGATGTGAATCTTTGAGGAAAATGGTCATACCTCTTCATCCCCAGCATATGCATTGTACACATTGTAGGAACCCAGTAAATATTTGTTGAATGAAGGAACTACTTAAGATTAGCATATTACATATGTCTATTTAAATAATATGCTTCTGACCTACTTGAAAAAATTTGGAAACTTGATTTCTTAGTTGTTGAAATAATTCAAAATCTTAATTTACTTGTGTTAAATCTTAATTCTCTGTTTGGGTATGTGCTTTTTTATAATGTCTCACTCTAAAAAAGATTTTGTAATCTTCAAATTGGTCTCAAAAGCTGATCTCTAAGTTTCTAAACAGCTCTTATGTTTTCTGATTTTATACAACTATGTTCAGTGGAATCCACATTAATATTAATGTAGATGTTTCCATCATCATCTTCATTACTACTATTAATATATAATTATAGCACATTTAGGGTTACAGATTTAATTCCATATACTGGTAATTTTAAAGCCAGTTCTCTATCACTTATTTAAACTGTTTTTAGTAGCAGGTACAAAATGGAATGCTTCAATTAGCTTTTCTTATGCACTCCAGATATTTTGATGAGTGTATAATTAATCAGTGTGAAGTCACGTTCTAATAAATTAACATTCTGGGTGTCTACACTTTTGACGTTTTTGTCATTGCTCTCATTATCATTGAAGCTGTAGTTCTCCTTACAGTCAACTATGTCAACTCTACCTCCTTCTTACTAAGACATCAACATGCAGGGCTTGATCATATTTTGAAGTACTAGGGTACTACGTTACTCTGTTTCAGTTGAATTAACAGTGAGAATTTCTGGTTAAGTTCTAAAGGGGCATAATTTCTTCTAAAGGTATATAAAACATTTCTGCTATGGCCATTGTCAAAAATATCCTTGTTTTGTTGTTTAAAAATACACATTTTAGCAAGTAATGTTTACATATTGAAATATCTTATAGGTCTTCTAATCAGACTTATGCCAATATGCTTATTATTCAGATGGTCTGAATAT
This sequence comes from Ateles fusciceps, assembly GCA_036589455.1. Classification (NCBI taxonomy): domain Eukaryota; kingdom Metazoa; phylum Chordata; class Mammalia; order Primates; family Atelidae; genus Ateles; species Ateles fusciceps. Next base: position 1,513,341 of record JAZHEH010002836.1, read on the forward strand.
CCTTGTTTTGTTGTTTAAAAATATACATTTTAACAAGTAATAGTTACATGTGGAAATATCTTGGAAGTCTTCTAATCAGACTTATGCCAATATGCTTAATATTCAGATGGTCTGAGTAGATCACTTTATTTTCAATACATCTGTTACGTTTTAGACTGAAAAGTGAGATTTCTATAGTTTTTAGGGCTGAGGATGTATGTTTAATTCCTGATTGTAAAAGGTCTATTTCTATTAGAAATGCTTGATCATATCACCCATGTATTATCCAAAGCTTGAAAATTGAGCTATTTAATAATTTTTAGGTACTAGAAATAGGCAGTACCTAATCACTTCTGTGTACTGCTTTAAAATGACCAACACCTTAAAAACACTGACTTGAATGTAGTATTTGGAAATATAAAATGACTTATATTATGTTATTACATTTTTGAAAATGATTTGAAGGCAGCAATAGATTGTGTCTGGACATAACTGAGAACTATAAAAAGAAATATGAGATTTTTTATGTGAGTCTGCTGTTTTTAAGTTCTCAAAACGTGAATTTGCACACTACCATCTGTCTGAATTATGACACATTAATGACCTAATGATAGTTTTAGATTTAATTTTTTTTGGAAACAAAAACAAACAAAAAAGAAACACCCCCATACCTCAACAGAACACAGTTTAAAATAAATTATTTTTGCATAAATTATCACAATTGCTGTTTGCATGAATTTTGGGGGGGATACATTTGAATATTTTTAGTTGGTCTTACGTTTTGAGTACAATACCTGTAACAAATTTGAAAAGATATTTTTTATCCAGACGCGCTATAGTTACTAGACAATTGATTTCATGCAACTCTATGTATATGATAATGCCATTTATGTTTTTAAAGCATACATGTGCATGTGTATGTGTATACATGTGTATGTGTGAAAGCAAAGAATAAGAGCGAGAAGGAAGTGTCAAAACTTGATATAGTTTACTTTGGGTATCAGAGGGTAAACAGGATGTTTTATATTTTATTCTAAGTAGTTCTACAATCTTTAGATCTCTTACAAAAAATAAACTCATATATTATTTGTGTAATTTAAAGAAAAGACAAATGAATTCAGTCAACCTTTTTCTAAAAGTAAATGTGGAGCCAGAAAGCTGATAGTAGCTCTGATTACGTTGGTTTAATTTTGAAATTTCAGTGAAATTATAGACTTATAAAAATGAACAGCTATCATCAATGATAAATACTAAAATCGGGCATTTTCATATACAAATGCTATCTTCAGATTTATTGAATATTATCTTACAGATTTAGTCAAAATATAAGGTTTTTTCTTTTAACCAATTTTCCTCTCCTCTTCTCTCCTCCTCCCCTCCCCCTTCCTCACCCCCTTCCCCTCCCCCTCCTCCTCCTCCTCCTTTTTTTTGAGACAGAGTCTTGCTCTGTTACCCAGGCTAGAGTGTAGGTGGTGCAATCTCGGCTCTGGAGTAGCTGGGATTAGAAGCGCCTGCGACCACACCTGGCAACTTTTTGTATTTTTTAGTAGAGACAAGGTTTCACTATGTTGTCAGGCTGGTCTCGAACTCCTGACCTCAGGCTGTCCACCCACCTTGGCCTCCCAAAGTGCTGGGTTACAGGCATGAGCAACTGCGCCCGGCCCTCTTTTCTTTTCTTTTTTGTCGTATCTTCTCTTTTCTTTCTTTTGTTCCTTCCTTTCTTTTCTCTTCCTTTCCTTTCTTTTCTTTTCTTTCTTTTCTTTCTTCTTTTATTTGATGGAGTCTTGTTTGTTTGCCCAGGCTGGAGTGCAATGGCATGATCTCGGCTCACTGCAACCTTTGCCTCCTGGGTTCAAGCGATTCTCCTGCCTCAGCCTCCTGAGTGACTGGGATTACAGGCACGTGCCACCATGCCTGGCTAATTTTTGCTATAAAATGATATTTTATAGCAAATGGTTGTATTTCATGTTAGTTAGTAGGAAAGCTGTCTAGTAGAGATGGTGTTTCACCATGTTGGTCAGGCTGGTTTCGTACTCCGGACTTCATGATCTGTCTGCCTCGGCCTCCCAAAGTGCTGGGATTACAGGCGTGAGCCACCACACCTGGCCTTCTTTTCTTTCTCTTATTTCTTTTATTTTCTCTTCTTTCTTTCCTCCTCTCCTTTCCTTTCTTTTTCCTTTCCTCTCTTCTCCTCTCCTGTCCTTTCCTTTCTCCTTTGCTTTCCTTTTTCTTTTTCCTTTCCCTTTTCTTTCCTGAGATGGGGTCTTGTTCTGTTGTCCAGGCTGGAGTGCAGTGTCACAATTATAGCTTAGTGCAGCCTGGAACTCCTGGGCTCAAGCAGTCTTCTCAAGTATCTGGTGCTACTTGAGAAGCATGCCACCATGCCCAACTAATTTAAAAAATTTTTTTTAGAGTCAGGTTCTCACTATCTCACTATGTTGTCCAGGCTGGACACTATGTTGTCTTGAATTCCTGGCCTCAAGTGATCCTCCCACCTTAGCCTCCTGAGTAGCTGAGTTTACAGGTGTGAGCTGCCACACTTGGCTAGGATATTTCCTTAGTTGCTATAATACAGTGGAATTTCCAAATAATGTTATATACTCTGAATTGTTTTATGAGTAATATTCATTCATAGCATGAAATGGCATACACTAAATAATGGTCATATAATTAAAATGACATATCAAAAGTAAGAAGACATTGTAGCATCTGATGGCAAAACAAATCTGAGTAGAATGAGTTAAAACGTAGATTTTCAATTCTATCTTGTACATAACAAACAAGTTTACTTTTAAAAAGAGGCTTAGTCTCTTTTCATATTCATCAGTTTAAAATTCCATTGAATGTTGCTAATTTTTTACATTAAAATTATTAAAGAGAAACTATTTTTAGCAAGACAACTGGTATGTTGCTAATGGAGGTAGGACCTGTGAAAATAAGTTAAGGCCTATGAAAAGAAAGAGCAGAGCTGTGAAGTATAGAGAGCATAGGAGAAAGCTGAATCAAGAAGAAAGAAAGAATAAAAATAACAGATTCAGAAGTGGAGGACAAGCCACAGACTCCACGTGAGTTAGTAGGTCTGCTGGAGGGAGCAATAGAGCAAATGAAAAATAGGATCTTTTCCTCCCTTTTTTCTTTCTTCACAAATAAATAAATAAATAAATAAATAAATAGAAATCAGAATTTATAAGTGAATCAAGGAAGCTGCCTGCTTAAGTGATGAGGAATGTGGCAATAAGATTAGAATGGTTTCTGGTAGAAGCTAAATGAATAGGCATTTAGATTCAGTAGAAAGAAGCATATTTCTTCAGATATTTGAAAGCCAGGAAGTAGGAGATGGGGGGTAGATTGGTAAGAACAACTGGGGTCCTAAGGGGTTGAGTCTAGAACAATTATCCAATTAAAGCAGGATAAAAGTTAGTGGTACCTAGTTATTAGTTTATATTAGTTATAAACCAGTGCTGTTACCAATGGCCATCTTGGACTATTCTATTGCTTTTATCTTTAGCAAAAATGATTGTGACTATTCGTATTCCTAAATTATCATGAATGAGGTAAACTTTGGTCTTGCCCCTCAGTTGTCTTTTTACTTTACTTCAGTGGGAAGGGAGATTGGAAGGGGGTTAGGGAGACTATAAGGCTGCCAGAAGATCTTTCTGTTTCCTCCCACCCCCCGCCCCCACCATCTTGGGAGGTGGCAATGAAGAAGGAACTAGATATTGAGCAGATGAGATGTGGTTTTGTATCCAGGTTTTGTCCTCTGATCTCTGGTGGTTTTTTTCCATTTTCCTCTTGAAGTGTCTAAGACACAGGCATTGAGGGTTTCAGAAGACTTTCTTGAGATCAAACTCTGTTAGAGATTTAGAATGCCCAGGTTGGCTTTTACCCATTGAGACATTTTTAAAAAATTAATCTGTGTTAATATTGTAGTAAAAATTTATCAGTTGCGAGATGAAGTTTATGTGTGTAGTATTGCTGAAGAAAAGGTTTACTAAGCCAATCAATAATCATAATAATAAAAAGATCAGGGTATAAGTTTAACTTGCTTAAAAAAACAAATTTTAAGTCTATTAAAATGCCATTTTATTTGTAAGGTATTTTTTTCAAACAGCTTTGACATCAAGCATAGAATGTACTGATCAAAACTTGAGCTTAATATTTATGCAACCAGTGTCAGAAGAATCTACTCTTTTTGATAGTATTTAGCATTTTATTATTGGGAAATAATAAACATATTTATTTTTATTTTTATTTTTTATTTTTTTGAGACGGAGTCTAACTTTGTCACCCAGACTGGAGTGTAGTGGCGCGATCTTGGCTCACTGCAACCTCCGCCTCCCGAGTAGCTGGGATTACAGGCATCTGCCACCATGCCCAGCTAATTTTAGAATTTTTAGTAGAGGTGAGGTTTCACAATGTTGGTCAGGTTGGTCTTGAACTTCTGACCTCAAGTGATCCACCTACCTAGGCCTCTCAAAGTGCTGGGATCACAGGCATGACCCATCATGCCTGGCCAATAAACATGATTTTAAAAATTACAGAATTGAGCAAGTTTTCCTGTTTCTCTCCCTCTGTGGTATATAAAGAAATGGGACCTAATACATGTCAAATGTGTGGCCCCTAGACAGATATTTCATGTCTTGGAATCTCAGCTTTATTTGTAAAAAGGGGGTATTGCTCTCTGTCAGAGAAGTGGTAAGCATTAGAGGTAATATAGGTATAGCTTCCAGAACATTGACTGACCCATGGTAAGTTAGCCAGAATGATAGCTACTATTTTATTGTTAGATAAAAAGAATATGAGAAAAAAGTTGAATTACGTAATAACTAAGAAACAGATCCCACAAACATATATCAAATAGTCTTCTAGGAAAGACATGCTTTTAGTCAACAATAATTTTAAAAATTAGTCCAAAGCATTGCCTGGAACATAACATATCTGGATCACTTACTGAGTATTTCTGCTTTTCATCTGTTTGAGTGCTGTTAGGTAGACAGACTCAGAATTTTTGTTTGAAATGTGTATGCAGATATAAGGCAATTATTAATTCTGTTGTATTCAAATCAATTACTGAAGAAATGAAAGTAAAATTACCTAATTAAAGTGAATCACACATAAACCTACTCTGTTTGGGAGGGGTATAATTGAAATGGTAATTAAGTGGTAGTAATGCATTTCATTTGAGGATGGCAATGCAGAAGATTTGCTTGCTGGCAGGTCTTGGCTGCATGGTGTACCTTCCTAGGTGACCTTGTCCAGAGCGAGTTTTTAGGATGGACTCATTTACTTGTACACTAAATGTGTAGGTGAGTGAATTCCCAGTATAGCTCTGAAATTTTATGAATTTGCATACTTATGGTGCTATATGTGTTATATTAAATTCATGTCTCTGTTGCCTATCTGGAATTCTCAGAACCATATATCATACCCCAGCAGTATTCCTTTTTTTCCTCTTGTGTAGAATCAAGGAGAAACAGAATATTCAGTTTAAAAGGATTTCACGAGAGTACACATAAACAGACATTTTCATGAGTGAAGTTTCACCTTTTTCGGGTCAGAGTTAACTATTATCATAGGGACATGACAGTCTGTCCCTAATTCCAAATGATCTTTTTTTATCCAAGAGTCCCTTCTCTAAAAGTTTGGATGCCTTTATCACTTCCTATCCTGTTTTATCACTACTTAATTACTTGAGTACATCTTATCTACCCTGTGCCACTGGAAACTCCTTGAGGGCAGGGAAAATGACTTTGTAATCTCTGCAGCCTGAGGGTAGCAAACAGAACATGACTTTTAGCACCTAACAGACTGGGATTATATCTTGCCTGTGCTGTGTTTTAGTTTCTGTGACCTTATTTGTAAAACAGGGAAAGTTAGTGCTTGTCTCTTCGAGTTGTGAGGGTTAATAAACTTAGTAAAGCTTTTTATCACAGTGCCTAATACATTTTAAGAAATAATTTAAGAAATACTCATTTATCTTTTCCACAGAAGCTAGCACAGTGTCTTACACATCGTAGTCTCTCAAGAAGATTGGCTGTTTATTTTAAAATATATTATGAGTTAATATCCCTATGTGTTGGTTATCTGATTGACTGAATGCATTAGAGACATCTCTGTTATTCCAGACATTATTATTCAGATTAACCCCACAGGTTACTTCAGTTATGCTCCCTGTGTTGAGGATACCAGAGACTAAATCACACAGCTAGTCTTACCCAGAAGGCAGTTTTAAAATAAATGCTCTAACATTGGCTGTAGCTTAGACAACTTTTTCCTCTCTTCTCAACACTCATTCAAACAGAATACTACATTGAACTAAAAGCTTCAAGTACTTAGCTTCACATGGCTTCAAAATACACCTTTTTTATAGCCAGTGTCACTCTAGAATTTAGAGATGGCTTTTATAAAACACTTTAAGGGATACTTAGAGAATCTTGAAATGTATATACAAACAGGTCGGAGATATTATTGGAAAATCTTAAAGATTCCAATTTAAAAGTGATTGTTACTATTATTATTTTGAGTAATGAATGTTTCTAATCTCCATGATTCAAATCTTTCAAGTCATAAATCAGTCATTTAGTAGATATACATTAAAGTGGCATGTAATACTAATGTTGTTTTTAATAAACCTTTATCCAGTAGCTAAATTCCAAAGAGCATTTAGAAACCTGTGAATCATAACCACTTATCTTGAACCTCTTCCTTAAAACTGTTAAAACAGTTCTGTTTATGCCAGATTGTGAGCCATACCTCCATTTTCTTAGAGCAGTTGTGATACTTACCACATTTGTGTGTGATTATTGTAACAATACCTGGGTTTGTATACACAAACTTTACAAAAGATATTTCCCCCAGTCTTATCCCAACATTTACATTCTCCCCTCAGTTTAATTCTTACTCAAAATATTTGCTTAAATATGTCGGAACAAGTTGTTAGATGAGCAATCATTATCTAGTTTTACAAGCATTTGTTTGCAATCATTCCTATAGCTGCAAGAAATAAGGCAGTGTATTTAATAGCTTGAAGAATACCATGTATTCTGTTTGTTTACATTGTAATAGATTGTCTTCTTAAGAAGTAATCTTTTATTGTTTCCTTTTCACTTTTTTTTCTTTAACATTACAACAAAATTTTATGTTATTTGGAAGCTCATGAAATATAATTTGCTTGGCATATGGTTCTGTGAATTAAGCCCATAATATCTAACTGGCATATATAGGAAAGCAATGTACTTAATCCTAACTGAACTGAAAATTCAAGCTTTTATCTATATATTTTTAGTAACAATTTAATGATAATCAAGTCATATGCATTTATGTGCCAAAAAGAACTTGTGTGTGGTAATCAATCTGTAATTTTCTGTTTGACATTTTTTTCTTTGAATTACTGTAAAACACTTTCAGCTACTAGCAAGATTATTTTAAATCACAATTAAAATTGATTTTTTCCTACTTGGGTGGGTCTTAAGGATGATGGGGAACTTCGTTGCTTTGCCAGATGCTTCCTTCTCAAGTGTGAAGTTTATGGGTATTTTGGATCTTACTGTGTTTTCAGGATCACGTCTCTAGATGGGCACAGCTTTGATGATCGATGTCTATTAATTGTGTTTATCAGTTTATAACAAAGCATTTATTGCTCTAAAATGCTCTCATGCTTTGGTGTTTTTACTTGTTTCCTGCCTGTGAGAGACCCTAGCTTGGTGATTAAGTATTTTGTTTCTGAGTTTCTGTTTTTACCAAGTGTTTTTATTTTCTCGATTACTGGCTATTGAGCTAACGGAAATGACCCAGTTAGAGGACATCAGAAAACTAGAAGCTTTCGATAGAACAGTAAGATCTAATGTCCCTATCTAAGGAGAAGAAATAGAGAAGGTGTGGCTTCATTAGAAGGGCTATAATCAATAGCTGCCAGTTACTCAGTGAGCAGAAAACATCTGGTACTCACCTTCATATGTCTGCAGCCCATGTATCTCTATCTACAGGTCCTCTTCTCTCTTTCTCAGTTTATTTCTTTAGATACTGTAGATGCTTTGATGACTTTCAATTCTGCATCTAGCACTGTTTCTTTCCTCAAAGGAAATCCCATATCCAGTCTATCAGAAATCCTTGGCTCCACTTCTAAAATACATCCTGAATTTAAACAATTCTCACCAGGCCCACTGCTGTAACTTCAGTCTATTATCATTTCCTAGTACCTTAAGCCTAAAATGTGGCAACAGTTTAACAGGCCTTCCTGCCTCCATTCTTGCTTCTCTACAGTTTATTTCCCACACAATAGACAGAGCTGGACTTTCCAAAACCCAAATCAGATTGTAACAATTCATTGCTTTAAACACAAAAGCTTTCCACTGAAACTAGAATACAACTAAAATTCCTTTCCAAAGTCTGTAAGGTCCTAAAGGCTGTGGCCCTGCCTTCATCTCTGACTTCGTCTTCCTCTATTCTTTCCTTGTTCACTGAACTTTTAATACCTCGTCCCTTTTTCTTTTCCTGGACATGGTGAGTTCATTCCTGTGTAAGGACCTTTGTACTTGCTGTTTCTTTTGTTTGGGACACCTTTTCTTCCTAGTTTTGCATGAAAGCCTCCTTCTTTTCTTATTTCAATTTAACTGTCACTTTCTTGGCAAGGCTTTGCCTGAGCATCCTAGATAAATAAGCCCCTCTCCAGGCATTCTGTGACATTATCCTGTTTTATTTTCTTTATTATACTTAATAGTATCTGAAATTATTCAATTTATGTATTTATCTCTTCCCCCAACACACACTTGAGGAACATTTGGCTTGTTCATTCATGTAGTAGGGCTAGGAATATAGTAGACAATAAATGTGGAGTCACAGATGAACTGACTTTTTATTTTCCTTCCATAAATAGAATTCTCTGTGTGTGTCTATAAAGCAAACAAAGTATTTTATACTATAGTGTTCATTCTAAACCCTCTGTTTTAGAAGTCTGTACTTTGAGGCAAAAGTCACATGGGGGAGAGAGTAGTATAACCATTAAAAAAACTTATCTTGGCTGGGTGCTGTGGTTTACACCTGTAATCCCAGCACTTTGGGGAGGCTGAGGTAGTTGGATCACCTGAGGTAAGGAATTCGGGCCAGCCTGGCCAAAATGGTGAAACCCATCTCTACTAAAAAAAAAAAAAAAAAAAAAAAAAAAAATTAGTGGAGCGTGGTGGTCTGCGCCTATAATCCCAGCTACACTGGAGGCTAAGGCAGGAAAATAATTTGAACCCGAGAGGCGAAGGTTGCAGTGAGCTGAGATTGTGCCACTGAACTCCAGCCTGGTGACAGAGCAAGACTCTGTCTCAAAAAACAAAACAAAACAAAATTCAAAAAACAAAAAAAACTCTTCTGGCTCTTGGCTTGGTGTTCCTTGCTTTATATGATAACACTCTTATGTTTTGGGTTGAGGCCCTGTAGAAGTAGTTAAGAGTACTGACTTTCAAATTATATAGACCTGATTTGAAGTCCTGGCTATGCACCCTACTTTTGGGTTAAGCCGTAAGAGATTACTGATACTCCATTGTTTTTCAGCCTAATAGCTGTGTGACCTTAGGAGTGTTCCTGAGATTTCCTAAATTTAATTCCTTCAACTGTAAAATGATATAATAATTTCTGCCATAAGGTCTGAAGAAATAAATGCAACAATTACATAGAGCAATTCGCTCATTTCTTGACACATTTGCTCTTGTTGTTTATAGACTGTAAATATTTGCATATAACTTTTTAATATTTATTAGATAAGGCTTCTAGGGTTTGAAAATTAACAAATACCAACCCCATTCTAAAGTTACCAGTTGCATTCTAGGAAATACATTTTTTTTTTTTTTTGCATTGATTGTCCTAAGATTTAGAATATCCATTTTTATTAAACAGACAAAACAAGTTTGCATCCTTACATTTCACTATTTCGCAAATCTCTTGTGGTATTTCATAAATCTGCTTTATTTTATGATGGTAACTTTATTTAGCTTTTTCTATTTGCTTTTATATTATACTTAATAGTATTTTAATTATTATGGTTGATTATCATGGTAATTTAATAGCCTCTTAGGAAGGGGAATGCTTTATAAAAACAATCAAATCTCATTTCTTTAGTTCCTAGGATATTTTGGAAATACATATATTCTTAAGTTAGTTAATTGGGTGGAAAAATTGCGCGTTATTATTCTTTAGAAAAGAATGTTGACGTATTTAACCAAATATTTTGATGATAGATTAGGACCTAAAGAGAAAATGAAAACAAGTGTTTTATTGATTTCAAATTACTTTTATTTGGGTTAGATTAGCTGTCTTTATGCTAGGACTATCTGTGTGTAATATAGATCAAATAAGGTGTTCAGAATGGGATTAACTATCTGGAAGGAAGTGGTGTTATCTACACTACTACAGCTGGAAAACATGACAATTGCAAACTTAATTGATTAATATTGTATCACACTATTATTCAATGATTAAGGACTGCTAGGTGAAACTGAAATAATGGGGTTTATTTTTTGGAAAATAGTATCTTAGTTATGTTGATATTCCACTGGATATTTAGTAAAAATGCTGTTTACTGAGAACACCCTTAGGGTTTAGAAAGAGACCTATGTAGCTTGATATTTACAGAGATTCTTGGTGCAGATTTGGGAGGACGTTTGAAATTAGGATGTAAAGTCAGAACAGCATGACCTCAACTAATGTACTGTTTACCCTTGACCCCTTCTCCACAACCTGCCACTAATGAAAGGTGTTTGATAAGTGTAACTGCCTTATACCCATTTTATTTACAGTTTTCATAGCTAATGAATAGTAAGAAAAGTCCACCAGGACCTGATTGTTTATCTCTCTAATAGCAATTTACAGATGGTGTATGCTGTGGCTGTTACAAACCATATCCTATAATAGCATTTGATGTAAGTAGCTGCTCACCATTCTGTATTGTGGTTGGAGCTGGAGAAATAGAAAATTGGTCATTTCCCAGCAGATAGCAGTAAGTTTCAATTCAGTCAGAATGCTGTATGGGCTGTGATAGGTTTATAATTATTATCCAAAGATTGATGGTTTTTTGGAGAGTGTAAATTTGTGCAGCGGTAATCCATTAAGAAATCAATAATCATTCCATTCTGATGTGTAGTTCCTATTCACTGTTATAAATGTGTACCATGAGCTGAAACCAATGTGTTTTGCTTTGTTTTTCAAAATTGGTAGTTGACAGTATTGGAAATGAGAAAATTATTATAATATTTTTTCTTCAATCAAATTTCTTTTTCTTTGTGTTCCCTTGTACCATATGACATACCTATTGAAAGTCTGCATATTTTCTTTTAAAAATTTTATTTGGAACTGTTTCTAATGTTTTGGTTTCCTTTTCACCATCATTTATTTAGTTGTTTAATAATTACAAATTATTTATAAGCTTAAAGTACCTCAGTGTTTGTTTCTCTAATCTGGAGGTGATTTATTACCAACTCTATATGGTCAGGAAAGTAGAAAATTCTTGCCTTTTAAAATACATTTTTAACACTAAAATTATAATCTCATAAAAAACAAATCTAATGTTTATTTATTACCGGTACCTGCTAGGATGTCATTGTAGGAAGCTAGGATTAAGGCACCATTGACCCTACTCTCAAAGGAGCTTAGATTTTAGACAGAGAAAGGCAGAAATCAACACACATAACATAAGGATGTGAAGAAATGGGAAAAGTGGTAGGGAAAATGTCAACCCTGAAACCATCCATTACGTAAGTTCTGAACTGGAACTTCAGTGTTATGGCATGATAGTGCTAAGGATGATGGGGTGTGGGTGGTAAACTTCATCCCACAGGGGATGTGGCATTACAAAATTCTGACATAGTCTGGGGCTAAAGTGCAGTCTAAATAGAGATTATAAATAAAAATGATATAGGAACATAGTATAAAGTTAAAACAGTAGAGAAAGATATAAAATGGAAAGTAAAAGCTCCACTACTCAAGTAACTCTAGTCCTCAGTTTCTTGTGCTACCAATTCCTTAATTATCCTTCCACAATTTTTTAGTATATACTAACACAATCACATGTCTACATATTTTGTTTCCTTTCCTATTAATAATACAAACATGATTGCATGGTACATACTTGCCGTATGAATCAATTTTACATTTAGATTTTTTTTTTTAATACCAACACTGTTCTTGGCTGCATATAATTCCTTAATACACTGATGATACATTGTGTTAATTTGTTCCTCATTCACTGTTGGACATTTAGGTGGTTTCTACGTTTTTGTAGACATTGTTTCATTGATATTCTTGTTCATTCATTTACTTTCCTTACATCCCTAGGATAACTTTAGCTGTAGATTTGCTATGTCAAGAAGTCTGTGCAATGAATATTTTAGTAAAGTATGGACAGATTGCCCTTTGGAAAGTTTACCAGTTTACATTATAGCTACTAATATGTGAGTGTCTATTTTGTCACCTTGACAACAATGCATTTTATCCATTTTGGTTAATCTGAATGGGGGAAGATGGTATCTAGGTATATTTGACATTTCTTAATTACTATTTTTGTAAACATAATTTCAAATGTTTGTTGGTTAGAAATTCTGTGTTTAATTTTTGTTCCTGAAGAATATTTCTGCTTCAGTGTCTGGGAGAAATTATAATTAAAAACTCTATTAGGAACTAGAGAAAGGGGAGAAAAAAGATTTTATTTGTGATTTATGATTTGAGGCATATTTATTAAAGGATAATGGGAGGGAATCGATCATTTGATGTTAAGTAGATACTTTCAAATGTTATACACTCTGGAACAGGAGATGTGGCTTTTATTTCTGTATCTGCTTTAATTTGACTAGTTACCTTGGTAAATCACATAAGAAACTCTTCCAAGGCATTTAGTGTAGCACTTCAATGAAGTTCAGAGATTAATGAAATCTGAATTGTTATATCAAGAAACCTTGCCATCCATATAGCCATTCTATTAGGGTAAAAGAGTGTGTATCTAATAAGAAGTAGTAAACAAAGATTACAGGAAGAAAAATAAGACTTTACTTAAAAATTATACAATTAATTACCTTTAAGTAGCCAGGTGAGATATAAGGGAATAGACACTTTGTGCAGGATGTAAGATATAAGGACCTGATTTCTTTTTCTTTCCTATTTCAAAAGTAGTATAGAACTCTGAGTCTGTCAATTGATTAGCAAGTTGAATTCCCTGGAAACACACAGGCAAAGCCTACTCTTGAGAAAAGCTGAAACCTGATGCTTTTTTTTTTTTTTTTTTTTTTTGTATACTTGTTCAGGAAACTACCAGCTTTAGACTCACCTTGTGCTTTCTACACATGGGAAACTGAAATACCCTTGAGAACAGAGAAAGTTCATTGCATGACATAAACGTTTGTACATGAAAGATTATGCATCCAAGTGTGTCATGTAGTTTTGTAGCTCCCAGTCTGTCCCAGGAACTGGATGGTTTGCAGACTGTTAAAGAGTATGCTGAAAGTTACCAAGGACCTGGGTTTGTTTTTTGACCTAAAGAGAATCCTCAGGTAGAAAGCTTGTACCTGTATCCTTTTCCCCCTTCTGGATGGCAGTTTAATGACAGAGCTAATTGATCTTCTTTGCTTTTTGCCTGTAAATCTCATTTTAAAATATCAGGCTTCCAAGTTCTTTTCTGGGGATGTGTGTGTGTGTATGTGTGTATATGCACATGCACCCATGCCATTCACCTAACTGAAAATAATCCTTGAATCAGTTACTTGGAAGTGACCCCAAAGGTCATTTAGAACAACTTCCTAAACAAAGCAAGAATATCCTTGACAGCATGCATGACAGGTGGTCTCTGGGATTTTGCTTGACCGCTTCGAGTGCTAGAGGAAGTTAGTTCACTGTTCCATTGCTGATGAGCTCTAATTCTTAGAAAGTTCTTCCTTGTATTGGCCCTCATCTGCCTGTCTGAAATGTCACTGCTTTTTTACTAAGACTCAAACTAAACATCTCACAAGAGTTTTAGATGCTTTGTTATGTATTAGTGCATGTAGAGTAGGTTTTTATGTAGGTTTTTAGAGTGTTTTGCATTGACCCTTGTATTTAGAATACTATCGTCATTTTTTCTGAGGAATGATATCCTAGGTATAGTGCTTAACATATATGTTATGTCTTTTCCACCTTTGCCAAAATAGCTGCAAGTAAAAGTATGGTAAATAACAAAACCCTGAATTTATTTTCAGTAACTTGTATCTTATTAATGTTACTTTTTAGCACTTTACTGTTAACTTTTAAGTCTTTTATTTGACAATTCAAATAACTTATAGTTAAAATAAAATTTTGTTCTTTGCAAATCAGTCGCAAAAAAAAATAAAGAAAAAAATTAAAAAAATAAAATTTTGTGCAAAAACTATGCATGTTTTGGAAACAGAAATCCATTGCTTATGTTCCCATTTAAATATACAATTTTGGCTGGGCATGGTTGCTCATGCTTGTAATCCCAGCACTTTGAGAGGCTGAGGTGGAGAGATCACCTGAGGTCGGAGTTTGAGACCAACCTAATCAACATGGAGAAACCCAGTTTCTACTAAAAATACAAAAAATTAGCTGGGTGTGGTGGCGCACGCCTGTAATCCCAGCTACTTGGGAGGCTGAGGCAGGAGAATCACTTGTACCCAGGAGGCGGAGGTTGTGGTAAGCCGAGATTGCGCCATTTCACTTCAGCCTGGGCAAAACAAGAATGAAACTCCATCTCAATAAATAAATAAATAAACAATTTTGACTTTGTGCATAGAAGTTTGAGCGGTTACTATAAAACCTGATGCTTTGAGACTTAAAAGTAGGATGTAAAGTGAAGAAGGCTATAGAGAGATATTACAAAACTCAGGTAAAGAAAGTGTGATCATTTTTCAGGATTTTACTTTGCTTAGGTTGTGGAAATTTACCACAGTTTTCCAGCTGACATTTCTTAAGAAAGATTCCTAGGTGAAAAAGATAATATGGAGTCTACTGAAAGTGACTGTAGGCATCCACATGTCTTCCTCTCAGGATATTAGCACATTTGAATTGGCTTATGACTACTTATTTCTCTCTTGCCTGAGTGGCAGTTTTACTGTGCCTTTATTGGATTTACTGTTGTAATTGGATATGGAATTGTGCTGGGAAGCATATATTTCAATATGTGCAACTTAGCAATCTAAATCATTAGGATGGTGACTCACATTTAACAGGGAAATTAGCTGACTTCTTCTTTGTGTGAACATTTGGGGAGGAGCTGACCTGAGCTGCAGAAATATCACCAGTGTTCCAGGTCATCTGTGGCAAAACCTAGCCATGTGAAGGGTTGGAGTTTCTTTTGATTAGTCAGGCTAGATTTTGTCATTCATTTCTTTGCTTTAGTTTGGAGAATTATCTAAGTGGCAGAATCACTGGCTGAGAAATGATTGGATATAAATTTAAGAGCTATGTTAGCCCTTTTAATTATGTCGCTGCAGATTTGGTAAGAGTGTTTCAGCAAGGTCATGTAGTACTTTTGTGGTCTGCCATCATGACAAGAGACATTATGAAATTCTTAGGAAAGAATAATCCTTACAACCACTTTATTTTAAAAATAGTCATGTCATAGGGTCTTTTTCTGAAACTTGCTTGAATCATCTGGGATAAATGAAAAAAATAAAGAGTCCCAGACCTCACCTCAAGTATACTGAATCAAAGTCTTCAAGGGAGGAGCCTGTGATTCTGATTCTGATAATCAGGCAAGTTTAGGAAATACTGTCAAATAGTATGTATCCTGGAAATTGGGAAAGAAGATAGCGGTTGCTTCAAGGAGCTAAGATATTACAGCAGTTTACCATTAATCACTAAAATGTTCCCTACTTTTCAGCAGAAGGTAGAAGAAAGTGACTGAACTGTAGCTTTAGGGTTGGGTGGTAGGCAGGGAGAGCTGTAGCTCTGTTTTTTTAAAAAAAACAAAAAATATAAAGTTGTATACATAATTTTATTGTAGTTTGTTTTCTCTCTCTCTCTTTCTCTGTCTGTCTGTCTTTTCTTTTTCTCTACCTGCCTTGCTAATTTTCTTTTTGCATGGCTTTCTAGGTGTTTTTGATTGGGATATTTTATAAAATCATGTGAATATTTTCATATTGCATTTTATTACACTCTCTATTATTTATTTCTGTACTTCTCTCTCAGTTGTATTCCTTCAGCCTGTTTATACAAAAATAGACACGTGTCCCTGTTTCAGCCAGGGAGTTTGCATCTGTTAACACTTCAGAAATAATCAGTTTAGATTTCAGAAGCTGATTAGTGCACTGTTCTAACCAAACTGAGAAGGAACTCTTAAGAATGGAAACAGATATTATTCTATTTAGTTTTCTGTATAAATATGTAATAATTTCCATTTTATATCAATGTTGTGGTTATAAAAGGCCTTTGCTAAAGTTATGTTTTTCTTTATTGTACCTCAAAGAGGCTATCAAAATGTTTAGTGACCAGTGTTCTACAAGTTGTAATATTCCAGGAGTAATCACAAATATTTCATTAGGGTCCTTTTATTTATAGCAACTCTATGAATGTTAGAAAGAATATTGGTAGAATTCCAGGAATATCCTACGTGATCAGTTTCAGAACTCCAGCTTCCACATTGAATTACTACTGAATGTAAGAAATATAGCTAATGGTATCAGTGTAGCACCCAAGTACCGATTTGCCTAAGATAGGAAGCCATATCTCCATGAGCTGGAGCCAAAGGAAAGAAGAGCTGCACATTTTAAATGTGCTTGTACAAATACTTACCTGGTTGACCTTATATTTCTCCCACAGTCTGTATAAATAGATTAGAAATAGGATCGGATAACATAATTGAATCAGTAGAAATATTATATAATAGAAATAGAATCAGCATAAAACTTATTTCTAGAAAAGATCCTATAGGAAAACTATTATGCATCTTATTCAGTCAGCAAGTATCTAGTACTTTATGAAAATATTGTGTATAAGACAGAGAAGAATACATATTTTCCTTTAAAGAGAATGAGATTTCACAGTTAAATCATACATAAATAAAAAAATAAATAGCAGTTTAATATTTTAGATGTGAGTTTGAGACATTCAGGCAACATAGTAAAATTATTTTTACATAATTAAAGTGCAGCAGCCTGGGCAACATGGCAAAACCCTGTCTCTACAAAAAATACAAAAAATTAGCTGGGCGTTGTGGCATACATCACCTATAGTCCCAGCTACTTGGGGGGCTGAGGTGGGAGGATCGCTTGAACCCAGGAGGTCAAGGCTGCAGTGAGCCAAGATCTTGCCACTGCATTCCAGCCTGGGACTAAATGAGACTGTCTCAAAAATAAACAAACAAACAAAGAGCAGGATAAAGTAATTTCTTAGGAAAAATTGTAGGTCATCTGCCTTCCAGTTCGATTTATAGAATTAATCTTTGTCTGTCTGTAGTTTTGTCACCTATTTCTATTATAAAAATTTGTTTGCCATTCTTTTTTTCTGATAACCTGAATGACTCCTCTTACCTAAGGAATGCAGTCTAATAAGCTCTTTAGTATTTTATACTACAGCCTTTATTAAACAACCCAATCTATCTTTATATCTTCATCTCCTGAAATACCTTTTTACATAATACTGTGCTTCAGCCACAGATACTTGCCATGTCTTGAACATAACATATTCTTTCAAATTGGCTTATCTTTGCATGAACCCTTCTCCTCTTCTTGGATTTCTGTTCTTTTTCTCAACCAGGCAAACTCTCTATCCTTTTCAAAGATCCAATGTATCTGCTTATTTGAATTTTTAGTTATCTCCCATATTTCTATAGCACCGACTATGTACTCTATTACAGTATTCACCACATTATATTGCTATTGTTTTATGTCTTTGTCTCCCATATTAGACTTTGAGATCCTCTAGGGCAGACTATTTCTTGTTCATCTGTGTACCTATAATCTTGCCACTGTACTGGCAGAGAATAGGTATACCCCTTCCCATTGTTTTATGAACAAATGACTAAAAGGAGAGTGAATGAACTTTCATGAAATAGATGGGAGTAGGAACTGCCCTTGAAGAAAGAGAGATGGAGTTGGCTCCTTTACCTGGGGAATGAAAAGGGAGACACCCAGTCTCATATAACATGTAGTATACCTTCAATAGCAAATTCTTTTCTCCAAACAGATACTATCTCTCTAAAGTCAAATAAGTGAGACTGTCTCTCTTTGCCAGGTACTTACTGACTACTAACTAATTATTTTTCTTCTCCTTCAGGATTGCTAGTTAAGGCCAATTCTGATCTGATATCACATGCCCTTATGCACACAGGATGTGGTAGGGATCCATATATGATGGTGACCTCTGAACCCAAGTCTTTAGAGACAGTCTTGCACTCAGTACCCAAGTTCATTCCAGTTGGCTTCAGGCTTATTATAACTCAGAGCTGACCAAGACAGATATGTGTGTAGCTGTGCTTCATAGTAGAGTAGAGTAATACACAAAATTCCTAGGGACTTCCTTATATGTGTCATCTGTAACAGAATAACAATAGAACAGCAGTACCTCCTATCTTCCCCCCTTCTCATGTTTCTTCTCTCCCACACTTTCATCTCCCCCTGTTTGTGCTGGTTTGAACCTTTAGATTTTTAATGAAACTTCCTCTGACTAAACTTAGGGAAATTTGTTTCATCTTAGTCATTTGCTCTTTGTCAAGCTGACCTATTTATTAAAAAAAATGAGGTTGTGGTAGGATGAGTACTTAGAATGCAGGAAGGGGCATGCCACCAGTGCCCTAGCAAAGGTTATGTAGATAGGGCTGGCTTTAGAGAAGTACCTATGAACTGTCTTTGGGCCCCTTTTACTATTCTTTTTTTTTCTTAGCACTCCCATTTGCAAACCCACTTCCCTTGTGGTACTTGCTTACTGTTTCACTGTCCTGCTTAGTCCTGCCTGCCTTTCAGGGTTGCGTGATTCTGATACATGTCTTCACAATCTTTCTTTATCCAAAACAAAACCTATCTGTGGACACTAGGGACCCTTTCCCCCGGCTTTCCATCATGTCTTAGGACAATTCAAGTAAACTAATTCAAGCTGAGGTTTTTGAGACTGACATAGTTTAATAGATTATTGTTGTTTTATAGTACCATAAATGCTTTAATAGAGATGTCTCTAGAAATTGGTTCCCAAGCCATAGTGGTAAATCTCTGATAAGGAAGATTTCAGGTACCAGATTACAATGGCGGGTATAGAGAAGAAGTTTGGGAGAATGAATATTATTCTTTTGTTTTCTGTCAAATAAATACCGTTAAAGTATCTGTATTCGCAGCCCAAAGGTAGTATCAGACTTGAGTAGAGACTCTTTTTTTTTCCACAAGTACAAAATATTAGCACTAATGGCTGACTTTGTAGTTACAAAAGTGTTAGAGAATATTAGAATCTGAGAGTGGCTCTTTGATCATTCTTTGATCCTGTTCCAAATAATTTTTTGGGGAAAAAGGTTTTAGGTGGCATCTGTAAAGCTAAATAAGAACTTTGATTAATAATACCATTTGCAACTACCTTTTCGGTTTGTTGGAGTTAGTGTTTTTTACTTTTGTTGTGTTTTAATATAAGGAACTTCTACTCGTAGTTTTACAAATATAGAACACATTTACAAATGTCTTTGCATACTGGATAATATATACTCAATAGTCTTAGAACAGAGCCCTATACCTATCTAGTCACTTCTGGATAAGCAGTGCTCAGTCACGTATAGTGTTGAAAGGTGTGCTCATTTAATAATTTCCACAGTTGTTAAAACTCTGCCATGGAAAAGTTTTGACTATTTTGATAAAGCCCCTATTAAACCACAGTTTCTTTTTCCTTTTTTTTTTTTTTTTTGAGACAGAGTGTTGCTCTGTCGCCATGCTGGAGTGCAGTGGCACGATCTTGGCTCACTGCAACCTCCGCCTTCCGGATGCAAGTGATTCTCCTGCCTCAGCCTTCTGAGCAGCTGGGACTACAGGCACGCGCCACCACGCCCGGCTAATTTTTTTTATTTTTAGTAGAGACAGGGTTTTACCATGTTGGCCAGGGTGGTCTCGATCTCTTGACCTCATGATCCACCTGCCTTGGTCTCTCAATGTGCTGGGATTACAGGCGTGAGCCACCGCGCCCAGCGAAAGCCACAGTTTCTAAATATCCTTAAAAATGAAAATACCACAGGTATAAAAAATATATTTTGCAAAAATATGCCAAGTGTTTCTATTGTGATGTCCAATTCACTTATTCTAAAATAGAGGGAAAGCCTGGTGTGTTGGAAGACAGAGTAAGAAATCTTTAATGTAACAGAGATTGTCTTTTAAGTCCATTTATAAGCCATCTTTATTTTTTTTTATAAGAATGCCTTTTTGTTCTGTATCCTGATTATGGTCGTGGTTACAAGACTCTGTACATGTTGTAGAACTGAATGCTAAAAGGAAAAAAGTGCTCCTATTTTTTTGTATGACAACTTTAAAAACAAAATGATGGAATTAAAGAATGTACTTGTCATTTGAAACACTGGTAAAAATGGTTAAATTGCATTTAAAAAACAACAGTAAAAAAAGCTTAGTTAATGTGACAATTATGGTAGGATTAATAGTATTATGCAAACTAACACTATGAGGAAATATATTTTGAATCACAAATCAAAACTTGAGAAATACACTTTCCTCTGCTCATTGTCAAGAGTGAGAAACAGAAGTATAGTAATTAGCCTTCTGGTGTAAGCGGTGATAAATGCAGTTGGAGTGACTGCAGTGATAGACGTAGGGGCTCAGAATCAGAATTTGAAGAGGGTAGATCTAGAGTAATTGTTACAGACCCTGCCCTTAGCAAGGCAGAGGTCTTGACTGTTGCGCAGTTAACAGCTCACAGCTATGCCTAGAATTTTTCCTGGAGTAGGTGTTTGATAACTTGATTAAAATCTGGGGGCCTCGGTTCAAATCTTGGCTCCACTTACCAGCTGTGTGATCTTGGATATGTTACTTAACCTCTCCATGCTGCGTTCCTCTCAACCCTAAAGGATGTGAAGAACATCTCTCTCATAAGGCTGTTGGTAGAATTAAATGAGATTAAGCTTTTAAGTCTCTTAGCAAAGTATGGGGTACATAATAAGTGTTCCAATAAATGTGAGATATGATTATTCAACAACTGTGGGTTGAATGGCAGTATCTCCTAAGGCTTGTGTTGGGGAGGCAATGTTGAATGACATTTGCTCCTTTCAATGTTGGTTTGTTTATTGGGTTCAGGAGTTTTTGTGAAGTTAATTTCTTTCACTGTTCAGCACAGAACACTCAGATGTCTAACATTTTAATGTTTATTTCTTCTCTTCTTTATGTACCTCAAATTCTGGGCTTTTTACCTATGGAATTTTACCTTAAGTGCTGTTGAGTACAAATTGTAAGGTACAACAGTTAGATATATGGGTTAATGTTTCTGAATTGTGATTATTGGATGTGAAAATTGTGATTTTTATAACCATATTTTAATGATATATGTTTTGTAATAAACATTTTTTAATAGAATGAATGCAGGTTAATTAAGGAGAAGGGGGAACATGCACACGTAAAAGAAAGTCAGGGCTAAAGCAGTCATAATCATACATTCAGAGCCAGTTACCATACAGAATGATAATAGCAGATTTTTTGTGTGTGTATGAGACAGGGTCTCACTCTCTCACCCAGGCTTGAGTACAGTTGCGTGATCATGGCTCACTGTCAAGTTTGACCTCACAGGCTCAGGTGATCCTCCCACCTCAGCCTTCTGAGTAGCTGGGACAAAAGGCACAGGCCACTCTGCCTGGATAATTTTTTAAATTTTCTGTAGAGACAAGATCCCACTATGTTGCACAGGCTGGTCTCAAACTCCTGGACTCAAACAGTCCACCTGCCTCGGCCTCTTAGAATGCTGGGATTACAGATGTGAGCCACTGTGCCCAGCCTGCAGAAATTCTTAAAGAGAATTTACTGTGTATTACACATTGTTCTAAGTGCTTTGCATATATTTCACTTAGCAACTCAAATTATATCTGTTTAGATTATTTTCTATGATCATGTAAACATGGAAATGGATGGGATTGTATAATAGAAATTATTTATGACTTAATTAATTTTCCTTTAACATTGTATGTCCTCAACACTGTTTCATGTTACTAAGCACATACATTATTTTTATTAACAGCTACAGAGTAATTTGTTCTGTGGTAATGAACTAACTGGTATCTCTTTATTTGTGTGTTCCTGTAACCAAGAAAGAGTTTAACATTTAAGATGGTGATAATATGATTTTGTTTTTTCTAAAAATAGTGTTATTAACTAGAAAGTCAATAAAGCATAATCTATTATCCCTTCATATTAAAAGAGGATCAGGAAGTGCTTTGCTATATCCAAGAGTTTTACCTTTTTTTTTTTTTTTTGCCTTGTTTTCCTTGTTTTACCCATATACAAAGCTCTGAAGTTACATAGCTTTTTTTTTCTGTCGTACACCCATACATAGTAAAATGTGATGGCTATTTATTTGCTAAAGTGCTTTAAACTAAAATAAAATCCAAGTATTTATTACACCATGTCAATGTTTTGACTTTTTTGGTTTACTGACATTTGGTATTCAGCATTTCCATTGTCTTTTCGTTTTGATGGGAAAAACTTGGTGAATACCAATTATGACTGTTCCAAGATGGTAAAGGGAACATAGTTGTTGAGAGTCACATGGTTTCAGTCATGCATTGCCTTTACCTATCCCTTTAATTTATTTTTAAGGCAGGAGCTCAAATTATGGATTGGTTTCAGGGTGTGAACATTAGTCTCTGATTATAATTCTGGAGATATGTGGATCTGAAGTTGATGGGCAGGCTGCCTGGTTAGCCAGGCAAGCTCCCATTATCTCAAGAACCTGTGCTGATTAGTTTGCTATCATTTTGAGAGACCCCACTATGAATACAGACGTTTTCCCAGGGCGGCAGAAGAATAAAGGAAATATTTCCTATGTGGTTTAATTCTTCCATTGTTTCAAGCCTATGGAATTTTATTTAATAGTATAGCGTATTTATTCAGGAGGAGACTAGTGTTATTTACTCTCTAGCCACTGTTTTGCTTCCTCACACCTCAAATTAGGATCCTTTCATATTTAAGACATTATAATCTATAATGTTATTTTCTTAGGCCAGTGCCTGACATTGACTAAAACTTCAGTAAACCTACTGAATACTGAATTAATGGAATTAGGTTTAGACCTGTGTAGGAATATGCAGTATGCTTTATTATAATGTATGCAATTGTATGTATTTATTATCCAGCCTTTTCACAGCTACCATCGTCCAGCATTACCTATTACAGCTGTGATTCCACCTTCTTTGAGCCAGATGTAAAACTACTCTGTTGTAATTTTTAAGGGTTAACATGCATTTGCCTTCATTCTGGAAAGCTTTTCCTGAATAGGTTTATGCTTTTGTTCCTTTTTTGTTGTTGAGACAAAGTCTTGCTCTGTCACCAGGCTGGAGTGCAGGGGTGCAATCTCGGCTCACCCTCTTGGGTTCCAGCGATTCTCCTGCCTCAGTATCCTGAGTAGCTGGGACTACAAGTGTGTGCCACCATGCCCAGCCAATTTTTGTATTTTTAGTAGAGACAAGTTTCTCCATGTTGGCCAGGATGGTCTGCTTCTCTTGACCTCGTGATCCGCTAGCCTCGCCTTCTCAAAGTGCTGGGATTACAGGCGTGAGCCACTGTGCCCGGCCTATGCTTTTGTTTCTTGAGAGGTTTATGCATTGATCAAAATCATATTAAATCAGATGCTGTCGAGGTTCACATCTTCACACTTTTTGGAAGACTTTTGGAAAAATCTCTTAACCTGAGTTTCACATTCTCTTTCGTACACTTTATTTTGGGAAGGCATTTGATTCATTCCATGTCATAGATCACATGGTCAATTAAATTATCACTATTAATTCCATTTCTCAAGCCCATTCATCAGTAAATAAATGGAAGAAATAGAAAAGGAATAAAAAACCTAATATTTCTTGATATTTTATTTAATTCAAAATACCCTTTTAGATTTTTCTGTAACACTTTACATTTAGGATCTATCAAGTAAAACTATCAGAATACTTGTCAGAGTTTAAAAAAAAAAACCTTTGCACCTATAATACACACACATACACATCTTTTTTTTTTTTTTTTTAAGATGAGGTTTCATCATGTTGGTCAGGCTGGTCTTGCACTCCCGGCCTCAGGTGATCCGCCCGCCGTGGACTCCAAAGTGCTTGGATTACAGGCGTGAGCCACCACACCCGATTTCATTTTAGATTACTCTGAGGAAGAAAATATTTGTTACAAGAACACCTATTGTTATCATTAGCAAATATAAGCACTGAAAATATATTGAAAACTTTCAGTCAGCTATTATTTGAACTTAAAACTTGGAGTTGGGTGTCAATGTTAGAGATTTTACGAAGATGTTTAAGGCAGAGAACCAGGCGCAAGAGATGTATTAGACATGACATATATTAGGAGGAGTTTGGCATTGCAGTTGAAGTGGGAGATAGGCATTCTGCCCATTGCTAGCACTTGCCATCCTTATGATGAGTATAACAATAGCTATTTACCTTTATTTCTGTCAGACTTGTGTATTCTTGGCCCTTCTTGCTCAATAGATGCCAACTTTAAGAATATAATCCCAGGCATATTTAGAAACATGCTAAAACAAACAAAAAAAACACCTCCCTCCACCCCCTCCCTACTACAATTAGAAAAAATGTATGTGCCAAGTATCAGTAGGTACAGCTGAAGAAAGAGAGATAAGGGGAAGAAAACCCAGCAGCAACCAAACTTCTTACTTCCAAAGTAAATTAACTTTGAAACGTGGTCCTTTATTTTTTAGAGAAACAGACGTTTGCATAGTTAGGGGATTTCTTGAGATTGTACCTGAAAGTAAAGTAGTATATTTACCAGAGGTAATTTACATTTTAATACCATTTGCTATCTACAATGGTTAAATCCCAGCAAGTTTATATAATAGTAAAATTATGTGTAAGAACAAGCTTTTCTCCATGGCTCTAAAGTTAACTTTGAAGAGGCCCTGAAAAACTGAGTTAAGGAAGAAATAAGAGTATTCTTTACTCCAGGCTGATTTTAACATGTTTAAACCCCTAAATACTGTAAAGATTAGACTACTCTCTTCATACCATTTCAGTATGATTTGGAGTTCTATCATTGTAGATCTTCTGGATATTTCCTTGCTACAGTTGTGCCAAGAGCAGTCCTAGCTGTGCAATAGTCCCGGTGGGTAAAAATAGAAAGACTTGCTTCTCTGTTATTGTGAGAATAATCACTGGATACATGTGCCCTTTCATGCAGACCTTATCTGTATTCCAGGTACAAGTTTGCCTCCATTCCATTTTGAATCTCCTAAGTATTAGCTTATAAATCTGGAGAAGAATAGTTGTCTTCTTCTCCCTAATGGGATATTTATTCACACTAAGTCTCTTAGTGCTATCAACGTCTTTGATAGTCTTTGGTGCAAGGGACATCCATATAAAGTAGGAATAAAGAGACACCTTAATGATTATTTAACTTAGCTAATATTTACTGGTTATCTCCAAGGCCTTGAAGAGAAGATGCAGTTCAGATTCACTTTTATAAACAATCAGATACTTAGATTATATTGGCATGCTCATGATAATTTTTATTAGATGATAGGAAGCCTGCATATTTAATAATTTCTCTACAGTTTTTGGGGATGCAGGGTTTTTTTTTATGCAACTGCGGGATCAAGGGAAATATTTTGTCAAACAAATCAAATGTAATATTTCAAATGTATATTTACATTTATTAATTCATTTAATCTCAATAAAACCCTATGAGGTAGATACTAGTATTGCCCCGCTCTTATAGATGAGAAACTGAGGTACAGTTAACGGCTGTTAAGAGGTAAAGCTGCGATTCAGACCTAGATTGCCTAGTTCCCGAATCCTTCATCTTAGCTAATATGATAATATTTCTAAAACTGTAAATTTTAATTTATTATGGGTTAGGGAATCTATACTGTATAGAAAGCAACACATTAGTAAAAATGATATGGAATAGAAAATAATAGAATATGAAATATTGAGCTGGGTCCAGTGGCTTGCACCTGTAATTTCAGCTATGCAGAAGGCTGAGGCAAGAGGATCACTTGAGCCCTGGAGTTCATGGCTACAGTGAGCTGTGATTGTGCCACTGCACAATCTGTCACTGGGAGGTAGAGTGAGACCCTGTCTTTAAAAAAAAAAAAAAAGAAAAGAACTATGATTGTGTATAGTAAGTACTGTTTCATGAAGCATTTTTTCATAAATATTAATATATATTTAGATATACATAGACATACGTGTATATTGAGTTGCAATAAAAAATACATTTTCTATTGTCTGTGTCAAAAAAAGTTTGCAAGTCACTGAATTCCACACCGTCATTACCTTAGAAATAATAGATGTTCAACAAATCTGTACTAAGTTGAATTAATATATTGTTAAATAAAAACCCATAAGCAGTGTTAGAATAAAATGCTTCTGCTGAGCATATAATTTCCCTACGGAGTAGGACTGAAAATGTTACTCTCACAGTTCTTAATCAATGAAACTGTAATTGTCAAACATAACCTATTAACTTATACTTACTCCTCAGCCTAAAGTTCTCCTCTGTAAATCTTTCTGGTTAGTAATTTTTTATTGCTTTAAGGCTTGGCCTCTTGTCCTATAACAATATCAAGTAATAGTAGTCCAAAAAGAAGTGGTAATTTCTAAAAAAATGAATGAAATTTACAATGTGAATTCCCTGAAAGTCATAATTTGTTATTAACAAAAGAAATTTATTTCAGCAATGCGAGGATGGATCAATAATGGGAAATCTAATATTTATCATATTAAACTAAAGAGAACAATCATAATTTTCTCTATAGGTACTGAAAAAAAATGACAAAAAATAACAACCACTCTCTACACCCAGTAAATAGAAATAAAGGGAAACTTCTTCAGAGTGATAAAATGTATATATGTCAGTCCAAAAGCCATTATGATTCATAGGAAAACATATAGGCATGCTCAGTAATTTCAGAAACTAGGCAGATTTTGTTTGCTTTCTTTACTCTTTTTTAATATTGTGCTGGACAAAACTGCCAATGTATTTAGATAATAAAAAATAAGATTTTAAAAGTTTAATAGGCAGTGATAAAATAATCACTTTTTACAGATGATATGTTTTGTATCCATAAACTGCAGAGAATCAGTTGAAAAACAATTTATAAACAATAAAATAATTTAGTAATAGGGAAGTTTAAATTAACATGCAAATATTTAAATGTATAATATTTGTGTTAAAGAATATGCAGAAACATACTTAAAATAGGAAAGACACACTATATTCTTTGACAGGTAGATGCAATATTGTTTATATCTTACATTGAACTTCAGGATAAACTCTGGGTTGGAACAGAGATAAATACGTGAAAGATAAAAACCATACAAGTAATAGAAGAAAATATGAATGTCTTATTATGATCCTATTATGGGAAGCTCTTTTTAATAAAATTCAATATCTAAAAGTCAGTTTCAAAAGATTAATTTATTTTAAATAATAAAAATTTCTACATAGCAAAAAATATAAATAACATCAAAAGGTAAACGACAAACTGGAGGTAAAATTTGCAACTCATATGATGACTTAAAGAGGTAATCCATCTAATATATAACAGCTCCCAGTAATTGCAAAAGTACAGTAACCATCTAGTAGAAATTTGGTTTAATTATCCTAACACACAGTTCACAGAAAAATATCATTGGCTCCTACACATGTAAAGTTTCTCTCAACTTCACTCAAAATAGGAGGTATATAAAACTATGTTGACATAGCATTTCTGATTCATGATATTAGCAAAAACCTAAAGGTTTTATGTCACACTGTGTTGGCAAGGCTGCAAGGAAACAGGGACTTTTCTACATTGTTGATGGAAATATAAATTTATATAAATGTGAATTGGAACAAATGCTTATAAGCTTTGACTCAGTACTCCTATTTCTGCAAATATATTTTATAATACATTTGTCAAATGTTGAGTGCACAGATTTATTCATTGCAGCATTGTTTTTAATATCAAAAGATGGGAAACATTGTGAAAACAATGTCTATTAGTAGCAGACTGATTAAATAAATTAGGTATATCCAATAATGGAATATTATGCAGGTATATAAAAAATAAGAATCTTATGAATGTAGAAAGATTTCCAAAATATATTGCTAACTTAAAAAAAAAAAAAAGGAAGGGGCAGAAGAATATAAGTTGGGCCAAAAAAAAAAACCCAGAAATGTTTACTAATAATTATATTTAAAAGCTCAAAGGATATACAAGAAGGTAATAAAATGATCACTTGTTTGGGAGTGTATAGATAGAAGGATGAGAGCTGAGCAGATGGAACAAGGGTCTCACTAATATCTCCAAGGTATGATCAAAATACACCAGGGAGGAAGGGCTTCACTAGCTATACTTTTATATTTTTTGATTTTTGAACCATCCAAATATTTACCTATTTGATAACATCAAAACAAAAGAAAAAAGCCACTAAAAATGACAACTAAACCATGCTAAATATTAGTTCCTATAGGATAAGAATTAAAAAATCAGCCCTTCAATTGTTTGCCAGTGGAACTGTAAGAAACTGGTGTAATCCATTAATTTGCTTCCCCAACACACAGTTTAAATGTAGATTCCTTACACTCAGATCATTTGTTGATAATTTTATTTCTTGTGTGCATTTAATCATTTTAATTGCATTTTATGTTTTTGTTTCCTACACATTAATTCCATCAAGTAATTAATATCTAACAGTGTAATTAAGTGGTAGTTTTAAAACACCAGTTGTACAAAAATCAAGACGTGTTCATTTTAGAATTTACCATTTTATACAACATGCAACTTTAGAAATGATATTATTTAAAATTTCTGTATATATCTTACCTTGTTTATGTTTTTCTTCTTGAAATATATAGCATTGCCAAATTGCTGTACTATAACATTATGATAATAATGGTAGTGTTAGGAGTTTATTTTCATTAGTAATCATAGTACAGTTAATAAAGATAAATATATATAGCACATAAATATAAATGAGAACATTAAATATATATTTAGAAATGGTATTCAAGAGCTATGTCTTAAGTTTTGATAGGATTCATTTAATAGGTGTGTGAATTACTTAACCTTTCAGAAAGTTAGTTTCTTAATCTGTCAAAAAAAAGTGATACTAATACATACCTTACAGGGTTGTGGTCAAGGTTGGAGTAAATGTCTTTCTAATACCTAGTATAGTATCTTCAAACAAGTATTTATTATTCCTATGGTTGTGTTAATTATGATGTGTAACCCTAAAATTCTGAGATGAATATTAACAGGACAATAGGCACAGTTTTCCACTACCCATATATAACATTTGATTTATTTTAATAAAATAAAGGGGAGGTGGATTAGGTAATTTTCACTGCTATAATTTTGTGTCTGCTTGCATTTTTTAACTTGCTGAGAATTTGGTAGGGTCAGCTGTTAAAATCACTTCTAAAATAAGTCTCCCCCAAAGTGAGTATTTAATATGGAGAATTAACTACTAATTTGAAATATATTAAATGGTGGTCAGTTATTTAAAAACAAGTTTATTCATTGAATACAATAAAATGGAGCTATTAAAAACCATGTACTATAAAAATGATTATGGCATAGGCTTTTTCAAAATATATGTATTAAAAAGATTATACAAGTTTGTATAGTAGGATCTCAAATATGTGAATAAAAGCCTGCCATATATAAATAGATGTATATTTCATAAAGGAAAGATGAGAAGAATATACACCAAATGTGAATAGGGGTCATTTTGGAGTGTTGGGATTCTTTGTGATTTTTGTTTCATTTATACTTTTCTAGATCTTTCTTTCTTTCTTTTTTTTTTTTCCAATGGGCATGTATTGCCTTTATATCGGCCAAAAAAAAGCAATATGTTTTCATGTATTCTTTGAGATTGAATTGTAGGATGAGTAGCATCTAAATATTTGTACCTTCTTTTAAAGAAAAGCGCTTTAAAGCTCTATCAACTTTGTTATTGGAATCTTATTCCAGAAGAGTAGAAGCTGGCACCTGGAAGTACTCTTGGACCGTTTTCCTATTGAGGAGGGGTTTATTTTGGTAAAGTAACACTACCACTATAGCCTGATGGCTACTGCAGTGGGATCAGATCTCAGGTCACATCAGTTCAGTAGCTCAGCTTGTAGCTCCGCTCTCTCAAATTGTGGGCCACAGTGAGAAGGCTTTTTTAGAAGCTGATCCTATGTCTTTTCATGCACACAAATCTGCTTATTATGACCAGAGGTCATTGAGGATGGCAGAAGTAGCACATAAAGCTAATGTAAGCATAATATATTACATTATGTAAGATCATTTACATTATGTAACATTATGTAGAGGAAATTTTTTTAAATTTGTAAAATTTTGTCAGAAAAACTGTTTTTTTTCTCAATAAAAATTACCTACTTTCCAATGGATAATTCTACATCTTACATAGTCCTTATTTCATTTTTTTTCACAAGTTATCCTAGTTGACATCAAAGAAAGCACCCATGTTGAATATTTTGGGAAATCTCATTAAACACTGAAAAGGATAATGCCTTGTGAGTTGCTCTATAGTAATTTCAATCATTTTTCCCCCCCAGTCGATATTGACTCCATTCTCCTGACAACTCGGTATGGTGTCACTGCTGTTTTTGCTGCTTTTTGCCTAATTTAGCATCATGCCCCTAATTGTTTACATTTCACTTAATCATAACTTTTGAGATGTATCACACCTCTCTTTGTTCTAGAGATATGAAAACTGACCTACACAGTTAGAACATAGGTAAACTTCGGGTCTTTTGACTTTTATTTCAGCATGTATTGTGTCTACCATATTCCAGTATTCTTGATAGTTCTCTAAAATGTTGTCAGGAAGGGCCTAAGATCTTTGTGATCTCGTCAAAGAGTTTAGAAGTATGTATGTGTGTTGTGTGTTTTTCCTCCTGTAAAAATTTCTGCAATAAATTATCTGAATTTTCACTGGAAACCCTAATACATTAAGGTAGTTATATAGTTTCAGCAATGACTGAACTTGAACCATATTTACATACATACCTTTCCTATTAAATTCCAGTCAGGTTCTCACTACAGATGAGCAAATCTGCTTTTTCCATAGTACGAAAAACACTTAGAGACAGTCTACAATTAGAATTTTGTGATAATAATGGAAAGTACAGTATGCACGCGTACTTAAAATGAGCTATACAATTTGTTGGGAGTTCAATGATGCTCCCCTTTAAAAACTACAACTATGAAGCTAGAAGACCTCACAGTGATCATCTCTTTGTTGACATATATGTGATAAATCTTGCTCAAGAAATATATTAATTCTTCATTTTTCTTGCTAAGCCTTAAAGTTTTCATGGGCAAGGGATGAGAAAGGGCCTTCTGAAGACCATTATTTGATTGTCTTTTATTAACAGCTTGAGTGCTTTGTGATAGTCTTCTTTCACTGGGTGAGGGAACCCTAAGTGTTGTTTCTGACTCTTAGCAGGCTAATTTGTTCATCAAAAGCAACTGGACCTGTTGGCAAACAGATATATTCTCCGTAGCCCATCCTTCTATATGTGACATAGTTGATTCTAAGTTTATGATTTTCCCCATTATAATTAATCAGCAGCATGATATATCAGCTGTTTACCATATAATGGCTTTCTTGATGGGTGGTGTAAGAAATATTTTAAATTAAAATTTTTTTGTCTTTTGCTCTAAATCAGAGAGATAATTTTTAGTACCTTTGCCCAAGATTACATATTAACCACATCTTAATATATATGTATTACTTAATGTGTTCATCATAGTACTAAATATGAAGAATAGAGATACGAGTGAGACTTGAGATGCTTCACTTTTCAACTGGCAAGAGACTTTTAGATATTTAGTCTCAGAAATGACAAACCTACTATAAACAATTTTTTTCTTCTTTTTTTTTTTTTTTTTTGAGACAGGGTCTGCCTCACTCTGTCACCCAGGTTAGAGTGCAGTGACACAATGGTCATGGCTTGTGCTGTAGCCTCAAACTCCTGGGCTCAAGAGATCCTCTTACCTCAGCCTCTGGACTAGCTGGGACTAGGGGCGTGCACTACCATGCCTGGCTAATTTCTCTGTAGAGCTGAGGTCCCACTATGTCTCATAGGCTGGTCCCAAACACTTGGGCTCAAGCAATTGTCCAGCCTCAGCCTCCCAAAATATTGGAATTACAGGTGTGAACCACCGTGCTTAGCCAATTTTTTCTTTTGGTGTTTTCCTTAAGAGTAGTTAGACCAACTCTTCTTTTAAAAACCAGAAGCAAGGATCTCTTAAACTAAACAGAAAAATGGTTTGGTCCCTGCTTTCCATAATGTTTTTTTCAACCACAGAAGAGATTTTTTTAAAAAGATTGATTTTAAAGATATTTAAATACTAATTATTTGGATTATTATTGTCATTCATTATGGTAATGCCTTTTTTTTTTAAAGAGAAGTAGCTAATCATGAAGTCTAACAATTTAAATAAAGACAGTTTAGGTAAATATATATCTTAAAGTGAAAAATGGAATCACTTAATTTTGTTACTATATTTTAGATCATAGAAATATACTGACTGAAGAAAATGTTTTCAAATTGTACATTTATCTTTTGACAAAGAAATCTATTTTTACCTGAGCTAGGTAAAACTTACGCCAGGGTAAAACAAGTTGTTTGGAAACTCTTAATCTTTTTGAAAGCATCACAACGAAATAACAAAAGTTTTCCTAAAGAGTCTGGTTAAGCATTGAGCTAGAACACAGCATTTTCACCAGAGAAGTTTTAAGCAAGATGCTAACCTATCAATAGTTGTGGCTGAAGAAGTTTTTTGGTTTTTGTTTGTTTGCAGAATCCTGATTTCTAGCATTTGATAATCACAAATTAAAAAAGGATCTTTGCACTTGTGTTTTAATTTTGGTCACAGTTTTATAAATTGGTAAGTTTTGATGTTTTTGTTAGAAAAAAACATAATATACTGACATGCCACCCTCCCCCGCCCCCACACACACTACACTTCTTTAAATGTGCCAGATAAAATCATTTAATCAAGCTTTTTGGGAATTTTTGAGTGTATCAGAGGTGATGTATTGTGTATAGACAAAGGTAAGAGAAAACCAGTCCAGGAATTAGAACATCATTCCTGCACTGTATGTGCATGTGTGTTTGTGATGTGTTGTTCCTTTGCTCTAATGGTATTCCTCCCTTCCCCTCAAAAAACCTCTGGTGTATTTTCACTAATAGTGATGTCAGGTTAGGTACTTTTGGGAGCAATTGGAAAAGAAAACAGCAAGGGAGAAGAGGATTGGATCTTTGGGGAATGATTGGGAGGGAAGGCAGTCTGGGGAACTGGTTTCTGTGGGTAGCTCACAAGAGAGAGCTTTATAGTAGAAGAGGAGTCAAATCTTTTGGGAGGGTCAGGGGAATAAATTGGACATTTCAGGGAGTCCTTAGAATTGAAAGAAGCAGTCAAAGCAATGAGGGAAGTCTTTTAGACACTACTCAAAGGAAGCCAGTGAGGGAAAGCAATGAGCTCCTTTCAGAAAATTCTGGGATAGGAGGAGGGTGGGGGCCAGGGAGGGGAGGGAATCTTTCAAGTACCTTTGTTGTTGGCTCCATATAGGTCCCTGGTGTGTGAAAGGATCTAGATTAGGTGTAGTTGTAAATGGGTTGGCCTGTAAATCTGTTTGTATATGTGAACCTCTTTCTGATTTCCTCTTCTGTTTACATTCTTATCTGAGTATGGGAATGGCTGAAGGCTTTATTGCTATCTGTGTGTTGCATGCTATGTGGATCTTTTAAGGCGTGACCTTATCAAAATTGACATCTAAATGCAAAAAAAAAAAAAATGTAGGGCAAGCTTGTTCTAGTTGGGGTTCCTGTCACCAGACCATAGCAATTTGGAACAATGGATACATTACCTGAATTCACTGGGGGCAAGCAAAGTCCCTGCTTCCATGCATGCCCTTATCAGTGTTTAAAATAGTGTCTTGTACTCTGCGTACCATCTAGAAGAGAACACTTTCTTCCCATTTTCTTCCTTTCCCTATTCTTTATTAATATTTTGGGGGGGAATGCTTTCGTTTCAAAAGTTAGAAAATGTGGAAAAACAAGATTACAAGGTTGAGGTGAAAGTAGTACAAGATTAGAAGAATGAAACTTTTTTCTTTACTTAGTAAAATGATACTTTTGGCTCAAGGCCTGAGGAACATAGGCGAGTTAGGATGGTGCAGACCGGACTAGCAACAAGTTTGTTAAGGAATGGGCTGAGAACCCCTTGTCTCTGCCCTATGGCTTACTACTGAATTTGAGTTGTAGCTCGGTTTTTTTGTCCGTTAGAAGCAGTGATAGAGAGATTACACACTAAGCTTTAAAACCACAGCAAAACAAAACGTTTAAAACACTTGTGTGCTAGCTTCAGAAGACAGGTTAACACATTCTGTTTTAACTGAACTGTTAATGTTTTTTGCAAGTTTGTAATACCTCTAGACATGGAGGTCTTTTTCCCCCCTCACATTTTATGTATATTGCAAGTTGAATCTGAGATGTGGCATGTGAACATTAAAATAATGAAACCAAAACACAGTTTTATCCAGGAAATATATAACTTTGAATACTAAAAATCTTTTGAATGTACCATTTATGTAATGTAAGTATCATCACTTTTGTTCAGTACATTTCAAAATATACTACTCTTTTTAGCAAATTCAAAGTCATTTGAACATTTTCTTATAAATCAGGTATACTATATTTGTAACTAAGGAATTTTACATTGAGATTATTTGAGCTTTCTTTATTTCTGTAACAGTTGTTCTAAGTTATAAAAATGAACATCTCTAACATGTCTATGTAGACTTTAAAATAGCTTATTTGTAATTAAACTGTCTTCAAATATTTTATCATATTCCTGTTTCCCCATAATTATTCAAAATTTACAAAACAAATATTTATTAAAGATCAGTGACATCATAGTTTTATTGAAAGAAGACATTTCATTTCAGAGAATGAAAGTAGAAATAAGAAAGTTTAAAGAGATTTCCTCTCCTTTCCTTTAAAAAAAAAAGCCTGTTTATCACTTGCCATCTTATTCATTCATTCTCTCATTCACTATACGTTCAGTAAGTGTCCACTAGACATTTATTAAGCCTTTTCTTTTCATTCAGTCTGTTGATTTGATAAATTAAATGCTTTTCTTAAGCATTTATATAATACTTTTTATTATCCTTTTATGATGTTTATTAAGCTATCTGTCTAAGCTTTAAAGGCAGTCTGCAATGGTTCAAATCTAAGCATTGCCATTAGTTGTGATATACGTGTATACATGTCTGTTGGTCTCTCTATCATCATTTATCACAATCTATCATTGTTTACCCAAAGGAATAACTAGCTACTGACTGAGTGACCTTGTGTGAATAAATTGATATCTCTCTGCCTCAGTTGACTTACCTGTGCAAAGTGAGAATGCTTATATTTTTTAAGATTGTTTGATTAGTTGCATATTTAAGCCCCCTCTATAGCATTTAGAACATGTAAGGAACTTGGTTACTTATTATTATTTATATTGCCATTATCCTGACCACTACATGGACTTGATCCTCCAATTGTTTCTTTGGCTCCATGCCATCTTACCTCTCTTATTTTTCCATTACTGCTTATCTCACAATATTCGAGCATAAAAAGGCCTTTTTACAACCGAAGCCTGCCCATTTCTCACATGTGCTTTCATCTTGATGCCTTCGTGAATGCTGTTTTGCTTGCTGTTGTAGAGCAGCAGAATATTACTGAGGAAGCACTTCTTTTAAAAAAATGTACTGGTATAGCTGGAAATATGACAAGAAGAATGGAAGATTTGATTATTAGTTAAATCAACATATTATTCTATAAATTCAATATAATTGACCCCCCTTCCTTTAAATGTTATATTTAGTCTTACTAAAATTCATTTTACTATATTTGCTATATGCTGTGGATTTTTGTGCATTATTTTTGTTTAATTTTCAATGAAGAATTATTGAAATTTTATAAGATTGACATCTTCTTTTAAAAATTTCCTATTGCTTGTACATTGGGAGCAAACCAAGAAGAGGTGCAAAAGTAACCTCCTAACTTGTTTTGGTGAATTGTGAATTGCTCTGGTTTATTTTTGTTTGTATTACATTTAATAGTCAAGTCCTATATGGTACTATGCATTTTAATTCATTTTGAAAATTATCAATTTACAAATTTTGCCTTTTTCCACTTTCTTTTTCTGCTTCAACAGCTTATTACCTTTGCTCCAGCTGGATAAAAGTTGGGCAAACAGATACCCTGACAACTGCCAACAACACCACACCTTGGCTTTCCTGGGTATAGAAAGTAGTCAGTATTTCTGGGATTGCACATCTGTCCCATCTGAAAGATGCCACTCACAAATTCTAATTTAAATACAGTGTGATGAAAACATGAAAATCACCGCGACTTAAAAAATATGTATCGTATGTACTTCTTTCCTGGTTTTACCAAAAAAAGTGAAAAAGATCTATGTAGCA
Organism: Ateles fusciceps; assembly: GCA_036589455.1. Classification (NCBI taxonomy): domain Eukaryota; kingdom Metazoa; phylum Chordata; class Mammalia; order Primates; family Atelidae; genus Ateles; species Ateles fusciceps. Next base: position 1,549,954 of record JAZHEH010002836.1, read on the forward strand.
GATTCAGATCTACAGCCTGCAAATTGTGTCCTGTTTGCTTTCGTGGTGACAATCAATGTTCTAAGTGCCGGTTTTGAATACTAGTAACCTGTCATGGATCAGTTACCTGAAATGGCAGGTTTACTTGTTAAGGGAGGAATGACATTATTTCCTATCCTTTAGAAAGAGCTAAAGTGAGAATAAAGTGGTAAGAAAGAATGTTTCTTTGCACTGTTGGTGTGAATGTACTATCGTTTGTGCTACTGATTTGATTGCCACAGCTACTATCATTAGCATCTTGGACCAAACATGGAACAAGCTGTCCTATATTTCATGTATGATGGAATACAGAGACTGATTAAAAATACTCTTATAGGTGCTGGATTATTTATTTAATAGCTGATTGTTATGAGACATTAGGGTCATATTTTCTTTTGCGGACATAAACATTTTTAATAATTGCTTTTAAAAATTAAATATAAATTTAATTTGGAGCCTAGGTAAGGATTTTCTTCATTTGAACTAATTTGTTTTTTGTAATCTCAGAATTAACTTAATAGTAGATAGTATCAATTGCCAGAAAAACCTCAATGTGAAGGAAGTTTATAATTCATAATTCTTTTTCCTGGTGCATTCTTAAGGCAGATTACAGTGAACGTATATATTCTATTTCAATTCTGATTCCTTTTTGGGATAACCATAGATAAAGATATTCTAATTTGACCTCTAAAAGAAGAAAAAAGTTTTTCAGGTTGGAGAAATAATGAGTAATGTTGGTTTAGAGACTGCCTCTTATCTTCTTCTCCAATCTTAGTCACGACCTAGTGTTGTAAATAACTAATGAAAACATTTTTATGGTTTCTGGGATTTTTTGAAAAGCAGGCTAGAAAGATATGAAGTAATTGACTGATAAGCCAAATTTTAACGTTATAAGAATGTTGTCTGTCCATCTCACTTTGTTTCATTGCAGTATTTTTTTTTCTCATAGGGGTAGGGAAAATAGGGGATTTTGTTTCATCAATAAAGGGTTGTCTCTCTCTATCTATCTATCTGTGTATCTGTCTATCTATCTATCTATCATGGCAGCCCCAATAGGGTTCAACTGTATAGGTAGAATCTGTATTATTAATTTTCATTATGCCAAAACTGATAAAAAGTTGTGTTGAAATCATTAAGTAGTAGAAAAGTAAATACCTAGAATGTATTATCCTATAAGAAAAACAACAAACTAAACATTTTAATGTATTATTGACTTTGTTGGATTTATAATATTGGGACTTCTCTTTATACAAGTACCTGGCCCTTTAAAAAGAAATACTACCTAGAGTACCAACAGGTACTGTTAAATTTGCCAAGTTTTCCTAAGTATATTGTAGTTAGAGTAGTGTGAGGAACTCCATTAAAAGATTTAAGTGTAAATCTGTAAGGTTACTCTAATTGGTTGTTTTTCATAGTTTATTTAGTGACTATTGCACAGCAATGCTTCCTATTAAATCAACATTAAGTTAGAATTCAGTGGCTGTGTTAAATAGCCTTTTAAGACAGTATGTTAAATATGTGGCTTTCATCAAGGGGCCCCAGTGGTATTTTGGCAATTTTACTATTTTTTTAAAATTGACACCTAGTTTGAATTGAGATTTATGTAAGTGAAACATCATTAATAAGGATTTTTAGTTTTAAATTTTAGCTTGTTTTATTATAAAACAGTCACTATCCATCATTCTTAAAATTAAGTTTTCTTTGAAACAGTCCTACTTAATGTGCAGTCTGTAGGCTGGAAAGCATTTGTTACCAGTCTGCCTTGAAATAAAATACAGAGGTTGAGTAAATGCTTAAAACTGTCACAGAAGTTTGATAGAGTAATAAACATTGGGCATGTGCATTTTGTTTTTGTCAGATTTGACTTTATTATACAAATGTGATGCATTAGAAATTTAAAAAATCAATTGGTCCTTCCCACAGATCATGAGAAATATCACTTTAGATGACTTTAGAAGATTTATCCATGTGCTTAGTGTCAGTTAGCTTAAATGCCATACATTAAAATATAAACATATCCCAAACCCACTTACATTACTAACTTAGGTAGCTAACCATATTGTTTTTATAAAGTAATCTTAAATGAAGATGAAAGCCAATTCTTAGTGAATCTAAAGCAGAGCCTTTACTCATATGCCTAGTAATAGCTATCATTTATTAAGTGGTTACAATGTGCAATACAGTTTTCTTTTATCTCATTTAATCCTATAAAAGCACAACAGGATAGGCTCCATATTACCCTCATTTTAGAGATGCCGAGCTAAGGGTCAGAAAGGTTAAAAATGTGCTGATGGTCAATGAGCTAACTAAAAAAGCTAATATTAAAACAGTGGTTTTGTTCATAATATGATTACATGTCTTGTGCTTCACATTTTTTTCTTTCAAACAGGAGGTAATAACAGGTGCTTGGTAAAGAATGTTGTTTTGTGCTTGTAGGTAAAGCTGTGTACCACACTATATATATCAGGAACTAGTTAGAGGTAGAAGAGGAAAGCTCAAGCATGCAAATCTTCAGTGCTGAGTTGGTATAGGGAGTAAGATGAGGCTTTATCACGTAGGTTGCTCTTGATCTCAGAGTCTGTTACTACAAATTGTTGATGAGCACAAAAATTTAAGGATAACGTGTTCAAGTTACACTTGATACAGCTTATAAGATAGAATCCCTTTTCCCAAAAAGCAGATGAGATGTGATTTTTAATTGGTATCTCTCTACTCTTCATGTATGCATAGATACTCAACTTTCAGGAAGCATGTATATAATATTTATATCTAACAGTAATATTTAAAATATTTGTTTCCTTCTTCAATCTCTTCAGTTATTTTTATAAAAGAAAGGAGGGTGGCGGGGGAGGCTGACTTTTGTCATGTAGCTTCGTCAACTAAATAAGCCTTCAGATCTTCATCAGTATATGAGTAAACCCATTTACTAGATGCTTTCCTTCTGTAAAATTCTGTAAATCAACTAGCTAATATTTAATTGAATTTATGTCTTGTTTTCATCATTTAGTCCATTCGACTGCTGATCATTGATGTTCATCTGCTTAATAACCTTTGGATAGTGTTTAGGGATTGAGGATAAAAACTATCAAGGGCAAGATTAGAAGAGGTGATTGACTCCCTGATTCTCTGCTGCCCTTGAAGGCACTGGATAATGGAGAAACAAGTGCCTGCATGTGTTGGATTTTGTTAGTTGGATCCAGCTCCAGCAGAGTGACAACTGAGGTCACGTCAGCACCTTGGAAGGCTGGGAAGCTGGAACTGGAGCAGCTGAGCCAATCCCCAGACAAACAGGTTTTAACCAGGACAGAATGAGAGAATGCTTTGCTTTGGAAACTCTCTGCCCATCACCTAAGGCGCTGATTCTATTCATATATATTTTTTCCTGCTGTCTGTTCATTTTTGTATAGAAAAGATTATATATGAGGACTTCTTTCTCTATATATAGCAGAAAGTAATTGCGACTTTTAATGTTAGATTTTGAGGTGTTTTTGTTTTCTTCAGAGTAAGAAGCAAAGAAAATGTTACTTTTGCAATTAAGGTGGTGTGATGGAAGGACCATTTATGGCAGTAGTAAGAATGATCATTTGTTGACTATCATCATTTTGTGTAAGGTTGAATGCCAATTAAATGTCATGGGTGCCTCAATATGTTTAAATATTTTCATATTATATAATATCAGACATTCAAACCTCTTTTGATTCCAGAAGGAGATTTTCTTATAAGTCCTAAAATTGGAAACTTGGATTCTAGTCACATTTTGCGAGTCACTCTACTCTGTAACTTATTTCTTCTCAATTTGTAGAATGGTGGTTTTCAACTTTGGCTGCACATTAGAATTGTCTTCGTATGTTTAAAAAATAATGATACTTCCACCCCATCTCATACCAATTTAATTAAAAATAGGGGTGGGGCTCAGGCATTTATAATGGTTTATTAATTTCCCCAGATAATTCTCATGCACAGTGAAGGTCTATAGCCATGAATATAGAATTATATCACTAATCTAACTTCTGTGATTTTTTTTAGGTTGATTAATTTATATTGTTTTAATGACTCTTGCAAAAAGTGGTCTATAAATTATAGGGTCTTTCTCAAAAATATAGAGTTAGAAGGGTCCTTTGATATACTGCTGCTCCTTGCCAGATTATATTCAACTGTTAATATAAGGTCAGGATGTTTGGTGATGAATATTGTAAATATGTAATTATATTTTTTCACCTTTTAATTACAAATAAATATTTGATTTGTCAACAAGTACATACTGATAAAGAGCAGAGTGGGAGAACTGGAAGTCAGGGGAAAGGGAATATCATTTATTGGACACCTCTGTGTGCTGTGTGCCAGATTCTATGATACAATCACTGCTAATATTGGAGTCACAATTCCTGGTTATATATGAAGAAATCAGAACTTACAGAGTTGTTAATTAAGTTTAATTATATTTTATAAGTCATAGAATCTCAAGGGTATGATTGATCTTAAAAGTCATCCGAGTAACTTACCTACTGCACATAAAGGCTAAATGTGGAGGTTTCTGAATACTATAAAATATGAAATCAGGAATGAATCTTAGGATTTTAAATGTTGTGCGTTAGTGAGAAGTATGGGGGAAAAAATAACCCAGGGAGAGATTTTTGGTAATATGTTCTGCAAGTTATACAGTGGTAACAGTTTGCTGAACAGTATAGAGTTTTATTTTTATTTTATTTATTTTTCAATTATGGCAGAGATGAAAATTTAATTCTTTAGATATGATTATTAACAAATAAAACATTTTGAAATATTTTATATCAATTTATATTACTATAAATCTGATTATTTCCAACTACTGCATATTTTTTAGAATCACCATAGTTAACTAGAATGATTCTCAGTTGTACTAATTAGCATAAAAAGCTAATTAATTATCTCATTATACTGCATGACATTAGCCTTGATTTTACTGCATATTTGATGTATTATCTCTTGATCTTTAGAAATATAGAAAATAATAGTTTAGTCTTTCAGTAATTGATTTTAAATTGGCATTTTTCTGTTTCTTTTTTTTTATTTTGAGATGGAATTTCACTCTTATTGCCCAGGCTACAGTACAATGGAGCCGTTATCTGCTCACCGCAACCTCTGCTCCCAGGTTCAAGCCATTCTCTTGCCTCAGCTTCCCAAGTAGCTGGGATTACAGGCTTGCACCACCATGCCTGGCTAATTTTGTATTTTTAGTAGAGATGGGGTTTCTCCGTGCTGGTTAGGCTGGTCTAGAACTCCCAACCTCAGGTGATCCTCCCACCTCAGCCTCCCAAAGTGCTGGGATTATAGGCATGAGCCACTGCACCCAGCCTTTAAATTGGCATTTTTTAAAAAAAACTTTTGTAATTTCAGGAAATAATGATTTACACAACAAACTCATCTTCATAGTGCTTTAAAAATAAGAAAATAGATGAAATGTTCATCCCAATTTTCAATGAAATACACTTTAAAATAATAAAATACCATGTTTTACTCACCATATTATTAGCAATGAAAACTACTGAGATTGTTTAACATCAATAACATTGTATTGGTTTTATTGATAACATTACATTGGTAATGTTGTTGTTTTTACACAGTACTCATGCAAGTTTAAATTGTCACCTCAGTTTGGATGGTCGTTTTATATACAGGACCTTTATAATGTGTTGCCTCTGTTTTTACCTAATAATGCCTGCTTTAAGATTTCAATTTTAAGAAACCTATTAGAAATACAGACAGGTTTATTCACAATAGTGGACACTGAAGTATTATTATTGGAAATTATCTTCAGTAACAGTGCTTAGGTAAATCATGGTTATTCCGTAAGTTGAAGTATATATAGTCTTAAAAATTATGTTGATGAAGAATTTCTTCATGACATGGAAATTCTTAGGTTATTATAGAGTGGTAAATACTTTATAGTATATTATATATACATCCATAAATTATTTGCTTATCGATAGATAAAATCTAAACTCTTTTTGAAAAGAAGCATGCTGAAATGTTAAAAGTAGGCTAGGTTTAGGTTCTGGTTTAAATATCTCTGAAAATACCTATTTTATATAATGAGGCATTGATACTTTCATAATGAGCAAAATAATAGAAAACAAAGTTTTTACATATAACTACCAGCTTTATTTTGGTGGGGGCATGCTTGATTTGTTATTCTTAGACATTTGTAGCATTTTAGACATTTTTAGAGCCAATATTTTCTATTGATTCTCTGGCGTTAAGTTTCTTTCATGTGAAATTTGCATCAACTTTAGAGTATGATACTCTCTTGATCAAGCAACATATCCTTAGTGAATGCATGCTATTTTTTTGAGACTTCAGCTATACCTTCTTCTCCACTACATCTTCTAGGCTCTTTTGGACATATCTTCTGGGTTACCTTCTTATAAGTTGTATAATATTTAGTGGTTATTGTAATTCAGAGATGGGTTACTTATGACTATCAATTACTGGTAAAGATACTACAAATGGGATTTTTTTTTTTGGCTCCAAGTTATACTATTTAAATTTTATTTCAAATGTCTATAATTACCTCTTTAGTAGATAGAAACAATTTCCTTAGATGAGTTAGAAATATCAAATTAGGAATTAGTATTTCTGCTGAAATACTTCGCAATAACTTATTTTTCTTTAGAGCTAGTGAAAGAGTGAAGTGTGCTTCTTAGCATAAACTGAAATGTCAAGGCAATGTGTTCAACTTTTCATTAACATACATTTCTACCATAAGAAACTTCAGTAAAACTAGATTTAAAAAATTTAGAAGACATACTAATTTTTATAAAAACATTTTAATCTTTAGAATGTTTATGATATACTACAGTTAAATAACATATGCATGGTTTTAAATTTTTGATTCTTCTTTGTTAAACTCTTTTCAGTGTCTAGATAAATCTTTATTTTTTAAACCTCTTCGTTGAAGGTTTTTCAAGTTTTTTTTCAGCTTAAGAGATTTGACTTTACATATGTTCCTTTTACAGGCTATTTTATAATATGATACTTTAATTCAGTGATTCCCACTGGTCAAGCACTAGTATGATGTTAAAAGTTACCCAAAAGAGTCGAATATGCATCCCAGTTTGGGGATCATGTTTTAACATGAATCTTGAATATTTAAAAATGAATTAAGTATATTTTGTGACATTTTAATTTTTAATTTAATGATATGTTTTGGTCAATTTTAATTTACTTTATTCTAAAAGAAAACTATATGTACATTTATTCAGCATTCACTTTAATGTTACTTAAAGAGTTTATCTACTACTATCATATTTATACTGATATTTGCATAGTTTTCCCCAAAGTTTGTAACTTTGAGTTCAGATCTGAACTTAAAGTTTGTACTTTTAGTTGCCTTTATGGATGTTTACAAACAACTACAAATAACATTTTCAGCTCAACAATTAAAAAACTCCTAATTCTCATATACCACTTCACTCAAATTTATTGTTTCCAAAATACCTTGTGTCTGTCATTAATATAACACTCGCCCTTAAATGTTCTTCAGACTTGCAATCTTGGAATCAGATTACTTAATATTCTTTGTTTCTCGTAGTCTGTCATCTGGCCTCTTTTTTTTTTCCTTTAAGATTTCTTTTGATTTGATTCTGTCCTCTCTCTTCTCGCTGGTCCACATCTCATCTAGCCTTTCTTTACCTGTGGCTGATGATATTCATACAGCACTTACAGGTATAGTTATACTGGTTGCTAAAATATTAAAATGCTTTTGTACAGGTTTGAGAAAGAGACTTTTCCTCAAGTTCATTGAGCACCTATACTCCTTTCATCCAAAGAGCTTCGTGGGTACCCTGCCTAATATGCTGTCAACTGGCTAACCAGCCTGTGTCCCAGCCTGTGTATCTCAGCCTCTGTGCCCATAGATGTTCTCTCCTAGGCTAGTGGGGGCTCAGATTCTTCCAGTAAAGATGGTACCCTGGTGTCAGTGCTGGCACACCAGCAGATAGTACTTATGCGGTCCCTGAAGCTATGGTAGTTTCTTGTCAGCTCTCTCCTGCTGTTGCTGGTGGGAACTGCAGCCTCTCTGCTGTGTGCCAATTTACAGAATTGTTAAATAGGTAAAGTATCACCCTATCTTTACTTCAAGCTTCATAGCTGTTATGGTAGATTAGTAGCCCTTTAGTTACTCTTTACCTCTAGCTACTTATTCATCTGACATATTCAGCATAGCCAGATGAATCTCCCTAATTTTATAACTCCCCTAAGAGATGGAAATTTGAACCCAGTTCAGACCTTTTATCAACTCACCTTACAATATCTGCTTAACCTGTTAATCCGTACCTCTCTCAGATGAACTCAGGTTTACCTTCTCACACAAGATGTTCTTGCTTACCTTTTTATGTTTCCCTTTTCACATTTTCACATCTCTGAAGTTTTCTATTTTGTGCAATTTCAAATCAAACATTTCCTCTAAGTTATATCTCAATTATATTTCAAGTAATTCCTCCTTGAAACTTTTACTGATTTCCCAAATCATAATGATCTTCTCTTCTTAGAATCCACATAGCAGCTTATGTCTTATATTAGTTTCAGAACTAGAAAGTTCAAGGTCATGTAGTTGATCTTTCTTCCCAACTTAGGAAACCTTTGTGTAAAACATGTGATTTGCAATGAAGATTTCTTCCATGACAATAAAGCTAGTGGTTCTGTTGTTGGGTATTTCTAGTTATTCCTTCAATTATCTAATAAAATATTTCCTGAGGCTTATTTTGGGTCAGGCACCAAGCTTGCTGTACAGCAGTGAACAAAACAGACCAGGCTCTGTCCTTATGGAGCTTACAGTGTGAAAGAAGACATTAAAAATGTGAGCACATATATAAGTATATAATAATTTATATTAAATGCTGTAAAAAAATAGGATATTGTAATTAAAAGAACATCAAGTCCTTAGTTTATATTGACTATTTAGAGTAAGGGAAATTTAAGCTATAGAGGAGGTAAGGAAGGGGCTACTCAGATAGCTGTAGAGTATAGAGACCAGTGTATATGTGCAGAGGCCCTGGGGCAGGAGAAAGTTGGGTTTTATAATATGTTCACCAAAGAATTGAAAGAAGGCCTGTGAGCCTAGTATGGGAGGGATATGGAGTGGCTCATGATGTTGCTGGAGAGGTGGGAAGGAACCATGTAATAATACATTTTTTTTGAGGATTATGGGAAGAAGCTTGGATTTTTCAACACTAATGAAATAGTGTTGAACACTTGGTAAAATTTGATTTATGATTTTTTATTTCTGGGGTGGGGAGAGAGCAGATATTTAAATCTAGAAATGCTCATTTTCTGTATTACTTGAGTAACTTTCTTAGCTAAGCAAATATAGAGCAGGTACACAATCATTGTCATAGAGCAGAAAACTTTCTGACTTCATTAATGAAAGTCTCCCACTCCCTAAGAATGCACTTGTATTCTGCTCTGTAAAGCTGGTTCCTGGGGAGGAGATTAGTTTACACAAGCTGCCCAGCACCTTTTGGGAGAGAAAGAACTAATACCTAGTCTCTGTTGACATTGAGCTGTGTGGCACTGACTAAATCCCAGTTTCTGGAAAGGGCAATGAGATTCCTGAAATAAATTTACATGGAGGACAGAAAGGGGAACCCCACTTGGCCACCAGCATTGAAGAGAAGCCCATTTGAACTCATGGAGCTGATAATAGAAAATTATGTATATGCTGTCATCAGTGTAGTTAATATATTAGGGAAGAAAGCTGATAATGGTAGTTGGAAACACAGAAGTAGAGCACCCTTGACTGAGCTGGGCACGAAAGGAAACAGGGTCATCACTGTGGCTTGAACAGGATGACGGGATGGTACCATCACAGAGGGGACTAACATTGCTGGGTGATAAAAGACCAGTAGCCTTGGGAGTAGCAGATTAATTATGTTTACCAACTCTGCGTGGCATGGTATGTAGACTGCAGTTCTGGGGCAAGTGAAAACTCTAACCAGCTATATTTGAAGTAAAAATTTAAATATTATCATAATTGCACATTGAAATGGTAGAGGAGGCTATTATGGTTACAATTTATAAAAGATAGCTTATAGGCCAGGCACAGTGGCTCACAGCTGTAATCTCAGCACTTTGGGAGGCCAAGGCAGGAGAATTGCTGAGTCCAGAAGTTCAAGACCAGTCTGGGCAACGTAGGGAGATCCCATCTTTACAAAATAATTATTTTAAATTAGCTGGGTATGGTGGTATGCACCAGTGGTCCCACCTACTCAGGAGATTGAGGAGGGAGGATCACTGAAACCCAGGAAGTCGAGGCTGCAGTGAGCCCTGATTGTGCCACTGCACTCCAGCCTGAGAAGAGAGTGAGACTCTGTCTCAAAAATAATATGTGTATGTATATATACATATGTATATATACATATATACAGCTTACACTGTCTTTCACAGAATGGATTGGAAAATGTAAGGGAAGAAATGGGGAAACTAGTGGCCATGGAGAGGACCAGCAATAATTAAGTAAAATATATTAGCAGTAGAGTGACAGACGTAGAATATTCTTTCTTTTATTAAGCTCTCACATCTTTTTTACATAGGCTACTTTGATTCTACATCTTCCATAAATCCAGCCTTGATCTTACATATCAACCTTTCCCTGTTGTTTTTCTCTTGGTTAATATCTCTAATTCCTTCCTTCTTCAGACAGATGATTTCTGGAATCCAAACTCAGCCATTGAGAGGATCAGGTATTCTTGTCAGCTGTGTGTCATGCACAGGTTTGATAAACATGCCTTGCATGTTTCTCTTCAGTCTTGTTAAAGTAGCCCTGTGGCACACAACTTGAGATCTGTTTTCAAGTTAACATCTTTTCATTAATCAATACTCTTTGGGCGTGGTTGTTCAACCTGTTACGAATGTACCTCTCATATTATTTCCTACACATTTCTCCATTTTGACCTCAAGAACATTATAATAGTTTTCTTCAAATATGTAGTAAGTTCAGAATGAACAAAGTCCATATTTTAAAACAACCAATTTAATAATTCCATTAACAATAAAAATGTTATTTTGTGAACCCATATTAGATCATACCTTTTTAAAAGTTGTTACACAAACACTCACCTTCCAATTTTAATGGGTTCATCGTAACTGTACTTATCTTAGATTTTGCAAGTCTAAGATAAGTACGCTTACGATGAACATCCTTTGCCTTTAAAAATCTTAAAATTAGCCTGTCTCTGGTCTCCTGGCACCTTTCCTTTTCTCTGAAGCACTTCAAAATGTTCTTGCTGTAGTGTCCCAATCACTTCTGCATCTCCTTTGTGGTGCCTAAAATATATCTCATCTGAGCCAATATTAATTTCCTGGGTTTGCTGTAACAAGCTACCACAGACTGGATGGTTTAAACAACAGAAATTCATTGCCTGACAGTTCTGGAGGCTGGAAGTCCGAAATTAGGGTGTAAGCAGTGTTGGTTTCATGTGAGAGCTATGAGGGAGAATCTGCTTTATGCCTCTCCCCTGGCTACTGGTGGCTGCTGTTATTTCTTGGTGTTCCTGGCTTGTAGCTGCATCACCCTCATCTTTGCCTTCATATTCACAGCATTCACCCTGTATGCATGCCTCTGTCCAAACTTTCCCTTTTGTAAGGACACCAGTCATGATAGATTAATGGCTCACCCTATTCTAGTATGACTTCATCTTACCTTAATTCATTACATCTGCAATTTTTAAAGAATCTTATTTTTTAAATTGGCTTATTTTTTGTTGAAAATAAAGTATGATACAAAACCATTTTATTGTATAATTTCTCTTCTGTCTATGTATAGGCAAAGCATCAAATAGAAATGTGAATGCCAAAGTAAATGAGCCTGGAGTTAGTGATAGAAAAGACCATGTTTGTTGAGTCTGCTTTAGAAATATTAGAGGAAAAGAAAAAGAAATTGAATTTAATCTAAAGGCAGAACCAAGATGTTTACAGACCTTACCAGCCTTGACTTCTGCATAAAGACATATATACTTTAATGAGCACACTGAGATAGTTCCAAATCCCCCACTACTGGCCCCACTGGCCTGATTCATATAAATTTACCCTCTTCACCATGTTCCTGTGACCCTCTAGGAACTGACTGTCACCTCACATATGTCCAGAAACCATTCTCTCAGCTGTCACTACCACATACTGCCCCATTCCTCCCCTAGTTCCCAAATGTTTGCATCCACAGCTCAGGAAGTCCATTGGCAAAGACCCTTTGTTGTTATTACCTATCAGGAGAAAACCAGTGCTTGTGTCAAGGATGTCACATGTGGCTTCTGGGTGTTTTGGTAGGAGCTCTCTCCCCACCTGTGCATGATATCATATTGTCTGGGCCTTAAAGAAGCTCCTCTAGTGCCCAGAGTATCAGGAAGTGTCTCTTGATCAGTTTCTGGCCATAATCTCTTTTCCAGAATTTCATTTCAGTTCTATCATTTTTAGGCTGTCATTCCTTTACTATAAGCATTTAATCTCAGGTAAGGAGTCCAACGAAGAACAGATGCTAGGCTCTACTTTTTCTCTATACTTACCTTTTGCTAACTCTGAGTTCAATTTCTTCCTCCTTCTCCCGCTAACAGAATAAGGGTTGCCATGCATATACATGGTTGCAAACCAGACTGGGGCTAGAGAGTGGAGGTTAAATTTTTGGCCCACAATCTTCCAACCAAAAATGTTCTATTACATAAAGCAGTAGATTTTCTAGTTAGAATCATTCTTGGGAATTTGAAACTTTGCATATTTGGTATACTTGAGGAGCAGCAAGATTACCAGTTTGGTTTGGTTATAGTGGTCTGAAAGAGGGGAGGGATCATAGGGGGGGATCATATATTTCATAAATTATCTGGGTCCTACGTGGAGAGTGGACAAAGGAAGAGGAGTGCAAGCAAGGTGCCCTGTGAGGAGGCCTGCACAAAAGTGAAGAGGCCTGTGCTGAAGTGAGAAGGCCTGCGTGAAAGTGATCTGTGTGAAAGATGGTGGTGGATCCAATTAGAGCAGGAGCAGTGGGGATGGTGAGAAGTGGCCAAATGTCTTTTCTAACTAGAGCCTGCTCTACTTGCTGCTGGATTGGAAGTGGCATATGAGGGGAAAAGAGGTCTAAGGAGTGACTGCTAGTGTTTGTCCTAAACAGCCTGGTGAATAGTGATGCCACTGACTGATTTGGGACAGGAGAGGACTTAGGGAAGTGAAGAACTCTGCTTTGAACAGGTGAAGCTTGAAATTCATGACTAGAATCTCAAATGCAGATGAGTCTTAAACAAAATGTCTTAACCAAAAAATTGGAAAGCCAGGATGCTACTGCAGGGTAGTGCAATTATGGTTTCCCTTACAAAGCAGCAGAGAACTAAAGCTGCCAGCTTTTTAAGACTTAGTGTCCTCACTTATAGGTGGGGATATATTACTTATTTCACTGTGTTCTTTGAAGGTAATGTTAGATAATGTTTGTGAAACTCAGTATAATTTTTGACAAGTAATTAACACCTAATAAATATCTTCAGTTATTGTTGTTATTAATTTTGGCAAAAGGAACTCACTTTATTTATTTATTTATGAGACAGAGTCTCGCTGTGTCGCCCAGGCTGGAGTGCAGTGGCACAATCTCGACTCACTGCAAATTCTGCCTCCTGGGTTCAAGCGATTATCCTGCTTCAACTTCCCAAGTGGCTGGGATTATAGACACCCACCATCACACCTGGCTAATTTTTATGTTTTTAGAAGAAATGGGGTTTCAACATGTTGGCCAGGCTGGTCTCAAACACCTGACCTCTAATGATCCGCCCGACTCAGCCTCTCAAAGTGCTGGGATTACAGGTGTGAGCCACCATGCCTGGCCAGGAACATACATATATATATATACATACATACATACATACATACATACATTTATTTATTTATTTAGAGATAGAGTCTCGCTCTGTTGCCCAGGCTGGAGTGCAGTGGCGTGACCTCAACTCACTGCAACCTCCGCCTCCCGGGTTCAAGTGATTCTCCTGCCTTAGCCTCCCGAGTAGCTGGTACTACAGCTGCACACCACCACGCCCAGCTAATATTTGTATTTTTAGTAGAGATGGGGTTTCTCCATGGTGGCCAGGCTGCTCTTGAACTCCTGACCTCAGGTGATCCACCTGCCTCAGCCTCCCAAAGTGCTGGGATTACAGGCATGAGCCACCGATCCCGGCCAGGAACATTATTTTTAAAGCTGATTTTAAATATCAGCTTTGGAAAGAGATGAGATATAAATTAATAATTAGTAATGGATAGTTATTTCACATGTACAGTATACATATATACAGACACACTAATGTAAATAAAATGACTTTTTCTTTTTAAATTAGTTGCATTTTCATACTTGTAGAAAGAACTACAAAGTATTAAAATCAGGATTTTCAATTTTATGTGTACATGTGAGGAGCTTTCTGAATTATAAATATGATTAGTGATGTTTGTGTTTTCTGCCTCATAAGATCTGCCATGCCTTTATGCAAATCAAAGTTCCCACAGAAATAATGAGTCAAATACAGCAACAGGCAGTATTTAAATTACTGTTTTTTTCTCTGTTCTGCTTGGATCAATTTTACTATACATCGCATATCAAGACCTTTTATTTGCTCAGGTTTTCCACTGATTTGACTTCCCCTACCCTTTGTTTTAAAACCTAAGATTACCACTTTAAATGTACTGGTATTGTGGGAGGTTTTATTTAGAACAGAGTAAATACATATTAGAGAATATTGTATTGAGAGTCTCCCTGTTGCATTAACAGAGAGATCCTTATGGAGCAAAGGCCAGATCACTTAACAAAACCACAGGCTGTTTTTTGGCGATAGTGTTGAACCTGGAGGAAAGCCAGTCTTAGCCAGTATAAAGTTAGATTCCATTCCATCAGCATAATAGTTAATAATAGTTGATTGACAGGGATGTGAAGGGTGCCCTCTTTCCTCCCCCCTTCACTCCCATTCCACACTAACCTCTCTAGGGAATTTGCCGTTCCTTTCCCCATTCCTAAAATTCTTTTCTTGAGCCCAGCCAAGGGCTACCAGACTGGTGCCTGACTGGAGGTTGGAGAGTAGGGGGTCTCTCTGAAAGAGTTCTTAGTCCCTGAAGTCATTGCTGAGGAAGCCTAGCAATCTCTGGACATCTTTAGGGATATGCAGTAAAGGTGAGTGTCCCAGCTAGTGTTTATGTGTGAAAAATAACCATACTCACCTGAACTACCTTAATACCATGCGATCAGGATCACTTTTGCTTCCCTTCAGCCACACGTGTTTATCTTGTCCACAGAAATTTAGAACTTATTTTAGTCTGTTTTTTTGTAAATCATACGTCGTGTCATATATTATTTTGCATTGTTAAAACTATATTTTTTTAGTACTGGTAAATTAGTAACATTTGCAGCTTTCTTCCAACCCTTTTTTCTTTTTGGATGTAGGTATTTGCAGGATATGAACTATTCAAACAGTTACGGCATTCCAGAGATTCTTTCCCTGGATTCTACATGCTCACATGGGGTTATATTTAAATACTAAGAAATGTTGAATATTGCTGAACATAAGGTTCACTAGTACAGTGTTTAGGTGAAATTCAAAAGTTTTTTTCTAAGTCCAAGTAATTTCTGTTTTTAGTGGAGTAATGATTTCTATACTAAGCAGTTTTGTGTTCTTTAATTTGGTGAAGTTAGCATTTGGTGTTGCCCTCAGTTTGTGTTAGCAATTATTCTTTACCCCACATCTCACTGCTACAGAACCACTTGCTAACTTTTAATCACCACCTTCTCAAGTTTAAGAACTTGGCCAGAGTGATCCCGGAAAGTCTCAACATTTTCCAGTGAGTAAAGTCCATCTCTTTTGGAGATCTTGACACCTATCATTAACAAGGCTGCAACGTCCTTAAGGATAATTGAGAAAGGAGACTTGCTCTTCTGTATGTATAGCAAAACATAAAGAGGTTATACAGCAGGATACAATAGTTCTTAAGTAGAGTGTATTGTATTGTCTCGCAGGCTGACCCAACATCATGTTGCCTCCTTCATTCTACAGATTATGTTATGGGTTTCAGGTGTTTTTCTCAGGTCAGTTTCCTTATCATTAATGCTGCAACACCTTTGCTGAGTAGATATCCACTCTCTCATTCTTTTATTACACCATAGTGAAACCAGCACTGCCGACTCTTATGGGTTGATGAATAAATTTACAGCATTTATAAATAAAACTTTAAAAATAGTTTCTGGAGTAAGATCACAGTGAATAAAGTCCTAACCAGATTTTAAAACAAAGCCACGTTTAAATGAATCACATTGAAATATGTTAATATATTTAGTGTTGATATGTTAATATATATGTCATTTATACCCTTAGATGTCAACAGTGTCACTTGGCTTGCTGGCAAATTTGGCTCATAATTTGAACATGTGTCCAAAAGCCTTTTGTTAAAAACACAAGTAATTTAAAAAATATTTAATTGCTCTTTAGGACCTTTTAGTAAAATAAGGAGCTCACCTTTCAGTTTTAAAAATGTTTACTAAAAATTGCTTTTAACATCCTCTTTCTAAGTGTTTTTATAACAAAAGAGAAAGATGACTTGGGAAAGAATTCAACCTGATTCTGTAAACACTTTTTGAATATTACTGTGTGCCAGCCACTGTGTTAAGTACCTGGAATGCAGAGATGAATAAGATTGTTCTTGGGTCACAGTGCACAATGCAATAGAAGCGATAGTTAAATTATATTTGGGGTGTAGATTCACTATTCTGTTAGGAGCCATTAATTTCACCAAAATTGGTCAGAAAGGGATATTCTTTTAGGAAAAAACATTGAAGCTGGACCTTGAATCATGAAAGCTAGAAAATGAGGACAAATGAGGACATCCAATGCAAATGAATACTACATGAGCAAAGAGAGTTGTAAGTGTATAGTGGGGAAACAGGGAAGGGCTGTAAAGATTACAAAATACAGCTTCAACAAGATTTAATGTTATTTTATTCTTTCAAATTAGAGAAGGCATTATAATATTTTTTCATGTGTAAAAGGCCTTCAAATAATGCTCATCCCCCTGATATTGGGACTTAACAGAAAATACTTAAGGAAGGGAGAGTTGGAGGAACCCGTTTTTTTTTGTTTTTTTTTTTTCTTTTTTAGAGTGACATAGAAATATTTTATCATTTTATGATTTTTTTCCAAAAATCTTTATGTAGATTTTTCTACTTCTGTAAGATTTCATATATGTTCATTTCCTTACCCCCAAGCCATAACAAAAATGATTACTAAGCACTTTTCTAACACTGACTATAAGAATGAAATTAATATTGCTGTGAGTAAACTAGGAGAATATTATGGAGTGAGGAACACAACTATCATTTATTGAGTACCCCTGTAAGGTACTGTGTGAGGTACTTTCATATACTTTATACAATTTACTCCTTAAAGCATCCCTGGAAAGTTATTATCTCAATTTTCTAAGCCAGGAAAACATTCTAGGAGAGAAAAACTGAGACTGACTAACATGCTCTATAATATACAGCTGGAAAATTGCAGCTTTGGGATGTGAAATCAAGGTGGCTGAATTCCACATCGTATGCTCACTTTATTGTAGATTAGACAGGTGTACTTGAATAATTGGTAGGTGGCAAGTATCAGTTTGGGTATTTAAAATGAGGCCTGACTTACTCTAAAATCTATATTCTGTCCCCAACCTTTTTGGCACCATGTACTTATTTCATGGAAGACAATTTTTCCACAGCCTGGGGGTTGGTGGGTAATGGTTTTGGGATGATTCAAGTGCATTACATTTATTGTACACTTTATTTTTATTATTATTACATTGTGATATATAATGAAAGAATCATAAGACTCACCATAATGTAAAATCAGTGGAGCCCTGAGCTTGTTTTCCTACAACTAGATAGTCCTAGATAGTCTGGGGTTGATCGGAAGCAGTGACAGATCATCAGGTGTTAGATTCTCATAAGGAGCACGCAACCTAGATCCCTGGCATGTGCAGTTCACAGTAAGGTTTGCTGTCCTATGAGAATCCAATGCCGCTGCTGATCTGACAGGAGGCGTAGCTCAGGCAATAGTATGAGAAATGGGGGAGTGGTTGTAAATACAGATGAAGCTCACCTCCTGCTGTGTGGCCAGTTTCCTGCTGGTCCCTGGCCTGGGGTTTGGGGGATGCCTGCACTAGAGCTTATACAAGATATTTGAACTTCAAACATTGTAAAAGCAGAGTGTTTTCATTACTTAAAGTAGTGTTTAATGTTAGTATGTCTTACTTTCTTGCTATATTTTTTAACAGACTTTTCAACTACGTGGCTCATTTTAATTGAAGATTTAAAAAGTCATTCTGTTGTATGAGAGGTATAAAATTACCATCAAATAAGCAGACATATGAAGGAAAATAAATATAAAATGCTTTTCTGGACCTCTAAATGAATTGTTAAAAGTCCTGCAAAGCAGAGCAAAATTTCTCCTCTGAAATTATATTTTGCCAAACATATTTTAGAAGGAAAACTTGAACTGTCAAAATTAGTGAAATGTCCCCAGTGTTTTTGGATGTAATAAGTTAATTAGCTGAAAGCTCCATCCAAAAAAATTGTCACTGAAATTTATGAGTTCTATTGCTGCCTCTATGGAGTTGACAGCAGGTATTTCTTACTCACACACTCAACAAACTTTGAAGAAGGGTATTTTTAACCCTTGCTTCATAATAGGCAAATTCAGATGATCTAAATATTTCTTCAGATTCTACATACTGAGTGCCTTGAGTAATTTGAATGATGTGGGATATTGACTGTATATGTGTTAAGTTCCAAATCCAATAAACTTAGAGTTTTAGAGTTGACTTAGAGGGTTTGGTTCATTGCCAGCATTAGCAGAGATTCTTTCATGCAAATGGACATTTTCTTCCTTTTATCCATATTTATTATCATTATAAATCTTATTTCTTGCATGAATATAACATCACAGGATAAGCTAATAAAAAGTACATTGGTACATAAAAGAAGGGACCTATTGACATTTGCTGTACTTTGTATATTTGTTCATATTTCTAGATAGCTGTTTTATTTCCTTAATTTGGCTGTAAACTTCTTGAGAGCAAACTTAGCACAATCATTTTTCTATTGCAAGCCTTCAGTATACATTTATTGCTGCTTAATTTCATGAAAACCTGTTTTAAGCTATAGCACATAACAATGTATTGAACAAAACTAGAAACATTTCTATTTGACGTGTTACCAAAAATCCTAGATTTTTCATAACTATTGGGTAACTTGTAGTCAGCCTCACTTGCCTTTAACTTGATCATGCATTCCACTTGCTCTTTAGAGACTTTTCTTTAGGTCTATAAAGTTTTTTTGTTGTTGTTTGTTTGTTTCTTTGTTGTACTTTAGGTTCTGGGGTACATGTGCAGATCATGCAGGATTGTTGCACAGGTACATACATGGCAATGTGGTTTGTTGCCTCCATCCCCCCATCACCTATATCTGGCATTTCTCCCCATGTTATCCCTCTGAAACCACCCTACCCCCTCTGCTATCCCTCCCTTGGCCCCCTCAAACAGACCCCAGTGTGTGATGCTCCCCCCCACTGTGTTCATGTGTTCTCATTGTTCAACACCTGCCTATGAGTGAGTACATGCGGTGTTTGATTTTCTGTTCTTGTGTCAGTTTGCTGAGAATGATGGTTTCCAGATTCATCCATGTCCCTACAAAGAAACAAACTCATCATTTTTTATGGCTGCATAGTATTGCATGGTGTACATATGCCACATTTTCCTTGTCCAGTCTATCATCGATGGGCATTTGGGTTGGTTCCAGGTCTTTGCTATTGTAAACAGTGCCGCAGTGAACATATGTGTGCATGTGTTTTTATAATAGAAAGACTTATAATCCTTTGGATATATACCCAGTAATGGGATTGCTGGGTCAAATGGAATTTCTATTTCTAGATCCTTGAGGAAGCGCCACACTGTCTTCCACAATGGTTGAACTAGTTTACACTCCCACCAACAGTGTAAAAGTGTTCCTATTTGTCCACATCCTCTCCAGCATCTGTTGTCTCCAGATTTTTTAATGATCGCCATTCTAGCTGGCCTGAGGTAATATCTCAGTGTGGTTTTGATTTGCATTTCTCTAATAACCAGTGATGATGAGCATTTTTTCATATGTTTGTTGGCCTTATATATATCTTCTTTTGAAAAGTGTCTGTTCATATCCTTCGCCCACTTTTGGATGGGTTTGTTTGTTTGTTTCTTTTAAATTTGCTTTAGTTCTTTGTAGATTATTAGCCCTTTGTCAGATGGGTAGATTGCAAAATTTTTTTCCCATTCTGTTGGTTGCCAATTCACTCTAATGATTGTTTCTTTTGCTGTACAGAATCTCTGGAGTTTGATTAGGTCCCATTTGTCTATTTTGGCTTTTGTTGCCATTGCTTTTGGTGTTTTAATCATGAAGTCCTTGCCTATGCCTATGTCCTGAAGGGTTTCTCCCAGGTTTTCTTCTAGGGTTTTTATGGTATTAGGTCTTATGTTTAAGTCTTTAATCCATCTGGAGTTAATTTTAGTGTAAGGTGTCAGGAAGGGATCCAGTTTCTGCTTTCTGCACATGGCTAGCCAGTTTTCCCAACATTCCTTCAATACCTAGTTGATTGAGAGTTTTTAGCGTGAAGCGCTGTTGAATTTTGTGGAAGTCCTTCTCTGCATCTATTGAGATAATCATGTGGTTTTTGTCTTTGGTTCTGTTTATGTGGTGGATTATGTTTATAGACTTGCGTATGTTGAACCAGCCTTGCATCTCCAGGATGAA
Source organism: Ateles fusciceps (assembly GCA_036589455.1). Classification (NCBI taxonomy): domain Eukaryota; kingdom Metazoa; phylum Chordata; class Mammalia; order Primates; family Atelidae; genus Ateles; species Ateles fusciceps. The sequence continues at coordinate 1,570,775 of JAZHEH010002836.1, forward strand.
GCCTACTTGATCGTTATGAATAAGCTGCTTGATGTGCTATTGCAGTCAGTTTGCCAGTATTTTATTGAAGATTTTTGCATCTATGTTCATCATGGATATTGGCCTGAAGTTTTCTTTTTGTTGGTCTCTGATGGGTTTTGGTATCAGGATGATGTTGGTCTCATAAAATGATTTGGGATGGATTTCCTCTTTTTGTATTGTTTGAAATAGTTTCAGAAGGAATGGTACCAACTCCTCTTTGTATGTCTGGTAGAATTCGGCTGTGAACCCGTCTAGATCTGGACTTTTTTTGGTTGGTAGGCTATTAATTGCTGCCTCAACTTTAGCCCTTGTTATTGGTCTGTTCAAGGTCTCGACTTCTTCCTGGTTTAGGCTTTGGGAGGTGCAAGTGTCCAGGAATTTATCCATTTCTTCCAGGTTTACTGGTTTATGTGCATAGAGTTGTTTGTAGTAATCTCTGATGGTAGTTTGTATTTCTGTGGAATCGGTGGTGATATCCCTTTTATCTTTTTTTTATTGCATCTATTTGATTCTTCTCCCTTTTCTCTTTTATTAATCAGGCTAGCGGTCTGTCTATTTTGTTGATCTTTTCAAAAAACCAGCTCCTGGATTTATTGATTTTTTTTTGAAGGGTTTTTTGTGTTTCTAGCTCCTTCAGTTCTGCTCTGATCTTAGTTATTTCTTGTCTTCTGCTAGCTTTTGAGTTTTTTTGATCTTGCTCCTCTAGCCCTTTCAATTGTGATGATAGAGTGTCAATTGTTTGCTTCTCATGTGGGCATTTATTGCTATAAATTTCCCTCTAGACACTGCTTTAAATGTGTCCCAGAGATTCTGGTACCTTGTGTCTTCATTCTCGTTGGTTTCAAAGAACATCTTTATTTCTACCTTCATTTCATTGTTTATCCAGTTGACATTCAGGAGCCAGTTGTTCAGTTTCTCTGAAGCTGTGCAGTTCTGAGTTAGTTTTTTAATCCTGAGTTCTAATTTGATTGCCCTGTGGTTTGAGAGACTGTTTGTTATGATTTCCATTCTTTTGCATTTGCTGAGGAGTGATTTACTTCCAATTATGTGGTCAGTATTAGAGTAGGTGCAATGTGGTGCTGAGAAGAATGTATATTTTGTGGATTTGGGGTGGAGATTTCTGTAGATGTCTATTATGTCCGCTTGGTCCAGATCTGAGTTCAAGTCCTGGATATCCTTGTTAATTTTCTGTCTTGTTGATCTGTCTAATATTGACAGTGGAGTGTTAGTCTCCCACTATTATTGTGTGGGAGTCTAAGTCTTTTGTAGGTCCTTAAGAACTTGCTTTATGTGTCTGGGTTCTCCTGCATTGGGTGTATATATATATTTAGGATTGTTAGCTCTTCTTGTTGCATTGATCCTTTTACCATTATGTAAATGCCCTTCTTTGTCTCTTTTGAACTTTGTTGGTTTAAAGTCCATTTTATCAGAGACTAGGATTGCAACTCCTGCTTTTTTTCTCTCCATTTGATTGATAAATCTTCTTCCATCCCTTTATTTTTAGCCTATGTGTATCCTTGCATGTGAGATGAGTTTCCTGAATACAGCACACCGATGGATCTTGACTTTTTATCCAATTTGCCAGTCTGTGTCTTTTCTTTGGGGCATTTTACCCATTTACATTTATGGTTAATATTATTATGTGTGAATCTGATCCTGCCATTTTGATGCTAGGTGGCTGTTTTGCCCCTTAGTGGACGCATTTTCTTCATTGTGTTGATGGTCTTTACCATTTGGTACATTTTTGGAGTGGTTGGTACTGGTTGTTCCTTTCCTTGTTTAGTGCTTCTTTCAGGAGCTCTTGTAAGGCAGGCCTGGTGGTGATGAAATCTCTCAGCAATTGCTTATCCATAAAGGATTTTCTTTCTCCTTCGCTTATGAAACTTTGTTTGGCTAGATATGAAATTGTAGGTTGAAAGTTCTTTTCTTTAAGGATGTTGAATATTTGCCCCCACTCTCTTCTGGCTTGTAAGGTTTCTGCTGAGAGATCTGCTGTGAGTCTGATGGGCTTCCCTTTGTGGGTAACCCGACCTTTCTCTCTGGCTGCCCTTAGCATTTTTTCCTTCATTTCAACCCTGGTGAATCTGACGATTATGTGCCTTGGGGTTGCTCTTCTTGAGACATATCTTTGTGGTGTTCTCTGTATTTCCTGGATTTGAATGGTGGCCTGCCTTGCTAGGTTGGGGAAGTTCTCCTGGATAATATCCTGAATAGTGTTTTCCAGCTTGGATTCATTTTCTCTGTCACATTCAGGTACACCTATCAATTGTAGATTAGGTCTTTCCACATAATCCCATATTTCTTGGAGGCTTTGTTTATTTCTTTTCACTCTTTTTTCTCTAATCTTGTCTTCCCATTTTATTTCATTGAGTTGATCTTCAATCTCTGACATCCTTTCTACTGCTTGGTCAATTCGACTATTGAAACTTGTGTATGTTTTGTGAAGTTCTCGTGCTGTGTTTTTCAGTTCCCATCAAGTCATTTATATTCTTCTCTAAGCTGTTTATTCTAGTTAGCATTTCATCTAACCTTTTTTCAAGGTTCTTCGTTTCTTTGCATTGGGTTAGCACATGTTCTTTTAGCTCAGAGAAGTTTGTTATTACCCACCTTCTGAAGCCTATTTCTGTCAATTCATCAGATTCATGCCCCATCCCTCTTTGTTCCCTTGCTGGTGAGGAGTTGTGATCCTTTGGAGGAGGAGAGGCATTCTGGTTTTGTGTGTTTTCATCCTTTTTGCTCTGGTTTCTTCCCATCTTCATGGCTTTTTCTACCTGTGGTCTTTGTAGTTGGTGACTTTCAGATGGGGTCCCTGAGTGGACATCCTTTTTGTTGATGTTGAAGCTATTTCTTGCTGTTTCTTAGTTTTCCTTCTAACAGGACCCTCTGCTGCAAGACTGCTGGAGGTCCACTCCAGACCCTACTTGCCTGGGGGATCACCCACGGGGGCTGCAGAACAGTGAGGGTTGCTGCTGGTTTCTTCTTCTGTTATCTTCGTCCCAGAACAGTACCCACCAGATGTCAGCCTGAGGTCTCCTTTCTGAGGTGTCTCTTTGGGTATCCGGGGTCAGGGAGCTGCTTGAGGAGACAGTCTGTCCCTTATAGGATCTCAGGTGCTGTGCTGGGAGCTCCGTTGTTCCTTGCAGAGCTGCTGGGCAGGTACCTTTAAGTCTGCTGCAATGGAACTCATAATCGCCTCTTTTCCCAGGTGCTCTGTCCTAGGAAGGTCGGACTTTATTTGTAAGTTCCTGACATGCTGCTGCCTTTTTTCATAGATGCCCTGCCTGGCATGAAGTTATTCTAGGCACAGTCTGCCAGCAGAGGCATTGCTGAGCTGCCACAGGCTCTGCCCAGCTGCTGTGTGAATTTCCTTGAGGTGTTGTTTATAGAGGTACAGTAAGAGCTGTCTCTGTATAGGCAGACTGCCTTGGTAGTGGCAAACACCCTTCCCCTTACTGAGCTGGACTGTCCCGGGTCCAGCTGCGCTTGCTGCGAAACTCTCAATCCAGAGCGTTTCAGATTTTTTATTTTTTGGGGGTGGTACCTACCAAGCCAGATCACCTGGCTCCCTGTCTCAGCCCCCTCCCTTGCAGTTGAACGCACGGCTCTGTCTCCCAAGCATTCCAGGTGCCAGTTAAAATGGCCACCCAGATTTGTGTGAGTTTCTGTGTGCCAACCCACAGCACCAGCTGAAACAACCGTGCTGGAAACTCATGATGCTTTTCGGCCTGGGAATCTCCTGGTCTGTGGGCAGTGAAAACGTGTTTGTAAATGTGGTGATCACTCACCCTCTGCATTGTTCTTGCTGGGAACTGCACTCCAGAGCTGTTCCTATTCAGCCATCTTGGATCTTCCCCTCATAAAGTTCTTATTAAAATATAACTAGTTTAGTTCCTATTAAAATATATGTAAGGACCTGCCTGACTTTGCAGCCTGACCTCTGACCTTTACAGCTGAATATCATTAAAGGACTTAGATTCTGTACCCTACCTTCAGAGAATATTAACAGGGGTGTAGTAGCTTACTAGTTTAGTACAGAGTCACATTTCATGTCAGTCCTGGTCTGACCTTGGTACCTCAGTTCCTCAGGGCCTGAGTTTATGGTTTGCTCCCAGGGTCTTGAGTTTCTTGCCCTGAAAGCATACTTTCCCCATGACTGGTTCCTGATGATCAACTGTTTGCACTCCATTTTTTCATATTCCATTGCATTTGCACATGTTACTTCCTCTTCTGGGATATCTTCCAACTCAGTTCGACTTCATGTTTCAAGTTGGAATTCAGTTATCTTCTTAGAGAAACCTTCCCCAACGTACCCAAACTTCTTTGATTGTCCCCTCTTTTATACCTTCTCCTTATATCTGAGTCCACAAATCTATTAGTGTACTCAATCATGCCACATTCTCATTATTTGTTGACTTCCTGTCTATATTGGACTTTGAGCTCTTTGTAGTTCAATAAATGTTTAAAAGAGTGAATTATTTCTGACTTTGTTTTGGATCATTGCCAATCACCTGTCCTGCATCTACTTTGAGGATATTGTAGCTACTGGATTTAATTGAATCTGCTAATGACATACTCACATACCTGTTCTTTTTTTTTTTTTCTTCTGTTCTGGCTAATATCCTGATTTCAGTGTACCTTTGGGCCATTCTCCAGTTTGTTGATTGCTGGGATAACTGCTGGCCAGCTCTAGATGCTGTAAGTCTTTCTGAACTACTTCGTGTGCTCTTCCCATGCCTGGTATGTCTCCACTTGAGCCTCATGGGCAAGAGTTCTGCCTTACTCATCTTTCTAGACTCTAGGCCTTCACCAACCTAACTTAATACATGTTGCACATATAAAGAGAAACTCTAATTGCTTTTTTTACTAGTTGTAATAGATTTATACTAAAAAAATCTCAGCCTAACACCAATTTTTTTTTTCTTTATGAAAGGGATATTTAATGATTAGAAGTAATTTAACAATAGGTCAAGATGGTGCCAAACATTTCATCTCTTAGTAAATGAATTAGAGAAGGAACTTAGTAAATAGCCTTTCTTTCCCCTTCCATGTGAATTAGTTAGGATTTCGAGTCAGTGATATGTTCAGTATCATTAAACCATTTCTTGTCATGGCTAACCCCATGTACTTCATCTTAAATTTGTCAATGATTTAAAAATTAATGTGGTTCCTTTAAAAAATTCACTAGATAAATGAAAATTTACTAGAAGTAAGAAATTATTTAAAAGTCCTTTCTGAACATTTAGTTCTGATTTATTTTGAACTTAGTCTTAATCACTTACATCCTACCCATGTCTCTTACTGCCATACCTTATTAGAGGGTTTTTTTCACTTATTTTCTACTTCAGCCATTTTAAAAGTTCTTTCTGAATTATAATAATGGCAGTTTCATAACTTTTGCTCCCCCATTGATCGATTGATTTGCTCTCCCTTTTTCTCTTTCCTTTAATGTTGACAATTTCAATATATAGAGAAGTAGATATTTAAAGAACCTTCATGTATCCATAACCTAGCTTTAATAGTTATCAATTCTAGTCAATAATTTTTAGGTGTATCCCAAAATACTTTCTCTCCCAAATTATTTTAAAGTAATTTCCAACTTTAGAAGTTCGCTGATACAGTATTTGTAAATTATGGTTGGGGGAAAGATTCTCCCTTTCCCTATTATCACATTATAACAGAATATAACAAGATATCCATATCTATCTATCTATAGATTTTTTGATATATACTTCAGGGTAAATAGAAGCTCAAGCTTGTCTCTTTTAAGAGAGTGTTTTTATTTCTTTTGTTCCTTTTAACTTTGTAGTTGTAAGTTGTGGGAATTGGAATTGAGTACATTTATTTTTAAGTTTAGTCAAATTTCTTGCTAAATACTGCTGAGCAGTTTATCAGATTAGGTAACTGGTTTCTTAAAAAGCTTTTGGTGGGGTTCCAGGTGATAGGAGAAATGAAAAGTGAACTTTGATTGGGGCAGATGATAGGAAAGCAAATACAAAGGGTTGTTCATTTAGGGTATGTCAGTTAAGAAGGATGAGCTGTATATCAAATTGGAGGGTGGAAAAACAATGGGCACTAATTAGATGCCTTAAGGTGGGTAGCACTTTGGGAAAAATGCAAGAGGAGTAAAAAGTAGGAGACGACAAGCTTTGCCTATTTTAATCATATTTTTACTTGGGCTGGCAAGTGTATCCTGCCCAGTTAATTGTGGTGGAATCATACAGGCTTTCTCTCTTGGTAGTATACAAGAAATTTGTGGCGATAGTTTATGGATGGAGACTTTCTTTCTCTCTCTCCCCTCTCTCTCTTTCTTTCTTTCTCTCTCTCTCTCCCCCCCCCACTTCCTTCCCCTTCCTTCTTTCCCCTCCCTCCCTCCCTCCCTTCCTTCCTTCCTCCCTTCTTCCTTCTTTTCTTTTCTTTCTGACAAGGCCTTATTGTGTCACCTAGGCTTGAGTGCAGTGGCACAATCAGGGCTCACTGCAGCCTTGAACTCCTGGGCTGAAGCAATACTCCTGCCCTAGTCCCCTGAGTAGCTGGGACTATAGGCACACACCACCACGCCTGGATAAATTTTAAATTTTTTGTAGAGATGGGATCTCACTGTGTGGCCCAGGCTGGTCTTGAACTCATAGGCTCAAGTGATCTACCCACCTCAGCCTCCCAAACTGTTGGGACTACAGGCATGAGCCACTACATCCAACCCAGACTCTTCTTTATAGACCTTCTCCCCCTTCTCCCTTAATAAAAAGAGAAAATTAAACAACAACAAAAGCAGCAACAACAAATGCTGTATTTGAGGTTTAGTTTTCAGTAGATTTAACTTCACATTGATGGGCTAGTACTATCATAACAACCTGACAGAAGTTAGTACTCACCAGGCAGCTATTGTTCCTCATAGGTCTGGAAACAGAAAACTCAGCAGTTTGGTTGTGAATACAGTTGGCTAACATGGGATAGAAGAATGACTTTGGTTTGGCAGGAAATGACAGCAAAATTTCATTCTATATGGTGGGTTGTCCATCTGGTCTATCCATGCCAATGAGACAGATAAATGAGAACTGTCAAAATTAGGTAGCCACTCACTCTATTTCACTAAAATGTAAAATTACCCTTCTGTACTCACTTTTCAAAGGGCTGAAGAAACAGTATTTAGAGGGCAAAGCAAAAAATCAAACCTAAGCCCAGCTCTTCAACTTACTTACTAGCTGTGTGATTTTGCTCAAATCAGTTGAGGTTTCTGGGATTCAGTTTTCTTGTAGATTTACTGGGAGGAATAATAGCACCTACTTCATATTGTAGTGTGAAGATCTAATGAGATGGAAGATTTGAAAATACTCTGAACTAAATAGAACTGTTTAAGTATCAGTTACATTATAATATAAATTCATAAAGAAAAGAGTTTCTCATAACCTCTGTCAGATGCTGGTTTTGTTTCTGGAAATAATATAATAATTGTTGCTGTGAATTGAAATAATTTAATATTAAGTAAAGGAGAGAAAAAACCTTTATAAAAATAGAAAGTGTATTTTTAACATTTTCAACGGAAGATAAAAATTACTGTCTACAATTTTAAGTTTTCTAAGCAATTTCAGCCAATCTTTTCTACCCTTCTAAAATCATATAGCAAAACATAAATCTTTGGATTCATGATTTTTTTTTTAATGGACACATAATATGTTTACAGTTGAGCAGTTGAGGATACAGGAATATGTAGGTTTATCAGTGGGATTCTTAGTGGGATCGTAAAGCTGTTAAGATGGAAAGGAATATGAAATCTAATCTAACCCACTTGTGTTATAGATTAAACAAAACTAGATTTCAGAGAGAAATACAGATATAGTTTCATCTTCCAAACTAGTGTAAACATGATTTAACAAAATAAGTACATAGAATAAAGTCAGAACTGGAAGCCCAAAGGTCAGTTAAAAAAATGTAAAAACCAAATTGACAAAGATGTTAGATTGTTTTCCATCTTTGTCATTCATATTTATTTGCTATTTTCATTCATTTTGTTGATTGAAAGCATTCTCTGTAAGTAAAAGGTAGTTAATGGCAGCGGTTTAATATAAATTCTTAAAAATTTAAATATAGAAAGTTCAAGAAATTAGTATTTCTGTGATGGAAAAAAGACTAGTTTTATTTTACTTGAGCTATGGAATACTACAGTTTAGTATATGTAACACTTTGCTTTTCATGGGTTCATTTTAAGAACCACTGTTATAAACAAGTGACAAGTTACTACACTTATTTGTTCTCTATTATGATATTCATTTGGTGTTAGAATTCTGTAAATGGAGAATTAACTCACTAGAAAGTCCTTAAAATAAGCCTTCCTTATACCAGATTCAATGAATCTCATGTATATAAAATGGATATTTATATGATTATGAAGCAGCCTGCATAAAGATGTTCTACAGTCTTTTTGATAAATTTGTGCCAGTGTGTAACAATCTTTTATTCTGAGGAAACCAACTTTTTCCTTGAAATGATTTGTATATTAGTTGTATGTCTTCTGATTCACTAAGTTCATATACTTTGATTTCTTAATAGTGAATTGTAGAATTTGGATGTAGAATTTGGAAGTGGGACATCTCTCAAGCTCCTTTTAATTTAAAATAACATAATTTATCCCAAACAATTGAAAATAATGATTCCATGGTGTTAAGTATAGGGAAATGACAGTGTCTCATTCATTCCCATTTATACTAAACATTTAATTCCAAAAATATTATAATAACCAGTTAATATATGAATTTAACTTTAGAGTTAAAAAGCACTTCACATACATGTTTCATTTAATTTAAATAAAGTACAGATGTGTGAAGATAGATCGATAGATGTTATATCAATATAACTGCATTGCAAACCATCATATTTAATTTTTGTGTTAGGTTTCTATACCTGTTATGCATTATTTGTGTGTAAATAATTTTCTGTCTTATTCATCTCTTATTTATATGATATATTTAGTAGTTTTCTTTTTATTATTTTAGAAATGAGATTATATAGTAGTTTTCAGTGTTTTAGAATAAATGGAATTTCTATAAAAAGAGTTTTCTAGTTTATTTTCTAGCAGAAAGCTAAGTGATGATCCATATGACTCCATCCCTAAAAAAATTGTTAGTTTTCTAATGGAGTTTTGTGAGGTTTGCTTCCCTTTGCTTTTTTCCCTGCCTGTTTTAAAAAATCCAGTTTTAGTTTAAATGATGTGTAAGAAAAGATTGGGAAAACATTTTTTAAAAATAAATAATGATTTAAAAACATAGTAATTAGTTTGTGTGTTTTAAATGTATATATGAATCTCTGTGAAGCCTTATCTGCTTTACTCTTTGCTGTGTGCCATTAACCAAAATTTGGTGAAGTCTGGTGGTGGTGTATTCTTAGAATTTGTTTTATTACTTTATGATTTCTTTGATAATAATATTCCCAGAGAAAAATAATAAATCTTCTTTCCATATTCTTCAGTTTGTATGTCAGTGCTTAAATTACATCAAGATAGAGGTCACATGAAGATGTTTTATCTTCATTTTTTTTACGCAAATGAAGATGGTTAAAATATACTGGATGTGTTTAATATAAACTACTTAATGGTTATTATGTCAGTATATATCAATTAAGGAAAAATTAATCAAATGTTTCCTTTGAGGATACTAGTTTCATTAAAAAAAAAGCTTCTATGTGACTTCAGAAAAGTAATACTTGTATTCAGATTCTCAAATGAGATAATAAATAATATTTATTTAGGTGACATTTGGAGCAAACTGTGTCACTTTAAAAAATAAACTTCTAATGACATTATGACAACATCTACATATTTGAACTCAAATATATAATGAGATATATGTATTTTCTGCTGAGTATAACGTGAAAGTTGTTGGAATTTGTATTTATTTCTTGGTTCATTTTAAATATTAATGGCAAAAACCACAATTACTTTGGCATCAATGTAACATTTCAGCTGATACCCTAATTTTAAGTATTGCAATGGCCAATTTGCTAATGAACATAAACACATACAGTATGTGCCAATAGATTGTTTCTCTAAAGCAGAGATTAGCTTTTAGAAAACTTTTCCCCATGAGATTTACTATTTCATATTTAATGTTAATAAATGGGAATGGGGCATAATGTTGAAAGCCAGCAGAACAGAACAAAACTTTGAACAAAATAAGGCAGTATAGACTTCAATATTTCTCTTTTGATGAGACTGTCTCAGGTATCTGTATAGTGTATAGCTAAGGAACAGTTTGAAAGCTACTTTAGAATTGTCTTCTAGAAAAGTACACACATAGTTGAAATCTGAAATAACGGAACATTGGTTTTAAGAAGAAAACTGCTTTTTCAGTATCCATGCTTGTCTCTCTAGCCTGAATAAATTACACTTATATTTAATAACCATTTAAATACAATGGTAATAAATTTATCACCATATTAATAAGGCTTGATGAATGAAATTGTAATAGAATGTATAAGGGGAGGTTTTTTCCTAATGAAATAATTGCAGAAAATCTGGCATTCTGTTACTCTAGCAAACTTGACAAAAACCAAAGGACAGAACAGAAAGAATCTAGATTCATAGTGAAATTTGAATTACAGCTTCAATGCAATGTCAGTCTTCTAAAAATATATATGTAAGTATAATCCATTGATTAAAGAGTTTTGTGAGGCTTTTGTATATTCTAACTAATGTTCCATCTGGATTTTAGTATTTGACATAAATATTTGTACAGTCACGTGCATGCCTGATGACTTTTCATTCAATGATAGACCACATATACAACATATACAACGGTGATTCCACAATATTATAAATAGGGCATTTTTGAGGTACATTTTCTGTGTTTAGATATACAAATACCATTGTGTTACAATTGCCTACGTATTCAGAACAGTAACATGCTGTGCAGGTTTGTAGCTTAGGGGCAATAGGCAATGTATACCATACAGCATAGATATGAAGTAGGTTATCCTGTCTAGATTTGTGATGTACACTTGATAATGTTCACACCTCAGGACACATTTCTCAGAACACATTCCTTTAGTTAGGTGATAGTTGATTTTATATAATAGTTATAAACATGTCAGAATAATATATTTTCCTTGACTTAGTTTTATACGGGGTTAAAAAGCAAAGGGAAAAATGCTGTTACTGTGTTCATGTTTTTAGTTAGAAATAGATATGTCTCTCCAGACTTTTTTCTTTTTAGTCTTTTTCATTTGTATGATATTTAAATCAATGTTCTGAATGTTTCCAACAAAACGATGAATATTGTTACTTTTCTCAGTTTGAGAGAATAGTAAAATACATTCAAGGGACCGGGGGAAATGCGATTATAGGAGCTGGATCAAATAGGTAAAAGTTTCTGGATCCCAGGGATTGTGAAATTGAAATTTATTTTTTTCTACTTCTGGATTTTGTTTTAGAGTTAATTCTTCACATCATTCTGAATTTTTAAAATTTAGGTTATTTAGGGAGGCGGAGGTTGCAGTGAGCCGCGATCGTGCCACTACACTCCAGCCTGGGTGACAGAGTGAGACTGCATCTCAAAAAAGAAAAAAAAAAAAATAATAATAGGGAATTTATAAGTTTTTATGGCCTTCTGATTTGTTAGAAGTTAACATGGCTTTCACTTCCCTGATTTTCATTTTATGTATTTAATATGTGCTTTACATTTTGGAAAGGTGAAGTATATATTGATTTTTCTGCTGTTTTTGTTGTAGTGTTACATCTTTCAGAAGTGTAACATGCTTTCAAGAATTTGAATAATTCTTTCATACTCTAAAACATTTTTATGTTTATGAAAAATAGTTCATGTCAAAAATGGATTACTATAATTTGTTTAATATTTTACTAGAAGTGTTTTCTTTTTGTTTGTTCAATTTTTATATACTTTTTCTGTGGTAAATAGGGAGTTAGTTTATTTCTGGTTACTTATTGGGAAACTGAGGCACTAACATTTACATCCGCTTTTACTCACTGAACTCCATCACTAACGAGCAGTAGAATCTAGAAATATTACTTCTAGTTCTGTGATAGCTTTATTGTATCTCAGTGCCTAGTACCAGATTAACTATATTAGCTTCCTGTATTAACTTTTATTTGTGATTTTTTTCAAGGAGTGGAAAAACAGTGTTCATTTTCCACTTCTTCCAAATCATGAAGAATATGGACTAATGACATATTTAGTAGACCTTAAGGTTTTTAAGTAAAATATTTACATCTATTCCTGTAAATCTTCTGCCTTCTTGCATCCAAGACAATATTGTACTTGTACTGGATAAGTATTCTGCCAGAATATTTACTGAATTTATGCATTATTAAATGAATGAAAAAAGGAAACATTGATTGGCCATCATTTGAGAGTATTGAAGAAGCTTATGCGGAATAAAATTTATAAAACAACATAAATTCAGGCTCTAACTGAATGTGTTAGATTTCATGTTCATGTATCATTTTAGTCGAATTTTTATATCTTCTTCTAGGCCGTACTTAATTTTTATTGAGTTGCTATGTTTAACAGTTTTCAGCAGAAGCTAAAAATAAAAACACTAGAAAATATAAAGTTTAATGTACCTAATGTGCAAGGCTTCATAAGGTGCCCTATAAATGGGGAAACAAATAAATATGGTCCCTTCTCTTAACAGACTTACTTTCAAGAGTGCTGAAATTCACTAAGGCTTATAAAAGTTTATAACTAAAGTCAATATGTAGAAAGGTATCTTTGCCTTCTCTATCTTTGAATGAGCTGCTTGGTGATTCTGCTACAGGGATAAGTTCAGTACCCAGTGAATGATAATGATAATAAAATCTGCAGATTGTAGACTGTCTATTGCATTATTGCTTGCTATTGTATCGCACTACATATTTTCAGCTAGTTTTACTCAATATATTTGCTGGTGACAAAGTAAGTTTTCAAAGAAAAGAAGTAGCTGACTAGTAACATTTGGGGAGACCATCAGTTGAAACAGAAAAAAAAAAAAAAAAACCCAAAGGACAGGAATCTGAAAACGAATCTTTTCTTAACCAATTAGTGACAGAAATTTCTGAGTTACTCTTTTCTTATATTTCATCGTTAGCTGATTTCATTGGGAAAAGAAAAGAGATTTTAATTTTACCCCTGTCATGCAGGACGAGAATTCACTGTTTCAAAACGGAACTGACAAGTGAATTTCATTAAGACTGATAATATGGCAACATAGTGAAAGCTTGCAACTATTATCAGCATGTAGAAATTTTAACCAAGCTATTATTTTTGACCAATGTTCTGTTACTTGTCATAGCAATCTTGTGTCTAATGATGGTGAATATAATGGGTTGAAGAGGTTTCATTTTAGGTTTTCATTCAAAAATTGTTTGTATACTAGTATGTTTCATTTTAATAGTTTTAGGTTTTGCTTACATTGTAGGGCTACCTTCATAGTGAAAAAAATGACTATTATATAATTTTGTTTATAATTGTGGTGGAAACAACCTAGGAATTATTAGTGAGAACTACCAGTTGATACTAACATATGTATTTTCAACAGTAAAATTCTGCTTTATTAGTTGTTTACATAATAAAAACAAAGGTACAGATGTGTAAAGCCATAATGAAATGATGCTATTTCTGATAAAGGGATATATGATAGGGCTACAAGTCCTTAGTTCCAGGAATTTAAGTGAATTGCTGTGAGCCTTTCTTCTTCCCAATTCTGTGCCTTTATACTAACCCCTCCTTCCACACAGACAGACTCTTGTAGTAGAAGGATTGTGACCTCCTCTTGTCTCCACCTAATATAAACAGAATATGAAGTTAGGACATGGCTTGATTATTACTATATCTTTAGTGCTTAGCAGTGTGTCTGGTACAAAAGTCTTACCCTATAAATATTTGTTGAGTAAATGAATGAACACTCACATTTTATCACCTTAAAACCAGGCGTAAAAATCCAGTTCTTAGACTCACTTGTTGCATTCCATTTCTTTTCTCTGCAGATTCTTTGCATTTTTCTATTTATTTTGTTGCATTTCACTTGTTTGCGTATTATGTAGCAAATTAACTTTTTTTAATGTTGTATATTTTTATTCCATAATATTCAGATGTCAGTTACTAATAAATATTTGTTCGTACGGTATCTAGTAAAATATAAATGGTTCCATTAATGGAAAAAGACTTTGAATTCCCATATTTGTAGAAGCATTTTCTCCCAACTTGGTTTCCTTTATAGCCAGTGATATACATTATGATGGTTTTTGGCTGGTTCAGACACAGTATTATTCAACATGATGTAGTCCTGATCCTCAGCTTCCTTTTGTATAAAATGAAGCTAATACTTACTGGAAAGATTTGTTTGGTAATTAAATGGCTAACGTCAAAGGACACCCAATTAAATGCACTTTCATTAAATGTTAGTACTTTTCCCCTCTCTGTTCATTTGTTCCTTTCATTGCTACCAATTTCCCAAAACTAGCCCACAGAATGAATAAATTCCTATGGCCCCATTGGCCCTGCATTTTAGCCTTTAAGAGCCTTAAATCTTTCTTTTCTAGCAGTATTATTTTGAGAGACCTGGACACCATCATTGACTCTCCTGTCTCTTCTTTTTAGTTCCTGTCACACACTGTGTTTTACCACTGAGATTGTGCTCCCATGTGGCATTCTATACTGTCCTTGTCAGAGAACTGCTTACATTGTTGGGATTGTCTCTCTTCCCAAGCAGGCTATAAGCCATGCCTGTCTTGTTTAGTACCATAGCTCCAGTACTCAGCAGTATCTAGTGTGTATACTGCACTCTATAAATAGGTATTAGATAAACTGATTTGCTTATTTGTTTTTCTGTTCTTATGGGAAAGTGACTATGGGAAGAGGGTATCCGGAAAATCTGTGAATTCCCTGATCCTGGAATACAATCCAGTGACTTCCCAAGCACATACTCTTTATATATTAGATGTAAGTAGTAACAAGAGTTTTAATATGTAAAGAAGAAGCTAAATTTTCTGTCTATAAAAGCTATTCTTCCGGATTCTATTCCTTAATTTTCTGTTATGTAGTTAAAGATAATGCCATTTAAGACTTACTTGATCTCTTTCTTAATAATAGATGTCTCTTTTTCATAATTAAACATAGTTAGAAAATGTTCTGTATTTTCCATATTATTTGAAAAACTATCAGGATTTTACTGTATTCATATTAACCTTGTAAATCGATAATTCTTGTGTCAGCTGGAAGTTTAAAGCTTCCTGAATTTAAGGAAGGTATTTCAAATTTCTGAAAGGTAATTTTTTTTTCCCTCTCTCTGAGTATGAAAGTCAAACCAGACATTTGAATATAAACTTAATCTCAAAATGCATAAAAATAATGGAGTATGCTGGGTGTTTATTGTTACAAATATTGCACAATTAAATGCAGGTTACCTTGCCACTAGGTAAATTAGTCATGCAATAGGTTTAATCTACTTAGAAATAGCACTATGAGGAAGAAATAAAATTAATTCAACTGATAGTGTTAGATCAAGGAAAGAAAGAAAAAAAAAAAGCTTACTCTTGCCAAACACATGTTGTTAACTTTGTTCAGGTTGCAGCTTTTGTGTTTCGTTTAGGTTTCAGCTTGTCCCAGGAGGTGTTGCTATACTATGAAGGTGTTAGGCAGTGTAATAATCGAACAGGAGATAAAACGGAAGGCACATAAAATGTCTTATCATTCGGACTTTCCTGGAGAAACATAGCTTGAATTTCTGAGTGGTCAGCTTGACATTTTAAAGCAGTGAGAAGTTGTGTCATTATTTCTAGAATACTACAGTAGTTAGAGGAAAAAGATTTAAAGTTCATTGCAGTAATTGCTGACAGCTTCCATGGAATGAGAGGTGCTTTTAGTAAGCATGTGCTGCCTTGAAAAAAGGCAACCTGCTAGGAATGTGAAGGAAGACAGTGGGCTTTGTAAGATGAGAATGACAAAAAGGTAGATTTAGATTTGGGCATTTTTGTGCTCCTGAAATAATTGCATTCATTTTAAAGATGGAAGAAGATTAAAATAACTTTTAAAGGTTGTTCATATGTTTATAGCCTTTAAGACAACAAAGACTTTAGTCTTCTGAAACTAACACCTTACATATTTTCAGTAACACAAAGTATAAAATCCGGTGGCTAGGTTGTCACAGGGAACAAGTTAGCTGGTATCACTGGGCTTGGCACAATCCATGTGAAGTGCTGAGGTGATCCCTACTGTAACAGCATTCCCCTCCCTGGAAACCTGCAATTTGCCTCTTAGTCCCAGATGGGGAGGAAACATGCAAACAGCCACAAGCCATACATAATGGCAGGGTTCACATCCTGACGGGGACAAAGTAGAAAAAAGGAAAAATTCAAAAGAGTCTTTATAACATTATTTGAGTCAAGGACTTCATGCTTTTTGTGAAGGTTGTAAACTTCTTTTTTCTTTTAAAGTTTTGAGTATGTTGTGTTTGTTTTGTGTTTTTTTTTCTCCCCTCCTGGATACTAGCCAACATTCAACTGAAGGAAACACATGGGGATGGCACATTTATCACATTGCACTATTTTTTGCTTAAGTAGCTAACATTTATTGCTTCATAAAGAACATCCTGCATACATACCAACTAGGTTTCCAGTATATTACTATGCATATGTATAAATGTACATTCACATTTAAACATGCTCTTACCTGTGACCCTTAGAAACACATGAACATACAGAATTAGGCATACCCAGAGGTTTCAAATATATGATCTAAAAGGTAGATCTTTACCCAAACCCCAAACCTAGGAATAGATTTTGTATAAATAAATTTATACTATTACTTATATAGTGACTAATAACTATTACCAATTACACAAATTATTATTTATATAAAACAAAAAATAGTCTGGTTGTATTCTGTAATTATAGATACCATAGACTGAAGGGACCGCAAGATCCTTAACATCAGGTAGGTAGGCTTTTAAGCATTTTGCCTGCACAAATAAGTAGCATTACCTTTATTTCACAGATAAGGAAGCTAAGCCCCTTAGAAGGTAACTTGTGCAATTCTAGGTGACATAGATGTGATCTTCGGTGCTAAATCACCAGTTAATAGAAGAAATAAAATTCAGTTTGTATAAATTTTAATATACTTACCTGACCAGAAAACATCAAGTATTCTAAAAGAAGTATTTTGTAAATGGATAAGGAACTCTCTTACATCTGATTAATGTAATATCATACATATACAACTGTTAAAGAAAGCTATTTATATGCCCTTTAACTATACCCTATATGTCTGTCTACTTTGCTTTCTATAGTGCATAGTCATCACTTTAATGTGTTTCATATACTTTAGTTATGAGCTTTAGAAAGCTGGTTAAATGGTGATTTAGAAATGGAGACAGATAACTCATTGAATAATCAAGACTTCACAAGTACAAGGATGACATGCTTAAAGTAACTACTTACAATGAGAAGTTATCTATTTGAATCAGTGATCTTGTGAGAATATTTCTTGATTATTTATGCTGTACATTTTGCCCTGAGGTTTTATAGTAGCTGAATATTCTTTCATGGCAGTGTGGGGCTTGTGAGTGCTTTTGATGTTTTTTTCATCAAAATGTTTTACAGTGCATATTTGCCTACATTTATAAAAAGATAGACATATATGTCTATATACATATCTTTCACTAGTGCTATAAAAACAGGAACTATATCTGTCTTGTTCACTACTGCATCATGGTGCCTGGTACAGAGCAGATGCTCAGTGAGTAATTTTGAATGATTTCTTAAGAGTTCTTCATACTTGATTGTCTGACTAATAAGTTAACAGCATTTGTCTTTTGAAATTACTGCCATTCAAGCATTAATTCTCCTGTGCTTTACTCAATTTTAAATACTCTGTGGTTTTTAGAATATGTTCTATTATATATTACCCATTGAGTGTATCCATTCTGGAAAAAATGGTGTTACTCACAACCAATACGTACTATGCCTTTTTCCTCTCTTCATGCTTGCCCCATCTTGAGTGCCATCTAATTCTCCTTTTATTTAAGTCATATCCAAGCTGTAAGTACTATTTTACCTGACTTGTTTTTCACAAAGCCTTCTGTATCTTCCCTGTACTTACATGTTATAAACATAACCCCAGATTTATGTTTGTTTGATATTGATATTTATGAAATGCTTTCATATAGATGTATTAATAAGCAAAATAGTTCCAGGTGTATTGTTTATACAATTATATTTAATACTCAGAACAACCCTAGGAGGTAGCTGTGTCATTATTTTGATTTTATAGATGAGAAAATGGAAACTTAGGTTTTCTAAGGTCACGTAACTTCGAAATGAAAGAACCTAGCCTTAAACCCCAAAACACTGGATCTAGAGCCCTTGCTCTTTAACCACAGGGCTATGTTGCTCACTCTAAGTGAGTAATTGCATGTTTTTCCAGTCTTAACGATTTTAATGTAGAGGATATTATCTTTACTTTATACAGTGGGAAGCAGGGAGATAGTAGGTGACTTCCTAACAGTCATATATGTAAGCATTTAAACACAGATACTATAATCTGGCACTTCCATGATTTAAATATTTCATATGCTGCTTTGTAAATGTTTTTGCCTTTAATTATATACGTTCTGTAATCCTCCTTAAAAATGTTCATTCATTCATAGGATTAGGAAACTAGATACGAGCATTGTAAAAACAGCAACAAAAAACTGCTGCTGCTACATTGTAGAAAATAAGTATCTGGCACTGATCTGTCAAAATTTGTTTTAATTCCCCTTAATCACCACAAGTTTTCTCTTCTCACTACTTGACAAATTTTATTGGTTATTAATTTCTAACTGACCAATCCTGCATCTCAGGGCCAAACGCAGACCCTTGTTTATTTGACTCAGACAAATAGTGCAGAGTTTATGGAAGAACAGCAGAGAAAGAACTTCTGTAGGCTTGATCTCAATGTGTGTGATGCAAGGATATTTGAACCTGGGGTATGAAAAGCTGTTAGGTTCCCCCTGTTGCTTTTCTTCAGAGACCCAGTAAAGCTGCTGAAGTGTGTTGCACTGCTTTGGTTCCTCCCTCAGTTGCCGTTGCCCAGTGATAGAAACCCTGCTCCATTCCTTATCTCTTTCTGTTTAGCCTGCCAGCAGCCTTGCCTTCTGACCTCATTTAAGTGTCCTTAGTGACCTCTGGCAATCCTATGTTGTGGGTCCCTTTGGGAACATACCCACTCAGCTGGATTTTATAGTAATGATTTTACTTCTTAGAGAAGTTAGGTTAAGAATTTTGTACTCCCCCTTATAAAGGGATAATTTCACAACGTAGTTGGCTCCATAAGCCTCCCACAGTTATGTTAAGCAGATGGTTGCCAAACACCAGTTTAAAGTAGATTGCTCTTATATGAAATAAAATCCATGCTCAGGAAATTTGGCAGTACAAGCTGATCTTCTTCCAAAACAGGCTCACCCAGACAAATTTCTCTTTACCTCAAGCTGGCAATCTACTACACCTGTATTCTACTGTGGAGCAAAAAACATATCAGATGGTATACACTGATTCAAAGGTATCATTCTTTAACATATTGACATCTTTTTTTTTTTTTTCTTTACTAACTACTGCTAGCTACTTTGCTTTTGGTGTCATTGGGAAATAACAAGAATTTGGTCATCAGTTCTGAGTTCCAGTCGCAGCTCTGACTGAATATTTATATGATTTGGATATGTTCCTTCACTGATTTTGAGCTTCAGTTTCCTCATTTGTAAAATGAGGATAAAATTACGTACTTCATAGAGTGGCTTTTGTGATTAATTCAGTTGATATATATAAAATGCACCTAAATTCTTTCCTGTCAGTAGTGGTTCTTTAATTAATATTATGCTGATGTTGATGATTTGTGTTTAAAACCTAACTCTGTATTGTTATATTTATTCATCACCTGTGGTTGATTTATGTGGGGTCTCTGTAATTAAAAAAATATATATGTAAATCAGTAGCAATGATTCAACAAATACATATTGGGTGCTTCGTATATGTAAGGACATTATGATTTTACAACTATGAATAAAGGCAGTATCTCCTTTCAAGGACCTTACACTATAGGCAGTGTAGATGTAAGGCAAATGTACTAATGAAGTCACTTAATGTAAGGTGACATAAGTTTTATAGGAGATGAAATTTGTGCTCAGAAAATATTCATGAAAAAAGGTAGCAGATAAGTGATCCTTTAATGGTATGCTAATTTTTATAGAAATAGGGGAAGTATTCCAGAAAGTAAAAACAGTGGCTTGGGGAAAAAAAAAAGTAAGTAGAGATATATAAATGTGTTTCAGGAAGACTGAGGACAATGGTTTGACTGGAAAAGGTACGAGTAACTGAAAGACTCATAGGACATATGGCTGAGGGATATGATGGGACTATATTGTAGACATCCTTAAATTCCACACTAACACCTTTGTATTGAATGTGTAGGCAGTAGGCAGTCCTTGAAGACATTTAGAAGAGTAATATAAACTCTGCACAAGGAGGATTAATCTAACAACTGAATATAGGATGAATTGGGGGGAGAAAAGTCTGGCAAAAAGTTTGAAGAAAAGAGACCAGTTAGAAAGTTGTTGATACTCTTCCAGGTGAGAGGTCATGGGGATCTTAAAGTAGTTGTATTGCCCAAGAAGATGCAAAAACAGCTGGATATGCAAGACACAGAAGATACTGAACCTTTAGGACTTGGCAAATGAAATCATTCATTGAAAGGATGTTTGCTGTGGCATTTCTATTTAAAGTAGGTTTATTTTCTCTGCATTGTGCAGTTCCCATGAACTAGTTGTCTGCCAAAAATTAGAAACTCCATCTGTGGGCCACAATGGTGCTACTGTGCTAGGTAATGAAGGTGTGTATTTTGATGATGTGCATGCTATATAAGGTTTCATGCCTTGTGGAGGGTCATCAGGAAGTTAGATGTTTTGCTCTCCTCTCTTTACATTTTTTTCCGTGAAAGTAGGGAGGAAGTTTTTCGTCTTTATTTTGTTGCCAAGATCTGTTTAAATGTAAATAAAATTCTACATTACCAACTCTCAGGTGTGATTTATCTTTATATCAACAATTGACGCAAGACTTGTTAAAACATGACCACAAAGCAAATCCTGAAATGCTATCCTTCATAAACTATTGGTTTAGAGATTAAAATTGATAATATTGACGTACTGCTCAAATTGCTGTCTTGACCTACCACCGATAAGTCATAGCATGACAAGGAGTATAGAAATTAATGTAAAAAATAGAGGAGAGAAGGAAAAGATCGAATATTGACAGATTCTTCAGCAACTAGGTATACTGCATGGACATACCCTTGACAACACCAAAGCAGATTTTAAAATTAGGAGGTAGTTATTTTGAGTGAGACATGCATCCCTGTTTTGATAGAAAGTCGTAATTCAATAGTTTAATTTATGGAAACCTGACGTTTCTTTATCTGACCATTCCGGACTTAAATTTCTGGTATCCTCTTCAACTGGTGGACATAGTTTTACAGCTACCGAAAGAAATGCTTGCCTATGACTGATTTTTGTCCTAAATATAATGCTAACATCAGTTACCTGTTTCATTGGAGAGCCAGTATAATGTTATAAAAGGATAGGTAGGCTACTAGTCAAAAGATCTTGAGTAGTTGATATCAGGCTCACATTTACTAACTTGCATCCTTTCAATAGCCACTTAACCATGCTTCAGTGTTCATCTGTGGCTGCCCTTCCTACAATGCAGTCATTTTGAGTGTCAAAAAAGAATATGTCAGTATTTTATAAATCATAAAAACTGTCTTATTTTTATATTATTATCATTATTATTACTATTATCATTAAAACGATTCTAAATCTGTAGTCTACCAGAGATTATTTTATCTAGCCTGCTGTTTTCAAGAATATCAAGCATTATTTTTCTCCATATTTTAGATGGTACTAGTGACTGAGTCAGGATAAACAAATTTCTCAAGGTGCCATGACAAGTTAAATGGCAGAAGGGGTGGTAGAGACCCTGGTTTTCTGCCTTCAGGTGCAGGGTAACGCCACTACACTGTTCTTGGAATAATAACAGTATTTCAGAAATCAGTACTATCTTAATCTGGAGTAACTCCAGTGGATTTGAGAAACACATAATATAGCTATATTGAACAGAGAAGAAAGAGGATGGAGAGAAAAGTGAGGTGATGTGATGTACAGATTTAGAATGCTACCCAGAAGTGGCTCAGCTGAAGCTCAGTGACACTGGTGTTTGGACATGTCCAATCATTTATAAAAAAATTATTTAAGGATGTTGTGAAGAAGCTATTTTTTAAGACTCATCCACCTATTTATCCACAGTCAAAAGGAACAAATATATGTATGGAATTTTGCTGAGAATATTAAAAAAATGATTGCATATAGCCAGGCACGGTGGCTCATGCCTGTAATCCCAGCACTTTGGGAGGCTGAGGCGGGTGGATCATGAGGTCAGGAGTTCAAGACCAGCCTGGCCAAGATGGTAAAATTCCATCTCCACTAAAAATACAAGAAATTAGCCGGAGGTGGTGGTAGCCACCTGTGATCCCAGCTTCTCCGGAGGCTGAGGCAGAGAATTGCTTGAACCTGGGAGGCAGAGGTTGCAGTGAGCTGAGATCCAGCCACTGCCTGTTAGCCTGGGTGACTCTGTCTCAAAAAAAAAATGATTGCATATACCTTAAAATAATTTTTGTTGTGCTTTTGCTTTAATTGTTTAGACTGTTGATAAATTCTTAGTAAATAATTGGGCTTACATCACAGTTTTGAAGGCAGTTTGTTTTCCTAACACATTATTTAAACAGCTGTTGGGATATTAACAGGGATTTAATCATGTTTGGTGTTTCTGTTTAGAAAGTTTAAATGAGAGAGATTTGTATTAGTATAGAAGCAACTTCAATAAATTATTAGATAGCCATATTGGTTCAATTAGTGTATATAACACCATTTCAAGTGTCTGGCATAAACTGAGGAACGTTCATGCGTATAAGTTATGAAATCCCTTAAGTGCCCACTTGAATTTTCATGGAACAGAAAGCAAGCATATAAAAAGTCCACTTATACATCATACCTGAAATACGTATTTTTTCATTTTGTAAGAATTGTATTTTACTATATTCTGTTCAACACTGTGAAACAAATATTTCTTTAATTCCCTTAATATTTACTTTCTTTAAAAATTAAAATTAAAATGTGCACTTTGGCAACTAAACAAAAGTAAGTCACTAATTTCATAGAAAACTAGAAAGCTTATTTTATATAAGATCAATAAATATATCATTTTAAATAGAGAAAATAAATCATAATCCTTCTGCACTATTTTCCTAGTTAGGAAACTTGACTAACTTGTTTGTAGATTAGTAGAATCAGGTCATATTAATAATAAAGTTTTCAGTTGTAGAAAGTTTAATGTATACATATTCAAAAATGTCTGAAATGATATTTTCAGTTCTGATACTATGTATGCTGTTTCCAGAACTTGACATTAAAAAATTATAGGATTATTTGTGAAAATCAAATTCCAATGATGAGGGTAGAATTTATTCTCTTAATTTGAAAATTCAAAATTAATAATATATTTATCATGCATATAAAGTGATCTTTTTCTTAAAAATTTTAAAAATTGAGAATTCATATTATTTGAAGAAATAAATTGCCAGACTACAAAATCATATGCTGTCTTGCATAGATGGATGACTTTGTGAAGTTATAGAGTAAAAAGTAGTAAAGTAAAATGTCCAAGTTTTAATGAAATGCATTTTTACATTTATATATTGTTCAGTTCAATAAATTTATTATGTAACCAAGTTATATATGTTAGTAAAATATTTCCTGTATTCTTACTCATGAACTCTTTCATGACCATTTTTGGAGTACATACTCTTCTGTTAATATGAGTTTCTTATTTAAGTTAATACTATTTTTTTGCTTTAGGCTTTAAACATTTACTCTCATTATTGTCAAAGTATTAGGCAAATAGTAAACACTTAATAAATATTTACTGGTTTAATGATTTTTAAAGAGAATTCAGTGCTGTCTTTTTTCTTTATTGGCCAAGGTAGATGACTTGAATGAATATAAAGTCTACAAATGTATGTAATGACTGTTGTACATTTTATTATCCTTTTCATTCTTATGTGAGTAAAATTTGGATTTGGATTTTTTTTTTTTACCTATTCAAGTATAATGGTGGCAAAGAAAATGTCCATTATGACATTGAGTGGATTAAGTTAATTTGTTTTTAATACCTTCACAAAATAACATGATTTTGCCTCATTTGGTTTTAGATTCTACCTTTTTTTCACAGTGATCTATACCTTTTTACCTGTGTAAAGGCTTTTATTAGTTATCCTTTATTACCATATTAGTGAATTAAAGGCAAGTCTAGTGTAACTATCCATTCACTATTATGTATCTGGAAGCAATGACTATTATGAAGCCTTTGATTGTGGAGAGCCTAGATTGATTACTGAAGAAACTTTTACAATTGAAAATTGTTTGGCCTGAAAGTCACTTTAAAAAAGAGAATCTGTACAAGTCTCTTTACTTCTTGTCATTTGTAAATGGAATTGATTAAACTAGTTGTTTTTCTGGCATCAAGTTACATTCAGGTGTTTATAAACAGTATTTTGAAAGCATAAAGAAGAGGGGGAAAAGCTTGACTTCATAAGAATGTTTATATTATGAAGCCTTTTGTTTGGAAAATATGTGGCACTTTTTACCCTGAAATATATTCAAAGCTTTTTCTACATCAACTTGCTCATAACAGTTTTTTCTATTAACTTCTTCTTTTTGTATGTTCACAAACCTGAGTCTACTAAAATATGGATATAACAATTGGTTATAAATGCTAAGAAATTTCCTGTAATGAAGATTAAAAATCTAATTTCAAAGATTTGAAAACTAAAGGAGCTGAATATTATTGTTCAGTGATTAATAGTTGTAATTCAATAGTTGTAGCATCATATAGTATAGCTACAAATATTATAATAAAACCTTATTAACATATAAATTATAATTTATGGTACACTTAAGTTTACCACTTACATGTAATCATTAATCAATTAAAATATTAGGTGCTCTACATTAATTAAAAACATCTTAACTAGTGAAAATAAATCATGAGAGAGTTTCTATGGGTGGAGAAAACTTTTCTATTTAATAGTTAATATTCAAAGAATAATTTCTTTTTATTCTAGAATTTCAACCTAATTTTAGTAAGATGGGTTAAAATTTTAGTAAGCTGGGATTTTGTTTGTATATAGGCACCATGTATATGCAAAATTTAATCTGTGATGTGTATATTAAAATGTGTTACACTTTATTGATTTACTATATCAGTACAGCAAAAATGTATACATTCATATTATAAACATATAATTCTTTATAGTATTTTTAGAGAAGGGATTACTACAGCTTAACTATTTCTTGTGTATTTCTTTTTTAGCAAAGTACACATTTTTTTCTTTATTTGAAGTATATTCTGCTATAGATAGAAAGTTCTAACTATATTTGTAGTATCTCATGCTTTTTAAAAAATAACATTTTTGTCTGTTTGATATTATGTTTTAATTTCCCAATTATAATATTCTTAGTAGGTAATAAAGATCATTTAATAGTGTAATGCCAGTCATATTCTTCATAACTCTGAGCTATTTTGAAATATTTAAGAGACTCATAGTTTCAGGTTCTAAAACTGCACTTTCAGTTATGTATTTCTTCTTTCCTGAATTGGAATTCTGATAAACTTTATGCACACTAAGTGAAATAAAGTCATGCTATGTAAAGTTACACTTTTCAATGGTTTTCTTTTTTAATTTTAAATGACAATTATGAATGAAGTGTAGGACTATATGGGATAAGCAATAGTATTTTGCATTGATTTTAAAAGTTTTCCTTACCAGAAAAAATATCATGGAAGAATTACTTAGATTATGGAAAAAACTATTCATGCAAGATATAGAAACCTGGAGCCATAACTGAAGACTTTAAAAATTCAACATGTGAAATTAGCATATATGCCAAAAAATGCTCTTGAGTGAAAAGATAAACCAACATTTTTGCAAAACACATCATAAACACAGGGCTAAGTTCCTTAGTATATAAAGAGCATTTAAATTCAGTGAGAAAAGACAGATAACCTAATAGAAAAATGGGCAGGCAACTTTGATAAACAATTCTGGGAAAAAATAAAGAACATTTCAACATAGAAAAAGATGTCCAACTTCACTCATAATTTAAAATGCTTTTTAAAAACCATGGTAAAGTACTGGTTTTAATCTGTCTGATTGACAGAACTATGTGGTATTGTAAAATAATGTCTGTAATTGCAAGAAACAAGAAATAATTTTGAATTTCCAATGATGAACTGGATGAACAAATTACACTACATTTATAAAAGGGATTCAGACTCTTTGGAATTTGAAAATTATGATACTGGCTGCCTTTGAGATAGGGCCTGAAAGATTGTGAGTTTGGTTACAAAAGAACATAATTTTTTTATGTTGTTTGTTTTTTCTTTGCCATGTTTATGGGTTCTTTAAACACATAAAGCAAGTGTAAAGCAATAAAACTCTTTAATTAAGTTAATAAAACATCTCAGTGAGTACTACTTGAACATCTATATACCACAACATTCTTGAGCATGCTGGCAATATAGATATGGATTAAATATTGTCCCAAATTGGCCAGGCATGGTGGTTCACACCTGTAATCCCAGTACTTTGGGAGGCCAAAGTGGGCGGATCACAAGGTCAAGAGATCGAGACCATCCTGGCCAACATGAAACCTCCACTCCACTAAAAATAGAAAAATTAGCTGAGCTTGGTGGCATTTACCTGTAGTCCCAGTTACTCAGGAGGCTGAGGCAGGAGAATCACTTGAACCCGGGAGGCAGAGCTTGCACTGAGCTGAGATTGTGCCACTGCACTCCAGCCTGGCAACAGAGCGAGATTCCATCTCAAAAGAAAAATAAAAAAATAAAAAAATTGTCCCAGCTCTTTTTAAAAACAATAAGGTAGTACCAATTTGTAAATAGGGTAAACTCAATGTAGTCAGTACTCTATTAGAGATGGGTCCAGGAAGGATGTATATCACTTTGTAGATCTCGGAGTAGTTTATATACTATAAGTTGATTGATCGTCACAAAAAGCTTATGAAATAGAACACTATATGGCCGGGCGCGGTGGCTCAATCCTGTAATCCCAGCACTCTGGGAGGCCGAGGCGGGAGGATCACGAGGTCAAGAGATCGAGACCGCCCTGGCCAACATGGTGAAACCCCGTCTCTACTAAAAATGCAAAAAAATTAGCTGGGCATGGTGGTGTGTGCCTGTAGTCCCAGCTACTCGGGAGGCTGAGGCAGGAAAATTGCTTGAACCCGGGAGTCAGAGGTTGCAGTGAGCCAAGATTGTGCCACTGCACTCCAGCCTGGCGCCTGGCAACAGAATGAGACTCTGTCTCAAAAAAAAAAAAAAAAAAAGAAAGAAAGAAATAGAACACTATACGTCCAGAAAAAAATAGAAGATAAGCACATGTCCTATATTTACTCATTTAATGCTCATAGCAACCATAGGAAGTCAGTACCATTATCATCTCCATTTTGTAAAGGACATGGTGAAATTAAATCTAAGTTTCTCACTGTCCTCACTCTTAATACCTAAACTGTTCAGCTCAAACTTCATTCAGTAATTGAATTCATCTCTGTTTTGCAAATGTGAGACTCAGTTAAATAATTAGTTCAAGATTATAATAGTAGTATTCTTCTACCACTCTGCCTCTAGTTAATAGAGGCACACCAAGGAGAGAGAGCCATTTTGATAGCGCACCCTCTTGTGATAATTACTACCGAAAATCACAGACTGTGTGGTTTCTGTAAGATAACAATGGCAGTGAAAAGAACTTACTTCCTTTTTATGAAAATATTTCCTCTAATCAAGTAGTACCAAATAAGTTGTTTTGCTTAGTAACTTTGATATGACTTCTTAAGAAATTTTCAATATTACTGGATAAAAAAACGGATACTCACTTAAAGCTTGTTCTGCTTTATGAAAAGACTCTGTCAGCAATCCAGAATGAGAACTGTGCTAACAAAATTCCAACTTTTCTGTGGGATGATCCAAAAACAGCAAACAGAAGGCATTAAATTTCTTAATAGTAGCAAGTGTGTACATGCATGCTATGCCATTCCTGTGATTAGCTGTTTTTTGGTGTGCATAGATTAGAGTTAGAATACTTTTATTTTCAAACAACATGCTCCATAGGTAATTTTTTTAGATAGAAAAAATTAACAGAGTAACTTAAGAGCATATGAGGTCTGTGCACTACATTTCTATAGCTCTAAACTGAATATATGTGTTTAGTCTGATTTTAGAACATTTGCCTTGACAGTGTATCCTCATATGCCAAAGACATTTGCTGGATTAAGATCCTGAATTGTTTCTCTTGCTCTGTTCAGAAGCAGGTTTATACACGTACTCTGGTGTGAAACAGAGAATATGAAGTATATATAATGATCATTAAATTAAAAGGAAGCATAGTTCAGTGTGTTAAGCAATATTTTATCTCAGTCCTAGTAACCTTAGTGACAGACTCAAAAGCCAGTACCAGGATTATTAAAACAACTTATTTAAAAAGCAAATTTCTAAGCTAAAGAAACGAATGTGTGCAGAAATAAAGACTCATTCTGTTTACCTAGAGTTTTCCTGAGCTATCTTCACTTTCATGACATTTCACTAAAATATCACAGAACACAGTATGTATTAACATGGCATTTGATGATGAACCCTATTCTACTTTATGTATCATTTTCATCCATTTAGTAGAATGGCAATGAGTGGAAAAGAGTTGTAGGTGAGAATATATAACATGTATTTAAAATTTACTTTCTTCTTTTCAAATTACAGCAAACTCAGTAAAGCTAGAAATGCAGAGTGATGAAGAGTGTGACAGAAAACCCCTGAGCCGTGAAGATGAGATCAGGGGCCATGATGAGGGTAGCAGCCTAGAAGAACCCCTAATTGAGAGCAGCGAGGTGGCTGACAACAGGAAAGTCCAGGAGCTTCAAGGCGAGGGAGGAATCCGGCTTCCGAATGGTAAACTGAAATGTGACGTCTGTGGCATGGTTTGCATTGGGCCCAATGTGCTTATGGTACATAAAAGGAGTCACACTGGTAAGCAGCTGAAAGAATAACCTGATGACTGCCTGTGACATCTGATGTTGATATTACCTGACATCTATTCTCTTTCCTTTTTATTCAGGGGTGGCAGTGGTGAAAACTACCTTTTCAGAATTCTGCTAGTAATGGATTGCAGAAAAACAGAGAGTAGCCTGGGTCTTGACTTCCAGCCTTCAAATCTGAATAGCATATCAGAAAAGAAGTTTGGGATTCAGTTTCCACAGTTCTTAATATAGCAATAATATGATAAGGGTTCAAAAGGTATAGGAGAATTTCATTGTGTAACTTAATCTTTTTGTATTTCTATACATATTTTACCATACCCATGGGCAGGTAATATAGTTTGGTAGATAAGAATTTATACTACAAAATGGCACTCATGCATTTATATACAAGTGAATAATTTTCACTTTATCCAGTTAACTCCTTGGAATACAATTTCTAATCAATATCTGCCTACCACAAATCTCAGTAGCAGGCAGGTGCTTTTATAGTTCAGGGATGCTACCATCTTTGTATAATTGTTGGTTATAACTCCTGCAAGGATATATGTAGGATTGAATATGACAAATTGTGGCTGGTGTGCAGGTTGGAATATGTAAATTTGGGATAGATTGAGGAAAAAGCCCTCAGATTAATTCAGACTATATTTTTAGACATTTGAGAGGCGAAAAGTTTTTTGTGAAAACTAACCAAATGAGAAGGCCTTATTTAAATCTTTTTAAACTCTTTGCCAATTTTTTTTAAAAGCAACAGAAATGAGATAGTAAATGGTAAGCTAGGAGGATCATTGACTCTTAACAAAAAAAGTTCAAATTCATATAAAAATTGGTTTAATGGTAATGATGGCTTTCACTATAATACAAAGTAGTAGTATACAGTGAAATATTAATAACTTATCTCAGAGTTTTAAAATATACTCTTTTGGAAGAGATATAAATCACAATAAATAAATTTATTTAAAAGTTTTATTTCTAAATAGTTTAATAATTACACGCTTAAAACATTAACAATATAAGGTAGGTCAAAGTCTTTTGTAATCCAAATCTTTCATATTAACATGAAGAAACAGTCAGATGATTGTCCATTATCCCTTATTTAGGTAAAGGCATTGCTGAAGCTAGAACCAGGGTTTTCTGATGCCCATACTGGTTTTGTTCAAACACACTATTGCTTGCTATGTCAGTATACCAAGAATTTAATATGAGGTATGACCATAAACTAAGGCTGATATGTAAAAAATTACAGTGAGAAGTTATACACTAAAATCAGTGTTATCGTAATCCAAATCATCAGCTTTAGAACATATACACTTATTCCTGTCATACAGTGAGTTACATTTTGCTTTTTGGTTTTTTATCTCCTTTTTAAACAGCACCATATTTTAAAAATATTTATATTACTAGTGCAGTTTTTTTCTTTAATTTTTAAAAGTGTCTCAGCTATGCTCATGAAGTAATTCTAACTACATTTCTAAAAGCAAGTTCCACAAAGTTGTAATATTCACTATGTAAGAGTGGTTATATTAAGGAAGGTAACACTCATTCAAATGTGTAACTTCTGTCTAGTAAAATATGAACAAAACAAAATCTGTCTAATGGTTTTTTCAGTTGAATTGCAAGGAATGTTAAATTTTAAGCCTAAAAACTGAACTAAAAACAGCGTTTAGATTTTTAATTAATCTTTTATGTTCTGAATTTAAAAAATTCAAAGGACCAGAGTACAGTTTTTAGAAAAATTCGGTTAATCACTGATTCACTGTAGCTACAATAATATTCATGAAGATTGTTAGTTTGTAATTACAGTAATGATTACATACCTACTCTACTGTCCTTTTGATATGTTACTAATGTGGTAGAGTTGAATTATTTTATTTTTGAAAATCATCTAATTGGCATGAAAAAGTTAATAAACAGTTGTACAGATTTCCACAAATCCTAGGAATATGAGACTCACTCAACTAATAACAGCAAGGAGTATGTTAACGTACACTTGGCAACACTATCTTTTTTGTTAATCAGTGTTTATTGGAGTATTGTGCAAATTATTACCCTTTCTTCAGATCTAGATTTTTCTTAAAATTAATAGCCATTTACAGAGGAGCTGTGATACCTGCCATGCTTTGTCGACTTTGAAATTGTGGATATGATATCTTTAAACTAGACACTTAAACGTTTTTCTGATGATCCAGTTTATATATCTGAGTGTGTCCTGACATTTTCAACTCCACTTTAGTACCATTTTGAGAATAGAAAGTCTATTTGCATTTATTTAACTTAAACTCAATTGAAAAAAATATAGTCAGAATCCAGTCATTAGCCAAATATTTTCTCCTTAAAACAATGAACTAGTCTGCATTTTAGAACTTTCCACTCTTACCAATTATTTGTATCTGTCTTAAAAACCTTATAATGCCTTTGAGAAACATATTTTTTAGTCCTTTTAGTTCATAGAATATCTATACATACACACACACACACACACCCACACATACATATATATATATATATATATATATTTTTTTTTTTTTTTTTTTTTTTTTTTTTTTTTTTTTTTTGAGATGAAGTCTTGCTCTGTTGCCCAGGCTGGAGTGCAGAGGTTCCATCTTGGCTCACTGCAACCTCTGCCTCCCAGATTCAAGCAATTCTCCTGCCTCAGCCTCCCAGGTAGCTGGGATTACAGGTGCTCACCACTGCACCCAGCTAATTTTTGTATTTTTAGTAGAGACAGGGTTTCATCATGTTGGTCAGACTGGTCTCAAACTCCTGACCTCAGGTAATCCCCCCTGCCTCAGCCTCTCAAAGTGCTGGGATTACAGGCATGAGCTACCATGCCTGGCCTCTTAATATTGATAGTGTAAAATGATGCACAACCACCCAATTCATGACAACATCATGGAGTATCAAACTGAATCCACTTCTTCTTCTTTCTCTATCATACTCTACTAAAGTACCAATTCCAGTGTCATCTTAAATAACATATATATTTCATGTTATTTCCTTGGTGTTCCTACTTTAGTAAGTAATCAGGTAATATTGTCATCGGATACTCCAGGCACTCTTCATTGGGAATATAGAGAGAAGAGTAAACAAATAGAAATAGTAAATCAATTCATGCATGAACACAAATCGATTGGAACATTATAAATACAGAATTTCCTTAATTTTGTCTCTCCTTAGTCTACTCCCATCTTTGTAACTCAATTTTCTGCACCATATTTTGTACATTGCAGTTTTGTGCAGCCATCCTCTTGCTCAAAGGCACTCAGCAGATGCTTGAGATTCTGCATATTTGTAGGTTGTTGTTCCACCCAACATAGGAGCACCCTCTGTCTTTGATGCACCAAAAGCAAATTGATACATATATATTTGCATTTCAAGTGAATATTTAAATGCAAATCTAGAAGTAGGTGTTTATGAAGGTGTATAAAATATTGAAATATATTTCATAATAAAAATAATATATAATCTCACCCAGTCAATAAATAAAAATGGACCAGTAGATTGGTATATTGGATTTAAAAGAAAAAACAAAACAAGAGATTGAAATATGGACATGAAAGATACATAACCATGTCTTAATTGTTTTCCTAGATCTAGTTTTATTAGTCTAGACATTTGTTCCTACCAGGGGGAAGATTAGCCATTATGGATATAACAAACTACTTAATGTTTTCCACTTGGATTACTCCATTAATGTAGTTAGTAAATTTGTGAGGTTTTCTTAAAAATTTGCTTTGATTAACATATGAAGAACATGATTAATATTTTTTCAGACAAAGTCTAAACTGACTCAAAAAGGGCCAATTGCAGACCATTTAAAGGAGAAGTGATTTAAAAGAAATAATTGAGATATGTTGTTTTAAAGTTGCATAGACAGTATGGAATTTTTTGCATATGTACTGTTGGCATAGAGAAAAGATAGTTAACTGAACCTTTTACTTAATTATCAGATAATTTTACACTTATCTCTGTAGTGCCTAGGCCAGAAAATACCCCATGACATGAATAAAAGAGTTGCTAATGTTTTACAGAAATAACTTTTTCAAAAATTGAGTCAATTCACTTTTTATTATCAGACAGATGTGGATATTACTCCTATATTTGGAGTATTCCTGGAATTTACCTATGTATACTTTTAAAAATCTCATAAATTACCCTCTGTTTTAATCCTTGTTACTAATACTGTCATTGAGGGTTTCATTATGATTATACCTAACTTTAGTTTGGAACACAGTAAAACAGCTGGACTCCTGAAATGATAATTATCTTTTCATATAATCAAGAGATTAATAGGAATTAGGCAAATAAAATGAGGAAACCCATAAAATTAGTATCCAAATGTGAAAAGCATCTATCAAGACTTACTCATAATTCAAATCAATATTTCCCAAAGCCTTACCTGGTTGAAATTAAAGTGTATTATTTTTCATGCCCCCCTTTTTTTTACCAAAAAACAAACAAAACTAGTTACTTTCATCATGCCTTGTTCTTCTTTACTTCCCATGTCCATGGGAACTTACCGAAGGCTTCCACACAGTATGACTTCCACACTCAGCAACAGAACAATATTTTCAGATATACCTGGGTCACCTTTTGTTTCTTCTACCCCATTTGAGGATGATCATATAAATTCAGAAGTAATTTCTTATTAAAAAGATTTGAAGATATCTGGAGTCTTTTGTAAATATAATAACTAAACTACCTTGTCATTAATCTTATAAAACTGAATTACGTGAATTTTAAAATTCTTTTTTAAAAAGATGTATCATTATCGTTTCATTTTTAGAGTAGCTGTATTGTTGAATAATAATGAACTACTCTAAATTAGGGATTTTGAAATATTTCAACTCAAACATCATAGGAGGTTTAAAGAAAATTTGAGTCAGCATGCTATAGCAGTATTACCTAAAGGCAAACATGATTTCAAATTGTTTACCACACTTAGTAATTTAACTCTTTTGCACAGTTATTGTGAACTAATTTGTTATTTGCTTGGGAAATATTACAGAGACAGATTTTAAAAGTAAAATCAAATATTTGGAGTGAAAAGTATAATATATATTTGCTATTTCCCTTTTTTTTTCAAAAAAATCAATTTGTGAGAAGTGCCTTCATCTTCCCTTTTATTATGATGTAATTTCATGGCAGGGGTAGGGAGTGGAAAACTCTTAATTTGAAAAGTTGCAGCCTGTGATTCTATTAGGAAAGAGAATCAAAGAATCAAATTGTATATTATGTGTAAAATAAAAAAGATCTGCCAAAATTCAATTTATTTTAAAACCTTATGTTGGAAGACTTTTAATGTAAGGAGATATAGAGCTTACCAAATTAATCAAACTAAAGAAGATATCACTTAAGGGAATTTTAACATTATAGATAATTTTTTCAACCCAATATTATCAATATAGGTCCTCTTGTACATGTAGTTCATAGAGCTCCAGATTTTTTAAGAAAAAACCTTAACCTCCACCATACACACACAGATTATACTTTTTTGATATGTATCTCATTAAGTTCCTGAAACACTAAGTACTATAGAATTTGAGATATACCTGATCTATCAATTTTTAAATTCGTCTATGTTTTATAACAAATCTATGTGGTAGAATTTGCAGTAGCTGCTGCCAGAAAGTGACCACAGTTTATCTTCTTTATACCTCTTAGCTTTCTTTAATGAAAGAATCATTGAGTTTACATTATGTCAAAGGGCCGAAAAAACTTGAGTTTTTTTTATTCACTATTATTATGTGTGTTTCAGTTAAAGATATATGAAACATGACATTTCAGTGTAAGCTTTTTGAAAAACTATTAAAATTACAATCATCATCTAACCTCAGGTACAGAAATGGTCCAGTTCAACCAAAAGAGAATTGTTTTTTAGTGTTCTTTTTATTCTAAATTTTGAGCTTTTGTATGATACATTTTTTCTATTTACTTATATATGAATTTATCTTTTATTTCATGTGTATCTTTAGAGATAGGTGAATTTAAAGTAATAGCATTCTCTTTATGGTTTGATAATGTTATCAATTTGATCCTACTTGCCAATTTTACTGTTCATTGCCTACATGTTTTTATGTTTGATGACATTGGTGAGTCAGTTGATGGCAACAGACCAAACTTATAATTGAGGCTTAAAAAACTTTATAGCAATATTAGTAATAGAAAAACAGGGAGAAAAGATTCCTTTCAAACAATGATTTTCACAAAACCATACAGAAAATGCCTGGATGAATGATGTTATTTGGAAGTTTTGCCAAAGGTTTTACTATTAGTGACCAGGAGAATCAAGAAACCTGGCCTGTGTTTGAAGATCTTGTACTAATGAGCTTTATAAGCTGGTTCATTTGCTGTACCTTTTAGTTCCCCCTTTCCTTATCAGCTAAATGAGGGAGTTAGACCAAAAGTCTCGTTCAGCTAAAATTTTCTACCAATTTTAAAGAGTTAGCATGGTAAAATAAAGAGATCAAGATTTTGTAGTCAAACCGACCAGATTCATTTCTCACCTTGACTGCTTTCTATCTCTGTGTAATAAAATACTTTGATCTATGAGCTTTAATTTCTTCATTTTTTTGTTAAAATTAATACTACCTAATTATTGTCACTGTAAGAAAGGATTGAAATATTCTATGGAAAGCATACAATTGTGAGTAGGGCAGTAAAGTGACAGCACCTTGTTGTTCAACCAATGGTAAATGCTATTATTGTTATTCTTTTGAGTTAATGACAGGACTTTTGTCACATTTCTACATAGAGGGGAAAACGTCACTTGATGTAAAGCTTGAGACTTTGGTAACTGTATTAGCAAAGCAAATTCTAGGAAGATAAATGTTTAAAAGACTTATGAGGGAGATGAACTTTTTTTTTAGCATAGAGAACTGGCTTTGGTTAACAGTGGATGGCAAATCAGCCGCTTGCACATACCCTAGTTGATCCTTCCCATTTCTTCTCCTTTCTGCAGGTGAACGCCCCTTCCACTGTAACCAGTGTGGAGCTTCTTTTACTCAGAAGGGCAACCTTCTGAGACACATAAAGTTACACTCTGGAGAGAAGCCGTTCAAATGTCCTTTCTGTAGCTACGCCTGTAGAAGAAGGGGACGCCCTCACAGGACACCTCAGGACCCATTCTGGTAAGTGTCACTAACTCCTTGAGAAGAAAAGTAAAATAGGAAAATTTAGAAGAGTGCTATTAAATGATAGTAACATAGCTTTGGTATGTAGTCAGTAATGACCAAGACAATATTGTTATTGGTGTACATTAAATAATTTATAAATCTTGCAGGATGCATGTATCTTTCATTTTTAGACTTACAGGCTTGGCAAAAAGGAGCATTGTCAACTGAAGAGTATCTTACTTTAATATATTAGAATAAGATGGCAGCTGTTGTATATTTTCTATGATTTTAAAATTTTATAATTAAGAATGCAATAAATATGATTAATCCAGGATAAGTGAAGATCCAGTATAATGTCACAGTTATGTTTCAAGTTACTATAGAGGAAATGAAAACTGATTTTTTTTTTTTTACTGATGTAGTGCCAAGGCTGGGATCTCTGTGTAAAATAAAATTGTTTCTTTTAAACTTGAAAATATACTCAGAAAATTGGCTGTTGGAGTATTTTATATCCCAATTTTAACTCTTCTTGTATCTTTAGCTTTCAAACTATAGTCGTTGGGTACTCTGAAACTTTCCTGTGTTTCATAAATAACCAAAAACCTAGAATATTACAGGTTCTCAGGAATAAAAGAAAAAAAATCTTTAAAAAATTTGATGTTTTTAAGGAATGCCAGAATATAACACATAAGAGAAAGAATGATCAGAAATCTGAATGAATCTCATTGACTTTTAGCATAAATTTTCATAACCAAGAAGTTAATGATAGAAACTTAATATAGAATACTCTCAAACCAGTTTTATTTGTTCCTTCTGTTCGTAATGACATACTAAATTTTAATTGTAATATGAAGATATGATGGAAGTGATATTTTAATATACATTGACAAAGTGTATTAGAGAGTACTGAGGTGGTGAGATAATGCTTATTGTATTATCTGTCTTTACATTTATCCTTTTTATCCTAAGGCTGTATTGAGTTTTTAAACATGAATGTGAAGTGTGTAAAACTATTTTAAATATTCTTAAATTTGGGGCAGTTACAAAAATTAAATAATTGCAAACACAAAACCAAAATAATTTAAGCATATAATTTTCTTTCCTCCCCAAATTAAAGGAATTCACTTATTTCTAACTACAACATTTTATGTTTTATGTTTAAATTATGCTATCAAAATTATATCTTAAAGCAGTAATTTATTATGAAAAGTATTCTTTATTGAAAAATAATTTTAGGACATGACAGGTATTTCCTTTAGCTCATCATATACTCTAGCCAGAGTAAATTATTACTGAGTTGTCCAAAGATAATATAACAAATAGGTTTTCGTGAACATATATTTTTGCCTCAACTTTGTGTAATAAATAACTTTAAACATCCATCTTATTTTTGTTGAAATTGTGTTGTTTTTAATATTATGGTTTTGTGTGTGCATATTATGTTGTCTTCATAAATAAAGACATGATCTTTGTAACTGCCATTGTGCTGATTTTGCAATTTAGTATACCAAGTTATGATTTTTGCAGATCTAAAAATATATATATTTAAATTGGGTAATTCAAGAGAGTTTAATAGAGTCATTATTGGAGAGGGACATCCACCTAGTACATCTCCAAGAGCTGATACCAATTCAATCATGCTTCCAATTGGAATCTAAAATATTAGCCATCCCCAATGTTCTTCATAATAGATAGAACATAAAACAGAGTTGCTATAGTTTTTGCTTCTCTAATTGGCCAGAAAGCTCAAAATTGATCATTATAGTTTTTTTCTTCCACTCAATTCCATCTTCCCCTTACTCTCTTTAGCACATCAGCTAAATAAGGTTCTTTATCTGATAGGTGACTCAAATTTTATAGATTCTGAGTCTTCGGTGGTCCTGTCTTTCTTACATCACTACAGTTTTTCAGTAACCAAAATTATTAGATAAGTATTTCTAAAGAAATGCCCCAGTAAATCCCCTGAGTTCCAAGCATAGTTCTTGTCCTCAATGTATAGCAACAGCTCCAAATCATTCTGGTAGTCTGGAAAAATCATAAGCTAGTCCCTGTTTGTTTAGCAGCTTGACATGCCCAGAATAGATAGTGAGTATCCTTAGCTTCCAATACAACAGGACCAGAGCTCTGAAGCCTGGAAAAAAATGTTCTTCTTTTGGGAACTGAAATCTCTAAAACCACCAATCTGAAGGTTTCAGGATACAGAGTAAAAAGCCTTAAAATGGGTTATTTGATGTTATTAGAGTGGCCATCTCTACTTTAACCTGTTTGTTCTCAGACTCATGGCTTCTGGTTATGGAGGAGATGATGTTGGTCATACATCATATCCTGTAGAACACACCCAAACTCCTCCCAGATGGCAACCATGCATGAACCACTCCCTTGGTAGGCCATTTCATCACTCCATTTAGCCAGCTGATTCTGGATAGTGATACATGGGGTATGACTCATGCATTCTATAGATCTGAGCTAATGGTATTTGTCTTGCCATTAAAAGGAGTTTCCTGGTTGAAGGCAATGTTGTAAGGAATACCATGGTAATTGGTAAGACATTCTGTTAAATCCATACTTGAGGGAGCTTGTAAAAATATTGAAGAGAAAGGGAAGGCACATCCCGTTAGGATAAATTTCTTCCTCCTCCATGTTGGAAAGAGTCAAATGTAACCTGCCACTACCTGCTTGGTTGATCTCCCTCAGGAATGGTGCCATATCAGGGTCTCAGCACTGGAAAATTGTGAGCTCAGCAGTGGTGGTAGTTAAATCAGTCACGGAGAGGAGGAAGTCCATGTAATTGAATCTGTTCGCAGTTTCTGTATTCCTATTCCCGTTATCACTTTGTACATTGGCCCACTGAGCAAGTACCAGGTAAGCCTGGTAAAGTATCTGACATTCATGAGATTACCTTGTTCAGATTACTAGGAGCCTTCTCTATAGTGAATGCCCTCTAGAGAGAATTTACATGGAATATCATATCATCACATTTTTTACCAATTCTGAAAGATACATCCTTATCACTCTCTCCTAGACCTTCTATCACCAGTCGTCCAATTTTGTTCTTTGAAGTCCTTGACCATATGGCCATGCCATATATCATTACCTTAACTGTCTCTTCTTCTATGAAAAGTGTACAGTTAAATTTACTAGCTGAAGGAAATTCTGGCTGCTGGAGGGATAGCCACTGTATTTCAGGGCCAGCTCCCTTCAGTGGACCTGTAAACACAGTAGTCACAGCTGCTATTGAATTCCAGGCAGTCTGTTTACAAACCAGATCCACACTGTTTCATCCTCATCAACTAGTCACTGAGAATGCCCCATGAGGTCATGCATATGGGTTGAAGAAAATAGATTGAGAGACATTAGTAGCGGGTATTAGGGACATCTGAGCTAGTTGCTCATACAGTATACTTGGGCTTCCTCAACCAGCATAAGAAGGCTGCGGGGAAGAAAAATTTACCAAAGAAATGCTGTTGTACACATTTTTGATATGTTGAGTTAGATAACACCAGTTTTTGATGCACAGTTTGGGCCACATTGTCACTGGGTGTCCTATGGCCTGGTACACAAGTCTTAACCAAAGTTCATTAGCAAGTAAGGAGTGGCTTTTCAAATGGAGAATAGTTCTTGTTAGAAGATTGCATATCATTACTATAAAACCATGAGGGATCTCCACACTGAGGCTTCCATTGACAGAAATGTCATACAGCATCTCCATTTACCACAGACATTTCCAAAAATCATTGCATCTGCTGAATTTTAGAGTCAAAGGTAGAGGGAGCTTTCATCATGGCAGGAGTATGATGTAGATCCTTTTCTTACCCCAGGCTGCTCTCAAAATGGACAGCCCTTTGATTAACTAATACATGCACCACAGAAGTTTACCCAAATGTGGTCTAATGTTGCTTCTAAAATCTAGAGAGGCCACCACATTTTGTGCTTCATTTTTTAGGAAGGAAGATGCAGGGTACAACAATTTCTCACTTAATATGTAGCACCTGTTTCAGCGGTACCCAGATCACTGCCCATAAAGTTTTACCAATGCTGAAAGTCTCTGAACACTCTTGGAGCTTATCTCTTACTGAGGCATCTCAGGTATTTACTATATCCTCCTCCCAAGTTCAATCAGTGTTATGTTATGAATATAATATTCCAGCTTGATGTTTTGTGGGATATCAAGGTGAATAAGATTTCTCCAGACTACGTTATGACAAAGAGAGTAGAGTTGACCTAGCCTTACGTTAAGATAGTGAAAGTATGTTGCTCCTGTAGTGTGAAGGGAAAAAACTGCTTCTGATTATCTTTGTTATACGAATTATCTTAAACAAAAATCAAGTCCATTGCTTTATGCCTAGTGTTGGGGGCTATGCTAATATGCTCCAGTAAAGATTGTACAGCTAAAACCATCTATAGTTAGCATTATGATATGATTAAGTCTGCATCAGTGTCATATATTCACCTAGTAAACAATTTAAATGGGTATATAGTATGAATTATCACTGCTAACATCTTTCAATTTTCTGATGATTTCATTAATATCTGTTATTCACCCATATAATTACTATTTCTTTTAGTTTACTGTCTTGGGAGAGATCATAGTTGTAGGGCTATGCTGTCCAATATGGTAGACACTAACCTCATGTGGTTTTTAAACACCTAAATATGGCTAATGGTACATGTTGAAATAATATTTTTTATTTTTCTTATTTTTTACTACAGTTTTGTGTATATTAATTATACCTCAATGAAGTTGTTGTGGGGGAGGGGAGAAGATACTACCATCCCATGTTTCTCTGCTTTCTCATCATTACTACATTACCAAAAACTAGTAGTCTTAGTATTGCCCATTTTATTTAGCATTGCAATTCCATAACCCTTCAAATCAGATTTTGGAGTTGGTCTACAGCCTTATTTGCCCTGAGGCTTAAGTGGATAAGGAACCCTTTTAAAGCTGACATAAACTTTGTGGTATTTTGCCTGTATTCTGACTTGAGTATTCAAGGCATTCAGTTTGTCTTTCACCTCTGTGTGCTCCTTAGGGCCATCAGCCATGTCATGCTATAATCTTTACACACTGCCATTGCTGCTTTAACAAGTAATGCCACAGCTCCCAAAGCCTTACCCTGCATCGCACATCCTTCCATGCTACCACCAGTGACAATTCGAATAATCATCTTTCCAGTACATGCCTTGCATCACTACTGTTCCATTACCTCGCTGGTAAGGAGGCCATCCTGCTATCCCTAATTCCATTTTGACTGGAGCTTTGGGCCATTCCTGATACCAATAACTCTTATCAGTCAGGATCCTGACAAGAAAGCAGCAAGACACTCAAATGGGGAAAATTTGGGGATATCCATGAAAAGACAAATATTCATAAAAGAATGGTTAGGAATAAGGGTAATCTACAAAAGATGGTTGGGTCTGCAGTAGTAGGAAGCCGTTACTGGCTCTAGCCTGAAAAGGAAAGGGGATCTAGAGGTCACTGGAATTAAGAGAAATAGGAAAGGGTCTTGAGCACTGACCTTCAGTAGAAGAATGTAGCCTTTGCTAACCTGTGACTTGGGGAATAAACACCCTGACCTCACTCTTTCCACCCTCCAGCCTCTTACTGGTGTCTCACATTGACTAAACTTAACCAGAATCCAGAGGACAAGGGACCCTATTGATTAAAGCCAGTAAAAATTAGCTTTTGCAGGAGCAGAGCAAAGAAGTGTGGAAAATGGCTATGGCAGCCAAACAGAGACTGTGCCACAGATTAACTAAAATTTAAGAACTAGTACTTAAAATTACCAGTGTAGAGCAGGGGTCCCCCACCTCCTGGCCACAGACCAGTACCAGTGAGTGGGTGGCCTCTTACAAATTGAGCTGCACAGCAGGAGGTGAACAGCAGGTGAGGTGAGCAAGCATTACTGCCTGAGCTCCGCCTCCTGTCAGATCAGTGGCAGCATTAGATTCTCATGGGCACACACCCTACTGTGAACTGCACATGTGAGGGATCTATGTTGTGTGCTCCTTATGAGAATCTAAAGCCTGATGATCTGAGGTGGAATAGTTTCATCCTGAAACCATTCTCCCACCACCCCTCATTTGTGGAAAAATTGTCTTCCATGAAACCGGTCCCTGGTACCTAAAAGGTTGGGAACTGCTGGTATAGAGTATTGAGGGAAATATAATGATTTTAAATTTAATCTCTGTTTTTATGAATATTATTATTGGTAGAAAGTATTTGCCTCCTTTGGGTAATAACTGTCCATTGTTTTTATTGTATTGTTATTTATTATGTTGTATATTAATACATTTCTGCTTCCT
Source organism: Ateles fusciceps (assembly GCA_036589455.1). Taxonomy (NCBI): domain Eukaryota; kingdom Metazoa; phylum Chordata; class Mammalia; order Primates; family Atelidae; genus Ateles; species Ateles fusciceps. The sequence goes on from JAZHEH010002836.1 coordinate 1,613,380, forward strand.
ATATTGTAGACTTAAAATTTTCTCATCTTGATTTTTATTTAGTAGGTTAGTAACAATGAGCCCAGCATTGGTGTACATGAATATGTTTCTGTGATAGTTTTACAGTTTAAGAAATGAAAAATACCTGGAATACATGTATTCAATAAATACTAGGGGTGTGTGTGTGTGTGTGTGTGTGTGTGTGTGTGTGTGTGTGTGTATGTATTTCATTTACCTTGCATGATCGCTGTACAACGTGATAATTTTCTGCTTAGGAACTCTATTTGTCCTCTAAAGGATGCCAAGTAGTGTCTTGGTTTTTATTGGATAGGCCTGGTAGTGAGGTTATTTATAAATAGTATCTGGAATTTCTTGAGCTTTCCCTAGACAGTAGACACTATGCTAAGCATTTTCTGTGGTTTGTTTAATAAAAAACCTTTTTATCTAATATAAGCAAAAAGAGATTGGTAGATTAATTACAGTAAGTCTATTAACATGGAAAATGCATTTTTTGAAAGTTTTTACTTTAAAATATAATATATACATTTTATTATTTATCTTTTTATTTAAGGCCAAGTTCTTTTCTTTCAGTGAGAAATTTCGTTATTGAGTAACATGTAATTTTTCTAGCCTACACCATACCCATTACACATCATCTTTAGTTACATTTTCAGTTTCTTTAAGAACTTAAAGATTCTGTGAAGCAATCAGACTTCTATTCATTTTTTAAGATTTTTTTCACTAATTTTTATGACTATTTTTGCCCACATTCATTTCTTTCGCAATATTTTTATTAGCTCATCTTTATTGAATCTTTTCAAAGTGGTAAAATTTGTTTTGGTAAAAACAGTGTTCTTTTTGTAATTATTTCATTGGAAATAATTATAGCAGATAAACTAGTATAAGCAGGTTTTGTTACAGTCATACCTGACTCTTAGTGACTATACATACAGTTCAACTGTTAAGAGTGTACTTGGGCATACCAAAGAAGAGCATACGAGCTCCAAGAATTCAGTGTTTTGGTGATCCATTAGTATGTTTAACAAAGATGATGGAGCGGCAGGTCCATTATGAGAACCTCTCGCGTTGGTTATTCCTGTTGTACAAGTGAGGAGACTGAGGCAGAAAAGAAGTCACATATGCAGATCCTGGATTTAAACCAAGGCAGCAACTCCACAATTTGTGCTCACCACCACCATGCTATGGGATAAATGAGACAGCCCATACACTTATTCTATAAAGCTTTAACTCTACTGAAGTAACTCCTAATGATTGAAAAAAGAAAAAAAAAAGAGTACTCTCTAGAAGTCAAGAGATCAAGACATGTGAGTTTTAGCCTTGCTGCAAGTTAGCCATGGTACTTGGTCAAGTCACTTAATTTACTCCTTAAATCTCCTGGTGCTGCTATTATATGATGCAAACTACAATGTATTTATTATCTTTTCTCCCTGGACTTTGCTAAGCAGTCACTACTACCACCCCTTAAAAAGTAGTCTTCACTCCCTCCAAATTACTTCTTCTTTTTTTTTTTTTTAGTATTTTGCCTTAGTTTATCTTAAAATAAGTTTGCATGAAACTGAATTAATGTCTTAATATTTATATTGAGTCTTCACAGTGCCAATATTTCTTCTCTACTACTGTTTGCTCTCCTATGTCTGATAGCCTTGATGTGTCTAAGAAAGAAAAAAAAATAACTTTTTTCGTGTGAAATTTAAATGACATTTTAAGAAGGGGAAGGAGAAGAGGTAAAGGGGAGACAAATAATTGAAAATTGTTTATCAACAAAGATCAACTAAAGATTACAGTCAAGTTGTGGCTGGGCACGGTGGCTCACGCCTGTAATCCCAGCCCTTGGGGAGGCCTAGGAGGCCAGATCATGAGGTCAGGAGATCAAGACCATCCTGGCCAATACGGTGAAATCTGTCTCTAATAAAAATACAAAAAATTAGCTAGGAGTCCTAGCTACTCAGGAGGCTGAGGCAGGAGAATCCCTTGACCTTGGGAGGTGGTGTTTGCAGCGAGCCGAGATCATGCCACTACACTCCAGCTTGGGCGACAGAGTAAGACTCTGTCTCAAAAAAAAAAAAAAAAAAAAAAAATATTGAGCCAGGCACAGTGGCTCATGCCTGTAATCCTAGCACTTTGGGAGGCTGAGGTGGGTGGATCACCTGAGGTCAGGAGTTCAAGACCAGCCTGGCCATCATGGTCAAACCCCATCTTTAAAAAAAAGAAAAAAAAATTATAGTCAAGTTGTTGGCCCACTGAGAAAGTGAACTGCACTTTTAAAAACATGTCCCAGAGATACATTACATAAAATGATAGAAAAATAAAAGGTACTAGTCTATACTTGAAACTCTTGCTATTTAGTAATCTTGAGATTTACCACACAAATCATCTACTTTGCTTTATGTAAACTTATAACATAGTATTTAAGTGACTTTTTAAATGATGAATCAATGCTCCTGCTACAAAAATGATTTTTATTTTTTTGTCTCTTAGATTTTTCAGTTTAACAAGTGATAATTTGATTACTATGCTTTGTACATTATATATTACTTATTTTAATTCTCTTTATTATACCTAATACTCTGAAGGAAATAGTATTTAAGACCTGGACTCATATTAGTCAAAATAATATTTAGCATACTTGTTATTTTAAAAAATCTAGGAGGAACTAGAATTATGTATTTTTTTGTAATTAGCATTTCAGTTATATTTCATATATACTCATGTTGTACCCAAATTAAAGGTTTAAAACACAGGAGAAAAGTATATAATTTTTAATATAAAGAAACATATATATATATATATATTATACATTTCTTTTTATAAATTGTAAAGATGAAAATAATGGGTAAGAATGTGTCTTTATAGAGGGGAACAACACATACTGGGGCTATTGGAGAGTGGAGAGTGGGAGGAGGGAGAGGATCAGGAAAAAATAACTAATGGGTACTAGGCTTAATACCTGGATGACAAAATCATCTATACAAAAAAACCCATGACACAAGTTTACCTATATAATAAACCTGCACATGTACCCCTGAACTTAAAATAATAGTTAAAGAAAACAATGTGTCTCATAGAGTCTCAAAATATTTTTATACCAGAGGAAAAATTCAATTTTTGGCTATAGAATTATACTGGTTCAGATTACTATAAAAATTATTTATTGCTCAAAAATTGAATCATTCAAATACATTTAAAAATTAAAAATCCTAGTATCCCAAGGAAATTTATTCACTGTCTCTTATATTCTGAAAAAATCAAATATTTGTTAACAGTACCATATATTTAAGATACTTATTAGTTCTAAAAGTAAGTTATTTTTCAAAGATTTATAAGTAAAATATCCTTAAGTAGGCAAATAAAGGAATTGTTTTCTAATATTTTTGTTCATCCTCATTTTAAGAAAATAATAATTTCATATTTTCACTAATGCATGCTGTGAAATTCTAAGTAAAACCTTGACTTTCAATTAAACTAGCATTTAGTATATGATATAATTATTTATTTATATATATCACTTAAAAATAACTGCTTTGTAAAATTAATTATCTGTATCACGTAACTTTGGAATAAGAAAGATTTGAGAAACCTTACAGTGTCAAAGTTCTTTTGACTTAGGGTTGATATGCCTAAACTATTCTGAACATACGTCTATTTTATTTCCAGACACTTTAGGAATGTTGATTTTACAACCCTACTTTGTGATCTATTCAGTGTTTGACAATTTTCAGCTTATGAAGTTTGTTGTTTATGTCTAATTGTCAGTTTAAAGCTATTCTGCTCCATAAAAAGGAACTGGACCAGATGTACCATATAAATGCCCATCTGTTAAAACAACTTCCTCCCAACTAAAAAGCATTTTTAGTTATATATATACACACACACACACATATATATGTTTATATGTAAGGACTATCTTTATTTTTCAAGTCCCTGTAATTCCAAGGACTATATTTTATCCACAAAAATGCTCTGAAATATTGAATGCTTTCATTAGTTCCTAATATTGACTTTTTAAAATCTCAATTAAATAGCCTAGTTTATATTTTGTTCAGTTATGCCTTTGCCTATTATGTGAAAATTTCTGTAAGGTATTATGACCCATGCTGCATTTAAATCTATTTGCACATTTATCTTTAATAAAATTTCAAACTAACCTGCATTTTAAAGGAATAGGCTACATGTCCTCAGAGAAATTGGTAAGACAAGTTTTTTTCACATCTTCAATTTCTTAAAAATAAAATTAAAAATTACCATGTGGCTTGAATTGAGATGGAGCTCATCTTTGACCATGTTGTTTAAAGAAACAATATAATTTCAATTGCTCTAGTTTTAAATCTCATGGAAATAGTCTGTTAATTTGTCATGACACTGGTATACCCTCAAACGTATTGTTATCTTTTACTAAGGGATTTATTATCACAATGACATTATTTCTTTAAATTGACAACTGATCAGCAATTTCAAAGCTAAAGTATTTTCTAATGTACTATAATATTTGTCATCACTTACTCTTTTTTATAATACACCATTTTTCATTTTATTTTATTTAAATTATCTTCCCCTCTTCTTTTGAGGTTTGTGTCTGCTCTTTCTTGTCTTTCTTATAAGTCTTTTCCCCAATCCTACAACCATTTGCTTCCACATTACTTCACTTTTTTTTTGAAATGCCAGAAAAAAAGTACATAAATAACTTTCTTCAGTCTATGGATCAGACAGAATGCTTTGTATAAGATGGGATTGCTGCAAGTTATACACCTTTGAATATTAATAGTACTGATAGTTTTGTGGAATGATTGAGGACTAAAAAATTTCTGAAAATTAGGTACTTAGCTAGAAGATTATGATAATCAGTTGTTTTCATATTTACATTATTTTTAAGCCAGACCACCATGACTTTTTTTAAAATCAGATTTTCCAGGGAGATCCTCAAGAAAAAAAAAGGATAGACACATTGAGTTAAATTTTGCTGGCTTAGAACTTGAATCTAATGCAGCTCATTCATAATAGTGATGGTGCATTAAATGTAGTATAATTTGTCCTACAGGCTTCTCATGAGAAGGAACTGTTTTAAACTGATTGTAGACCTGGCACCCGGCCCACTTTCTGGGTGATCTCCCAAGTGTGAACTTTCCCCACCCTCAACCCCTCCTTTCCTTCCTGGAGGTGGTTGATAGAGGTGGATTACAGTGATAATTACACAAGCAGTGTCAGTTGCACACATGATTTGCATAACTGTGCTATGCTGATTTCATACATCAAATCCTGATACTGATGTCCTTGGTTCCTCACTGTATGCTTTGCAATAAACACTGCAGAGAAGAGATGGGCTTAATATTTTTATTCTTGACTCTTAAAAAACATACTTGAGATCCTACTCATAAAGTTTACCCAGAAGGTGAAAGCCACATTCAGTCAGGCCAGGTGTAAGACAGTTGATTTGGTTTCCACCAGACAGATAGAGCACCTCTTTCCCCCTATCCCAGACCAATAATCGTTATGTATCTACTCTTCCTTATATGTTTCTTATAAAAGAAAGTAAAAATGTTAATAGCATATACAATCTCATCTTTTATGAATTGTAATAGTCGTGCTCTCTCAGACACTTATAGAAGGAATTAAGGAGTCTTTCTTTTAAAATTCTATGTACTTTTCACTTTGGTGCAAAGTCATTTAGAAGGTCAATTTACTGTAGGACGCTTTCTTTCCTACTTTATTTTCAGGAGTTCTAAAGCAATGGACAAGATTCCTGGGCGCACTTTCATTGTTCTAAATATTCTACACTGTCCTCATTCCAAAGCTTGCTACCACAGTTTTGTACCCTGCATGAAATTGGTGTGGACAGTCTTAACTTGTGGCCATTTCACATTTTCCCTTCCACACCATAAGTCTGCAGTCCTGGTATATTTGGAACTCCATAACAGAAGTGGAGAGGCTGCATGCACACTTTATTACTCACCCAGTATCCTGAAGGGCATGACACACTGGTACATGTGTGTGTGTGTGTGTGTGTGTGTGCGCACATGTGTGTGGTGTGTTTTGTTTGGACTTCCTTTCGAACCTAATCTTGACTCCTTTCAATTTTTCCTACTTGATCGTTGTATGTGAGTCAAAGAAATCTGTTCATCCACAGCCTATATTGTCTTGCCAAATATTATAAGAAAACTCAAATGGTAGAAAATCAGACAAATAAGGAAAATGAAAACCAAGTATCATTCATAAGCATGTAAATATATTTAGAATGTAAATAAAATTTTATGTAAGTTATCATAAATCATCTATCAGAGTGGAGTCCCTTTAAATTGTATAGAAGTATGATGATGATGATGATGAGCATCTGGATAAGAATAAAAGGTCCTAAATTCAGCATCTCAAAGAAGAGATCTTATTCTGTTTTGGATCTTTATCCCTTATATACCTTATTGATTGAATGAATTAGTTAATGGACAGATTATTTTATTTGAATATTCTTATATTAACTAGAAAAATTTTAAAGATTCATGGAGGTCAATGGTGGTTGTGTATGTTACCTCGTACATGATAGATATTAATCTGTTATAAAAATTAAAAATTAAGGGTATATTTAGTAAGTTCTTATTTTGTGACAAGCATCATTTTAAGGGCTTTATTTTGCAGATAAGTAGAGTCAAGTTAAAAGAAAGATATGTTAACTAACATCTTCACACAGTCTGTAATTAAATATATTACATGTATGCCTCCTCAGCTTATAAAGGTTATACTTTCACCTTATTTTTTTTTATTTTCCCTTGTTTGGCAACAATATATTATTATATTAGATTTCAAACACACACATACACATAGCACAATAAAACAAGAAATGTATCATGCTCTTATAAATAAAATGTACCATTATGCTTGAAGACATATAGCAGTTTAGAACAAAATAAATCTAACAGGATAAATTATCTTTGTGAGAGTACTTTAAAAATTATCATCTAATATAGCAAGAAGTCATACCATTATAACTATATATGTACATTTTATACAACTTCGAATATACTCATGAAAGCTAAGATATAATCTCTGGTCTGTCTGACTCTAGGGTCTATGCTTTCAGCCACTATACTCCTGCTTCCCAATCTATTCTCCATATAAAAACCAGAATGTTATTTTAAAATCCAATTTAAATCATGTTACTCCTCTGCTTAAAATACTGTATTGGTTTTCCATTGCTCTTATAATAAAATCACTCTACTAATCATAGCCATTGGTGGTTCTGCCCACTTCTCCTGTCCGTTCTACTACTTTACACCTCACTCTGGGTTCTTTGCAACCCTAGATTTCTTTATTCTTTCCTACTCTTGGGATTTTGAACTAATGGATGATCCTAGAAGTCAACACCTTCAGTGGTTTCCCAAGATCTTGGCACAGTTGCCTCTTTATCTTTCAAATGTTAGCTTAAATGTCATCTCTTTGAAAATAGTGGCATCCATAAGAACCCTACCAGAAGCATCCCCTTAGTTCTATTGTGTGATCTCTATATTAATGTCTTAAAAAGCTTGATTCAGAATCTGTGGTTATGTTAGAGTTTATACACATGTTACCTGTGCGTTCCCACCCCCACTCAAATATAAGCTGTGTGAGATTGTGGACTGCAATACTGCCCTTGTGGAGCTTAGATTTTAATGAGGGGAGATGGGCAAGAGTAAGTTTTAAAAAATTATATAATATGTTAGAAAGTGTTGACTGCTACAGGGAAAAAGCAAAGAGTTTCCATTTATTGAGCATTTATTTTGTGTCAAGTACCTTGAGTTTTCCATATGGTTTTTTAAAAGATTTCTCACAGAAACACTGGAGTTAGGTACAACTATTTCCTAATGTAACTTAACCTAGGCTTCACACACAGCTGGCATTAGGGTTAGAATTTGAGATCCAAGTAAGAAACCACATTCTGGATATACAAATATATATTCTTTATATGAATATTCCATAAATTAGAGCAAGTTATTTGCTTCTGAATAGATTACTTTTGGAGCCGTTTGCTATCTAAATTATTTGCTTACTGGTAAGCCTGAGTTATTGCAATATGAAAAGTCAGATGAAAGGAAATACAAGCATAACTTCCTTTATTATGTGCTTTATTGCACTTCACAGATACTGCGTTTTTTACAAATTGAATGTTTGTGGTAACCCTGATTCCAAGCAAGTCAGCTGGCACCATTTTTCCAATGACACATGCTCACATCATGTCTCTCTCTCACATTTTAATAATTCTTGCAGTATTTCAAATTTGTGCATTATCATGTCTGATCTGTGATCAGTGATCTTTGATGTTATTATTATAACTTTTTTTAGGACACCATGAACCACACCTATATAGGCTGGCAGACTTAAATGTTTGTGTCGATAAATGTTGTGTATGCTCTGACTGCTCTACCAACTGGCCAGTTTCTCTGTCTCTCTGTTCCTCACCTTGGCCTCCATATTCCAGAAATGCAAAAATACTGAATTTAGGCCACTCGATAACTGTACAATGGCCTCATAGTGTTCAAGTGAAAGAAAGACTCACATTTCTCACTTTAAATCAAAAGCTAGAAATGATGAAGCTTAGTGAGGAAGATATGTCAACAGGCATAACAGGCCAAAAGGTAGGCCTCCTGTGCCAAATAGCTACATTGTGAAAGCAGAGGAAATGTTATTGAAGAAAATTTAAAATGCTACTCCAGTGTACACACAAGTGACGAGAAAGAAAAATTGCCTTATTTCTGATTATGGAGAAAGTTTCAGTGGTCTGGATAGATCAAGTCAATTCAATGATTGAACATTCTCTTCAATCAAAGCCTGTTCTTGAGGAAAACCCTAACAATATTCAATTATATGAAGGCCGTGAGATGTGAGGAAGCAGCAGAAGAAAGTTGGAAACTAACAAAGTTTGGTTCATAAGGTTTAAGGAAAGAAGCCATCTCTGTAACATAAAAGTGCAAGGTGAAGCAGCGAGTGCTGATGTAGAGGCTACAGTAAGTCATCCAGAAGATCTAGCTAAGCTAATTGATGAAGGTGGTTGTAGTAAAAAGCAGATTTTCAGTGTAGACAAAACAGTCTTCTATTAGAAGAAGATGCCATCTAGAGAGAAGTCGATGCCTGGGTTAAAAGCTTCAAAGGACAGGCTGACTCTGTTGGCAGGACAATGCAGCTGGTTACTTAAAATTGAAGCCAATGCTCATTTACCATTCCAAAAATCCTAAGGTCCCTAAGAACTATGCTAAAACTACTCTGCCTGTGCTCTATAAATGGAACAACAAAGTCTGGATGTTGTTTTCAGTATGGTTTACTGAATAATTTAAGCCTATTGTTTAGACACTGCTCATAAACAAATATTCCTTTCAAAATATTCCGGTTCATTGACAGTGTACCTTGTCAACCAAGACTTCTGATGGAGATGTACAAGCAAATTAATGTTGTTTCCATGGCTGTTAACACAACATCCATTCTTCAGCCCATGTGTAAGTAGTAATTTCAACTTTCAAGTCTTAAGACGTACATTGTATAAGGCTAGAGGTGCCATAGGCAGTGATTGCTGTAATGGATGTGGGCAAAGTAAACTGAAAACCTGCTGGAAAGGATTCAGAATTCTAGATGATGCCATTAAGAACATTTATGATTCATCTGAGAAGGTCAAGATATTAACATGAGTTTGGAAGAAGCTGATTTCAGCCTCATGGATGACTTTCAGGAGGTTCAGGACTTCAGTGGAGAAAAGAACTGCAGATGTGGTCGAAATAGCAACATAACTAGAATTAGAAGTGGAACCGGAAGATGTGCCTGAATTACTGCAGTCTCATTGTAAAATGTGAATGGATAAAGAGTTGCTTCCTACAATAAGCAAAGAAATTCATCTTGAGATGGAATCTTCTAGTGCAGATTCTGTGAACATTGTTGAAATGACAACAGAGAATTTAGAATACTACATAAACTTAGTTGATAAAGCAGTAGCAGAGTTTGAGAGAGTTGAATCCAATTTTGAAAGTTGTACTCTGGGGCAAAATGCTATCAAATAGCATCACGTGCTACAGAGAAATCCTTTGTGAAAGGAAGAGTTGACCGATGTGGCAAACTTCATTGTTGCCTTATGTTAAGGAATTGCCACATCCTTGCCAGCCCTCAGCAGCCCCTAGCCTTATCAATCAGTAGCCATAGACATCGAGGCAACACCCTCCACCAGCGGAAAGATTATGATTCTGAAGGCTCAGATTATCTTTACTATTTATTTATTTAAGACAAGTTCTTGCTCTGTTGGCCAGGCTGCAGTGCAGTGACACAATCACAGCTGACTGTAGCCTTGACTGTCTGGACTCAAGTGATCCTCCCACTTCAGCCTCCTGAGTAGCTGGGACCACTGGTGTATTGCTACCACACCCTGGCTAATTTTGTATTGTTTATAGAGGTGAGATCTCACACCATGTTTCCCAGGCTGGTCTAGAACTCCTGGGCTCTAGTGATTCTCCTGCTTCCACTTCCCAAAGTGCTGGTATTACAGGTGTGAGCCACTGCACCCAACCTGTTTAGCATTTTTTAGCAAAAAGTATTTTTAAAATTAGGTACATTGTTTTTATACACAATTCTGTTGCACATGTAATAGACTATGGTATGCTATAAACACAACTTTTATCTGAGTGACCCACTTTATTGGGATATTTTCTTTATTGTGGTGGACTGGAACTCAACCTACAGTATCTCCAAGATATGCCTGTAATTTGATCAATTGAAATTTCATTAAAAGGAATAGTTTATATAATTTGGATTATTTGTTTAATCTGTATGCCTAATAAAGGCTTTTAGCCTAGTAAAGGCTTACTAGCCTTTCTGTTTATGTTTTATTACCCATAAGGAATATTTTGCACATTTGTAATAATGAAACAGTATCATATATATATGCTGTTTCTCATGTGTCTTAGATTTTACTGTACCATCTCCTGGCCACATTATAACTTTTTGCACCTTTATACTTTATCTAGCTCTTTTTCCTATATTCATCAACCAATCTGTTAAATAATTTATGTTACATTTACAGTGAAAGTAGTGAGCATCCCTCAGAGTTAAATGGTTTTTTAATATAATTTGTATTATTATTACTATATATCCACATTTTAGGCAGTTCTTAAATATATGTTGTATGAATAAATGATTGATATGTATGTATTTTTAACAGAACTGTAAAAATTTGGAGAGACTAAGCATCTACTTCCATTTATTAAGTAATTATTAGCAATGATAAAAATAAGCAATAAAATATTTTATGTGATAAGGAAATGCTGAGGAAGCGTAACTGTTACACTGCCAAAATATGTTACAATGTATATTTTGCTTAATCCCATTTTGCTTCTTTATTTTAGGTGTTAAGTTCAAGAAATCTGGGGAAACCTGTTAAAGTGATAGAAAATTAGATGCCAACAACTTAGATTCTTATGAAAATAATCTTACATAAGACGTTTTCTTTTCTGAATTGTGACTTTTTTTTCCAGAGTGCCCGAAAAAATAAGAAGCAGTTTTCTTTTGCCTTCAAATGTCTGTGATTTTACTTAAAAGGTCACATCCATACTTTTTTATTTACAATTTTTCCTGGTGTTTGTGTCCTGTATAAGATTTTCAATTTACTTTGAAAATTGTTATTACTTTATAAAACAAATGGCAATATTTGAGTGGTTAATAATGTTAGCTCTGTGGATGCAGGAATGACATTTGTCTTGTTCAGTGCTGTATCTAAAACACCTAGAACGTGGACATGGAACACTGGAGGTGCTGAAGACATTTATGTCAAAGGAACTAGATGTCTTTGCTCAACACCTGGCATATCCTGTAAAAGAAGAGTAAACAGTATTAATGCTGTGGGGCGTGGTGGCTCACACCTGTAATCCCAAGCACTTTGGGAGGCTGAGGCAGGTGAATCACCTCATGACAGGAGTCTGAGACCAGCCTGGCCAACGTGGTGAAACCCCATCTCTACTAAAAATACAAACATTAGCCAGATATGGTGGTGTGTGTCTGTAGTCTCAGCTACTCGGGAGGCTGAGGCTGGAGAATTGTTTGAACTTGGGAGTCAGAGGCTGCAGTGAGCCGAGGTCACGCTACTGCACTCCAGCCTGGGCTACAGAACAAGACTCTGTGTCACCAAAAAAAAAACAAAAACAAAAAAAAAAAAACAGAGAAGAAGGAAAGGAAAGAAGGATAGTATTAATGCTGGCTTTTTGTGCCTCTTTTATTGTCATAATGCAGTGTTCCGCATAGTATGTTCACAAAAAATTATTTACTTGGGAAACTACTAGTTGCTAAAATAAAAAAATTACACTATATTTAAAGTTTTGGGGGGAAAACATTGGGTTAAATAAATTTTGTTTGTTTGCCTTTTTTGTTATTAAAGCTAAACATCCAAAAGAACCTCTGATAATGCTCATGTGCATTGTAAATCTCTAAGAAATCCACATTAAATATACTGTCTCACAGACTTGTTTAAACATTTAACATTCATCCCCCCACCCTCAACTGCTTTAGTAAACTGTCCTTAGAGAGATAAAAGTTATTTTACTGTAATGATTTTTGACAGACACCTAATTATCCTGAAATGATTTCATGTAACAGAGATTCTCTTTGAAAAATAACTCACTTTTCGGGTAGGGATCTGTTTCCTTCCTAAAATATTCTTTTCCCACTTAATCATTTCATTAAAAAAAGAAACCTAGAGTCATTAAGACTTCTAAAGATTTAGGGAAAAAAAGTAGGTATGGATATTTCTCAAAAATTCTGTATCAGACAGAATTTTAAAACTTAGAACAGTAAACAAATCACAAAGTGGGAAACTACCAGCAATTTTGACCACATGAAAATGTAAAACCTCTTTACATTTTCAAAAAAGCATAAGTCAATTAGGTGAGTCAAGAAATAAGTCAAAGGCATTAATATATACAGAGATTGAACAAATTGATGAGAAAGACAAAAGCAGTAAGTCCATAATTGAAAAATAGGTGAAGGCATTAAATCGATGATTTGAAAGGATAGCATACAAATGACTAATCAATTTTTTTGTTTAATATTTCGTTTCACTAATGCAAATGTAAAAGAAATGCAAATTAAGTTGTATTTCCAGCTCAGTGTTTCCCAAACTTTTTTGGTTCATTGTGACTGTAATATCTTAATAATTTTGTCACAGTGCATTTAGGGCTAAAGAAATACCAAACAGTTTCATTTTATAAAGTAGTAAAGTCCAAACAACAAACAATAATGATTTGTGCCCTAACTATTTTTTATCCCTTTGGGAAAATCATAATATATAAATTGAAACCCAAACAATTTATATATATGTATGTACATATATGTCTTTAGATGGCCACAGTTACTTAGTAATGGGATTGTATGCCTTGTTGGCCACTACACAACTTCCCCAACCTTGGAATCAAGTTGGACACTGCCACTCTCATTTCCTGTTCCATATTGATTTTTATGCAGTGCTTGCTTTGTATTACAGCAACCACTGAAACCCAGCTTCACAAAGATATGACATAATTGGAAGAAATATAGTGTGATACAGTGTTGAAACTGAGAGGTATCAAATATTATTTCCCTCAAAATGGAAAGTATCATACAGTTATCCCTAAGAGTTTGCTTCAGTACCCCAAGTGCCTTACTACAATTTGAGCATGTAGGCTAGCACATAAGCGGATAATGTATTATTTTAATGATGGTATTTATTGTTGGTGACAACATGGTGAAATGGCTTTCTCATACACTTCTATTGTGAATATGAATTTGCAACACCTTTTCTGAGGCAGCAGTATAGCAATAGCGATCAGGCACCTTAAAATTGTTCATACATAGAGTGTGTACAATGTGACAGACCACTAATTCAAACAAAGTAAAACTTATGGTTACCAAGAATGGAAATAAATGAAAATGCCAGTTGGGCCATATTGTCAGTGCTAATATTTCTTCAGAGTAATTTATAATTCTATAAGATAAAATTGTATTTCAGCCTTCTATTTTTTGCCTTAGAAGTATTTATTAGGTACATTTAATTTTATTAAAGAAAAATACATGTGATATATGCATAATGCTGTGTTGCTAAATTTACATTATGAAAAATGGTAAATATTTTCTGTATATAAATGCTTTGCTCTGTTATTTCTTTATGTGTAAACTTACATACATCTATATAAAGAATAAAACCTTTACCACATATATTAGTGCTATTGTAATGTTTTATAGGTTTCACTAGGATAACTCTTGAAGTGACATATTTCAAGAAAATATAAGTGAACAAGACTTGGTTATGGTATATATCTTCATAATACCCTATGAATTTATGGTAAATGTTCTTATTTGAAACATTTTTTATGGCAATTTGACTGGTTCTTACTTTTTGGCAGGTAGATGGGTTCTTAGGGGAATGGGGGCAGATATTTCTTATTTCTGATTCCACGTAAAGACAAATAGATAAAATGCTAATAAATGCCAGCAAACTATTTCTAATTGAACAGTTGGCCTAATTTTCAGTTTTTTTATTGGATATTTAATTCGCAATTCATTCCTCATATCTGGAACCTGTATCTACATCTTTGACAGATTACACCAATAATTCTCTCCTTTTTGTTAGTATAGGGTGATTGGTAAGGGTCAGTATGTCAAAGAAGAGACGACATGTTAACTTTTGAGGCAATTGAGAAACACTGCTGTCTTTTATGTCTTAGAATCCTTAATATTTTAACACATCTTAAAATTATATTTATAGGAATCTATTTCAGTTATCTGAATTATATTGGTACTAAAACTTTAAAAGTTAGCATCACTTCTGGGTATTTAATCCAATTAAAAATATAACTTTTACATCTAATCATGATGAAACATCAGGGACCAGTTTTATCCTCCCACCTTAAACAACTGGAAAATTAGACAAAATACATTAGATAAATTTTAGATAATAGCAATAAACAGTGCAAGACTGTGGTCTCTGAAAGAGAAAAACAAAAATAAAAAAAACAAACTCATGAGTCCTATGCCCCAGCTTACTTTCTGGAGGCAATTTCCAGACCATAGCTCAGGGACATCAAACCGAGCCAGGTAGTCTTGCTGAGTTGAGAAGACAGATCAGAGACCAGGGAGACCAATGTGCTTAGTGCATGCAAAGCAGAGTAACAGATTGGAGGAAGCTGCATGGAAAAAGCTCTGGAGTTTTGCAGAGCAGAGGACTCCCTTGATTCTTTGGCTAAATTGTTGTCTACTTATGTGTAAGAGATAACTACCTGAAGCTGGGGAAAGAAACGCTGGGAAGCAGAAGGCCAAATAATTTCTGAAGCGCATAGAAGTCTGGGTATAGTTAATTCTCACCAGTCAAAGTGAGAAGATCTTGTAATATGCAAGACATTGAGTAAAGTCCTCAGAAGAGTATTGCCTTCATACTAGAGCTAAACTAGTCATTAGACTAAAGCATGCTCTGGACCTGCCTTCAAGCATTAAAGCAAATTTTGAAAGGATCAAACTAATTCCAAGTAACATTACTGCATATTAGAATAAGTCAACCACATTGTAAAGAAATGCAGTAAAATCTAAAATAAACTAATGGAAAATCACAATATCCAGCATTCCATTAAAAAACTAACAGATATGCAAAAAGGTAGACAGTATTATTTATAATCAGGAGAATAATCAGTCAATGGAAATAGATCCAAAAATGGCCAAAATAGTGGAATTTGAAGACAAAGTTGATAAAACAACCATTATATATATACTCCACATATTCAAGAATATAGAAGAAAACATGAACATGATGAGTAGAAGTGCTGCTTAGAGGGAAATATATAGTTTAAACACTTAGTTTATATTGGAAATAAAGAAAATCCCAAACTAATTTGATCTGAGCTTCCTTAAGAGATTTAAAAAGAACAAGATCAATCCAAAATATGTTAAGAAAAGAAATAAAAATGATAAAGACAGAAACCAATGGAAAAGTAAAAGAAAAATAATGGAGAAAAGTCAATGAAATCGAAGGCCGATTATATGAAAAGATCAATAAAATAGGTAAGCCTCTAGCAAGATCAATCAATATAAAAAGAGAACACACAATTTGACATCATCTGGAATAAAAACATTGGGACATTGCTAAAAATCCTGTAGCCATTGGAAGCATAATATAGGACTATTGTGAACAACTTTATGCCAAATTCAGCTAGATGAAATAAAAAATAGAAATTATCAAATCTCATTCAAGAAGAAATACGTACTCTGAATATCCCATATTTATTCCAGGAATTGAAATTGAAGTTAAAAACCTTCCCACAAAGAAAACTCCAGATGACTTCACTGGTAAATTCTGTCAAATATTTAAGGAAAATGTACTTTAAGAAAAACATTAAAGGAACAAATTCCTCCAGAGAATAAAAAAGGGAGCGAAGGCTTCAAATTATTATGTTCAGCATTACACCAACACGAAAATCAAAGATACTACAAGAGAAAAAAAAAACATCCAAGTTAGAGACTTTAGACCAGAGACAACATCAAGAACAAACTGAAGATAGTAAGAGCTTTCAGGCAAACAGGGAACATGTAAAGCAACATTTATGTTATGCTTTTAAAAAGAAACTGTGTTCTTCATGACACAGATGCAAAAGTCCTTAAAATTTTAACAAATTGAATATAGAATATATAAAAAGGATAATATATCATGACCAAGTGGGATTTATCCTAGGAATTTGAAGTTGGTTTAACATTGGGTGAAAAAAAGCATCAATATAATTTTCTATATTAACAGACTAAAAAAGAAAAGATTTTAGTCTATTAACCTTTAAAGTTGCAGAAAAAGTATTTGGCATAATTCAGCATTCACGTATTATAAAAATTCTCAGCAATAGAGTAGAAAATAACTTCCTCATCATGATGAAGGTTATCGATTGATGAATGTAAAAAGAAAATATGGACCCATATCTTGTCTACTGTGAATAATGACGTAATCAGCATGATAATGCCAATATTACTTTGACATACTGAGAATAAATCAAATGTATTTCTATATGCTAGGAATGAATAGTTGGACATTGGAATTTAGAAAGCAATGCCATTGATTATATACTTAGAGATAAGTAATATGTGTAAGAACTGTGTGCTTAAAATTATAATTCATTGCTGTGATAAATTAAAGACTTTAGTAAATGGAGAGATGAAGCATTATCATGATTTAAAAGATTAAATATTGTTAACATCTTGGTATCTCCTGAAATTGAGCCTATCACTTCAAGGCAATTTCGGTCAAAATCCCAACATGCTTTTTAACAGAAATTGGCAAACTTTGTTTGGAAATGTAAACCTAAAATAGCCAAAATAATTTTCAAAAGGCAAATTTGGGTGACTTACACTACCTGATTCCAACTTTATTGCTAAGACTTGCTCTGTTGGTTTAAGGATAGACATAGCGATTAACAGAATGGAATAGAGTCCAGAAATAGACCCCAAATTAATCAATTGATTTTCAACAAAGGTACTGAGATAATTTAAGGGGGGAAAGGATAATATTTTCTATAAATGGGCTAGAACGATTCTTAGACCATATATAAAAATTAAGTTGAAATAGTCATAGACTTTTCACAACTATAATAATAATGTGAATAGATGTTAAACACATATTTATATGTTTTATCTATACTTATATAAATATTCTGCAATATGTGAAATAGTATATGCTTATATATAGTACAAACACATATTTCTTGAGCGGTAAGGGACAAACATCCAAGTTGGAGACTTTAGACCAGAAGCAACATCAAGAACAAACTGAAGATAGTAAGAGCTTTCAGACAAACAGGGCACATGTAAAGCAACATTTATGTTATACTTTTATTTATTTTTATTTTTATTTTTTTAAGAAAGAGAGAAAGAAAGAATAAAAAGAGAATGAAAGAAGAGAAAAAGAAGAAGAAAAGAGGGGAGAGAGAACGGGAATCTTGCTCTATTGCCCAGGCTAGAATGCAGTCTAGAAATGGATATTAAAAAGCTCTTTTATGCTAATAATTGTGTTACACAATGGAGACAGGAAGGAATAAGGGAGGAAAATAACAAACAAACAGCCAACCAATATTTCATTTAAACCTATAAATGCTATGCAATTGCTGGAGAGTGATTTACTCCCAACCATGTGGTCACTTTTAGAATAAATGTATGTGTTACTGAAAAAAAAAGTATCTTTTGTGGATATGGAGTAGGGAGTTCTGTAAATATTTATTAAGTTTACTTGTTCAAGGTCTAAGTTCAAGTCCCGGGGTGTCCTTGTTAACCTTCTGTCTTATTAATCTGTCCAATATTGACAATGTAATGTTAAAGTCTCCCACTATTATTGTGTGGGAGTCCAAGTCTCTTTATAAGTCACCAAGAAATTGCCCTATGTATCTGGGTGCTCCTATATTGGGTGCACATAGACTTAGGATCGTTAGCTCTTCCTGTTACATTGATCCCTCTACCATTATACAATGTCCTTCTTATCTCTTTTGGTTTCTATTACTTTAAAGTCTATTTTATCAGAGATGAGAATTGCAACTCCTGCTTTTTTTTTTTTTTTCTCTCCATTTGGTTGGCAAATCTTCCTCCATCCCTTTGTTTTGAGTCTCTGTATATCCTTGCCTGGGAGATGGGTCTGGATGCAGCTTACCGATGGGTTTTTTGGAATGGCTGATACTGGTTGTTCCTTTCTGTATATAGTGCCTCTTTCAGAAGCTCTTGTAAAGCAGGCCTGGTGGTAATGAAATCTCTGAGTACTTGCTTGTTCGTAAAAAATTTTATTTTTCCTTCACTTATGAAACTTAGTTTGGCTGGATATGAAATTCTGGGTTGAAAGTTCTTTTCTTTAAGAATGTTGAATATTGGCCCCCACTCTCTTCTGGCTTGTAGGGTTTCTGCTGAGAGATCTGCTGTGAGTCTGATAGGCTTCCCCTTGTGGGTAACCTGACCTTTCTCTCTGGCTGCCCTTAGTATTTTCTCCTTTGTTTCAACCCTGATGAATCTAATGATTATGTGCCTTGGGGTTGCTCTTTTTGAGGAATATCTTTGTGGTGTTCTCTGTATTACCTGGAGTTGTGTATTGTCTTGCCTTGCTAGGTTAGGAAAGTTTTCCTGGATAATATCCTGAAAAATATTTTCCAACTTGGATTCATTCTCTTTGTCACATTCAGGCACACCTATCAAACGTAGATTAGGTCTTTTCACATAGTCCCATATTTCTTGGAGACTTTGCTCATTCCTTTTACCCTTTTTTCTCTAATCTTGTCTTCTCGTTTTGTTCGTTAAGTTGGTCTTCGACCTCTGAAATCCTTTCTTCTGCTTGATCAATTCGACTGTTAAAACTTGTGCATATTTTGCGAAGTTCTCCTATTGTGTTTTTCAGCTCCATTAATTCACTTATATTCTTCTCTAAATTGTCCATTCTCATTAACATTTCGTCAAACCTTTTTTCAAGGTTCTTAGTCTCCTTGCATTGGGCTAGAACATGTTCTTTTAACTCACAGAAGTTTCTCATTATCCACCTTCTGAAGCCTGATTCTATTGATTCCTCACATTCATTCTCAATCAGGCCTTTTTCAATTGGTGATGAGGCACTGCAATCCTCTGTAGGAGGAAAGGCATTCTGATTTCGGGTGTTTTCAGCCTTTTTGCGCTGGTTTCTTCCCATCTTTGTGGATTTATCCACCTGTCGTCTGTGTAATTGCTGGCTTTCAGATTAGGTCTCTGAGTGGACGTCCAGCTTGTTGGTGGTAAAGTTTTTTCTGTTTCTTAGTTTTCCTTCGGTGGACGCCCCTCCCCCACAGAGCTGGACCTTCCCGGGTTCAGCTGTACTTGCTGTGAAACTCTCAATCCTCAACAGTGCCAACTGCTGTTTTTTTTGTGTGTGGGGGGACCAGCCTTCCCCTGCGGCGACCCACTACGCCGGCTGAAACAGCGGCGTTAAGATTCGTGGCGCTTTTCTGCCCGGGAATCTCCGGGTCTGCTTCCCCACTTCAGTCCGTTTTTCAATCAGCTGAATGGGAGATTGTCTTCCCGGAGCTCCAAACGCCAACCAAAGGGCAATCAGTCCCGTATACTCTGGACTGAGAACCGCGGCACTGGGGCGCCTGCAAAACAGCCGCGCCGGCCAAGGAGTCGCGCTGGCGACCCGTGGGGCTCCTCCACCAAGAATCTCTTGGTCCGTAGGCAATGAAAATTCGTCTGAAAGTGTGGCGTCCACTCACTCTCTGCGCTTTCAGTGGGAGCTACAATGCTGAGCTGCTGCTAATCGGCCATCTTGGATCTCTCTCTATGTTACACTTTTAAAAAGAAACTTTGAAGGTTAGTAGCCCAGTAGAAAGAAGTCATCAAAATGTTAAGAGAAAATTACTTTCAACCTGGAAATTCTTAACCCAACAAAGAGAGGAAAACATGGGATTCAGGCAGCAAAAGACTAATCATGAGGGAGACAAAGGAAAGTCCTGGATAACAACTCTGTAATAAACCCAGGTTACCATCAGTTCCAATTGGAGAAAGGGGTGCCAGTGGTTGTGAGAAGGCAAGAGGAAAGTGGGGTTGACAAGGACCTAAGATATTGTTTTGGACTCAGTGTTTAGAACAGTTATTAGTAAGGTGTGAGAACCTCAGAATTGGGGATAAGTGGCACTAGATACAGAAACACAAGCAAAGTAAAAAGTAAGACAATTCTTAACTCTAGGAAAAATTAAAAGCTGCACAAAAAAGGAAATGTAATCACTGTTGAGCCAAATGGTATATTATGATTAATATTTCTATGAATACTGGAAATTTCCATTTCTATACAGTTAATCAGAAACTATTATGTAACTGTTGAAAGACCGCAGAAATCAGAATTGAGAGGGTGTTTATAAGAGAGCTGAATCCTTAACAACTAGGTCAGAGAAGCAATAGATTGTCTCTAAACCTGATGAATAAAGATAACCTATATATTAGTTAGAATTATGAATATAATCACCAGAAGAAGGAGCTGACAATGGTTGCTTTTTGGGATTTTGATTAGATTTCTTGGGGGGGCAGGTAGGGCAGCATGGGGAAGAGACTATGTATTTCATTAAATGTCACTTGGGACTATTTGATTTTTTTTTCTAGTTGGGCATATGTAACTATGGTAAAAAGAAAAATAATCATTAAGACATTCATCAATAATCAAAAGAAAAGAACTCAGAATGCTAAGCAAACTAAATAATTCAGCATTACCATAACTGTAGAATCTGAGAGAAAATGTTATGCAACAGCAGCAACAAAAATATCATTGCATAACATGGGGAAATGTTCAAAATATATTGTTCAATAAAATAAGCAGGTTATAAAATACAGTGTATAAAATAACTTATTTTCATACCAAAATTTGTCTTTGCATGCATAAGAAAACACAAGAGGATGATACAGAAATACCAAAGACAGTTATTTCTAAATGATATAATTATGGATTTTACTGGTAACCAAAAAAAGTTTACATGGATGTTTTGCATTTGGAATTAGAAAAAGATTTAAGAAAAACAAATAAGAGAAGGCTATTTAAAGAGTTTGGAAATGATACCATTCATAAAAACTCTGCTTACTAGTTCTGTGAACAAGGCACCCTGCTAAACTCTTTGGAGGTTGCAAAGATAACATAAGATATTGTTATAATTTCTCGAGAAGGTCAAGATCTAACAGGGAGATGAAAATTTGTGTAAATACCAGTATAAAAGTCACAAATCATGTAAGATAGAGTGATAGACTGTTGGAAGCGTTCTAAGCGTGAGGGTCAATACAGGAATAGTTCTTTAGTGAGAAAGATCACTTTTAAATGGAACATAGTTATGGAGGTTGGAAGTGGAAGGATGTGGAGAATTTCAAGAGGTAGGAAACATGTGAAGCCATTACAGGAAAAAAAAAAAAAGACTCAGAAATGTAAGTGCAAAGTAATTTTGACTGGAGCCTGGGGTAGGAGTGGGATGTGTGCTTTGGGACCGGATTGTATAGGGTGCTGAATGCCAGGTAAAGGGATTTCGACTTAGTTAAATAAAAGTGAACAGTTATTGAAGGTTATTGGAGAGGGGGAATAAAATAATTATGCATGGGAAGAGAAAGCCTATTTGAAGTCTATTATGCCAGCCCAGGTGAGCAATAATGAAGGCCTGAACTATGATATTGATTGTGAGAATGAAAAGAAGGGATCAACTTGAAAATGATTTCATGAGTCCAGTATTTAGAATTTAGCAGCTATTTGGAAGTAAAAAAAGAGGTAGAAGGTAGCAAAAGTGGGTGCATTGTTGTGAATCTTGAGTATTAGAACAGTGATAACACTGGCAAAGAAGGACAGTCAGAACAAAGAGGGAGCTTTGTGGAGAAAGAGAGTTTTGGATATCTTCAATGTTTGATATGGTTTTGGGGGAATATCCATGAGGCCAGACTCAAAAGGCAGTTAAGAGTATGGATTTGAAGTAGTCATTCAGCAAATGCATATTGTCTCCCATGTTTAATAACTCTATATGTATTATCAATTTTGAATTGAGTAAAACAAGATCTCTGTTCTTATGAAGCTCATTGTTTGGGACTAGGGAAATAAATAGATTATCAAATGGATAATTACAACACAGTTGTTACAAATAATGCATCAACAGAGTATGAACAGAGTTCTGTGAGAGCACAGAAGAGATGGCTATGTCCTGATGTTCTTTGTTTTGGTTATAGGGAAGGGATTCACTCAGATATTGAAAGATTTACATGGCCAGTTGGAGCTTACAAACATGGGAAAGTATTCTTGGCCGGATGTGGATGTTTCATAAAAATGAGCACTTCATTTAGAGAGCAAAGAGGGAGAATATTGTACTGAGAACAATATCTGAAGGGATGTATATAACATATTTGCAATTAGGAAAAAACTGAGAAGCAGTGAGGGGCAATGTAGAATCTGATCTCAGACACTAAAACAGGAGACTCAAGACACAAGAAAGCTTGATAGTGACCAAGAGATTAGGAAGATAGAGGATTAATAAAAGTCTATGGATTTGGTGATTCAGAGACTATTGACTTTTCAAAAATGTTTCAATAATACCAGAATCAGTGTGCTTCAGTTGGTGACAATATGTGATAATAACAGTAACTATTATAAAAATAAAGGTAGTGAAATATTGATCCTTTTATATGAATATATATGTTATACATATTAATTATGCATTGCCATAAAGATAAACTCATATATACAGATAAACTCACATGTATAGGGGAGTAAGTATAAACATTATTTTTATGAACTTTATTTTTAAGAAATAGTACAAAATGGATAGGAAGTAGCCTTGTGGAGATAGTAGAGCCATTGAATTTGCGGGGATTGTTGGTGATGTCTGAAAACAATTTTCAAAACAGTAGTAAGGATAGAATGTAGACTTTGAAGGCACTAAGTGTATAAGAAGAAAATTAATGACTACAGGTCTCAGAAATCCTGAAATCCTGCCTTTCACCCCGACTCCGCAATTATGTAATGACTATTCTTTTTTTCAGATATCACCTGAAATGTTCCTACTTCAAACAGACCTTCTTGTTCAACCTTTTCAAACTAGTTTCCCCATGTTATACTACCACACCCTTCTTTTGCTCCATATAATCTCCCACAATTTGTAATATATTGCTTGTGTATTTATTGAATGTCTGTCTTCCTCACCAGACTGTCAGCTGTATATGAATAGGCATCATGATCGTTTGTATCCACTTTATATTTTAGCCTCGTCAGCGTTGTGCATAGTAGTCTGTTATTAAACACATAGTGAATGAACGAGAGAGATAAAAGGGTAGAGTGTCTCCAGAGCAAATTTACTGGAAGTAGATTAGTTGTTTAGAAATGTCCAAATCCAACATGTCAGCTAATAATTGGGTTGCTGGAGTAGAATGGAGACAAAGAGTTGGGAAAATTGAGGTTATACTTTTAGAACAAAGTCCAACTCAAATCCCTGTTGGACTCAATGATTGGATGAAGAGGAAGGAGTGATACTTAAAAATAAATAGAGGACAAAATGAGAGAGGCTGAAATAAAGCAGATGGGATTATAATCAGGGTAGTAAAAAATGAGTAGAAAACAGTAAAAACTATATGTCTCTTCCTCTTTATCAGGTGAGTTGGGACTTCAGAGAAGGTTGTGAGCCAAGGGGAGTAGAATGAAAACTGTGTTTCAATTAAATTGAGAAGGTATAATGATTGCTTCCAGAAATAAGGGCAAGAAAATATAGGAAAATATGCTCATGGTATAACAGAGGCATAATAATGTGATGGGACTAATCCCAGGGAAGACCAGGAAATGACTGCAGTAGTTTACAGTGGACTGTTAGCTTCAATGTAAGTGCTTAGTAAGTATTAATTGGTTAATAAGCTTGTTCAGTGTAAATTCATTACTGTTTCCAGAGAAATATTACAGAACCCAAAATTGAGTAATGCTAAAAGCAAACAGATACTTTTTGTTATGTAGTCCCATATTTTGGAACATAATTACAATTAAATTTATTTATATTATTTACACTAGATGATTTCAGCAAAACTTATTTTCTTGTATTTTTAATGCTGTCACATGGTAATAAAAGTTCTGGACGGTATTCTCAGCTACTTCCTAGGAATCCATGGTTCTGAAAAATAGAAGATAATTTGCCAAGCATTTTTTAAAATGAATAATCACTCCATAAATAACTTTTAAGATAGTTTACATATGATTATGTTTATGAAATAACTGATCTTAATTTATGTGTACCTCAATCACAATCTAAAGATTTGGTGTAGTTTTCTTTTTAATCAGTACAATGAAACTTTAGGCAGCCACGACTACCTTGCCTTGTTACAGTATTTCAGTTCTTCTTGTGACCAGTGTCATAGCATGGGTTTATAAGGTGACTGGAGTTACGGATGCTATCTTTAGTCACGAAAAGAGCTGTCTGTTATTCTCTGGACTAAACTAAATAATTCCTATGGGAGTCAAATAAGAGACACGGACCTGGATCACATTGTGCTTTACTACTGAGGAGGGCTTTGGCTCAGACCACCTGGAGTTTTTTATCATTCTGTATTCATTCAAAACCAAGAGTCAAAGTGTGCTGTGATGTCCTTATGAAGAGTCATGCATTAAAACACACTTCTTTCCATAGAGATTATATTTTTCTTCTTACTTTTTAAAGTTTTTTACTGAACATCTTAGTATTTTAACAGATGTATTGAGATAATGGCACCCTAGCTATTAGGGAATAATTCATTTCCTGAATGTGAGATGTTTTGGAAACTATTACTATCATTGTGTAACTAAATATTGTGTAATAATCCTGTCTCAAAGCACCTAGTAGGTTAAATCTTGGTATTATAAAAGCAGTGCTGATGAGGGAGAATGTACTTATCTGCCACAAAATTTTGCATGTGTGAATAGTTATTACCAAGATGGAAAGAAAAGAAACTACTTTCATCTATACTTTTTCTCACCACTTGAGTTCTTTTTAATCTTCTTGGTACCCAAGAATAATCTCTTTATTAAACCATGACATTTCAAGTTGTTGCATTTTAAGTTTTCTTCTGTGAAATTCTCTTCCCTTACCTGAAAAGAAGAAAAGAAAAAAGAAAAAAAAATTGTTATGTATCTAGGATACTCCTGATTTGTCTTTTGAATGAGTCAAAGTTGAGAGTCAATGTATTAAGAGTCAAGATAATTTGAAAATTGATCATCAGACTCTCATGGTCTAGAATACAGTCAGAGCAAAAGTTTGATTCAGTATATCCCCCTGTTGCCAGAGATACGATCCACCTGTCTTCTTGTCTTTTAGTCTTGTTAGAAATGTATTATCTTTTCTTGCCAGGATTGCAATGTAGAGGAGGAAGAGATTTAAATCTGAAAATTATATGAGTGCTTCCTCCAGACTATCAAAAGTTAGCTATTGATTTTGCTTTGAACGTGGATGAGACTGACAGCACACTGACCTTGAGTTCTCTTCACAGTAGGTAAACCTCACAAGTGCAACTACTGTGGACGAAGCTACAAGCAGCGCAGTTCACTGGAGGAGCACAAGGAACGCTGCCACAACTATCTCCAGAATGTCAGCATGGAGGCTGCTGGGCAGGTCATGAGTCACCATGGTGGGTAGAAATTGTATTCATCATTTTTATTTCCCCCTACTGCTTTTGTAGTTCAACATGAAGCTAAAGTCTTATGCTGTTTAAAAGTAATTTAGATCACTTTAACTTAAATGAGTTATAGCTTTGGGATACATTACAAATAATCTATATTGAAATTTTGTGATACTTCCAAATTATTTCTGATAATGTTTAAATTAGCATAATAATGACAACCAACGTTTAATATACCAAAGGTACTATTCACTCTTGTTTTTCATTTATCTAACCAGATAGTTAGAGCTGATTCCACGTTAGTCTGTAGGCTTTCTAAAAGAATGAATTGGTTATTTGCATATTTTCATCTCTGTTAGGTAAGTGATCAGCGATAGAATTCGATATTTCTCCCATCTGCCCAGTAATTTTTCTGAGAAATTATCGATTTTGCTTTCTACAATGTGTAAAACAATCTAGACAAAAATTAGACACACAAAAAAACCTTCTCCAAGCAAAACATCCTGATCTCTAAATACACTATGGCAGGTAGGAAGGCAGTCCCTAAGGTTTGTCAATGAATAATTCCCTATTCCTGCAAAGTTAATTTTAATAATCAACCTTATATAGGAAAATGATGAATTTCAATTCTTAAGATTTATAGTGTCTGTCTTGTCTAATTAGATTTGTATACTGATAAGTTTCATTTGTACAAAGACAAAAATCTCATTAGTACATTTATATTTTATTTTTTTATTTTATTATTATTATTATTATTATTATTATTAAGATGGAGTCTCATTCTGCTACCCAGGCTGGAGTGCAGTGGAGCAGTCTCAGCTCACTGCAACCTCTGCCTCCTGGGTTCGAGAAATTCTCCTGCCTCAGCCTCCCCAGTAGCTAGAATTATAGGCATGAGCCACCATGCCTGGCTAATTTTTGTATTTTTAGTAGAGATAGGGTTTTGCCACGTTGGCCAGGCTGGTCTCAAACTCCTGACCTCAGGTGATCTGCCCACCTTGCCTTCCCAAAGTGTTGGTATTACAGGTGTGAGCCACTGCGCCTGGCCACATGTGTATTTTTATTTTAAAAAGGTTTGCCAAGTATTAATTGGTATAGTTGGGAAAGGCTACAGTCACTTTTAAAATATAAATATCTATGTATTGGCTTAGACATAGGCAGATCAAGGATTATTTGTGTGGTTTTCTGTTCGTTTTATACAGTGTATACTATGGAACTGTGTTAGTTGGAGAGCTAGTGATTATGTGTTGCTGACTTGGGAATTTTTTTAATTTAAATGTTTTCTTGTTATTCTGAACAACTGAAGCATTTCTGTCTAGTTTCTATAATCTAAAAAATCTAATTATATTGATTGTTTTGACCAAGTTCATTTATTTTTATATTATCATCATTAACACTTTTTACAAACCTATCTGTGTTTCAAGTCTGGGTAAATTTGATATTACAAGCTTGCATTATCTGGGCTAATGACAATAGCATAGGATCTAGAACGCAGAGATTACAAAATGGTGTGCCCCGGAGTCTGCCAAACCTTCTCTGGCTACATGGTGTCTGAATGTGTCATTTATAGGCTTGGATTGAGGATTAAATGTGATTGAGTGTGTAATAAATGCCCAACACATGGTTTGCTTTGCTGTTAATATTTGAAAACATTAAATAACTGAATAACAGTAAATGTGCTATCCCCTAAAATTTGTTATTTATCAGCAATAACTTAAGCATTAGAGGTTTCATTTGTTAACCAAACATACCATTAGTATTTAAATTGTTGGTTTTAAGGGTAAATTGAGGCAGGAAGCTGATGGAAGCTTGGGAGAATACCATATCTTCCCCAAAAACACCTTATGACATTGCTACTAGTTTTTCTACATGATATTCTCCCATTGCAGTTCTGACATTTGATGTGGTTATGCATTTCCAACTTTGTTTATTATTTTTTCATTCCTAGTTACTTATGGAATTCTGTATTGCATACATATTCCTAAAAGACTGTATGGTAATAGGGAGATAACATGTAAATAAATTATTATAATCAACATTTAATTATCTGTTGGCAGATTGAACTTTTAGAGAATCAAACACTAACAAAAAATTTAAACAAGTGTATTTTGGGGGAAGAAAAGATATGTCTTCGAAACAACTGGGGCCTCAGTCTTACCCCCATCCTCCAGATTGCTTAGCCCTCTACAGGCATAGGCCCTTCACAGGTGGTGCTAAAGCTGGAAAAAATTGGGAAAAAGTGGGAAAGAGTGAGGGGCACTGGGTAGAGCAGAGGGTAAAGGAAAAGAGAAGGGAATGAGGGTAGCTTCTGATATCATTTGTAGACCCAAATATTTCTTCTTAAATATTGGATATCATTTTAACCACATAAGTTTATATTCATGGCATTTCATACCATACTTTTTTTCTGGGTTTGTCATAATAATAATTTGAGATTATCCTTAATCTCCTTTACCTTTTATTAACATGCTTAATGGGAAATTGGCCATATGAGGTAGGAGTCGATAAATATTGTAAGAGAAAAATATGGTTCTGTAAAATGCTGCTAGAGTTCATGTTTAACATACGTTTCATATAAATATATGAATATATTTATAATATATTCATAAATATAAATAGCTTGGCAAATGTCTCTTTTTAAACAGAGCTATGATGAAACTTATATTTATCCCCTTCTCTTACTGTATTTGTTCATTTGTTTTCCTTTTTTGTGGTAAATATGAGAGTTGCCATCATTGTGGTTGCCATTAGCTCCGTAAAATGAATTAACTATTACTCCTTTTAAAAAATACCTGACATAATTATATTTTTCCTAATCTTTCTTTTCCAAAACATGTTTTTCCCTATATTGTTCTTCTAGTATGGAATTTTTTAAAGAAAAAGAGGCATTTTTCACTTGCTCAGAAAACATTTTTCAAGAGCTTACTATGTGCTAAGTTATATGGAACATTGTGGGGTATAAAATAAATGGACAGTTTTTTAATACACTTATTTTATAGTCTGAAAGGAAATACATTCTTTAAAAAAATAAAATGAAGCAAAAGTTCTAATAAAGATGCATACACAGTTTTCTGGGAACATAGATGTAGAATTAATCTGACCCTGGAAAAGTCAAGAGAGGCATCTTACATGCAGCAGTGTTCAATCCAAACATGAGGGAGGAGTAAAAATTACATAAATCAGGCAGGACACAGAGAATGTATAGTCAAGGAGAAGAAGAGGCTTGGAGATATAGAAGATAATTAACAGATTCCCTGATGTTGAGTGTAACTGCAGTTTAAGGAGTGGTAGGTAATGAAGCTTCTGAATTAGAAGGTTGTGCTGCAGAGTCTTTTCTGCTAACGTAGTGTTTGAATTTCATTGTGTAACTGATAGAGAGTTACTGAGGTAACCAAATTTGTTATTATTGAGGCAATCAAATCAAGGAAAATGTCTTCAATGAGGATTCATGATAGGTGCCAACCTGGAGCAGGGGGTAGCGTGTGAGGAGAGACTGGAAATGAGAATGCCAAGGAAAAGATGAAAAGGCAGTGGCAGGACAAGAGAGCAAAGCAAAATATTGAAGACATATTTAGGAGGTAG
Organism: Ateles fusciceps; assembly: GCA_036589455.1. NCBI lineage: Eukaryota > Metazoa > Chordata > Mammalia > Primates > Atelidae > Ateles > Ateles fusciceps. The sequence continues at coordinate 1,643,038 of JAZHEH010002836.1, forward strand.
AATAAAATGTTCTTAGAAAAGTTGATTTAGTTTGAGGAAAAAGCAGGAATATCATGACTCATAGTTTTGGAAATGATAACAATTGAGTTTTATGACAGATTATTTAATTTATATAATTAAATTATTTGATTGGGTTTGATAAGCTTATTTATTTAATTGGGTTTTAGGGCAGATTATTTATCTTATTTAATTGGGTTTTATCGCAGGTTATCTTGTTCAATATTATCTTTACATTGTTTTTTTAAGTCTGTTCAGCTTGAAGAAAAAGCTTTAAAATCAAACTGTGTTATTACCTTTTTACCCCAAACCTAAAGATGAAAATGAAAGTGCAAAGCAGAAACATAGCCAGCTTAAAAGTTATATTTATTGTTAGGTTTATGCTTTGAATTGTTTGGGAAAGGGAGGTTCTTTTCACAAGTTTGGAGACATAATTTGGCACCCACAAACTTTGGACTAAGCTTTTTTGACTTATTTTCATTGGGTGACATAAGGCAGTGAACATCCCTTGAATATTATATTTCTGTTGTATCATAAAAGGTATTAAAGACACAAATTCAACAAAGTGCAACCCCTGAGGTTATTTACCAGCTATTGGGAGAAATAGACCAGTAAAACAACAATACCGTACTATGTTATAAGCATTATGGAGACATAGAGGACATGCCTAAATCAACAGGTCATCTAAAAGGAATTTCCCAGGAAATTTATGTTTGAGCTTAGTTTTAAAAGGCAAAAATGTGAATAATAAAGGGAGAAGGGTGTTTCCTGAAAAAGAACAATATGTGTGAACAACTACCAATGTAGCATCTAAAACACTTGGGGTACCTCCATGTGTGTTTGTACAGAAATTTGGGTAGGGAGGAGGAGAGGCAGAAGACTGGGTAAATGGAAGAAATCTAGGATTTGCCACAAGTGTCTAGCAGGGATGATGGGGCAAGTAGTAGTGTCATTCATTCCCTGACATAGTAAGTAGGAAAATGGAAGAAAGAGAGGCAAATGGAGATTTTTTTTTTCACTATATTCTCTTATGTGCTTATGAGATAGCCAAGTAAAACTGTCTAGGAAGAAGTTAAATATATAGATCTCAAGCTCTTGAGAGGGGTCTGGGTAGGAAACAAAAATGCAGGATCCATCATTATTTAGGTAGTGGCCCAACGTAGTAGTTTTTAATAAGGCAGTACGGATAAGTACAGAGTGAGACATTGAGAAGGCCAAGAACACACTAGCAGAAAAATAATTTCATGAAGATGAGTAAGAGCAGAGCAGGAACATGGAAAGAGTGATTTCACAGAAGCCAAAGCAAGTATCAGCACTGCCAAACACTGTCAGGAAAATAGCTAACATAACTGTAAAGTTTTTTTTTTGATTGGGCAACATGGAGAAAATTTGCAACAATATAGAAGACATCTGTTGTTTTTGCCTGCCTGACATCCTTTCCTCCTCTTAATAGCAAGAGTGCCCATTTAGCTTTAGAGAACTTTCCTGTTGCATGTAGCTGTGGCAGGACCATCAATCCAGGTACCCTGCCCTCTTCTGGCCAGGGGTTGGACATGTGACCTAATAGAGGTCCCTCAGACTTTCTTCTTGAAATTTGAATTTTGGGTAAACTATTTGGTTTTTAAAAAAAGATACATTGGGAATACACTTATGGTTCTGCCTTTATGGCTTATCAATGTGATGAAACAATGATCTAATGGAAGTATGTTTTTATCTTGGTTATAACCTCAAAAATAAGGCCAAAGAGAATTTAAAGTTTGTTTAAACAGGAGAAGTTAGCTTATTGATATATTTTTAGCCCAGTTAAATGTCTATGTGATTAAGCATTATTGAGATATCTAGAGAATTTGTTCCCCCTATGTTTGTAGCAATATAGGCACAGAAATATTTTGATGAGTTGCATCCAGATCCATGAAGCAAAAAAAAAAAAAAAAAAAATTGGATTAGTTACAAATAAGGGAAAACGGATCAGGTTTTTACCCAGTGGCAGACCTTATGAATAAATCTGACTGGTTTATAAAAAGTCAACACTCAAAATCCATCTACAAAGAATAGTATGGCATAGTGGTTGAGCCAGGCTCTGGAGCCAGACTCCTAGTAGTAATAACATTCTCTACTAGCTAGATGTAAAGCCTGAGGAAATTACTTAACATTTCTGGGTCTTTGTGTCCTCCTCTGTAGAGTGCAGATGGCATTACACCTATTTCATGAAGTTGCTGAATTAAATTAAATTCAGCAAAGCCTTAAAATAGCACGTAGCACATAGTATGCGTCAGTTATTATTATTGCCAGTGTGGTAGAAACAAGATCAATTTTTGACATGTGAAGGGCTATTTTAAAGTAGAAGTTAGATCAGAACTCTGCCAAAGTCATCATTTTCGGTTCACATGAGCTTCATTGAACTTGGGACAAATCATCTGAATTGAAGTGGATGTGGTATGGGACAGTTCCCACGCCCAGGTTTCGTTTTGAGTGTTAAATGCATTCAAATATGAAAATTCAGGGTGAAACTTACAGCAAAACTGCCAGGTTTTGGCCTACTCATTTCAGAACTAATTAGCATATTCAATACTGGGGGCAAACCCGTTTACCAGTTTTGCTAGTTTTTTTTAGCAAAATTTACAACAACATTTTTTTCTCTTTCCAAATTATTTCATTTTGGATCTTGGCCACTGACATATTTTTCTGTTTGGTCCATACTTGAATTGCTTTGTAGTTTTATAGTTACTTCTAATAATGTAGTAAGTGCTTATAAATCCACTATCCAAACAAAAAATTAAGATTTTGACCACAATGTGTACCTCATTACCTGCTTTTCCACCATAACACTACCACTGTGCCATCCTTCTGGCCCCCCTTATGTGAATTGTGTGGTCATCTTTGAATGTCTTTGAAATTCTTTGCTTTTTTGATAACTCTTTTGCTTTTGTGTAACTTTTTTAGTTGTTACTAAAAGAGAATATACTGTTTTTTGTGTAATATCTTGGGACATACTTTCTCCATGTGATAACATCATGAATTATGTAGTGTAGACAATGACCTGTTTCCTCGTTCCTCAGTCTCACCTTGGAATTTTTTTTCCAAATTGACATCCAATAATTGCACAATTGCTTGCTATTCATAGCCAAAGGACTTCTTATTAAATGTAGATTACAATTCAATTTTTCTGACCCATCTATAGGTTAATCAAAACTTAGATGGAATGTTGATTTCTTTAAACATGTCCAAATCATGAAAACATGTTTTCACACTATTTTTTATTTTTTCAAAATCAGCAACCTATTGGTTATTAAATACGTCAACTGAATTGTACACTCAATATTTCTAACTTTCATATCTTGCTTTCTCACTTATTTTTGTGTCTGCCAGGAGAATCGCCTCATAAATGAGAATACATTTGTTGTACACAGTGGGACTATCTTGTACAAATGAAAGGATCAGAGTAAATCATTTTACAGTACATACTGAACAAGTAAAGTTATTCTAAGAAATGAAAGCTTTAGGTTTCCAGGCAGTACTGGTGCAAGTGCAACTGGAGAAAGCAACGATAATGAACAAGTAATAAGTTATGTTCTTTCCTGAGAACACTGTTTTTAATCAACTGATTTGCTCTGTCTGAGTTGTTATCCTATCCTTAATTAAATATCCTTGGACGGTATTTCTACTCAAAAAATACTGTTGTAAGTTCTTTGTCTGCACTATGAATGTCAGTGTCTAAGGGCTAACATATTAGCCCATAGCAACTTAGACAAATGGGATGAATAGTGAACAGCATTGGAGAACGTATATCAAATGAATTAGGGCAGTAGTTTAGTGAGCCAGTGTGCCAATTTGCAAATGGATTCTTCTTCCTGCTGAAGAGCTCTTTTAAAATAAATTACAGTCATAAGGCTGCCACAGTTTACTGTGCATAGACATGTTCAGAACTGGTTCTCCTTCATGAGGGCTACTTGGTGCAGGTATTTAAGCTACTGCCAATAAGGGTAACAGCTCAGCAAATAGAAAATATGCTGCAGGAAAATACATGGGTTAAGAAAAACAGTTAAATTCTGTGCTATTGTTTTGTATATCTGTTTCAGCTTTTCTCTAAAACAAGTTGACTTACTTAAATTGTTTTTAAAAAATAAACTCTATATGCCTTGAAAATAGTGCAGTCTTAAAAGTAGTATTGATTTTAGTCAATGTGAAAAACACTTTCAGAGGAATAAGGTGAGAAACCACATGAACAAGTTGGCCACCAATAGTGGCAACAGAGTATGTCATGAATTTAAGAAAGACTCGGATAAAAACAAATCCTCTGGTATATGTGTGTGTTGTACAAATTTAAAGAGTATACTTTCACACTAGAGGGTATTCTTTCTACTTGCTTTTATTCAAGCATACTAGCTTTTATAATACATATTGAGATGGCAAATCCAGCTTTGTATCATCCAGAATGTTGAAGAAATTATCAGATTGCATCTTTCTATGGTTTTGTATAGTACCTCCTATGGAAGATTGTAAGGAACAAGAGCCTATTATGGACAACAATATTTCTCTGGTGCCTTTTGAGAGACCTGCTGTCATAGAGAAGCTCACGGGGGAGTATGGGAAAACGTAAAAGCTCCACTCCACAAAAGTTTGTGGGTAAGCATTACAAATGCTTTTGTTTCTTTGCAAGCTGATTTTAATAGGAAAAGGCAAGTTCTCAGGTATAAGAAATATATATGATATGTTTCAGTTCATGAAATGAACACCCATCTCTTTTCTCCATTATTCATTTCTACTGTCTGACACTCTGTGTGCACCATACTTATAGCAACACACACAAACACACACAGAAATAAAGACTGATAGTAGTCACCAACTCAAAATATGATGATATATAAAGTGAAATCACATGTAAAATATAAAATGTTAATTTGTTTAAAAAATAGTAATACAGAAGGGAAATTGTCTAGCCTATTGGCCAGTTTTGTAATCTGTTTTAAAATTTCATTAGTGCCATGTTTTTCTGTTTTTGTTTTTGTTTTTTTACCTATTAATATTTATGTGTAGTGTTCCACCATTGGAACACTAGGATGTGGGAGTTATTTATTTCCTAGGGCTCAAGGTCATTGCCAAGGTCTGATTGCAAAAATTAAAAAAATATTGCAACCTCAGACATAAATGGTTTAATTATTTTAGTATTTTATCTAGAAAGAAGAGAATTTTTTTTCGTTTTGTTTCTTTTTTTTCAAAATTCTGCATTGGAAAAATAATGCAGCAACCTACATTCAAGATGTTTCATATTTGGATCTTTATTTTATATTTTGATCTTTGTTTTTTCATCCAGCCTATGATTTTGAGCTGAAAAGATTAAATATCATATATTTAGACTTTCCCTTTTCATTTCCAAACCCTTAGATATTCTTTGATACGCCCAGTGTTGGCATCATTCTGAATGTATGCTGTAAGTCATAGAGTGTCTCTGGGGATACAAAAAGCATGGACTTTTTAAAAAGAAATATTAATAATAGAGATTCAGTAAAAAGAATTGTTATTCATTGTATATATAATGTATCTATTCTTGTAGACTTAATGTAGGATAAAAATGTTCAAACAGATTCTCTCACATTCTAGTATCAGCGTTGTGGGACATCCTGATTAAATGGCGATTGAGAGAAAAATCTTTGCTTTGGCTATTTCAGGGAGGAGAGGATAATACAATTCTATTACTTCAGTAAATACTTAAGAAGGTTTCCTTTCAATCTCAAACTGAAGAACTAACACGTCACCAAAATAGCACTTTAAGACTAGCTGGAGGGATTTATTGAGAACTCATTGAAAGAAGGCTGAAGGATGACTGTAAGGGCCATAGTTTATACTAGGTCAGTTGAAGGCTTCTGAGTTATACACAAAAAACTGCCTCAGTTCTTAGTTAACTTTTCTTTGGTTATTGTAGGTAACTATGAAGAAAAAGAAATAAACAACCAGTTCACTTATTTTTAACATTGGTTTGTTTGGTGGCTGTCATTAAATGCTTAAATCTAACTAGACTCTAGTGTAGTTGGAAAAATATAAAATTTATTATTCTTTCTGTCTTCTGAATTTATGTACTCCACTCTTTGTAACATTTTTGTCATGTTTCCTGACTTAGAGATGTTACTCTCAATTCTATTTCATTGCATTCCTTAGAAAAGAATGACAGATTTTTAGAAAATTACGGTATGATTTTAAAATATTTATGTTATATTTTTAATTAAGAATTTGAGAATATATTTTTCTTTATTTGGATTTTATCCTAGTAACATATAACAAACAGTAGCCACAGTAACTACTTCTATTACTGTTGTTGAAACAACAAATTTCATCATTCCACACTTATTATAAATTGCCTTCTCCATATGCCTCAGTTAAAATACTGTTCTTTGACCTTATCGAACTCTCTAGTCCAGTGATCCCTAAACTTCCTGCATATCCGCTTGTCTCTCCCCTCTCTTTCTTATTCAGCATAGATTCCATGGCTCACCACTTTGACATCTCTCTTGTCAGTTTTCTTGCCTTTCTTGCCTTGTTGGCTGATCTGTCCCCTTCTCCTGGTGAAACCCCACTCACTCTCTTGTAAAGCTGTCTGAGCATCCTTTCCATACTTATATCTCACTAGATGTGCACCCCAGCTTGCACATCTGGTACTTTTGGAGAAATTCCATAGCCTGATGAGTTGGCATCAATATAGATAAATGATATCCCAGATATCAGCTGGCCCATCCATCCTATGGAGCAGCACTCCTTTAATCCATCCCTGGACAATCATGTCTCCTAATCACCATGACAGTGGCAACCTTCTGTACTCTCTGCAAACATGCTATCTCTCTCCTTGGTGATCTTATATCTATATTCACAGGAAATAAAATCACTGGAAATGATTTCAACCTAATATTGCCAATTCTATAGGACTGTATGCATCCATGTAAATACTTCTATCTTTTTTTCCTTATTTCAATGAAAGAACTATCCCTCTTTCTAATTAAGGTTAATTCCTCTTCTTGTGCACAGTAATTCTCCCTTCCTGGCCTCCCAGATACCTCACACTAGTATTTTTCCTCTTTCTCACTTACATTTTTAACATCTCCCCACTATTGGGCATTTCTTATCAGCATTTAATGCAATAAATTCTCATAATTAAAAAATTATCTTCCTTTAAGTCCCATCTCCTTCTAGGTACACCTATAGTCTCCTTTTCTTCAAATATGAAATTGTTGAAAGAATCTCTGCTTGTTTTCTATTATTTCTTTTTTTCTACTCATTTTCAAGTCCATGCAACCTGTTTTTCTTTCCTCACACTCCATTGAAATTATTCTCATTGAGGTCACAACTAGCTTTTATAGTGCCAAATCCAGTAGACCCTTTTAAGACAGTATCTTACACAACTCCTAGAGAGTATCTGCTACTATTTAATAGTCAATTCCTTTGGAAACACATTCTTTTCTTGGTTTTTATGACATTTTTCCCTCTCTCTGACTGCTGTTTCTCAGGATTCTTTATGGACTTACTCTTAACAGCTATACAAGTGGGGCAAAGTACAAATGGAGGCCCCATGCATTGCCTAAGTATTTTTATATTATAAATCTAGATGTAAAACTTATTATCTACCCTTCTAACTTGACTAAGTTCAAATAAATATGCAATTCTCAGATTTCTTGTAGCTCTACACTAGATCTTGGCAGCACGAGCAGAACCACTCACTGGCTTACAGCCAGTCTCCTCTCTTAGACCCACTCCTAGTTCTCTCCATTACCAAAGGGGGTCTCACACACATGTATATGGATACCCCAGCCTGCACATCCAAGTTCTTTTTACGTTGCTCCCATACATAGCACATAAAGACCAGTGCCTTGGCCATCAGGCCTAGATGTGTGCTTACCAGTGGCACAGTTGGTATGAAGTATTATGGATCCTTTGAAGAAAACTTTGTAGGCTCTAGAAGCAGGCTCAGAACCATTTGAGGAATACTGGGGTCTTGGGTGCCCAGAGAATGGTCTAGGGAGTGAGTGCCAGATCGGCACATTCCTTTGGGCCTACAAGCTCCTCGTTTCCTGAGAAGAAAGGCTCAGGGCTCCCTAAACATCGGGCCCAGTGCAAACACCACTTTCCTTGATCTATGAGTAGGCAGAAAAATCTTAGTGTTATTCCAGGTTCTATTTTTGACCCATCCTCTTCTCACTCTACCTGGGTGATAGCAGTTATTTGCATGGCCCCAAAAGTTGCTTTCTGTCAACTGATGACTCTCATATCTACATCCCAGGCCCAGGTCTCTCTTCTGAATTTGAGACTATATCTTACTAGACATGACTATTACTCATAGTCCTCCCCAAACTGAATTCATCGTCTTTTCTATCTCATTGTCATCCACTAGTTTCGTAGGCCAGAAACCTACAGCAACAATTTTCTAAACCTCCTTGCTAAATGAATACCTTTAGGCGACTTCCCTGCTTAATCCCCTTCAATCTGTATTCCTTTAGGGTAACATTCAAATTTTTAGCATATTTAGCCTTAAAATTTAAAAATCTAACTTGTCTTCTCACTTATTTCCACTCTCAGCCCTATTGAAGTATTCCTCATTTATAAGCCATGCTCTCTTGCCTCTGATCCTTTCTACCAGCTGCACCACCTCATGTTTCTTCCTTGGCTAATGTTTACAATCACATTCTTGTCCTTGATGTCATTTTCTTCAAGAAGTCTTCCTTTAGTCCCTTAGTATGAGCTAAATATTCCTCTTATTTGACCCCATTGCACATATCACATCGTAAATGAGCCTTAAATTGCTATCGTTCCTTCTAAACTGTAAGCTCTTTGAGAATATACATCAGGTTTGTCTAGCTTAACTTTGAACTGTTTGACATTGCATATATCTTAAATTGAGTGCCATGAGATAATTTTTCTTCATTTTATCTTTCCATTTTTGTTACTCTAATCATTACACTGATCTCACGTAGAGGCCATTTGTTTAAATCTGAAATAATTCTGTCTACCTTAATGTGCTTTTGCAGAATGCAAGCCTATAGATCAACATTTTTTCCATCAAAATTACAAGTTGAGCATCCATTCACAACAACATATTAACCATTTATAAGAAGTTCACATATGTTTTTAAGAAGCATTATTTTTTCTAAAATAGTGGCTAAATCAACCAAATTAATCCTACACAACAGTGAGGTGCCATATGTTATAATCAGATCACTCTCACTTTTGTGATCTTTGTGGCTTGCTCACTAATGTTTAAAATATGCAAAATCAAGCATAGTCTCTGACTTATTTTTATTGGGTATTTATTCTTCCTCTTATAGTCCTTGAGCTCTATTCAAGTGAGAATCTTAAAAGAAAATGAAAATAAGATAAACTCATTCATTTCTTTCAGACTAGATGCATTCTCATGATGGCATCAGAACAAATGCATATGACTTATGAAATTTTTTTGCTTTTATATTTTTTTCATGTCAAGAATGTTTGTGGCCGGGCCCAGTGGCTCACGCCCATAATCGCAACACTTTGGGAGGCCGAGGTGGGCAGATCACTTGAGACCAGGAGTTCTAGACCAGCCTGGCTAACATGGCAAAACCCTATCTCTACTAAAAATACAAAAATTAGTCAGGTATGGGGGTGCATGCCTGTAATGCTACCTACTTGGGTAGCTGAGGCATGAGAATCGCTTGAACTGGGGAGGTAGAGGTTGCAGTGAGCAGAGATCACACCACTGCACTCCAACCTGGGCAACAGAGTGAGACTCTGTCTCAAAAAAAAAGAAGTGTGAGTGTCAGCAGAATTGCCAAATACTTGACTTATAGAGTCATATATACCAAATTATGAAAAACGGAGGCAATTAGTCAAGTTTGTACCCTTTCATAATTTTAATCTGATTCTAATGTTGTATTCTTTTTTAATTCTTTCCCCTCCCACTCCCTTCCAGGGGAAAGCTCATGCGATTCAGCTACCCAGATATTCACTTTGATATGAACTTAACATATGAGAAGGAGGCTGAGCTGATGCAGTCTCATATGATGGACCAAGCCATCAACAATGCAATCACCTACCTTGGAGCTGAGGCCCTTCACCCTCTGATGCAGCACCCGCCAAGCACAATCGCTGAAGTGGCCCCAGTTATAAGCTCAGCTTATTCTCAGGTCTATCATCCAAATAGGATAGAAAGACCCATTAGCAGGGAAACTGCTGATAGTCATGAAAACAACATGGATGGCCCCATCTCTCTCATCAGACCAAAGAGTCGACCCCAGGAAAGAGAGGCCTCTCCCAGCAATAGCTGCCTGGATTCCACTGACTCAGAAAGCAGCCATGATGACCACCAGTCCTACCAAGGAAACCCTGCCTTAAATCCCAGGAGGAAACAAAGCCCAGCTTACATGAAGGAGGATGTCAAGGCTTTGGATACTACCAAGGCTCCTAAGGGCTCTCTGAAGGACATCTACAAGGTCTTCAATGGAGAAGGAGAACAGATTAGGGCCTTCAAGTGTGAGCACTGCCGAGTCCTTTTCCTAGACCATGTCATGTACACCATTCACATGGGTTGCCATGGCTACCGGGACCCACTGGAATGCAACATCTGTGGCTACAGAAGCCAGGACCGTTATGAGTTTTCATCACACATTGTTCGAGGGGGAGCACACATTCCACTAGGCCTTTTCATTCCAAAGGGGACCCCTACGAAGTAAAGAACTGCACATGAAGAAATACTGCACTTACAATCCCACCTTCCCTCAGATGTTGACATACCTTTTATTTTTTTTAATATTATTACTGTTGATAATTCTTATTTTGTGGACACAGTGTCATTTGCTCTGCCTAATTACAATAAGGAAGAAACTTAGAAGAGAGAAGGGACGAGGATATTGTTTCTTTATCATTTGGCTTGTTTATTTTGTGGGAATCTAAGAGCAGTCCATTTCTACCAAGGCATATCATGCTTTGAAAAATCACTTGATTCATAAAGATTCACCTAAGAGATTCTAATTTGCCACGGATATTCAGGATTATGATTGAAGACAGGAAAGTTTAGCGTTTTCTGGGTAGGATATCGGTGGTTTAAAATGGTATAAGTAACTTTATTCTTGAAAGAAGAATGTGTTTCAAACTGTAAACCGAATTTTTGTTCTTCAGAGATTATGGAACACAAACACATTGTCATTTTCAGTGATAACTCCTAAGATGAGCTGAGTTGTTGTTGTGGATTCTATGTTTACTTCCCCTATGGAATTTATAATTCAGTATGTTTTACACTGTACCATATAGCAAAACTTTTAAACTACAGGTAGTTAAGGGCCACCTACAATACATCTGAGGTCCTGTGATCTTATTTTTCTAAACGTAAGCACTGTTTTTCCATAGTTTTGATGACTGGCATTTTATAGACACCCCGGCAGCCTTACTTTTAACACCTTTATTGAATAGTATTTTTATGTAGTTTTCAGAATAACATATGGTCTAAGAGTGGATAAAAGGCAGTCAATAATTTCTGGGAGGGACTTCTACTTTTCTTAAATTTGTTTGAGAGGTTTTCTTTTAAAGTTGTAATGTGATGGCAGCATAGTATATGTATTTGTTTCTAAAAGTATGCTTACGATCGTCACTTTATCAGCATTTAATCAGTGTTAACCAGTCAGCAGAAAAATATATTATGCTAACAATAGGGGGGAGAAAACCCACTTAGAAATCCCTTTTCTGATATTTCTCTTTTCACTGGTTTTCTTCAAGATGTGACCTCCCAGTGTTCTGTCCATAGTTCATTTATCTTTTATTCTTCAAGTAGAAGGTCTAAAAATCTTGCTGTTGGCTATTTCTTTCAAAATCTCCTCAGAGCAATTGCTAATTTGACCTGAATCTGGTAACTTGAACCCTGTAAGGTTATAGAACTAGGGTTATTTATTTTAGTATTTCTTCAGTAGTATTTACTACTCTTGCTGCAAAGAAAAGGGAACAGAACTTCTTTGTAACCTTTTGGACAACAGATAAAAGAAATAAAAAAAATAGGAAAGTTTACTTTTACCCTTCTTGGAGTCTAGAATGCAACAGAACCTCCAAAGGAAGGTCCTGCTCATTTTTCTATTTCCAAAACATTTAACTCTGTTAAGTCCTTGTCAGAAATGAATCTCAATCCCTTGGTATAGAATTCCCCTTACATGACATAAGTTGCCATATTTCATGTGCAGATTTGAATTTCATTCATGTGGGTGCTCTGTTTTTTCTTTGCAGTCCAACCACATTAGAGGGGGAGGAACCAAGTGATACTGATTCAAGTCATTTTAGGGGGACATCCTTGGAAGGCAGAACTTGATGCTTCTGTTTGGGGAAGACAGGCATGACTGTGACTGGATTATCTGATAACCATTTGTGAATACTGAAATTCTGTTAAGCAGTAACTGATAACTGCTCTAAAAGATTATTAAATAGGATGCTGAAATTATGTTTCTTAATACAGTGTGGTATGAGAATTACCAAGTCAAGAGAATTGTGGACGTAAGCAAGTCTGGCCCCAATACTGCTCTTAACTCATTTTCCAGCTTACCATTTGCTATTTCTAAGCACTTGTAAGCACTAACACAGCACTTCTAAGCACTAACACAGCTAGAAATAGGCAAAAGTTGTTAGAACTCAGCTCTCTTCTACTAGTCCCTATCATAATTATTTTTGGGAAAATGTCCAAACTGTCCCTTTAAATCTAAGGGAATGAACCAAAACAGAGATATATAGAATGTCAACCATTTCATTTTATTTTTTTCTGCATGCCTTGGTACATTGTGAACATACAAGCTATTCAAAGATGAAGCATGTTTTTGAGACTCCCTCACCCCTCTCACCCTAACCACTCCTGAATGATAATTGGAATCCCTTTTTTTTTCCTTTTGGATGAGGTAAATAATTTTAAAGTTGATGATTTTGTCTTTTACTGCAATTTAAGAAAACATTTGGATGTCAGTCAGTATGTTCATAATCTTGGCTGCATATGAATTTCTGCTGGCATTATCTATGAATTTTCTTCCTATTTTTTTTTTTTCAGTATATGAACAATCATGTATCTACCTGCCCCGTGATGAAACTGAATTTAGGTGGACCCTAAACAGTTGTGTAGTTTCCTTATGAAGACAGTGCTAAGGCACTTTCCTTTTCTGATTTCATCTTTTTGTGAATCTGTTTTATTGAAAGTAGTTAGTAGTTGAGAGTGCATTTGCTACAAGTGTATACTTGTATTTTCCTAACTTCAGGAGGAACAGAAAGAGGTGGAGATGGCTCAGGGTGTGGCAAGGACAAATGAGGACAAGGTCAATTCAAATTTATAGGTCAGAAAGAATTTTATTGTAGATAGTGTTTTCAGAGAAACTCTGGATGGTTATATTTGCATGTCTTTTCTTCACAAAAGGAAATATGCAAGGTTGTAGCATCAAAAATAAATATAAGAGTCAGACACCAAATAAATCAAGTTTTACATAACAGTTGTATGCCCAGTTTATTTAGGTGAGATTTCACATTACAGAAAATATTTGAGGAGCATGAAAATGGGTTATCTTCTATATTTTCCAGTTTGGCAAACATTCAGAATTTCATCACATTGTTTTGCCCTAACGTTGCCCAGAATTTTATCTTAACCTCTCTCTAATAGTGATGAATCATGTTTAAAAAGCCATTCTAATTAGACCTTTTTAAGACAGGGGAAAGGGACCACTAGGCAGACGGGAAGAAATTTCAAATCATTGAAATATTCCATTGAGATTTTCTAAAGGGACAAAATTGGGAAAATAAGAAACTAGGACTTAGATTTGGCTAGATAGTAGAAAGTATCTCCCCTACATACATACAGGTAATTGTACATATGAATCATAGGGTATATGTGTGTATGTATCACACACACATTCTTTTAAGGCGAATTCATGAAAAAGCAGTCACAGAGCGATCAGATATGTTGCAAAAACATACAGAAAATTTAAATGACAATTAATACTAAGAAATTAGGTGGGTTTACTTTATCAGGTTATAACAGGAATCACTAAAGACATTACTAGCGTGTCTTAAGGACAAGTGGCAACTCTTAAACTAAAACGATCTTGTTATCTACTTACAAAACAAAGTGAAACAAACAATGATTAAGCTGATTTGATATAAATTCAAAGATATTTAAAGTTTGTTTGGAATAGGAAGAAAATACAGAAAATAAATATTATCAACTGTTACCTACTGGCAAAGAAACACAAGAATAGATTAGCGAGCCCACTATTTTGTTTTTATGGTTTTTATCTCGATTGTACAACTCACAAAACCCTGAAGTCTTTGGTATTTTATAAATGTTTAACAAAATTTATATCGGATTAAGGCATTGAGATGAAAATTATGTTCTCATTATCTTCCAAATTTTATTTCATCCTATCTCCAAAATGATTTCTTAGGGTAGAAAAAGAGCAGAAGAGACTGCAAAAATACAAACAAAAAACTGTGTGCCTGTAGTTTCAGGCAGAACTTAGACTGTCAGAGGTACTAGCTGCATGATTCGTTTTTTAACTTTTTGGATTGTTCATATCCAAAAATGGATAAGTTACATTTGTGTTTATCATCAGTTATATATTATTTTAATAAATGCTATCTGAAAGAAGACTATTCTAAACCAGAAAATTCCCCAAATCCAAAAGGAAAAAAAAAAAAGTGGGAAGGGGTGAAATTGAAGTTTGTATATGTGAAAGTTATCTTAGAAATATTTTTAATTCTCCAGTTTCTGCAAAATAATTAAAATATACAGTAACTGGTCTCCTACAGTCCTGAATTTAATGTATTAAATACTTACTTCCTTTATATTGGTGCCTTTTTAAAATGCACTGAGAGTGTTGCTGAGCTGTTGCAGCTCTACAACGCTTTTAATATGCATTTTTAAAAATCACTTAAAATTAAGTAGTAGATAATTCATCTCTGTTTTTAGGGCAAATCTTTAGAGCAGTTTCTAATACAGAAATTTTCAGCTCAGCTGTTAAAAGGAAAAGGAAACTTTGAAACTAGACGTTAATACCTTTTTAGTTTCATATTATT
The DNA here is from genome assembly GCA_036589455.1 of Ateles fusciceps. Lineage (NCBI taxonomy): Eukaryota > Metazoa > Chordata > Mammalia > Primates > Atelidae > Ateles > Ateles fusciceps. The sequence goes on from JAZHEH010002836.1 coordinate 1,658,077, forward strand.
TCTGAATATGATTACAAGATTATGTAGGTAAACTATAGAGTGAAACTTTACCTGTGAATTGAATTACAATTTGTGTTTTTGTTTTGTTTTTAAGGAATAATAAGTTCTGTATCAAACAAGAATTTATTAGATAATTTTTGGTCAATAAAATACAGTATTGATTTGGATTTTCATCTCTAGGCTAGTATTGTTCTAGTCTTGGAATCTGTGTTTTCTAATCTATTAGAAAACAGAGATTGAAAATTGATGGAATAATGTGAAAAAGCAGGTAATTAATTCTCCTTGAACAAAACAAAACTGAACAGTCATATCACATTGCTATTCTCCAAAGCATAATCTCCAGTGGTTTCATACCATGTTTGTGTATTACTTGCAATGGGCGTGTTAGGATATGACAGCTTTTTAAAAAACGAGCTGCTGGTTATACAAAGCAGATGGCATATGACCAAGAAGCTGTGATATGCTAGTGTTTCTTTTTATCATAGTGTATTACTAGGCCAAATAATGACACCTTGAATATTTCTACATTTACTGCAGAAACCTTAAACTTTGGAATTTCCATAAGGTTTTTATGTAATATTCTATTTCTAGCTTTTTAGTTTTATCTTGCTGTACTGTAAGTTTGAGGATATTTTTCACATGCACTCTTAGGAATAAGTTCGTAATTCTGTTTATGGGGCTTTCCTCCCATAACACTGCATTTGTATATTTTCTGTATAAATGTGTTGTGTATTAACCTTTGTCCCATACAGAGAGTGGTACATGAATGACTAGTTTTCTAAGATGTCCTTTTTATTGTGAATAAAATATAAAATTTAGAAGCCCTCTGCTATGCCACATAAAGTACAGCATATAACTTCATATAGGTACAAATAAGCCCGTTTGCAGTGAATTGGGCCTTCAAATTACCTCAAGTGACATACAGTAAGAAAAGCTTCTTGAGCGGGTGGAGGTCACTGAATCCCCTACTATGCACTTATCAGGATTATACTTACTTTAATTTACTGGAAATTGATATTTTAAAACACAAGTACACTGTAACAAGGGAAGGAATCTGGGTTTGGGTTTTTTTGTTGTTGTTTTATTCTTGTTTTTTTAAGTAGTTCAAATTCTGAAACTGTGATTTAAAAATTTTTGACAGTCAAGCATTCTGAGTTTGAACATAAATCCCTTCCCTTCCTATGTAACAAAGGTCTCTCTCTTATCTCTTAAATTTTGTTATGTTTCCCCCAGGCTCTTTCTTTGTCAGTCTCCTATCGTTGTTTATGGATGTCTTTGCCTCTCTGTTCTTCTAAAAGCTTGAAGATTAGGTCAACTCTTATTTCCAATTCAGTGGTTATTTAATCTTAATTTTTTTGTTTGTGATTTTTGTTGGTTGTGTAATCTGCTGACATATTTTTATACTCAAATGTAGTTTTCTATTAAAAAGAAAGGTGGTTGGATTAAAAATAGTAAGCTATATAACCCTCGAGTTACTTTCACTTTCAAATATTGGGTACCTAAAACATTACTTTAGAGATTATGTAATTCTATTATGGTATGTTTGCCTTTCTTTTTGTTGGATTTTACATTCTGATTTTGGCTTTCCTCCAAAAATGTATATCATGAAGACAAGACAACTATTTGCAAGTGTTTAGAAAGGTGTTAAAAATATAAAGCAAAGAGTCTTAACTTTCTCTTAATTGTGAGAAAAATGCTTTAACATTACAATAATAATATTCCAGATTTGGAGGGGGTGTCCAGGCCCCATGTTTGCTGTTAATAGTTGGACCTTTTAGACCATGTGTTATTTGCAATCCCGGAACGATTGCTTCTGCTATTAGTTAAAAAGATACTATTCTTTTATCTGTGTACAAGTGCAATACTCCCTTGACGTCTTAAAAACTATGGTGATTTTTTTTTTTCTTTTCTTACCTATTCTTCCTTTAGCTAATGGCGAAAGAAACTCATGAAAGTCATGGTATGTTAAAGGACACGACAAGCAAAGAGAAAAACACACCACAATCAAAAGATTACAGAATGTGGAAACCACTAGTTTGATCTCATGGTATCTTTATTTAGGCTAAAATTTCCATGGAAATTAGTAATATTTTGCTTGAAAAATGTGTCTTAAAGTTGAACTTTTTACAGATTGAATGTTCTTCTTAGACCCTCGCCCAATACTCTAAATTAAGAACCTAATACTTAATTTTTTAATTTCACTTGTCTCCTTTGAGAAATAAACTTTTAAATAAAAGCAAAGCACTTAGCTGAGTTTTAAACACTTACATATCACCTATTGGAGAAAAATTTTTAAAAATATTTGGAGCAGTCCTGTTTTCATACAAATTTAAGTAAGAAGTATTTTTCTTATACATATTTATATGTAGTATGCTAATTTTCTTTTTTTATACCTGTGTCCCTGTAGTAAAACTGCTGTAATATAAATACATGTTTTGTTAAAATATAACATTTCTTTGGCATTTCTTTTAAAGGCAGTTACTGCATTTCTGCATTTGTACAGTATGTGTCTTGGCCATTTTAGATATTTTTCTTTAACAATACCAAAGGTAATTAGACTATTTTAAAGACTAATTGCTTGACAGTTTCTAGGATATTTTGTGTTTTAGAAGCAAAAAAAAAAAAAAAAAAAAAGGTCAAACCAGTAAACCTCATTTTTTTTCAAACTAATAATTTGGGGAAATAAAAACTATTGTTTAAAAAGAAATATATACATATATATATATATATAAATATATATATAAAGTTAAAATTCCAGACCTTGTATGTCAGGTTTGCTAAGTGTAATGTAGTTTTTTTAAGGTTCAAATACCATACCTCAGAAAATGAGGTTTACTATGGAAATACTGAAACAGTCTTTGCAGCTGTGTGACAAGTCGCTCTACTACATACTGATTTGGAGACCTCCGCTAAACAGTTTTATCACTGCAGACTAAAATGTGGGACTTGTATTTTCTTTGTTTTTAATGCACACACATACATGTGCTGTGCATGTATGTGGTTACTGTGTATATGTGTATGAGTGTTGTATATGCATGTGTGAGTGTGTGTCTGTATGTGTGTACAACTAAAGAAGCTGCAGAAACTTTGTAATACTTTGTGAAAAGGATTATATTATAAAGGTTTGTACTGTCTGAGTGCACAGCTACTGGAATAAATTTAGGGAATCTCAGGAACAAGCATATAATTTGTCCAAGATTTATTTCTTCTCAGAAGTGTAAGTGCAGTTTTTAATTCTGTATATTATTTAATATTTTACCAATAAAATAAACTTCTGACATAAAAAGTTTGCTATAAAAACTTTCTGGTGAAAATTCTGTACACAAACATGTCTTCTAAATACAGAAGACTAAATTGTTGACTATACCAGGCTTAAATTATCATTGCCATTTTGTATTTCTCACACTTCCTGTTCCAGAGGTTTGGATACATGTGATATCCACAATTGACATCTCAATCGTTAGTCAATCTCCATCATTACTATATAGTCTACCAGAGCAGAGAATAGAGTATTATATGAATTAAGAATGACATCTCTGTTCTTTAGACAGCTTTCATACATATCTTATTTCACTTTTAAAACAAATAGAGGAATGTGCATCAGAGCCTATCCGCTTTCTATAGAAGAAAATAGTGAGACCTGAGGAAAGAAAATTGTAACTTACTCTAAAGTGCATAGTAGTGCACTTAAATTACACAAGAAATTTGAGTGCTGTGATATGGTCAATAACACTACTACTATAGAAGCCACCATTTCTTAGAAGTCAGACCAGGATAAAATTAAGGTTTAAGTCATAGCCATTGTTTAATCACATTGCCAAAAACTGGTTGCCAGTCGCAATCTCTTTGTTTCTTAGATTTTACAAATGTAATTTATCTTTTGCCATGAGAAGTTTGTTGTGTTATAAACATCTTCATAACCAGAAATGCAAAAGGGCATATGTGACTGCAAATTCATTTTATTGAGTGTCAGCTACCTGCTGTCCCTCAGGCCAATTTGAACTCCGCCATCACATATGAGATAGCTGTTAGAGTTTTTCCTCACTGATACATATTTATAGAATTCCATGGATATTTATCATATTCCCCAATAATTTCACTTCCACATATCTCACAGAATGAAAAATACCAAAAATTCAAATGAAATTTTTCTGCCTTGACTGTATCATAATTCAAAATACTAACCTAATTTGGGCAGGGGAGGATGTAAAGGAGTGAAACAGCAAAGCAAGAAGAAGAAAAACTTTTAAAATCATCCTCCAGTATTAAGTTCATAAAGGATTCCTTCATGATCAGAAAGGAATATCAAATTCCCCTCATGTTTTATATCAACAGGAGCCAAATGAAAAGGATTTCTTGAAAAATGTGCCATATGCTCTTGACTTTTCAATTGCAATATGGTCAGAGAAATTATAAATAATTTAAATCTTGATATGATTGTAAGACTTTTTATCAGCATGCTCAAGCCAGAAGACTGTTCTTGGGGTGTGAACCACATGGTGAAAGGATTTCATCCAGCATTTTAGCAACCCTACCTTCTGCTATTAAGGGGTTCCAAATGGACCCATTAAACTTCCAGCAAAATCCCCTTTTCTGTTAGTATCCCTACTGAAATTTCCCAGTGTGTTTATTTAACTTCTCACTAGAGGTTCCAACAAAGGTAACAATCAGTGAATTTGAATTTTGCTACTTTTCTCCGTTTGACACGATACCCAAGGGAGGGGTTTCAATAAAATAGCCTAACTGGAAAATGGAAGAAATCAACAAAGAAGACAAAGTTATTTGGACATCCAAAATCCTATATAAAAATGGGTAAAACCTGGGGGAAATCCTGGAAAATAAAGATGTGTTCAGTCTGAGAAATCTAAATGTGTTAGCCTTTTTCTTCTTGTTCTTATTGCTGCTTTATAATCCTAAACTGTCTTGGATCAGATCAGATCAAGTACTTTTAACTTGAAATTTGTCAGGCAAAGGACAAATCTCTCAAAGCAGTACAAACAGATACTGCCCATATTGGTGCTGAGTTGTTTGTTCTAGAAACTCTTAGAAGAGCCCATGAACCTGATCATCAAACCAAGTGGAATGTCTGTGAAGAAGCAAGATCTCAAATGCTCCAGAAGAGCCAAAGGTAAAAAGGAAGTAACCTAAGGGTAGTTGTGTCGGGTTTCACTGTGCCTTTGGTAAGGCTCTGATGAGAGAGGGAGGAGTCACTGTGTTGTCATTTCACCAAACCAGATAGAGTTGGGATCAGAATCAACTGTCTCCACCGAGAGTACTTAGTGAAATCCCTTGATTGGGAAATAGGAGAATTTAACTTAAAGGGAATGGCAACAGAGTTCATGTTGTATCAATGCCCTGGACCCACATATTGGTTCTGGTTTGGTGGACATAAAAACTTAAAAGACTTTGATCAACATCACTTTTGTAAATGAGTCTCCAGCTCTAATATTCCCTATTCAAAGGTAGGGATGAGGTAATCTAGGGTATTTGGCTATTAAAGTGACAAAAGTGAATACATACCCTGGAAATGAAAAGTGAAATATTCCAGTCCAGGGAATGAATGGCCATTTTTACCTAACATTTTTTCTTTTTTTTTCTTCTTTCCCTGTTTTTCTCATTCTATTATGTAATTTATGTACATTTTGTTTCAGCTCCTTTTCACCTTCTCATCTTTGTTTCTCCATATCAACCTTTTTCTCTTTCCTGTCTTCTATGCATACCTTGTTTTACCACTTGCTATCTGTTTGCCTTGACCCTGTCATAGTTCTGATTACTCTAAATAAAACACGATCATTTTCAATGAGAGAAATTTAATGCAACCACAATATGTGAGTTTTAACCATACCCTTTTTTACACGTACTTTGCAAATCAGCACAATTGTTCCTGACTTTATCTAATTCACTCTCAAAATGCTCATGGAAAGTATAGGGCATCTGTTACTTTATCTTCATTTTACTGGCAAGGAAACAGATTCAGGTTGGTTTTGATTTTGTTCATAAGCACCCCAATCAGTGAAAAAGCTAAAACTAGACTCTAATTCCAGATATACTTAGTTCAGTGTTTTAATTTCTAAACCAGTTTATTCACCATTTGATTGATAAACCCAATTAATAAGAGAATCAGCAGGCATACTTTAAAAGTAATGTTTTGCTTTTCTAATTTTTAAACAGAATTATCCCAAATGAATTCACTGGCACAGTCATTAGGACTGAGAAACATAGCATTAAGTAACAAGGCAAAAATCACTTGAAATTAAAATACTGTTGCAGAAATTTTTTAAATGAATAAATTATCCTAGCTTGGTATTCTAAAGACCCCTTTGTTACCTAATTTAAATAAATGTGGGCTTTTGATTGCTTACCAAATTTTCTTCAGAGTTGAAGGAATTCTTTACCCTTTTCTAAATCACTATCTATATACCCATACTCACTTTCCTTAGTTCTTGCATTGCAGAATGTACTTTCCAATATTTATACTTTGTTTTCTGCCTTCTCTTCATTTGAAAACCTTCACCTGACCCATCATTAAATCTATGAATTTGTCAATACTGGAAGTTCTGTGAATGATATCCTAGTGTTTTCAGTGATATCATCATCATTATGTCTTCCAAATTCAATGAGCAACCTGGAGATTGTGCTTGTTCTTCTTGGTTGCTAAAACCTATCTACTACTTTATCTCTTACTGTTAATTCTGTAGCGTAGAGCAATATCAAGATTCACCCTCAACCCCAACTCTATTCATTGTGAAGTGAGTGATATGTTTATCATAAAATCCAACCTCATGTTGTCTACCCTTAGGAATGAGACATGTGCTACCATTTGGTCAAAGCCAAGACAAGTTTCCCCAGTCTTCAAGGGATGGTTGCTGTGGTAACACCTACCGTTATGTTCTCCTTGTCTTGCTTCTACAATGTAAGTAAATAACAATTGTTTGGCCTTCGAACAGTGTATTCTTTGTCTCCCCCACTCCTCCTCGCCCCACGCCTCTCCAAACCCCTTCCCACCCCCACCTCCCTTCACTGTTTGTTTGGTTGTTTGTTTATTTGCATCAGATTGTAACATGAGCATATATTACTATCGTTTGATAACACTCAAGGGGAAAAAAAAACTGGGACAGCAAATGACTCATGTTTTTCCAAGCTCTCAGCCAAATTACTTTTTAGTCATCCTAACAAATGGGAGTTTGGCTATACCATAACACTAATACGTTTTCCAAGTTGCAAGTGTAAGCCCGGAGTCTGCTGCTTTCTTCTTTAATGTCTTGACAAGTCTGATTATAGCTAAGAAAGTGATCACTTGATCACATAATGAGCATGAGAAATACTCTGCTACAGGCAAGGGTAAAGGAAATAATTTATTCTTCATTTGCCTTGAAGAATTCAAGTAGCTTTCTTGGGTCTTTAAGACATGAAATGGGTCATCACCTAATTCTTTTGAAACAAAGATGAGCTCGGTATTATATCCCTTATGCTTTTTCTTGTTTTTACTTGAAATTCCAAAAATGTGTGCACAATAATATAGTCAACTCAAACTACAGTATGCTGATAAACACATTGTCTGTTTTAATTAGAAAAAAAGTCTTTTTGACTCTTAAAAATTAAGCATCATATTGAGAGACTAGCCACCATATTCAATATGATATCTCTCAGCCTTAATTAAATGCCCATTTCTGTTAAGATATTTTTAAAGATTAATTTATCCTAGTTCATCGTTTCTAATCTACAGAAAACAAAATCTTAACACTAAACAGCTTGATATGGTGTGGTGAGTTTGAGCTGTATAAAAAATGTACTGATATGTCATTCCATCAATATAGATTACTTTAATGATGTGGGTTTTTTAATGAGCAATCTGTCATAAGTATGTTAGGATACACTGTATGTTTAGGTTAATTATATTATACTCCTTTATCTGACTCTTAGAACATAAACATGGCATGATGAGCCCAGTTCAAACACAAGAAGCATTTAAGAACTCCCAGAAACGAACAAGATAATGAAGGTACGTATTTTGCTTTCTGTTCTCACATGGTTCGTATGAGTATCAGCAGGCTTTGTCAGCCACATTTCCAATGTGTGTAAAACCCAAGTACAATTATTAGTCACCACGTGGAAGTTTATAAGTAGCTTTGGGCAATACTGGTATCCCATGGTAATTTGGCACATCCAAGCATCACGTATCAGCAATGGCAGTCTGTCAGCCACTGGACAGCAAGTGTCACCTATAATAATACACCAGCATAGGGTTAGGGAACAACTGGTATAATTTATTGATTTGCTCTGTTTTATTTATTTATTTATTTATTTACTTACTTACTTACTTACTTAGAGACAGGGTCTTGCTCTGTTGCCCAGGCTGGAGTGCAGTGGCACGATTTTGGCTCACTGCAACTTCTGTCTCCCAGGTTCAAGCTATTCTCCTGCCTGAGCCTCCTGAGTAGCTGGGGTTATAGGCACTTGCCACACACTCAGTTAATTTTTGTATTTTTAGTAGAGGCAGGGTTTTGCCTTGTTGGCCAGGCTGATCTCAAACTCCTGACCTGAGGTGATCTGCCTGCCTTGGCCTCCCAAAGTGCGGGGATTACAGGTGTGAGCCACTGTGCCCGGCCACTTGCTATGTTTTAAATCTTCAGGCTTTTGGTTTCTATTTATCTGCTGTTTGTTCTTTAGTTCTCTATAGGCTGGGTTATCAATAAGCCTTGTATTTCTCAAAAGCAAAGACTTTTTTTTATTTGTAACACTAATTTTCAATATTTTAAGACCATGTAAATTGCAAATGCAATAGTTGGGAGAACTGGCCCAGTGACTTTTTTACACTTCTATATTTGTTTTGGTCTATGAGACCTAAATTAATTGCATTTGTCCAGACTATTATGGCAGAACTCTATAATAAAACTTATTTGGAGAAGCAAGGACAGCTCCATCATTGGCCATCTGAATGACAGTAAGAGTGAATGACTTATCCTACCTCATTTGTCACTATGTACCAAGCAGGCCTGATTTATATGGAGCAATGCCTTTTATGACAGCAAGGCCTTTGAATATTTTACTGTAAGTAAACTATGATGGGTCTGAGAGTAAAAAAATAACCTTATCATTTTATTGAGTAATGTAAAACATAGAGTATCTCAAGATTATGAAAGACTGTACACATTTTAAAACCTAAATTTAACGTAATTTTAATTTAAACCTAAGTTCAAGGTGAAGGGAGTAAAATATTATCCTTTAAAGATATAAGGTTTTTGCTTTTTTTCTTTTGAGAACCCTGAAAATGTCACCTGGTAAATAGTACTAGAGGAATAAAAAACAAGTAGGTAATGATGTATTCACATATTCTTTCTAGGATTCTGGCTCAGTGAACATTATTTATTCTGGGATTCCTAGCAAGGCCACTTTGTGTCCTTGGAGAAATGTAAGCAAAGTCTGCAGAATTAGCCTGTAGGATGAGACTTTACAAGGATAGAATGTGCAGATGATTTAGTTCTCAATATTAAATTTGAGTCTACTTGGAAAATTGGGTAGATCATAAGATCTGTCCTTTCTTTTGATACTATTTCCTTCTTTCTGTATGATTGGTTCCTGTTACAGTGTCTATAAGAAAAATTACCTAAAATACAGGAAGGAAAGTACTTATTGCATGCAAGCTCCTTGACTAAGTACTGTGGAAAGTTCATTTATTTATTCAGTACTTCCAATGTGCTGGTCTACATGCTTAGGACATAATATTTAATAAGACACAATCCCTATATTCAAGGATACAAAAGTCTTACAGTGAGGAAGTAAACAAATAATTAAGCATTATAAAACATAGTTATTACTGTAAATATAAAATAAATATACTATAGAAACAAATGGATAGGGAACCTAATTGAGCCTGGAACTAAAAAAAATATGTCCTGGTAAAAGTCACCACTAAGCTGAGTCCAAGAAGATAAACAAATGTAAATTTCACAAAGAGGGAAAGATGAAATGGGAAAATAGAAAACATGTTCTAAGCAAAGGAAAGACATCTTCAAAGTCCTGGAAGAGAGATGGGGGGGGAGACAGGAAAAGGACAAGAAATGTCTAAGAGAGACAATGACAGAAACAGAGAGTGGATAAATATGAATGGTTACATACAGAGAATTGCATGTTCAGTATGGCTTGAGTGTAAGATGAGAACAAGAGATGAAATAGGAGAATTGAGTAGAGATGCATATTAAGGCTTTGTTTTTCAACTCAAGGAATTTGAATTTATACTAAGGGAAACAAGGACCAATGGAGGCTCTGTTTGGAAGTGATATGATTAGATTTCCAAAATTGCTTGGGATTCAATATGAGATGAGATTGGAGGGATGCCAGACTGGACGTAGAAGCTGCTGCAGTATATCCTAGAAAAAGATAATTGTGGCTTGTGCTAAGGGGGGAGTCTGGAAATGGAGAGATACAGATTCCAAAGATATTTAAAAGGTGGCAAGTACTGGGCTACATTATGCTGGATGTATGTGGGTATTGAGGGAGGGGGGTTAATTAAGGATGATACCCTGGTTTCTGACTGGGCAGGTTAGGTGCATGGTGATGTCATTTACTCACATCAAAAACACAGGGGGAAAAATAGATTTAAGTGGTAGAAAGGTAATGAACATGCTGAACCTGTTGACTATGAAATACCAGTATTACACTCAAGTAAAGATATCTAGTAGGAAATTAGAGGTAGCAGGTTAATATCAGGAGAAAGATCTGAGCTTAGATTGATCTCTCTCTCTCTCTCTGTCTCACACACACACACGCACACACACACAGTCACACACATATATGTAAATGCACATACTGTCATGTGTTGTTTAACGACAGTGATGTTGTTAGGCAATTTCACTGTGAACAGTATAGAGTATGTATGTAGTTCTTATTCAAACCTGGATAGTACAGCCTACTGCTCCTAGGCTACAAACTTGTAGAAAAAAGTGGTCTTAGAGATGCCTATATAAGTAAAAGAGATTGTCTAAAAGCTGTGTGGGGGATATAGGGTCATTCTGTAACTATATAACCTGCCTCTTAGTGAGACCTTAAGCATCACTATATGGAATAGAGTAGGCAATTATAATATAAATCACTAGGCAATAGGAATTTTTCAGCTCTATTATAATCTTATGAGAGCACCGTCCTGTATGTGGTCCATTGTTGACTAAAATGCTGTTATACAGGGTATGACTATATATACATATGTATATTTATGGTAATTGAAGCTACAGATTTGATGAGATCAACCAGGGATAGTACAGTAAAATAGAAGCATTAAAGTCAAACTCATAGAGTTTATAAAGTATAAGAAAAGTTCTACCAAAGAATGCACAATTTATTAGAAAAAATAAGATTAATATGAAAATTAGTGTAAAGAAAAGCTGTCACCAAGGGTCAAAATATAGGTACTGGTGGTGTGTGGTGGCTCACAATTGTAATCCTAGTGCTTTAGAAGGCCAAGGCAGGAGGATCACTTGAGGCCAGGAGTTCAAGACCAGCCTGGGCAACAAAGCAAGACCCCATCTCTACAAAAAATTAAAAACATTAGCCAGGTGCGCTAGTGCACACCTGTAGTCCTAGCTACATCAGAAGCTCAGGCAGGAGAATTACTTACACCTGGGAATTTGAGGCTACAGTGAGCTATGTTTGTGCCACTGTCCTCCAACCTGGGTGATAGAGAGGTACCCCATCTCTAAAAAACAACAAAAACAAACAAACAAACAAAAAAAACAGAGGTAAAAGTTACCTGGAACTCCTAGTAGGAAAAGTTTGGGTGGCAAAGAATAGACTCATGGAAAGCAGAGAGAGATTCTAAAATTGTATTGGGAATTTTTCAGAAAGACAACTAAAGAGTTAGGTGGAAATCATGGTACAGAGTAATTTTAAGAGAAACTTATCTCATTTTCAGTTCCTTTGATTATGAATGTGTATTAGGAACAGAAATAAAGAGCAGAACCAGAGAGCCCAAACTTCCACTGGGCACAGCTTGGTCCAGAGAGTCCCTGAATATTTCAGCAGGGGTCTGGGGAGTCTAGGCATGTGTCTTTTCTGTCATAAATGTTCAGGCAGTTTCTTTTGTGTGTGTGTGAGGTATAGGGTAAAATAGTAGTTAAAAGTATTCTCTTTATAAATATGGCATATACAAATGTAAAAAGTAGGTATATATTTGCACTTACCTATTTGAATGTGTCATGTATTATCATCTCCTTTCGAGTTAGAGATTGCCAAAGAGCATCTCAATTTATAGAAATGGAATCTGAGGCCTTCGGCATGAGTCTTTGGGTGAATTTATTTATACAAGCCTGCTTTCTTAACAAATAGTTGATCACATGACTGGAAACTAGGGTTTTGTCATGGTCCATGATGCTGAAGGTCACAGTGAGAGGCAGGATGTACAGTTATAGAACAACCCTATATTCCCACACAGCTTTTAGACAATCTCTTTTACTTACACAGGCTTCTCTAGGACCACTTTTTTAACCACAATCTATTACTGATCTTCTGGTAATCTGCATGCCTTTTAGCAAAATTAACTAAGTTTTCTCATCCGTTATCATACAGGTCTTCAGTTACCCCCACACTTATAAATTAACTGGATGTATAAATATATGATGCCTAAATAAATATTTATTATTATTTTCATAGGCTACATAAGGAAGACATCTTGCAAATATGATGTAAAAAGAGCTTTTTATATCAAATTGTAATATATTAATAGGTCATTAAAAATTAATAATCCTAAGAGAGAACAGCTTCTATATATCGATAATAAAAGGTTTCAAAATATTTTAAATGTCTATATAAGAATTTATAAGCGTTCATTATGGGTGACAACATTTCAGATGAGAGAAAATTTATGACAAGATTTCTAAGTAAAACTAAGCCCACTCATGAGTTTATAATTATTATTATTTATAGCAGTACTGTACAGTAGAAATGTAATGTGTACCACAAATATAAGCTGCATATGTAATTAATTTTTCTAGTGGCCATGTTAAAAATATTTAGAGCATATAAAATTAATTTTAAAATATTTTATTTAATCCAATGTATCTAAAATGTTGTTTTAACATGTAGGCATATAAAAACTTATTAGTGATATACTTTACCTTTTTTGTTTTTTATACTAAGTCTTTGAAACCCAGTGTGTATTTTACATTTATAGCACATCTCAATTTGGCTAAATTTCAAGGGCTCAAAAACAGATCTATGGTCTATCCTAATAATTACATTGAACTATATAAATACTCCTGCTTTATAACAAAAACCACAGCTACCTTTTATTGAGTCCTTGTTATGTGGCAGTCACTATGATGATTTTCTTTTTTTTTCTATATATATATATTTTTATTGCATTTTAGGTTTTGGGGTACCTGTGAAGAACATGCAAGATTGTTGCATAGGTACACACATGGCAGTGTGATTTGCTGCCTTCCTCCCCATCACCTATATCTGGCATTTCTCCCTATGCTATCTATGATGATTTTCATGTTTTTCTTATTTCATCTTAAAAGCTATGATGGAAATTCCATTATCACCCACATTTTCTAGATGGAATAACAAGAGACTTAAAAGGATTTAATGACCTTGCCTAAAGCTGTGGAGTTAACAAGTGATGGACCAGGGATTCAAATACAAAGATTTATAAGTACATTGAAATAAGGTGTATAACTATTATAAATTATTACAATATATAATTATTATAAAACATCATTTAAAATTATTTTATTTTTTATATGATTTTGTTTATAATTTTCAGTAAAGATAGTCAATTCAGTTGTAGGAGAAAGTAATTTTGTGGTAAAGTGATTTGATAGCTGGAAAAGTTAGACCACTGCCCCATTGGACTTGTGGAACAGTAAGAGAATTTATACATACTAAAAAAAGAAAAATAAACAAAAGAAAGTATGTTGCAGAGATAATGATATTACAGAAAGTAGCCACAGGGCCTTATTTCCTTGCCAAATAAAACCAAAAAAAATGAATAGAGATAGGAAGAATAATAGTATATCCTGGATGCATTTCAACAAGATGACATAGAAGACAATTAATATGTGATGCAATGCAATACGTTGTTGAACCTCTACATTATTACGTGTATGGAAGAAATTCAATAACAAGTGTTTGGAAAACTAGAGATTGATTTTGGTCTGAATTTTCTAAAATAGGAAGTTGGGAATCTGAGAGCTAAGAGATTCGGTACAAGATATAATGTCTGAAGAACTCAGATGAAAATTAGCCAAGTCTGATTTGGATGAAATTAAAGATGAATGTGAGGGTCAGTGGTATGGAGTTGGAGGTCCAGGAAAATCATTAACAATAAGATGTTCTGTCCTTCTCATGATTCTATGGGCTTTCTCTACTCTTCATTATAACATCGTAATGGCCTGTTGTTCATTCAAGATACACCTATTTTTTATTTGGATCAACTCCTTCAATCTCATTGGCTTTGCAGTTTGCAAATTAGATCCCTTTTCCAAACACTAAGCCATATTTTCCCTACCATTCAAGATACACTTGGAATCAATCTACTCCAGGAAATCCAAACTACGTATAGGAAATACAATATCTTCTATGGAGGGAAACAATGGCATGGATAATTCATACAAATGTTCTCATTCCACGGATTAAGTATTGCCATAAGGTAAACCAGTATCCTTGGGTCTAGTATGCTTTACCATCTCTTTCCTACCTCAGCTTCCACATACCTCTGCTCAGACCACCTAATCCTTATTGCGCCAGTTTGTATCCTTTTCCCTGAGCATTCCAGCCTCTGCCCCTCTTGTTTACTGTTTACCTAGGAGTCTATTTTTTAAAATCCAGCAAAAACAATATTAATATTCACAAGCAGGTGGCAAGTAAAAAGAATTGATTGGGTCCAGGAAGTGCTTTACTTCCTAGAAGAGGTTTCGTCTTACTAGTTGATTGAAAGAGATGTTATAGAGTTGAAGGAGAGCCAGCAAACTGACACAAGAACAGAAAAACAAACACTGTGTATTCTCACTCATAGGCGGGTGTTGAACAATAGGAACTCATGGACACAGGGAGGGGAGCATCACACACTGGGGTCTGTTGTGAGGGATAGTGGAGGGACAGCGGGGGTAGGGAAGTTGGAGAGGGGATAACATGGGGAGAAATGCCAGATATAGGTAACAGGGGGGATGAAGGCAGCAAACTACATTGCCATATATGTACCTATGCCACAATCCTGCATGTTTTGTACATGTACCCCGGAATCTAAAGTGCAATAAAATATTAAAAAAAAAAAGAATTGAAGGAGAGCATGAGCTTTGACATACACAGAGCAAGGAGATCCCAAGAGTTATTTGCTTTGTTAATATTACTTAAGGTGTTTAATCTTTCCAGCCTCAGTTTCCTCATCTAAAGTGATATCAAGGATAACTATATGGCACAGCTATTTTATTTATTCATGTATTTATCAATTAATTTGAAAATGGAAATAGCATGTGTCATTTATATATTGAAAACAAGATATAAAAATACAAATGATTTCTTGCCTTCAAGAGATATGTAATAGATTAATGGGAAATTAAAAAAATCAAATGTTAAAGTATTTTAAAGTGGTATGTTGGCAGTAAATGCAGGTACATTCGAGGCAGAAAAAGGGAAATTACACATTTTACTTCAGAGGATAGATAAATCATTCAGGAAAATCAAGCTGTGTTAAGCTGTTAACACTTGAGCTACAGTGTTATTCTAGGTATTTAATAATCTACAGTAATTATTCTAGGTATTTCTTAATATATTCATTTACTCATTTCTTTATTCTTTCAGCAAATATCTATTGTTTGCCCACTACACGGTAGTGAAAGTAGGGCTGAATAAAAAAGAAGAGATGGTCCTTTCTAAGACATGTGTATTTCTTCTGTTATCACAGTGCTTATAGTCAATATAAAAGAGAGACAACTAAGTTAATAGAAGTGCTCTTAATAGATCTCTATTTAACTGACTTGGCAAATTAACCAATATCATCAATTTCCTTTGCAAAACACTCTGATTAATATTCAGGGCTCAGTGAGAGCTCACAGCCAGTAGATGACGCTCCAGTAAGCCTACAGATTTTTCTCATTGGTTCGGTTGCATGCTTGCCAAGAATTAGTTGTGTTTATTCCCAAACTATTGCCAGTTGACTTCGTATTGTAACCATGTAATGAAAATAACATTGCTTCCATAATTCAATGAAATAGAGTGCAAAATGAAATAATTTCTTCTTTGAAAATTAACTTGAATTTTTTGTAAAGACTCAATAAAGGAGAATTGCTAAAAACATTCCTATGAAATTAGGTGGAGGAGATACAATAAGCAAAGACTCAGAAAAAAAGAAAAAACTTAATCATACAGAAAGTTCTATACTTAGATTGGTTTGCAAATGTGTTTTTTTTAGTTTAAAGAAAGTGAAACTAGAAATTATGGATGGTACATCATATTAAAGAAAGATTGCCTGGATCTTCAGTCAATGGATCTGTGTCCAGATTAAAGGCTATATCCTTAAATTAAAAAATTGGTGATTGACTGTACATCTAACTGTATCATATTAAAATAAATGTTTAAGAAATGTAAATATATTGTGGTTCTTAGATTTGAATCTATTTTAATATTAGCAATCATATGAGATAAGAGGGCTTCTAGTGAAGAAATATTGTATGTTATGGTATAGAATGTATTAAGACCTTGGAAGTCTACAGTGGAAGACATTATTAATCATAGAGAACAGAAAGTCTGAAATAGATTGAGCCAAGCAAAGAAAAACGGGTAGGGACAAGAGAGCATTCAATGTAAGCAAAACAAAGACAAAAAGGGACGCAAGTGATCCAGACACAAGCTGGACCATATAGTGTGAGAGTACACATGGTACATCATCTGGGCTGGTAGTGGGGGGCCAGATCTAGATCTTCTAAAGCCTTAGAAATCATAATGAGTCTTTGAACCTTATCTTGAAGGGTTTTAAGTTAGGGGGTTATATTATCAGAGTTGAAGAAAAATAGAAGAGCCTAGAGCAGGATGGGTTAATAAGGGACAACACTGAAACTGAGAGATTAATCTAGGTAAGAGATGATGGCAGCCAGGGGTAAGATAGCTGCAATGGGATTGTCATTACATGATTAATTTTAGAGATATCTGTGAGATATAATCAACAAAATATGTTAAGTAGTTGTAGGGGTCAAAAACAGTGGAAGAGGTCAAATATATCTCCTCAGTTCTCACTGAAGAAATTGAGTGAGTGGTGCCATTTATACAAGTATGCAACTTTAATAAAAAATAGGGTAGTTGGGGGAGGGTTGCAGGATGAGGAATTCCCTTCTGAAAACACTATGTTTATATCATGTACAAGACCCTTAAGTGAGAAAGTCTTAAGAGCAATTGCATATATAGAGTTCAGGAAAGAGGTAAGCTTAGAAATAGAGGATTATTTGTCACTTGCACATAGATAGTAATTGAAACCATAAAGAGTAGAGTGGATTTCCCAAAGAGAGTTAGTAGAATAT
Source organism: Ateles fusciceps (assembly GCA_036589455.1). Lineage (NCBI taxonomy): Eukaryota > Metazoa > Chordata > Mammalia > Primates > Atelidae > Ateles > Ateles fusciceps. Next base: position 1,675,584 of record JAZHEH010002836.1, read on the forward strand.
AAAGTGAACTGAAGAAAAGCAAACTGCCCAGGAAAGAGTCCTGAGGGGCAGAATGTTTAACTATAAATAGAAGAATAATTGCCAAAAAAAGATTAATAAAGGAGCAGCCAAAGAATTAGGAGGCAAGGAAGTGTTCAACATGTTCATTGCTACTAAGTGAAAAATGCCCAATGGATTTAGGAGTATATAGGTCATGGGTGCCCATGTTTGAGGGCACAATCAGTGGAGGGTCTGGAGCCTAAGGCAAATACTCTTGTGGGGTGAGGAGTGAGGGGAAAGTGAAAAGAGGAGATGGAAAATGCCATCATTTTGTTGTTTCAAGAGACATATGCCTTAAATTTAAAAATTGGGGAATGATTGTACATTTAACTGTATTATATTAAAATAAATGTTTAAGAAATGTAAATGTATTATGGTTCTTAGATTTGAGTCTATTTTAATATTAGCAATTATATGAGATAAGAGGACTTCTAGTAAAAGCCTAGTGGAGAATATAAAAAGGAAAGCCTGAAAATGCTGAAGAGGATAGGTCTAAAAGGTCTTGAATGCCAAGCTAACTGGAGTTGTATTTGGTTGCATAGAAAATTCAGGGCACATGGTAAAGTCTATATTATAGAAACTACTCACTTTGACAATGATGTTGGGGATGGAATTAGTGTGGGGTGAGAGGGTTAGTAAAAGAAGTTAGCTAAGGCAAAGCTCACTCATGGTATATTGGCACACAGGTATGCTGCAAGCAGTTTGCTACTAGAAATACTGTACCCACATTTGCACAAGACAAAAAACTGGAGCGGATTCAAGTTTCCCTCTTTGCTAATTCCACTCTTACATTTTCCCCCAGTATATCCTAGTATATTTCATATTGAAATAGGAAACAAGGGGGTGGAGTTATAGCCTAAACTTCTAGAATTGTACTTAACATGGATTATGCCTGAGGGAGAATAATATATGTGAACTTCATCCATTCTGTGTAGGTATCAGGAAAAAAAAGAGGTTGAGAGCCATTGAATTTGAGAAAATTGCAACCCTTAAAACAGAGATGACAAGATCTTAATTAAGGATTATTGGCAAGGATGGTAAAGAGAGAAAGATTATTGGAATGAGGTTACAGAGTTAGAAACAATAGGACTCAGAAGCTGATTGGATGTGAGAGGTGAAACACCATCGCCAAAATAACAGTACCTTTACTGAATGCTTTTAATGTCAAGCACTCGCAAAAGAACATACACAGTATAACATACATCATCCAATTTCAATTTCCCAACAGTGTTGCAAAGTAGGTATTTTTATTCCAAGTTTATAGATAATAAAAAGAAAGTTTAGAGAGTTTGAGTAACTTTCTCAAGGTCATCTAGGTTTTAAGTGGCATACCTTGGGTTCAAATCCAGGGTTGTCAGATTCAAAACCTTTGTTATCATCGTTACTCAAATCTAAAGCGACTCTCTCATTAGGTATTTGGTGTATGATGGCAAAATCAAATTCAAATGATAAATACCAGATGAAGATCAGGTGTAGGAGAAAAATGGTCAGTTCAATTTTAAACATATTCGGTTTTTAAAAGCCTGGAGAATATCCCTGGTGAAGATGTCTAATAGATAGTTACATACATAAGTCTCAAATTAACGGAGATGTCTGGAAGGAGATAAAGATTTATAAGGCATTAGCATTTAAATTGTGGTGAAAGTCATGGGAATGGATGAGATTTCCCAGGGAGATTGCAACATGAGAAGAGGATAAAGTGGAGAGCTAAGAAACACCAAAATGAAAAAGGAGATCAGAGGGAAGTATCAGCAAGGGAGCCAGGGGAGGAATGTTAATACATGTTAGAGGGAAGTAGCTGAGGGTGATATCACACTAAAGCAGGAAAGAACTGCAAGAGAAAGGAGTGATCATGCTATGATCATCTCATGCTATGGAGTGGTCAAGAAAGATGGAGACTGAAAAAAATTCAGTGAATTCAGAGGATTGTGAGTGAGAAATACAAGTTAAAACAGTGTGAGATTTAATTTTAATAACGCCAAGAATCATCTAAGGTCTGTGAATAAACAGTTTATAGGAACAAAAAGTACAAATATTTTGAAGGGCAATTGCCAATACATTTAAAAAGGCAGCATTTTCATTCTAAGTATTTTCTAAAGAAACAATAAGAAATGAAGACATTCATTGCAGCATTGTTTCTGATAGCAACCATATCACAGTAGTTAAGAGCACCTACTCTAGAGCCAGCCTGAGTTGAAACCTCAGTTCTGCCACTTATTAGCTCTGTGAACTTGGGCAAGTTACTTTTCCGTGCCTCAGTTCCTTTATCTGTAAAATAGGGACAGTAAGAGGATTAATACTATATTAACAAGGTTGTTGCAGCCTGATTGGTTTCTTATTGTTACGTAATAAAAAATCAGGGCAATTGGGGGTAGCCATCATGTCAAACGCTGATTGTCTCTTTGTGTTTTGAGCATTCCAAATCTTCTCTTCTAGCTATTTTGAAATACACAATAAATTATTGCTAATTATAGATAGCCTATTGTGCTATCAAACACTATAACTTAATCCTATCTAACTGTATCTTTGTACCCATTAGCCAACCTCTCTTCATCCCCTACTCAGTTGTTCCCAGCCTCAAGGAACCACGAAGCTACCTCCCTGAAATAAACCTTTTTAGCTCCTACATGTGAGTGAAAACATGCAATATTTGTCTTTCTGTGCCTGGCTTATTTCACTTAACATAATGATTTCCAGTTCCATCCACATTGCTGCAAATAATGTGACTTTTTTTGTAGCCAAATAGTATTTCATTGTGTATATATAAACCATATTTTCTTTGTTCATTCATCTATTGGTAGACACTAAGGTTGATTCTGTATCTTGGCTCTTGTGAATAGTGCTGCAATAAACATGGAGGTGCAGTTACTTCTTTGATGTACTGACTTCCTTTCTTTTGGATAATACCCAGTAGTGGAGTTGCTAGATTATGTGGCAGTTCTATTTTTAGTTTTCGTAAGGAACCTCCTTAGTGTTTTTCATGATGGCTGTACTAATTTACATTCCCACCAACAGTGTTCAAGAGCTTCCTTTTCTACACATCCTCACCAGCATTTGTTGTGGTACAATCAGTTAGCCTACAGTACTTATTTGGCCTAATTGGTTTTTACAATAATTAAATGTGTAAATACCATAAAGTGTTCATTACAGTGCCTAGAACATAGTAAGAGTGAATTGTTTCTTAAAAGAGTACAGATAAAAGTAATCAAAATGCTCAATGGTGAGAATGATTAAAATAAATTATAAATCCATTCACTGGGATACTATGCAACTGTGAAAAATTATGTAGTTAACTATTTAACAATCTGAAAACATACTGATGGACTATTAGAAAAAGTTATAAATTATATGAATAGAATGATTACATATGAGAATAAACAATATGTATCTATGTATTCGATATGTATGATAATTTTTAGAAAGATACATACCAAGATGTTGTATGTAGATGGTTGGTTATGAGATTTTTTATTTTACTTTCAAATTTTTACACATTTAAAAATTATATATATTGAAAATATTATTTTTATGATAATAAATTTTTTAACATCTTCGAGGTCAGGATACAGAATAGCAAGTGATAATTATTCTTTGGCTAAACTTTTCTGTGAAAGGAAGTGGACTGAAAGCATAGGAGCTACAGCATATTTATAACCAATGGAGAAGCAGGATATGTAAAATGCTGTACAGAGTCCTGCTACCTGGGAGGCTTCTAATAAACAGGAGTTGCTATTATCATTGTCACTAAAATGCCTTCAGGTCTCATAGACTTTAAGCACCAGCACAACTCTACCGAGTAACCAAGCAGAGGGAAATGAGAGAAGAAACTTTAAAAGTGAAGAGCATTCTACAAAGAGAACTCTCCTGGTAGAACATTCTGGACAGTGGTCCTGGACAGTGTGCTGGTGCTGAAAGTCTATGAGACCTGAAGACATTTTAATGCCAATAATAATAGCAACCCTCATTTATTAGAAACCTTCCAGATAGCAGGACTCTGTACAGCATTTTACATATCCTGCTTCTTCAATGGTTATAAATATGCTGTAGCTCGTATGCTTCCAGTCCACTTCCTTTCACAGACAAGTTTTGCCAAAGAATAATTATCACTTGCTGTTTCTATATTCTCACCTCCTGGATGTTAAAAAAATTATCATAAAAACAATATTTTCAATATATGTAATTTTTAAATGTATAAAGATTTTAAAGTAAAAAAATTAATAATTCATAATCCGGCCAGGTATAGTGGCTCATGCCTATAATCCCAGCACTTCAGGAGGCTGAGGCAGGTGGATCACTTGAGGTCAGGAGTTTGAGACCAGCTTGGCTGACATGGCGAAAACCTGTCTCTACCAAAAAATACAAAAATTAGCCAGACATGGTGGTGGGTGCCTGTAATTCCAGCTACTCAGGAGACTGAGGCAGGAGAATCATTTGAACCTGGGAGGCAGAGGTTATAGTGAGTTGAGATTGTGCCACTGCACTCCAGACTGGGTGACAGAGCGAGACTCCATTTCAAAAAACAAACAAAAAAATGAAAAACAAACACAAACAAAAACAAACAAAAAATAACCACTCATAATCCAACCATCTACATATAAGCATCTTGGTACGTATTTTTCTAAAATTATCATACATAACTGTACATAGGTACATATTGTTTATTCATGTATGGAATAATTCTATTCATATGATTCATAACTTTTTTCTAATTAATAATCTGTCAGTTTTTTATCAGATTATTAATTAGAAAAAAGGTATGATAAAATAGGCTTTAAAGCAACAAAGACCACAAGGGACAAAGAAGGACATTACATAACGATAAAAGGATCAATGTAACAAGAAGAGCTAATGATCCTAAATATATATGCACCCAATACAGGAGTACCCAGATACGTAAGGCAAGTTCTTAATGACTTACAAAGAGACTTAGACCCCCACACAATAATAGCGGGAGACTTTAATACTACATTGTCAACATTAGACAGATCAACAAGACAGAAAATTAACAAAGATATTCAGGACTTGAACTCAGACCTAGAACAAGTAAACTTAGTAAACATTTACAGAACTCTCCACCCCAAATCCACAAAATATACATTTTTCTCAGTATCATATCACACCTATTCTGAAAGTGACTACATAATTGGAAGTAAATCATTCCTCAGCAATTGCACAGCATCTCACAGGCCTAAATGAAATATTGGTTGGCTGCTTGTTTGTTATTTTCCTCCCTTACTCCTTCCTGTCTCCATTGTTAAACACAATTATTGGCATAAAAGAGGTTAATACCCATCTTTAGACTGTATTCTAGCCTGGGCAATAGAGCAAGATTTCCGTTCTCTCCCTCTTTCTCTTTTTCTTTCTTTCTTTCTTTCATTCTCTTTTTTCTGTCTTTCTCTCTTTCTTCTTTTCTTTCTTTTTCTTTAAAACAAAAAAGAAAAAAATAATAATAATCTATCAGTGTCTTTCCATATTGTTAAATAGTTAACTACATAATTTTCACAGTTGCATAGTATCCCAGTGCATGGATATATAATTTATTTTCATCAATCTCACCATTGAGCATTTTGATTATTCTTACCTGTATTCATTTAGCAAATACTCAATTCACTCTTACTATGTGCCAGGCACTGTAATGAACACATTCTAGACAGTGCTCCTGGAGGTCAGGCCAGGCCCAGAGCTAATTTTATACAGGGACTGCCTCAGGACCACAGAGAAGATAAGACTCAAGGTACTGGACAATCTGTACAGTGGCCAAGATAAGAAAAAAAAATAGATTGTTTTAAGATGCTTTCTTTCCACCTGTCATTTGTACAAATTTGTTTTGGTATCTAATCATTTGGACTAAAAATGCTCTGGTTTATTTCTGATAGAGGCTATAAACCCCTAAAGGTTTACTATATTAATCCTATAATGCTTCCTCCTCTGCTAATCATCTATGTATTCAACAAACTCTGCTTGAGCAACTAAGGGCATGAGCAACATAAACCTACCATGATTAAAAATCATTTCAAATTGCCACAAATAATTTTAGAGCCTTACTTAAAAAAAACAAATGACCTATTTCATTTGGAATTTCTGATTTCTTGGTTCTATTATGGAATAAAATTCTAAAAGTAATAGCATATAAAATTCCAGGAAAACCTGCTATTTTTACAGTCATGGACCGATCGGAACAAATTTTGGTGACCTTAGAACTTTACATATTTTAATAATTATATTTTAAAAGATACTTCTAAACCAGTTGTATCATCAAATCAGAGCACTAAGAAAGTGGAAGCTGCTATAATTGTAATCTATTTTTTAAAAACTTGAGATGAAAACACAGCTTTAAAAAGCAAGTCAGAGTATATTGTGCATATGCTTCAGAATAAAGATAAACACACCATTTAAAGAGTTGCTTAAATTCAAATGTCATTTCTTTCAAGTTCTCTGTTAATGGCCCAACCAGTTAGCTATTGCCCTAAAATTTTAGACTTGGACAATTAGCCTGTTCAGGTTACCTAAACTTTCTAGATACTTAAGTCTCCACATTTGAGAGAAACACAGCCATGTTATCTAAATAGACAGGTCTAGCAATTTCAAAGTCAGGAAGACATAGAACATAGAAGAGGGAATTATCACTACATTAGTGGTTTGCCACAACTCCATAACTCAGCCCCCGACTTCCCTGTCCCCTTTCTTCAGCCTCGACACCCCTCCACCCCATCCTAGTCTATAGACAAACAAGCTCTCCAATCTAATTCTTATCAAGATAGAAACAAGGCCAGACCTGCTCTTCTAGATAAAATGCCTTGGCTTCTAACTGCCTAGCTGCTTATCTTTCATCTTGCAGTGTTAACCATAACCCCTTTCCTGACCTGCTCTACTTCTTGTTTTCAGATGAGCAGTAAGAACTAGGGGGAAAAACACACTTAAATGAACAAGTTCACTCTCTCACATCCCTCTCCATTCCCTTTAAAGTCAGTTCAAAATATCTTTCCAAAATTATTAGAAATCACCTTGTGTGCATTACATGTAACTTGATATGTTTCTAAATCTCTCTTTTCCAACTTTTGCTCTTTCTATTCTATACTGCCACATATATATTTTCCTAAAAATTAAAAGTTTTATGTTGTTAGTTTTTGGTTGGGGGGGATTAGGTTTTCTGAGTAGTAGTAGGTTTTGTAAGCCTTTTTTTTCTTTTTCCTCCTTTTTTCCCCCTCATTTGTTTGTCTAGACCTAAATAAGCTGAATCATCTTCTCACCTAAGCTGTTTGGTTTGGATACCTGAATTTTTGTGCTTTCATCCAAACAAAGCATTGCACTTTCCTGAGCAGGTGAAAGTTAATGCAATATACATTGAACAGTCAGGCAATGTAACTGCTAGGTTTGGACTAGCTTGCTGTGTGAGGTTAGCCTTCTTTGACCCTCATTCCTTACACATGAAGTGGCAAAAAGAAAAATAAGCTAGGTTTCTTCTGTATGTTAGAATCCTAAGAAACTCTATTGTTTGATATTTTGAAACAGCTGTTAAGTTGAACTGTGTGAGATTACACAGGGTCCTGGTGTTGTAAACACCACGATCTGGTTTATGACACCTTTATCCCACACATACTCATGCACTTGAAACTGCATGTCCTTGGAAATATGGGAGTCTTTTCAAAAGAATTTGAACTTCTTTTGAAAAAAAAAAAAAAAACATTCTACTAATATAAGGTGTTTTGTGGTAACTTTTACATTTTAGCATTTAAAACTAAGTTTACATTACACATCAGAAAATGATCTGATAGATACCCTGTTTTGATTCATATCTTCCATTTTATTTTCTTAGCCTAAAAAAGACTGAATCCAGATTTATGTTACTTTTTTTCATTTTTCATTTTCTTCCTGCAGATTAGAAATCTAATTGACCCTAAGAGATCAATGCTTTACCTGTCAAAGTATTATCAATATTGGAGAAATAGTATCACTGAATTTAATGTGTAAATACATATCACATGCTTACCATGTATGAGGTATTTCTTTAGATACTGATGGGTGAAAAATAAATACCTGCCTTCAAAGAAATGATTTTATGCCAGAATAATGAACTGCAATACTTTGCCCTAACGTTGACATTCTTACAATATTAATGATTTCATTTTAAGGATACTACATTCTCAAAAGTTTTATGTCTCTCAGTATCCATAAACAAGGTTCTAAAGTTTATTTTATATCAAAACAATTTGTCTTCAAATATTACTTTCCTTAAAGGAGATTTATACTTGTTAGCAAATACAATGTTTCATGTCTTATCTTTTCTACAAAAGATCATATGCAAGTAAATCTTTAAAGCTTGTTTCATTTATGATAAATGCATCTTTCCCATGACTCTGTTAGAGCTGGGAACTCACAGAGGCAATTGAACTTGTTGCACTTGTAGTTGAAGGAGAGGGATTTCTAATAATCTGTCATTTCTGAAAATTCTTAGTTGCCTATAGTCACAGGAATTTGTCCCCATATTTATAAGACACTATTAGAACTGGTCTACTTGTCTTAGAGACACAGAGGGAATTCATTTTCATTAGATCTTGTCTTGGTTAGGTATTTCGGTGTTGTTTGTTTGGTTTGCTAGGTTTGTCTTCAACCTATAGTAGATCCTTAGATGACTAAAAAGCAAGGGTTAGGTTTAAATAAATAAAATTATTCAGTGTCAAATGATGGAGTATCTTTCAAGTCGAATGAAAACTTGTTAAGTACAGTTTAAATTAAAGCAATGGGATTGGGGAACAAATTATATGATGGTACATAGATTTCATAGCCTTTCTACAAAGCCTTTAAATAAATGTTATTTAAAATTATTTTCTACTTGGAAAATGTTAAAACTATCTAGATAAATGTACAAATGAGAGTATAAGAAAAAAACACAGACTAGAGCAAGTTACAAAGAGGGAGGGAGGGGTAAACCTAAATAGAAAGGAAAACTTTCAGCCTGAATTTGACTTGAGCATAAATTTGCTTTAAGAAGATTAATCTAAGGATTGGCTTGGGTCTGGGAAAGGAAAGTCTAGAAGTGGGAAGGCCAATTGGGCTTTCAGTCAGCCATTCGCACATGAGAAAATGATAATATGAATTTAGTAACAGTGATAATGAGAGAATGGAGAAACCATTATGAAAGATGTTTTGAATGAAAAGTAAAAGACCAGGATATAGTGATTTATTGAATCAGAAAAAGAAAGAGCTAAATCAAAAATGAAGTTTCAAGTCTGGGCAACAGAAAAATGGCAGTGGGGTGACAACATGAAGTTGGGAGGGAAAGCTGATATGAAGTGTCAGAAGAGAATTACATAAATGTTTAGGGCTTGAAGAAATGAGATTTCTGACACCTGTCTGTAAATTAGCAGAGCTACAGGCCTGCAACTCAAAGGAGAAGCTGGGGTTAGCAGTTCTGCTTTTTTTTTGAGAGCATTTATCATAAAATTGTTTATGAAAATTGTAGGAGTTTCCAAAGTTCACTAAGGCTAGTTTAGAGAAAAAAGTTTAAGTCAACAATAGTACGTACAGAAATAACCACAGTTTGGGGATTTATAAAGGAAAGGGAAGGAGAAGAAATTTGGAGGGCTATCACTGCTTAATTTCAAGACTTATTCGAAAGCTAGTCATGAAGACAGCATGATATTGGTGTTATATCACCAATATTACACCAATAATATATATTATACCAATAAGCCAATGGAACAGAATAAGCCAATGGAACCGAATATTTAAAAAAATCTACACACATATAGACAACTGGTTTTTGAGTGTTTCAAAGGCATTTCAATGGAGAAAGGATACTCTTTTCAACAAAGGATGCTGGAATAATTGGATATCCATATATCATAAAATGAATGTTGATTCTTATCTCATATGATGTATAAAAATTGACTATTAATGGTTCACAGACCTAACTACAGAACCTAAAACTAAAATTTCAAAAAGGAAACATATTTTTTTATCTTGAATTAGGCTGAAATTTCTTAGATATAATACCAAGAACATAATCAATCAAAGAAGAAAATAATAAGATTTCATCAAAATTAAAAACATTTTTCTGAAAGATATTGTTAAAAAGAAAGTCAAAAACTGGAAGAAAAATGTTTGAAAATAATATTCCTGACAAGGTGACTTGTCTTCAGAATAAATAAAATACTTTTAAACTCAGTATAAGAAAACAAATACTCCAATTAAAAAAAAATAACAAAAAATAAAACCTGGAAAAAGGTTTGAAGTTACTTTGCCAGAGAAGGAATACACATGACAAACTAACACATGAAAAGAAGGTCAACATTACTAGTCATTAGAGAAATGCAAGTTAAAACCACAGTGAGATATCACTATGCATATATTAGAATGGCTAAAATTAAAATACTGACCATACCAAGCCTTAGTGTGGATATGAAGAAACTGAAACTCTCATACATTTGCTGATGGGAATGTAAAATGTACACCACTTTGGAAATCAGTTTGTCAATTTTTTAAAAGATATGCTACCAAATGATCTATGCATTCCACCCAATGGAAATGAAAGCATTTGTTCAGCAGAAAATTTACACACAAATGTTTACAGAAACTTTATATGCAATAATGCCAAACTAGAAATTTATCATACACAAATTTCCATCAAAGAGTAGACAGAATTGAAGGCCTGGACAAATTACACATTATACAATGAATTCAAATTAAACAATAAAAGGAAGGAACTATTGATAACAGGAAATAACATGATGAATCTGCAAATAATTATGCTGAGTGAAAAAACCTAGACCAAAAAAGAGTGAATACTGTGTCACTTCATTTATAAGACTTCTAGAAAATGAAAACTAATCTATAGTGACAAAACAGATTAATTATTGCTTAGGGATGTAAACAGGGGGATTGGGGGAGAGGGAGGAGACAGTGATTACAAAGAGTCATGAGGAAACCTTTGGGGGTGATGGATATGTTCCCTATCTTGACTGTAGTCATGGTTTCATGGGTGTATAAATATATCAAAACATTAAATTGTATACTTTAAGTACATTCAGTTTATTAGATGTTAACTATTTCTCAATAAATCTGTTAAAAATTAAACTCACTAAATCACCCCTCAATAGAAGCCCTAAAATAAAAATTTAAAAAGGGGAAAAAAGGAAGGGAAGCTATGAAGTTTCTAAGAGACAAAAAGGTACCAATAATGATGCCGGTGTTTCAGTTAAAATAACGTGACTCACAGATATCAAAACTGACAACTGAGAGAAGTACAAGGTCCTTGGCAAAGAGAAAGCCACTGACCATCCGTGGAAGTGTAGTAGGGTGACAGGCAGAATGTCGGAGGCTGAAGGGAAGCTATGCGAAACAGAGATGACGGCAGCGAGTTTAGAACACTTGTTTAAGAAGCTCAAAAATGAAAATGAGAGAAGTAAGACAGTAGCTAGAGGGGACAGACAAGTAAACTAAAGCTTTTTGGTGAAGGTTGAAAGCAGAAAAAAGTAAAAGAGGAATGAAAAAGAAACTGAAGATTCCAGAGATGAAGGCAAAACATGTAGGAACAAGATTCTTGAGGAATTTGGAAGTGATGGGATCTAAGGCACAGGTGCCAGAGTGAGCCTTGGAAAGGAGAAATCTGTAATTGTTAACTCCTGACAATCCTAAAAGGACGACTTACAGAGCACTTGCATAGATTATTTTAAACATTGAGAAAAAAAAAATTATTATTTTGCCAGCAGACTTTTTGGAAAACTTGGATAATCCGACATTCTGACATTTCTTAAAACTGATCTCTAACAAAAGAAGACATATTAATCATCATCTCTAACCCTCCAAATGTGACTTTTCTCTGCTGCAATCTGCTGACCACAGACCATAGGTCTCTGTCCCAAGCCCAATGCACAACAGCACTTCTGCTTTGCTGATTGCAGTCTCTTGCTGTTTCAGAAAGATTACTCTGAGTCAGACATTTCACAAGGAAAGGAGGGCAGGAGAAGAGTCAGGATAAGCTGTGGGTTTATGTGTACAAGGTAATGAGAGAAATCTCCATGGAGAAACAAAACAGCCATAACTGGAAGGCATTGCTAAGGCTTACAAAATAATGGAAAGGTTATGAGCTTTAGAATTAGACTTGGTCTCAAGTCCAGCCTCCCCTTCCTGCATATGCTATGTCCATTCATCTCTTTGCTTCATCCATGCACCGGGTATACTGTTTACCTCACATGGCTGTTCAAAGAATTAAATAACCTGACGGATCTACGTATATATTAGAACATAGGCAAGCAATATACGGTAGCTATACTTATTATTTTAATGTGAATATATAGGTGTCCTTTATCCATAAAAATACCCACCAGGTGTTGTAATGCCATGATTTGTGTACCATGTATGTTCAGTTAATGCCTGTTAACATTTCAGTGATTAATCTAGCAGTCCTTTTTGTACAACAGTGGCAAACTGACTAAAGGTCAGATAACACATCAGCCCGCAAGGATGAAGTGAAAATGCAAACAATTGGCCTTTCTCCACATCAGCAATGTTGCTTTCTCTTTGGTGCCTACTAGGACTTAATGCCACCATTATCCTTCTTGTCACCAGTGAAGGCCCACAATGATGAGTCAGTAATTGAGAGGGGTCCTGTGACCCTACAAGATGAATCCTTAAGGAAGAATCTCCAGTGGAATCCCTGAAGTGCAGGATATTTTGTAAGGCCATAAAAAAGGTCCATAAAATAGAGTATGATTATACTTTTACACTTCTGAATATAAATCCTCATCCAGAGGTGAAATAAAGTAACTCAACTATTTTCTGAAATCAAAGAGAACAGATCTTTTAAGTAAATTAATCCTTTAAAATGCATACCCCATAGTACCTTGAGTCTACTTTGATTATAGTATTAGGCCCACTGCCGAATTATTATGGTTTTCTGATACATTTAAACTGAGGCTTTTTAGACCAACTTGTAATATATTTCAGGCATTGTCTGCCTAGCAATTTAAAGGATCTAGTATTTGTGCGTTATATCTACTGTGCACTTATCGAGGCAAAAGAGAAATTTCTTGATTAATTCCTAGAATGAATCCATAAACTAAGTAATAAGATCTCTTTATCATGACTGGAAATTCAAATATGTAGTATTAATATATCCCAATGACCCTAATCATTAGTGATTTGATGGTAGGTAGGTCAGCTTGTCTCAAGTTTGACACTACAATCAAGAATTAGTTCAAGTGCAAAAATGGAATGTGGTCTTAGTTATCAGGATACGTTTGCTAAAGATAGCACACTTCTTGCCCATCTGATCCTCCTGGTGGCAGTTCACTGCATACTGAGTCCTATGACTTAAGAGCTATAAAGGGTCTGGCATGAGTTTTTCCTGCTTTATATCATGGCTGGAATTCGTTGATAACCCAATCCTTCGCTATGGTTTGGCTCTAAGCACTACTAAATTAATTCATATATTACTTCTGAAGAATCTGCCACAAATATTTTTTTCATTTCCTAGGTCTTTGGAGAGTATATAATTGGGCAGAATATCATTGAAGCAAATATGTGCTTTGAGTTGAAAGAGGGAAGAGCATGCACCATGAGTCAAAACTTACAAAAACTGTCCAAACTTAAACTAAGCTAATAGTGCAAAGTTAACATTGAGAAGTTAGTATTGTAAAGTTAATTTGGCACATGTTTAATGATACACATTATTGTGCTACATGGTAATTAGGCATAAATGGTAAGCAATTAATATATATGACTGAAGTTAGAAGTTTTACAAGCCAAACCATGTTCAAATTGATCATTTCTTCTTGCTTTGTTAATTTTCCATTTTCTATAAACAGCATTAATGTTGACAGCTTCTCATACCTTGCCTTAGGAATCTCAGCAGAAAATTATTGTACTGTTTTAAAAATGTACTTGAAATCACTCATTCATTACAGGTTTGTGCTGTTTAACCAACCCATGCTGACTGCATAGATACTTAGAAAGTTTTAAAGGGATGCTGAATTAAGTTGCTATGGAGTGTAGATCTATGCTCCACTCTTCCCCACCCTGCTCTGTAGCCTCAGTGGCTAAAATATTAATATATGGACCCCATACACAGAGTTTCCTCACTGTCTGACTTCCAACCAGACAGAAGAGTGCAGAAAGTGAGGGGGATATGCATTCTTCAGGCTTCATTCCTGTGGAGTCTCAAGAGGTTCTGCTCTATCCAAGTACCCTTCGTGTCTCTGGGTTCCAGTAACCATCCCATCCTCATTGCTCTTTCAGGCCTAGGGTTTATGTAGAAACCTCCTATCACACTGGTACACTGCACTGGCCTGAAGTTTCCTTTTACTCAGCTCATGAAAGGGACATTCAACTCTTCTCATAGTTTTCTAATGTGAATATACTGTTTGCATCCGGCTTGGACCCTGACTGATTCTAAAGATATGATTTACCCATAAGCATTTATTTTGTCATGGTTAAAAAAAAGCAATGTTATTGTAACATCCCAGTATTTCTTGTTTTGCATGTGTTGTATTTTATCAGTCTTGGTGTGTGGAATGTAGTAGGCACTGAATATCTGCTTTTTGAAAGAATGCACGAATCTATGTAATGTATAATATTTCCTGAATTACAGTTTTCAACATCAACAATTTTCCAGTAAGACAATTAATCATCAAGTCATAAATTGTATTTAGATAAATAATATTTATTTACCATGGTTGCAGGGTCACCTTTGAATTTAGAAACCACCTGCGTACATTGTATTGAACTTTGCTTTCTGAGTTTCTTGCTAGTTAAATTGCCAAAGTTGTGCCTTTTCGTTCACAACATAAAATTGATATAATTGCTTGAATCACCAAGGTAACTATTTTTTTCTTGCACAAAATATATGTTTAATAAAATCAGTTAACTAATTATTGGGTGCCTAATGTAGGTAAGATCATTTGATTACTTGTGCGAAGAATAGATTGGACAGGAGAAATTGGAGGCAAAGAAATTAGTTTGGACTCTATTGTAATGGTTCAAGACAAGCTAAATATTTACTGAGCTTTGTTATGGCTTTGCTTTGGCTGTTTCAGTCCTGCTTAGTTTTGGGGTGGGGCTTTGGAGTGGAGCTGGTATTTGAGTTGTTCTGGCAAATTCTTCTGAGTTACAGTGTTTACTTTCTTTTTTTCTGCATTATCTTTTCCTTTTTCTTTGGTCAACTAATTAATTTTAAAAGAAAAGACATCTTCCAGGCACTTCAAGTTACTTACAATCTAATTAGGAAACATAATATAAACACAGGAAACAACGGCAAAATATGAAAGCAGGAGAAGAGTTAGAGTGTGGCTTTGGATTAACATTTAAATGAGTGGGTAGAGAGACAGGTGCCAGAAGATTATGGGACTAAGAGGAGGCTGTAGGCTGGGAACTGTGGGAAAGTCTTGGGATAAGCTTGTCCTTGATGGACCAGCAGAGAGCTAGAAAGGGAAAGAAAGATACTCATGGTAAAAGAAGTTCTAAGAAGAAAGGTAGAGTTGCAAGAAAGTCTTATTTTTCTTATCTGTTCCTTGTATATGCCCCCTCCCCTTCCCTTCAAAGTGCAGTGCTGTCTGAGTTATGAGCAGGGTGGGGGAGGTGTTATCTCTGAATGGGGAAAGCCATTCCATTTCCTTTTTTCCCATTCCTCAAGGCTTAGTGAGACCTGAAATGCTTGTCCAACATGTTGAGGTACTACATGTCTCAAGCCTGGCCTAAGTTCACACTAAAGATCCATTTATAAATTAATTTACCCATTAATTTCAAAAATTAACATTGAATATATTTTACATTTTAATTATAAAATTTAAAGGGGTACTATTTTTCCAGGAATGGTATGTAAATGGAAGATATTAATATATTCTTTAAATTATTCTAAAGTCATGGGGAACAATCTAACCACCTAGAGCAGATGGAGAGTTGTGAAAGAAATTTATCATTTATTGGGTGCACGTCAGTTGTAAATACTGATTTGAGTGGTTTATATATATAAGTAGATTTATTTGTTCCTTGAAACAACTTATGAGGTCAGTGCTGCAAAATCATCCCAATATCATAGATGAAACTAGCAAAGAGAGGTAGAGTAACATACTTAATGCTCCACAGCTGGTAATTGCTGGACCAGTAATCAAACTGAAGTAGTCTTGACTCCCAAGCTTTTGCTACAGAATGTCTTACGAGATCATGTAATTTATCTGATTCTGTAAAAATCTGGGGGGGTGGAATTAGATAATCACCAGGGTTTCCATTTAGCCCTAACATTCCCTATTTCATGATGGTATGTTCCTCATCTCTCTCATGTATGCACCTTGACATTTGTCCTTATGTTAAAAATTAAGTGTTAGATTCATATCTTCAATTCCACTCTTTTTACATGATTTAAGTTTGAAGCTATTTGTCCTCACTCCTAAATGAATGCTCCCTTTAGAGAAACTCTGACATCAGCTGTTCTGGGTTTTGAATAACTTAAAGAGAATAAGATTCAGGTCAGTAATGAGCAACCCATTACTCAGATTTGTAATCTTCCCATATTTTCCATGTGATAAAGGACCTTTTTTTTTTTTTTTTTTTTTTTTGAGAGAGAGTCTCGCTTTGTCGCCAAGTGCCAAGCTGGAGTGCAGTGGCACGATCTCGGCTCACTGCAACCTCCCCCCTCCCAGGTTCAATCAATTCTTCTGCCTCAGCCTCCTGTAAGGACTTATTTTTAGGAAACAATTAGAAAATTCTCTGAATTATTACAAACCTTAGCATACTGGTGACTAAGAAGTGCCTCCAATTTTTTCACTGGCACTAAATGGATAATCTAGATTGAATGAATATACCCACTCTCACAAAAGCCCAAATAAAGCTATCCCCATATTTAATTTTTTAAGGTGGCCTGTAAACAAGTTTATTTTTCTTGAATTGGTCTAAATACAAAAGATAATTGCTCTTTTTGGCACTAGCTCATGACATACAGCCTTGTAGGACACATGCATGTTCCGGATCTTCTCCAGCTGCCTCAGTATCTGAGGGAAGATGGACACCAGACAGGGAGAGCCCTGATTTAGAGGCAGAATAAAACCCTGCTTTTTCACCATGAGTTCCATGTCCCAGAGTACTGAACAAGCTCCAAGTTCCATTATCATCTGTACCTCCTGGACATGAGTGTCCATCTGCTGCCAGTGAGACATCCTCTTGCACTGTCTCCAATAAAAAAGACAGCAAGAGAGCATGGGAAGAAGAGCAGAGGCCAAATCACCTGCCACTACCACTTCTTCCATCTTAAACATAATGGTCTCGTAAGTAAACATGGTGTCATAACTGAAATGTCTTAGGGACAAAACGTTCCATTGCAGAATTCGATGCAAGTGTTAAAATGCAAATCCTGCTAAAGAAAGCAGCACACTGATTGGACACTCATAGGAAAGTATTCATGAGAGAGGAAGGAATGGAGAGTTTTTGGATTGAGATCTCAAGAGGAGAAAAGAGGACAGAATTGAGGTTGAGGTCTGAAGACAAATTTTGTGCACTTAATTATTTTTCTATACCAAACTGAAATAATTCTACTCATTATTTTCCGTCATCAACGGCAATGAAGAGGCAGCCAAAGAAACTACTAATAGAATCTGTAGAAAGCCAACATATTATTCTATACCTCATTGTCCAGGTTCCCCACAATAAATATGTAGCATCCAAAGTTAGAATAAAAACCCAGTGTGTTCTCTCTGTTTTCCTGTGATGTATTGTGTGTCATAAAAGTCTAGAAGAAAGACAGTTTGAGATAGAGGTAGGTATTTGATGAGGGGGAAGGGTCTATTTTCAGGATTTAGCCCCTCGTTTTGTTTAAGCAATAGCCCTGACCACACATAGGGATGAGACTAGAATGTGGACAGGCTGTGACTTCAGAATTCAGGGATGTGCTATTAGGTTTGAGAAGGGTGGACAAAGACGTAGGGTTGTCTCTTTCAAAAGTGTAGTAAAATGGAATGCTGATAAAGTCCTCAAGAAGATTCAGAATATCTTGATATTTTCCATATTTGCCTTTTAGTTTTCTTTTTTCTTTCTGTTTTCCTTTTAAAGTATTTCTTTTCCCCTAGGAATCTACAACAATTCTAAACCATTTCTATCACCTTTATACTTTTGTTTATGGTTTGCCTTCGGTATTTAAGCCCATTTAAAGGCAATTACTGTCTTACATTGCATTACCTCTGGAAATCATATTGCTTTTTGCCTCCTATTTCAGTTTAGTTAAATGTCAATCTGGACTTCAGACCTTTAACCACTGATGGTGCCTAATGTCTGTCGGGTGAAATGCTGCTTGCAACTTTTTTGGAAAATGGTGGGATATATCTGACATTGTTTGAAAAACCGATGGTGATTAAATTAGAGAATTTGTCTGGGAGACTTCTAGGTAGTGGATGAACATGTTTACTACATGTTATAACACTTTAGGCTTCACTGAAAGGCCAAGAAGCAAAGTGTAAATATATTGGCAAAATGTTAAATTAGTGCTAAATATTCCATGCAGGAAAGGGATAGGATAGTTGCTATGCATATCTTTGAGGAATTAAAGAAAGGTAAGAGAGCAAAGAAATATTTAAATAGATTGTTTAAAGGAAACAGCCAGAAGAAAATGCAAGTTCCAAGCCAATTTATTAATATTATCAATAACTGGGTTGTTTTAGTTTTCATACCTATCTCCATATTTCTAAATAGTCTGAATTGTTGCCAAACTACTAACGACCTTAAAAGAGTTAAATCCAAAATAAAAATCCACCTCTGCCCCCATGGACATTTGGTTTTTTAGCTAATATTACATGGCTAGTATCTTCCTCTTCAATTATTAGTATAGGCTGAGATTCCACTGTGGTCTTTTCTCTAGAAGCTTGTCTTCTAAGGATTAAATACATATAAATAGATGCCACATTCACTTTATTTAACTTTTTGCTGTTGGATACTTTTCATTTTCTAAATTTCTGACAGTTTCATCTTAGCTGAAGTCTGCATTTGAGGCCTAAATGAGACCCAAACAAATAATTGAAGAAAAGTTTCCTCTTCAGTAGTAATAACTTGACTGGAGAATATAGATCACTGAAGAGCCCAATTTGTCTCCACTGCTAAAACTAGGAAGATTTAGGATCTCAACATATCACTTTTTAAGCAGGAAGAAACATATCCTCACTAGAGATGTAAACTATAAAGAAATTGGGTTCTGTTAGCTGAAGTGTCACATATAATAGGATGAACACATAAAGTCTAAGGGCAACTCCAGGTTCTTCTATAGAAAAACATGTCTCCCCTAATCTCAAAGTTAGTTTTAGTCAATCTGCATGGTGTCGTACTGACATGAATCAACTTTTTCTAAATCTTGAGCGATGAGGAAAATGAACAAGTTGGGTGGAGCTCAGAAATAGACAGAAAATACATGGCATGTACAAGCATGATTTAGACCAATATCAGTGAATATGAACCTTGTGGGAGAAAGGGGTATATTCGTAAACAATTTGCAAGTGGAATGAAAGAGGTACTGTGATACAAGTAAGCAGTGTCAAATTAACATTTTTGTGTTAAAGAAAAAAAGAAAGCAGAATTGTTTGGTTTCTTATGAGTTCACAGTTTTCTCTGTCATCTCTAGAGTAGTTCAAGTTGTCTGTCCACACCAGAATTCTTTACACTAAAGGTGGAATGCAGGCTTTTGTGCTTTGCAGAATTCTCTTCTGGGCTTTCTACTTGACATGATATTTTGACTCACTCTGTGAATTCTGGCCAATTGCTCAGTACCTGCAGGCCACTGGTTCCCACCCTCCTCCCACCACCATAGCAGCATAGTAAGTGCTTACTTGCAAAAATGTTCATGTATGAAAATTAGTGTGAAAGACCTACTTAAAGATAATTCATAAACATAATATATTTCAGGATTATAAGCGGTCTTCATAATAAGAGATGTCTTTAAAATTTTGGTTGTCGCCTGGACTGTTAAAGTATATGTATGCCCCTCAGACTTCCTTTCCTTCTCTTCTTCCTAGTAGTTAAATTTATGATAATCACATGTAGAGTCACATTCAGAATCTGAACAGATTTCTGCAACTCTCTACTGATTCCTACAGGATAAGATAACCTCACTCTCGCGTTTATGGTACTATGATGTTTTTGCTTATCTGTTTTGTGATTCCAGATTTATTGTCCTAACTATGAGCTAGTGAGCACAGAGCTTTGGAAGGAAATTTGCATTACTTGCTTAAGTAGGACAAATTATCAGCTTAGCCAAGATAAAACATACTTTATTTCTTGAGACCCTTTAACTTACCCAAAGAGATGACTATCAACTAGCCAAGTTAAATCAGCTTTCAGAGAAGGATGCTATTACCTTGAAAACAACTCTGCTGCAACTTTACAGAGTTTGCTTGGCAGGTCCCCGCCTTTAAAAGCCCTTTATTTAAATGTTCTCATTTAGCCACTTTTACACCCGTCTCCTACTATTTTTAAAATAGAAGAATGTTAAGAAAGCCATTGACAAGTCTCCTTAGAACCAAAACAGAATTCACAAATAATTTAACAAAGAAAATACAAGTATGTATTTTGTGTTGCAAGCATGCACACTTGAGATCTCCAATGGTAAGATTTCTTGTCTAAAAGTGCAGATTACAGGTATTCTAAATTTTTTTTCTCTTGGAGCCAGAATAATAGTAGTGCACATTTTATTTCATATTTCTTTCTTTCATATTTTCTCATTGAGAGAAACAACTCTGGGCTTTGTTTTGGAGTTAGAAGATCATCACTTTATTAAACAAATTAAAGCTCTTATTTTTATCTTTTACTTCCTCTTTCTTAGTGTATCTTTCTAATATTAAGTATCAGTATGAATATTCTTTGATACATGATATAAAATATACTACAAGGAGACCACCAGAGTCTCCCTAAAAGATTAAGAAGAAAAAGTGAGTAAGCAAATTAATCAGCTAAATTAACTAGTTGCCTTGGAAGACATGAGATCTTTAGCACCATCAAGTTATACCTCATTAGCTCCATTAGGTGCTTGACATTGTCATTATTTTACCCATTTCTTTCTGTGCAGTTTCACGGTGTCAGCTTTGATTTCCCCCGTACGTATTTTTTTCCGGCTTAGAGCTATTATATCACCTTCCAGGAGCATTGATTTTAAGTCAGGTGTCACAAATTTCCCACTCATCATTTCCTTGCAAGCATGAAACTGACTGTTGCTGCTACTGCTGCACCTGTTCATTATTTCAGTATTCATCACTTGTTCCTATGAGCCAGTTCTTGCATCCTCCTTCCCTGTTAACTCGTTATTTAATTATTAAATATTTTCACTGAAAAACATTGAAATAACTTCTCACCAGTGTGCTTTGGCAAAAATAAACAAGTTTATTTTTATTTAAAGGAGAGGACAATGATACAAGCATTTTTTGTTCAACAATCAGACATTTGTTAAACATCTATTATTTGGCCAGAACACTAATAGATAACATTGGAAGGTTCATAGAAATATAAGAGGGTTAGCATTAGGAGAAATACCTAATGTAGATGACTGGGGGGGGGGATGGATGCAGCAAACCACCATGGCACGTGTATACCTATGTAACAAACCTGCTCATTCTGCACATGTACCCCAGAACTTAAAGCATAATAATAATATAATAAAGAAATATAAGATATCACCACCTATGAGCCTTAAAGTACTTACAGTCTTGCTATTGAAGTAATTATGAAAAAAGGTTTAGAATTTGAACTATAAAGTTCACTTTTTGTTGCTCTTAGATTTAACTTGCCTGGATTACTTTAAAATTTTGGAAAGAGTAAATCAATAACCAGTAAAGGAAGTTTTTTTTCCCCAAACAATGTAAGTAGCAATAATTATTAAAATTTCAAACAATGAATTGAGGTTTTGAAATGGAAGTAACAAGCATTGCCAATTGAAATTTAGTCTATCACTAGAGAAGTGTACATACCCATACCAAAAGTGTAATTAATAGATGTCTTAAAAATTGCTAAGATCCACCACTGCCTCATGATTTTAAATTTTAACATACAGGTCATTTTCTTTAAATTTTAACGTACGGGTCATTTTCTTCCTTCAGATGAATAAAAACAAAAATGGCTTTAGCAAAAAATTGCTATAGCTATTTAACAATGCAGTATCTGTCCTACCTGGCATAAAGACTATAACATTTTAAGATAGGAAGGTTCAAATTCACACCACACAGCACATAGAAGCTATGTCATCTATGAACAATATTTCTAAAGTGGGCATAGGAGATAATAAAAATATGGTCATCTCGTTTGTCAAATGTTATACTTCCAGATTGGAAGTGATAAAAATTGGGATTTGGGGGAAAGAAGGAGGATGGGGTCAGGAGGAATTTGTATCATCATCCATGACAATTTAGATATTTAAAAGCTTCTTTTTGAGCTATGTTGTGTAGAATGATTTTGAAAGCAAGTAATATGTGTAAAAAATACCATAGGACAAATTGTTATTTTTCAAAAGAATAAGCAAGGGGTTAGATTACAAATGTTGACCAAACCAGCTCCAAGGGATTATAATGCTGCATTATCTTCATTTGTCAAATTATCTTTTAAAAATTATTTTTATTCTTTCTTCTTTTCAGGGTTATTTCCAACTTTCGGTTGAAGTCTATCCTGCTTCTGCTTCTGACAGGCAACAAATTTTCTTGGAAAGAATATCAAGGTGATAGAATTTTCATCTGAATATAAATTCCATATCTGCTTTCCTTGGGCAGGTAACAAGCTCATCTTCTTCAGTAAAATATGAGTAATTCTAAAGACCAAATTAGCCTATAATATAAAAATGTTGTTAAAATAAAATAAGGGGTAATGGGTGTGAAAGTACACAGAGGGAAACCATTTCATCCAAATGCCAAATGTTATTCTATTTTTTTGACATTTTATAAACTTCCGCTTCTGTACATTTCCAAGTTGCAAATTGTATGTAATCTTGAACACTTATGCTCAATTAAACATGAAGGGACCATGGGAAATATTATTGAAAAGCTAATGGGATATATTTTAGTAAAGAGAAATTTCAAGGACTTTTGATCCAACTGCCAAGCATCAATAATGCTCAAACTTTTCTGGAGAAGTTTTCTCTAGTCACTCCCATTTGGGATGCCATTTGTAGTTTGAGTATCTTGAGTTGGGGTTTTATTTTTGACTGAATGATGTTGGTTATAAATATACCTGTAAAATATATATATTTTTTTTTCTTTTTTTTTTTTTTAGACATAGTCTTACTCTGTCACCCAGGCTGGAATGCAGTGCTGCCGTCTCGGCTCACTGCAACCTCCACCTCCTGGGTTCAAGTGATTCTCCTGCCTCAGCCTCCCAAGTAGCTGGGATTATAGGCCCATGTCACCACACCTGGCTAATTTTTGTATTTTTTGTAGAGACGGGGTTTCACCGTGTTGGCCAGGCTGGTCCCGAACCCCTGTCCTCAAGTGATCCACCCACCTCAGCCTCCCAAAGTGCTGGAATTATAGTGTGAGCCACCTCGCCCAGCCAATATATTGTAATAGATACACCCTGTCATCTTCAAGGCAAAGTATCATTTGATATTACAAGAAATAACGACAAAATTTTTTTGTATTTTATTTCCATTGATTCTAATATATGATGGAGAATACTTTGGTAAACACCTTTCTCTCTGTGGCCTTCCCTTAGGGGAATTTCCTACTTATACACATATTATTACACAATTTATTCTGCTTTATATAATGAGTACTGTATAAAAAATTACTGCTCTACAAATAGTAATACAATACTATAATATCAAATACCTATAGTTGATTTTTTTGATAATTATTCCTAACGGTTTAGAAATCTCAATTCATTTTGCCCTATTACTTAAGATAGAATAAAGTATTATATTGGGCAGGCATTGAGATATTCTGTCTTTTTCTCACCTGCAATACCTGACAATGTAGTTCTATTATTTAATTTGAAAGACAGCAAACATTTCATACTCACTTAGCCTGACTTGGAATTACTGCCTTATCTAATTCTATGGTGCTACATAGCGAGACTACACCAAAAGAGTTAATGAACATAGAGTAAGTAATACATATGGCATTTATCTTCTAAAACAGCTATCTTTAAATTTAATATGAAGCATCTTAGAGAAACTGCATTTTCAGGGCTTTCAACTTTATGCTCTCTTGAGAATACATGTAAAAACCTACACACTATAAATACTGACTATTTGTGGAGTCAAAATAAAATGACTTTATAACCAGTAAATCTTCCAAAGAGATTATCTTAAGATAAAGACCTGGCTTTGCCAGTGATGTACAGAAAGATGAGCCTTGCCTAAGATTATCTTGCACCTATGCTAATATTGCTCAAGATTCCCAATTGTCTGCAAAATTTGCTCCTCATCCACATGGAAACAGGAGTAAATTAAAATCATTGCAATAATGCCTCAGAAATGCAACAAATGATTCAAAATATAAGCTTTTTTGTCCTAATATTTCCCCTGAAATTCAGCCATGCATACATGTCTACAGAACTTTCTGGTTTTAACAATATAAGGTTGTTTCTTTGATATATCTTTTTCTTTTTTAGTAACACCTCTATCTGGAGATCTATGTATATATCTTAATGTTAAACTTGTGGGAAAAAAATCCTAAAGTTCTTAATTTTTCTCAACACCCCTCATCTCATGTGGCTACCATTCCACACTGTATTTTTGCCCTAATCATTTATTTCTTCAAACAATTAAGCTGATGAAAAATATTATATGTAATCTGTAGTAAAGTTTATTATTTAAAACAGAGATTTTTTGGAATACCTATAGAGAATACTTTTTTAGTATGTAGGAAAACATATATAAAGTCCTTAGCAGCATACCCAACATAGAAGCTGCCCAATAGTTGTTAAATATTCATCCCTGCCAACATTTGTAATAATAAGTTAAAGCATTATAAGAAATTGAATTTCCTTTTGAGTCAGAAAAAAAGATACAACTATATTCCATAACATGTAATTTCATAGGTTACACTTTACTCATTTAAAATCATTTTAAAATCCATTTTCTATGGTGTAAAGGGGAGGAGAAAAATGGGGGAAGAACATATCACTCAGTTTCTTGTAGATAAAGCCTGCCTTTGACTTACATAAAAGCAGTCTTTCCTGTTCCAAGAAAATTCAGTGTAGTCTGGCCCCAGCAAATTCCATTCCCTAATAATGCCAGCATTTACTGTAAGAATGACATGTTGTTACTCCATATTTTGAGTTACATTCCTCATGTGAGTTCTGAGTATCTTTGGTCTTAGCTACTATTTCTTGGTTTACCATTTATATTTAAGATCCTCTTCTCTACTGGTAAATTCACATGAATACTACTAACTAGTTTTCGTTGCTGGGATCATGTAATTCTTTTCCGAAAATCCCTCAACTACCTAAATTGGGTTTTAAGTCATCTATCTACATTCTCATTGTTGTACCTAGCTATTGCTCTATTTTTCCCTGTGTCTTCGTGATCAGGCTATAAGCCTTTACCCACAAACTCATCTGCATTCATTTCTAAAGTTTCTTCAATACTTAGCTCAAAATCTACCCTATTCATAAAGCCTTTCCCATCCTAGTAAAGGCAAATGGAGTCTTTGGGTCATTTTCAGAGATACCGTTGCATACTCGGTTTCCATTTGACAAATGCAACCTTTTCCCTATGATAGATCTTATATCCAATCATATGAATTTGATCACATGTATTTAATCTGGTTTTTGTCTTATCAGATTCTCTCAAATGTAGAGACTGCCCTACCTATTCCTTAAACTTTTCCCCATAGTTCAAATGCATGGATATAAGCAACATATACTTGATTTAACATATTTTTGGTGGTTCACAATAAAACATACACTGATTTATGACCAGGTGCATACATCTGTAGTTGAGATAGCAAACATTAACCTCCTGTTTGTCTGTGGTTGTCTAATCACCACTACAAGTGGCAATAATTCTGTCCCTATCTTTCTAAAGGACTGGTAAGAATTACCAGATGAGTAGGAGTCTGATATTTTGCATTGACCGAGGGGGCAGTAAATACACAGTCTTTGGGAAAACTGTTTTTCTATGTTCTTTTGTATCCTTTTAGCTGTTATTTCTGTGCTAGGTAGTGGTGTAATGCTTGCAGTGTTTGATTTACTTTTTCCATAGTCCTTCTAATCTTTGTAACAAAGTCACATCTGCTTGATCAACAGTTTATTAGTTTAGCCAAGGGCATCTGTGTACCAGAGCCTAGCTTGGAATAAAACCACAAGTCTGAGGTCTTATTAGAAGACATTACTTGATTCACAGAGAAGCATGCTAGAGATGATGTTGTTACCAGTTCATCTTTGCACATGAGGAAGTCTCTGTATCTATCCTTTGTACACCACAGGATGAGTGCTTCAAATCCCTGTTTAATTTTTCTAGGTAGGAAATAATTTCAAATAAGGTAACTTCAGGTATTCAAATGAATAAATGACCAAGATGACTGTGGAATTGGGAAATCGGATGCCAAAGTGGAGTAATTTAAAATGGCATGAAGTAGCTGGATAAGATAAAAGAGAGTTCTCTTTTCAGTTGATACCACTTCTTGGGTGGGAAATCCACCTTACTGTGGTCAGTAGTTATTGTCTGCACAAGCCTGAGACAATTCTTATCTCTGGTACCACAGTGTGAAAGGCTTTGAAACAGACTTGGATTACCCAAGAGAGCACTGGAACAAAGCAGATAGCAGAGGACAGTGGCAGGCATGCTAGTCAGTAGCTCTTTAGTTAGGTGTATTTCAGGGTTATGTATAGATAGTATTAATCCATAGTAGGAATGTTGGTTCTAGCTCATGTTTCTGAATTGGAAAATGATTTCTCACATTTTTTTTCTAATTCTATGTATAGGGAATGGTTTATTTCTTTAAAAACTGGGGTCTAATAGCTTACCAGAAGTCAAAAGTCTTCTCACCAAATACAATTCCAAACTTATGTATGGATTCTTTTCATTCTCATTCATTCAGTTGCAGTTCTGAAAAATATAGTCCCTTACTTTGGAGACTGCATATGCAGTGTCCTAGTGGAAATATCCTTCCTCCATCTTCCTTGTCTCTACAGTAGGTCTGGTTTATGCTTTAAAATTTTCCGTATAATTTACTTCATAACTTCTTCCCTACTTTGGCGACTTTGTTTCTTAAAAGTAGACACTAAAAACATTGAAGAAAAGTAACTCTCCCCTGTAAAAATAAAAACTATAGGCAAGAAATTAGAGACATAGAACTTTAATATTCATAGAAAGAAAAGGTAATATCCTCTTAATAAAAATATTCAGTGTGATATTTATTGAAAATTCACAGAAAAACATCAACAACAATAATATCGATTATATCTAGGATCATAAATGCCAAGGGACTACCCCCAGACTACACAGCTAGTGAGGTCTGCCTCCTCACACCATTCTTGGTTTAGTTCTGTTTCTCTTCTAACAAAATGTATCCCCTAGAATGGTGAAAGAATGAAAAGAAATTGCTGTGCTGCAAAGGTAAATATACATGTAAACTAGTTACTTGAGACTAAAAAGGCAAATGTAAATATAGTAAAAAAAAAAATGGAGAATGAAGATATATTTAATGATAATCTTACCTAGATTCCAGTTATCCCATAATATGATTTTTAAAGAGCATTATAGAATGTTTTGAAATAAGTAAAAACAGATCTATTGTTCTGATTCACCACAATCATGAACAGTTAAAACCTCTAAAAGACATTATAGATTAGAATTGACTTAGCCAGTTTTTACAATATATTCTTTTTCTCATGTGAGATTGTCCCCAAAAATTTTTTTTCAGTCTTTATAACCTACTTTAGACTGTTTGAAATGTAGGGCTTCCTTCCTTTTTTTGAAAAGATAATTCCAGCGTAATCTATCTTGGGAATCAAGATAGGATACTTGGGAAACTAATGTGCCCCACAGAAAACATTTTGCATGGCATCTGATAAGGAGGCCACAAATTACAGTCTTCAGATGTGAAATCACCTGGGAATCTCCTAACATCATTTAACAAGTGACAAATAACCAGGGCAAGGAACACGATTGCATTCCTCATTAACCAATCAGGGCCATTTGGTAACTGGGATATCATCTGGAAGGAACCAATATCCAAGATGCCTGAAATGTAAAGTGCATTCAGACTTGCTTGCCTGGACAAAGCCCCAGTAGAAGAAAATGTATAGTACAGCGACTTGGATGCCATGTAAGGAGTTACTAGCCAGCTGGGCAGAGTGAGTGACATTTGGTTGAGGCAGAGTGTGGGCACAGTACTCCAGGCAATCTGGCTTTCATCTTCCCTCATATTTATTTGGCAAACTCAGCCATCATTCCTCACTACTCCCCCTCATATCTGAAGCAGTCATCTTGGGGTGAGAGGATTTATTATAAATTTCACATAGTGTTACTTAAAGAGCTTTCCAAGGGAAACAGATCCTCCTGGAAAACATGCCCAGGTCAAAGAGGAATATAGTATGGCACCACCAGCCCTAACCTGGCCTGATTAACCTAAACTATTTCTGGCTTCCTGTGTCCCTGAGACCTTCCTTTGTACTTCTAGATGAGCCCTAATCATGTTGCAACCTCTTTAGATAGGGGGAGAGAGAACACACTATGAGATAGAAGCTCCATTTTCCTCAGTAAGCTGAGGTGCTATGAAGGCTTGACAGAAGAAATGCATTCAGTCATCTTCACTGTTTACTGCTTCTATTTGGGGGAAGGTCATCATTTCCTCATCCTGATAAAGAGTGGTGAAGACAACGTCTTTTCCCAGATGACTCTGGTTTTTAGCTTTCTTTGTCCCTTCCATGTCTGACCTGCTTTATTCAGGACAAAGTTGGGGGAGTCAGCTATAAGGAATTGCCTGGTGCAACTTAGTTCAAAGAAGGAAAGACGTGTGCTCACACATGCACACAAATAAGTGGGGAGCTGCTTTGTTCCCCCGGTGTCACAGTCAGTCTTATGATTTCCTTCGTGCTTTAATCAGGACCATAAATAGGGCATGTGACTAGGACAAGGAGGTTACCGTTTGAAGGTGGTAATGGAATAGGGTTACATTTGTTCCATTTCCTATGCTCTTTACATTACACGAGATCATTATCATGAAAACGGATTTGTGCTGTGCCATTTCCTGTTCTTGTTACAAACTTTATCATGACAAGAAGGTACTAGGTTTTAACGCCTGGTGTTATATTTAACTGTTTTTAATAACTGGTATGTAGTATGACTTTTCTTCCCATATTGTGTTGTCTGCACAAAAAGTAAAGGTGATGCATTCC
The DNA here is from genome assembly GCA_036589455.1 of Ateles fusciceps. Classification (NCBI taxonomy): domain Eukaryota; kingdom Metazoa; phylum Chordata; class Mammalia; order Primates; family Atelidae; genus Ateles; species Ateles fusciceps. Next base: position 1,704,915 of record JAZHEH010002836.1, read on the forward strand.
AGGAATTTGAGTGATGGTTTACTGAATGCCTTGAGGGTCTGAAATATCAGGGTAGGGACACATCCTCTTCTTCTGTATCCCAACCTAACCAACAGAACTTTCACAAGAGGCTCTGACTTGCTACTGCACCTTCCACGTAGATTTCAGATGCCCATTTTTCTTATCCTTGACTCTTTATAGCCCAAATGACACTCCTAGTGACAGTCAGATTGTATAACTTAAGGGGCAAGGCAGTACAGTTTCCAATTATCATCAAAGAATTTCCCCAGCATTACCATGCTGAGACTTCAGGCTGTTGATACGGATTAGATCAAAAATAGAACATGGTATAATAAGAACCTTTGCTTCCTGGCATGGACTAGAATCAGAATAGCTAATGGTACAACACTTTCAAGCTCTCCTTTCTTTAAAAGTAGGTTTAGTTCTTGTGAAAGCTGCTGAGTTGACAGCTCAGGATACTATGGATAGAAAAATGATAAGCTTTCCCTCCCTGCTTTTCCCAATATACCTTTGGCCTGCCCTGGAGGAAATGTCTCAAGAAGAGAAAGGTTAGTTCTTTTTCCAGGTACTTTTAATCTTTGAATTTGGGAGTAGGAGTATCATCCAAGCTGATTATAAAGAATGTTTCAAGATGGGGCTATGTTTCACCTAAGAACAAAGCTAAAATTGACAGATCGTTTCATTCAGGCAACTGCAAAACCATCCAGCTAGAATCAGTTTTGAAATCATGTGTGTCTTCTCATAAGTGACCTCCAGAGCTCTCCAAGTGAGTTTTGTAATGCCTTGTGTGTGGTTCGAGTTTTAAGAACTTAACCTTTTGAGGAAGATAGGGTAAAGCATTTGCTTCATAACTAGTGCTAATGAAGAACCAGTCATTGCTAATGCTGACCCACCTGGATTTCTTCATAGCCACCAAGCTCAGCGCAGCGGAGCAGGCTAAGAGGAACTAAAGACTTTAGTGATAGGTTGGGGTTGGCAGGGTAGATAAAGTCTCCCAAAACTTGGTAGAATATAGCTGAAAATTCTACCCCTTCCTTATACAAGACTTATTCATAAACTTTGGGATGGGGAACCATTGATGCATTTCAGGGGGAGTTCTGAAATTCCTGAAAGTCTACATAAATTTTGTTGTAAGCTAATGAGCTATATTTTTTTCTCTCCTGAGGGTATGACTTTCTAGCTTTTATCCAATTCTCAAGGAGATCTATGACATCCCACATTTTAAGAGCCTCTGTTTTAGATAGTTAAGTCTCTTTCCTCGCTTTTCCCCAGTTCTGGGACCAATTGTCACCAGACCCACTCAGAAGACGCTTAGAGAAAAAAGGCGTTAGATTACTAATAACACTTAAGTTGATTTCTCATTTCCAAAATTTTGGCTTCCTCTCATTTGGGCTGTTTTCTTATTTGACAAACATATTTTTATCTTTGACTTTGAACTTTTTGAAATGATATGTGTATAAGGTATTTGACGTCTAAAATAACATCTCATAAAAGCAAGCTCTTTGACTACATGCATAATCGTGGCTGCTTCATCTGCTAGCACCACCCACTGTAAGGGAGGAAGGGTTCCCTTCATGAATACTACCTTATTAAGAAAGTGAAACTAAGAAAAATATCACCCAACTTATAAAGGATAAAAATCCGTTTTCAGATAGAGCAATTCTCCTCTCTGAAATAATCTTGAGTGCTAGTACAAACATAACCAATTGCTTGCTCTTATTTACAAAAAAAATAGAAAAGAAGCTAAAGAGAACAGCTCCTCCTTTTCCACTGAATATTGTTCTGGGGAGTTCATAAGGTCAGGAACTTGACACTGGTTTCGGGTGGAAGCCAGTCAAGCAGGATTTCTTTGCCCTCTGGACAAATGGTTGGCCTACTTCAGGAATTTTGAGTAATTATTGCTGTTCTCTTCAGCCAGGAGAAATGTACTTTTCACAAAGAGAAGAGCTTGTGGCATTAACTTAATCCCACTGCCTGAGTGCACAAAATCAGTTTTGCTCTGCAGAATTATTGTTCCTAATTTATGAATATGAGAATTATTTCATCTCGCCCCTTGGGTCTTTGTGGAAATGAAGCATTCATGGTGTTGCTTAGAGCATGATGTGATCCCCAGCATCTTGTACTTCCTGGAAGGATATCACCTCATAATGCAAGGTAGAAAGAGGAGCAGATTGCTGTTCCTAGTATGTCCAATGCTGTTTTTCACTAAGAAGCAGAGAGGCAGCAGTTTTGTGCCTGCAACCATGAAAGTCAAGAGTTTTGAATTTTCCCTCTTTCCCACTAAAATGACTCATAATCATTCCCATACAGATACATTTGCAGTAGCTGAACTCGAGCATCACAGTCAGACATTTGCAATTAGAATATTATTGTATTGTTTTGAAACAAGCAGTTGACAAACAAAATGTTTCTAGGATCAAGTTCTTGAACAAAATTAAGCATCTAAATTAATTTGAAGAGGACGCAGTTTGGCAATCACTGGCCAAATTGCCAGTAGCCCTATTTTCATCAGAAAAGCAAAGTTCTCTTCATTTTTAACTCCCTCTTACTATCCCTTGGTGATTTCTATTGTTTTGGAATCATTCTCTACCACACATAACAAGTCCTATGAACCATATGGGATTACTTGTCCAAATTCCCAGGGAACAGGGTAGCTGTGAATATTTTTGTATGCCTCTGTAGTATTGCCATAATATCACGTCAGATTACTAGAGTAATCCTCACCAAGAACCCTCCAAGCAACTAACAATGTCAGGAATTCTTCCACTTATAATAGGAGGCCTGCTAATGCTGAAAATTAATGTATTATTGTTTCACAAGCACACAAATATATTGATTTAAATATATGTACATTTTGATCTAGTATTAACAAACAATCTCGTCTTTTTTTTTTCCTTTTGGTAATCTGTGAGAATTTTTGTATTTTTTTTTTTTAATTTGAGAGAAGGAGTGTTGTGTATTTTTTTGTTTTGTATAACAATCAATCCATAGCATTAAGTTGGTCTTTCAGCCCAAATGAAACAAACACAACATCAATTCCTAACTTTTATGAAGCCTATGCAATTGACCTTCTATCCAGTTAAGCAGGCAACAAGCCTAGTGTTTTATATAGAGGTGGGTTCTCAATACTTTTTGACCCATGTTTGTTGATTGCTTTAATGTTATTTCAGTACTACAAAAGGGTTTCTAGATTTTAAAAAATAGTTTTATTCTGTGATATTACACAATTTGCCTTGGTGTCAGGTCACTCAAGCTTTTTACTTGTATTTTTAAATTACCATTTTAGGGACATAGTAAGAAAAACAGCTTTAGTGACATTTACTTATTTTGAGCTCATTAGATAAAATTAAACGTCTACAAGGAAGCTTTTCAAGTCAGTATCATGATTATGGGATTTAGCTAAACTTTTGATATGTAACAGTTAAGTTTGTGGGCATGGTGTACGTCAGAATTTTGCTTCTTATATCTTATGTGGGCCATGTGAATTCAGACAAGCCCAAACTGAGGAATCCCAATTTATGAACCTTCACTTTGTTCAAACTTGAGTGTTCAGAGTTTTTAAACAGTTTATCATAGAAGATTTAACAATGAGATCTGCTCTGTTAATAAATTTTAAAGTGTTCAATACAGTATTGTTAACTTCAGGCACAGTGTTGTGTAGCAGATCTCTAGAACTTTTTCGTCTCTCGTAACAAACCTTATGCCAACTAAATTTTCCATTTCTCCCTCTCCCCAGCCCCTGGCAATCACCGTTCTACTCTCTGCTTCTATGGTTTTGACTATTTTTCGATATCTCATTTAAGTAGATTTATACGGTATTGGTTCTTCTGTAATTGGCTTATTTTACTCAGCATAGTATCCTTAGAGTTCATCCATGTCATGACCTATAGCAGGATTTTCTTTTTTTAAGGCTGAGTAATATTCCATTGTTTGTATATACCACAATGTCTTTATTCCTTCATCTTTTGATGAACATTAAGAGTTTTTCTATATCTTGGTTATTGTGAATAATACTGGAGTGAACATGGGAGTGTGAATATCTCTTTGAGATCTTGATTTTAATTCTTTTGAATAAAGACCCAGAGTAGGATTGCTGGATTTTATGGTAGTTCTGTTTTTAATTTTTTGAGGAATCTCCATACTATTTTCTATAGTGTCTATACTATTTTACATTCCCACCAACAGTATAATAGACAAAGGTTCCAATTTCTCCACATCTTTGTCAATATTTTTAATAACACCCACTCTAACAGGTATGAAGTGATATTTCATTGTGGTTTTGACTTGCTTGATGATTAGCAATTTTGGGCACATTTTCATATACCTGTTGGCCATTTGTATGTCTTCTTTGAAGAAATGTCTATTCAAGTCACTTGCCTATTTTAAAAATCAGGTTAGTTGGTTTTCTGTTTGTTTGGTTTTTGCTACTGAATTATAGAAGTTAAGTGTCTAGATTTGTTATTCAATGAGATGGATATCTTCTAGGATAATGATTTTCATATAATTTAAAAATACTTTTGTTGACACCATTTAAATGAATATTGGGAAATATTTTTCTTCTGTCAAGAAATGTTGGTATTAGAAGCATCAATGGAACAAAATTAAGTTCTTCACTAATTTTTATAAATTAAGTGATGGTGTTATCTCTGTTATGCCTTGATTCCACGAGCATACCAACATTATAGAGCCCTCATATACAAAACACATAACCCTTTTATGGTGGCCAGGGAGGTGTGCTACCTAAATCTCCCTCTAACAAAGGCCTTGCTGATCAGCTGCAAGGAATGCAATTAGGTGACAGCCTCTAGCACCGTTGGGATCCACCACAGCATCTAAGCTGAGGCCAGGCTTTTCCTGACCTAACTCCTAGCTAAGGACTGAACACAATCACTACAAGGCTCCTGATTCCCCGCCGTTCCAACTCACAGTCTCCCCTGTGGGCAGTCTTTATGTCAGAGTTCCCTGATTGGGCTGGCTAAGACTTTCTCAGAGCTGTACCATAGTCACAGGCTTTTCCTACTTAATCCTCCCTCCTGCTGCTCACCTTTCACAGGTGTCATGATCTAAAGGCTTTCCCTGTCTACTCCAGCTCCTTCTCTCCCTTATATGTCAAAAGCATTATCTCAATAAATCTCCTGTACTTCTGTTTCCATCTTGGGATCTGCTTTCCCGAGGTCCTAACCAGCACACCTTCCTTGAGTCCCAAATGCCTTTCTAGCTATAGTGCCATTTCTTTTTCTGCTCTACAGGAGTGTTTCTCACAAGAGTGGTCTAAAGCTGTGGTTTTCACTTTCTACTTCCTGCTCACTTGTAAACCCCCATCTATCTGTCTTCCATGATCAGTACTCCACTGAAAAACTGCCATGAAAATCACCAACTTACTTACCTCCATGTTATACATCCAACAGGTACTTTCCTATCATCTTATTTTGTCTCTCAGTGACACTTGATATATTTTTTCTGTCCCCCTCAAAAAACAAAACAAACTTTTCACTCTCAAATCAGAGAGGTGATATCAGGTCCTTTTTAAGAGCATAGCCTCTGGATTTAGATAGCTTTGATTCGAATTCTACATCTGCAACTCTTGAGCTGCATAAAGTTGGGAAAATTGTTTAATCCCACTGTGCGTCAGTTTCCCTGTCTGTAAAATTGGGGTAATAATAGTACCTACCTTTTGAAATTGAGAGGATTGAATGTAAGGCAATCAGAGTACTATTTGGCACTGTAATTGCTAGTTGTCATCCTCCTCCACCTCCTCCTCATCATTTAAGGACACATGTTTTTGTTTTTTTCCTCCCCCTCTCTGTGTGCTCCATCCCTATCTTCTTTGCTAGTTGCTTCTTACAAATGAGACCTCTCAATGTTGGAGTGCTCCAGAGCTTGATCAGATGCCTGCTTTTCTAGCCATACTTTTTCCTAGCCCTGTGAATATATATACCACCAGATGCCTATTGCTCCTAAATGCATTTCCTCAGCCTTGACCCAAGTCCAACAGCATATTTGACATTTTTACTTGTATAAAAATGTTTTAACATATCAAAAATGGGACTCATGATAATTTTACACCTTGTCAAAACCTGTGCTAAGATTCCCCCCATCCCCAATTTCCTTACTTGTTCAAATTGAAAATTCAGGGGTTTTTCTTTTTCCCCTTTTATCTATCAGACTTGATCTCTAGTGACTCTATTTCTACTATCACCTCCTTGGTCCAAACCAGCAAGGTTTCCACATCTCTAGCCTGGATTACTGAAATCACCACCAACCTGAGCTTCTAGCTCTCACTTTTGTTCCTGTCTGCAGTGGATTAAGCACCCAATTGCCAAGTTTATCTTTTTAACAGGTAGTGATATTGTTTGTGGTGTTGTTTTGTTTGTTTCGAGACAGGGTCTCACTCTGTCACCCAGGCTGGAGTGCAGTCGTGCAATCATGGCTCACTGCAGCCTTGACCTCCTAGGCTCTGGTGATCCTCCCACCTCAGCCTCCTGGGTAGCTGGGACACACCACTATGCCTCTTTCTTGCCTTTCTCTCTCTCTTTCTTTCTCTCTCTCTCTCTCTCTCTTCCTTCCTCCTTTCCTTCTCTTTTTTATTCCTTCCTTCCTTCCTTCCTTCCTTCCTTCCTTTCTTCCTTTCCTTCTCTCTTTCTTTCTTTCTTTCTAGTATCTTGATATGTTGCCCACACTGGTCTAAGAATTCCTGGGCTCAAAGGATCTACCTGCCTTACCCTCCCAAAGTTAAAGTATCTTTATTTCCCTCTTTAAAATGCTCTTTTGGCTTCTGATTGAATTTAGAATGAAATCTGAACACTCTCCTTGGGACTACATGACGCTATACATCCTGGTGACAGTCTCCCACTGTTTCCCGCGGTCTCATTCTGCAGTTGGGTTAAGCACCCAATTGCCAAGTTTATCTTTTTAACATAATTTCTAGTGAAATTATGTTTGTGTTGTTGCTTTGTTTCATTTAGTTTATTTGTTTCACCCAGGCTGGAGTGCAGTGGAGCACTCACTGTCTCCTGTCAGTGCTCCTCACTTGTTCTCAGCCAGGCTGGTCCACTCACTGGCCTTTGAACACCCTAAACTCTTATCTGCTTCAGGGGCCTTGGGTTTGCTCTTCCCTCTAAATGCGGTGATTTTCCTTATCTCTCCCAGGCTGGCTACTTTCACTCAAATTTCAGGTTTTGACTCAGAGGGCATCACCCCTGGGAGGCCACCTCTGACCAGTTATCTAAAGGAACATCCCTACCCTTGATTCTTCAGGATTTTATACCATTCATGAAAATTTGAAATTATCTTGGTTATTTCTTTGCTTGTTTATAATCTGTCATTCCACATTAGAATTTAACCCCCTTGAGAGAGTGACCTTGTCTGTCTTGTTTATATTTGTATGCCCACCTCCTAGAGTAATACCTGGTATACAGAAGGTACGTAATAAATATTGGCTGCATTAATAAATGAATGGCTGAATCTTGGCAGACAGCAGACATTTTTACAAAGCAATGACAAGATAATGACTCACAATTTAGAGACCACTCGGATAATAAAATATAGATGCAACTCTTATTTTCTGCACTAAAAATTGTAGATGTCAGATAGCAAAGTGGTAATATTAAAAATGTTAAAAATAGAAACTATTTTAATATTCAAAAAAATTAAAAAACTAATATCTTTGTCATGGACTGCTATATAAAGTACAGGTTATGCTCAAGTTTATGTAGATGTTGGTGTGAGGAAACATCAACATTTCTTGAATATCTATTATGTGCCTTGAACTCAGCTAGGGTCTTCATGTTAAAAATTTATATATGTATATATTTGTCACAATATGCTCACTTTCTACTTTTACATTAAATTGATTAAAATAAGCCATAATATTTAAATATAAAATAGAATTTTCACAAATATATTATTTCCTTTTATGTTTATCAAATAACACTTGGTAAATCTAAGTAATATAGATTATAGTACCTTAAGATAATTTAGGAAACTAAATTTAGTACATCATAAATCAGGAATAAAAATTATGCTATATTTTAAGTAGAATACTTTCCTGAATATTTTTAATGATTACTTAAGGTAAAGGAAGACATTTAAAATATAAAAATGACAGCAACCAGCTAAGCTAGGTGATTTACTAAGTACTTGGCCAGTAGGGTTTCAGTGAGATAGCCAACTGGTCATTTAACCGATTTAAAAACTGAAACTTAGAAAAGTTAGATAACTTGTCTAAATTAACTCAGCTAGTAATCATCTCAGCAAAGATACAAACCCAGATCACTCGAATTTCAAGCTCTTAACCCATTGCTAGACAATGGTTCTATAGCCTGAAGAGGTACATCACCCTAATGAGAAAAAGCTGAATTCTTTACTGCTCTAGCTGCAGCAGTAAAACCCACAAGGAATTTTTCTCTTGGTTCAAATAATATTTTATTAGAACTTAAGTTATAAAAGTCTATGGTGAGCTCCATCACCAGAGAGACCTGGATCTCTGCAGAGTTGTGGGTGAAGTTCTATGGGAATCCTTCGGTGAATTAGACGGCAGCAGACTCCCTTGGGTATCTCACTTTCATGAGCAGTAGAAATTCACACAAGTGCTAACAGGAAGATTTGAAAGGCTCCCTGAGCTGACCCAGTCTCAATGCCTCTTGCCTGTGCTTCCTAGTGGAAGATTCTGACTTGATCAATTCCATAGTTTTGATCATAGCCAGCAGTGACTGTACATGGTGTGCAGGTGGTACTTAAAGCTCCCTGAGGGATGAAATGCCTCATTACTCAGCAACCACTTTGGCAAACTAAAGGGTGACATTCATTGGCTCTGAACAAGTGAATAAGAGAAACAGTAGCTAATTCTCTGGAGGAAAACATGATAGAAAAAAAATAACTCCTGACTTTAAAAAGCCCTTCTAATCCAATCTTAAAATTTTCACAAGTCCATATAATAACTACAAATCTATTTGCAGTTGGAAATCCAGACACTTTAAGGAGGGTCTCAACAAAGTCATGCTTCAAAACGTATGTTATTTTATTCATTCATTTATTCAATATTTACTAAGCCCCTATTATGTGTTAGATACAGTTCTGGGTCCCAAGGATACAGCCTGAACAAAAAGTCCCTGATCTCAAGGTGAAAGACAGATAAATAGATAACATATCAGGTGGTGATAAGTGTGAGGAACAAAAATAAAATTAAGTGAGAAACAGAGCACTGGGAGGAGAGAAATGGATGCTGTTTCCACATGGTAGTCAGGGAAGGGAGGTCTATTTGATAAGAGACCTGAAGAAAATAAAGGGGGAGAAACTTTCTAACCATTTGTGGAAAGAATAGCAAGAGCAGGATGGTGCATGAGCCCTTTATAGAAATCAATGTGGCCGGAGCAGAGTCAAGATGGGGGAGAGGAGGAGCAAGGAGTACCAAAAAGTACCATGAAACCAAGGCAGATGCCACTTTGTGGACTTCCCTAGGACAAAAGCTTTTACTGTGAGTGAGATGAAAAGTGGTTAGAGGGTCTTGAGCAAAGGAGAAACATGATGATGGTTCACAATGTAAAGGGATTGTTCTGGAGAAAAGATTATAGGAGGCAAGGTGGAAGCTGAGAAATCAGTAGGAAGCTATTCTGGTTGTTCAGGAAGGAGTCAATGGTTTGAATCAAGGTAAATGCTATGATGGTCAGGAGAAATGGTCAGATCTAGATGTATTTTGAAGGCAGAGATGGCAGACATTGCTGATAGCTTACGTGTGGAACATGGCAGATAAAGAGAGTGGTTTATGGATGATCTGGCGCCATTTATGGAGATTGGGAAAATTGGAAGAGAAACCATTTAATGAAAGTTTAAAAAAAATGAGTTCTTTTGGAGACCTGTTAATTTTGAGACAACTTTAGATAGTCAAATGGAGTAAACAGTTGGATATAGATGCCTGGAATTCAGGGGATAGGTCCACACTGACGATAGCATTTTGGGAGTCATCCAAAATATGGGGGCATAGTTTAACACAGGGATCTAAAGAGATTACTAAGGAAGAGAGACACAATGGTAACAGCTAACAGTTGAGAGAATGTTTAGTATGTGCTAGGCATTATTCTAAGTGTTTACTCATATTAAACTCAACCCTCATAGCAGCATTATGAGATAGATACCATTATTCAGTACTTGAAGAAACTGAGGCACAGAGAGGCTAAAGCTAATCTGTTCCAGATCACAAAGCTAGAAAAATGAAGTGGCAAGATTCAGACACAGACACGTACCAGAGTCCTCCACAGAGGAGTAGGGTCCACGTCGCCACTTTCAGACCTTGTTTCTGCTTGTGTCCTGTACTCCCCCCAGTAATGGTCAGAAGAAAGAATAAAAACAAAAGTCAGAGTTTTGCGCCATTTAAATTCTAGGCTCACACAATCATTAACACTAGAAAAGGGAAGATTCACAAACAAGCTGTTAAAAACGAAACACAAAAATCAAACAAACCTTCCCTTAAAAGAAAGGCAAGCAACCCGAGGACATAAACTAGGATACTTTTTATCTTATTCTGTTTACTAGATTTCATCTATAGGTTGTAAGATGCCTTTCAATTTGAGAATCTAAAAGCAGGGGAAATGTGTCTTAGAATTCATGAAATATGATATTTAAACTTTTTTCAGCACCCTGCTTATTTTGTTGACTAGGCTGTAAGCATTATTTCACCAGGAAGGCATTGTTGTTTATATGCTGTCCATTATAGTAGACCGCAATGCCTCCTCTATAATAGAAATGACTTTCTTTTCTAAGAATAATATTCAATGTGAGCAGTAAAACCTTCATTTTTAACCCTCCAGTTATCTTATTGTGCATAACAGTTCAGAGTGATGTTCATAATGATGACTGATGATGGGCACAAGAAACATGTATAATTTAACGTTTTCATTCACAGTGGAATCTTCATCTCATTATCTTGATATCTCTAATATAGTAGGGGCTTGGCAAGTCTTAACTAAATTAAAATATAGACATTTCAACTTAAAATATTCTTCCTAGTGTCAAATATTTCTACCTACATATGCAAAATGTATATACAATGCTCACCTTTTGTCACTTTAAATTTTACTGATGTGCCCAAGGGCAATATTTAAGAAGATAACCATGTTATTTTTGCTGAGTTAATCTGTATATTTATCAAATTTCTTTATCTTGGGTATCTCTGAACATGACCAAACAGAGCAAGCAGCATGCCACTGAAGAAGTTTTGCCATTATCCAGGGTTGGCAAAGAGGAACTGCAAAGAGGCAAACAATTAAAACAGCAGCACAAACCTCAAAAACATTATGCTAAATAGTGATGATGGCTGCACAACAATGTGAATATATTAATTCCACTCAATTGTGCACCTAGAAATTAATTCTGTGTTATATATATTATTGCAATAAACAAAATAAACTGTAGGGAAGCTACAATGCTACATTTCTCCATCCTTATTTAAATGGTTTTCTAAAGACATGGCAGGAAAAGTGGGAATTCACGTACCCACTTACAAAAGCGTATGTACACACATCTACCAGCATAACATGATTCTTGTCTCCAAACAAATGATTTTCCCAACTCCTCCAAAGCCAGCATCAATCCTGAAATTTAGTTTTTAGTTTACTTCAAGCATGCAATTTACCAATTGATTTGAGGATATCTCTTAACTCAGTACTTGCTTACAGATCCCTGGAATAAAGGCCTGAATTTGCCCTGGGTTGAAGAGGGCTCCTTTGAAGTCACAAGCTATATGTCCCTGGGTCATTTACAATGGGACCTCATCACCTGCTGGGAGAATCTGAGAGGCTGTTTTAGAAAGTCTCAAAAACAAAGTTTCCCAGGGTTGGGAGGTCAAATACTTTGGAAAATACAGCTTGACATCTTTTTCTCCTAGAACTGGGATATGATGGAAAGGGCACACAGCCTTGCCAGCTGGCAGATCTCAGTTCCACATCTGGCCCTGCTCCCATTTCCCATGTGATCTTATGCAAGTTATTTCTCTGACCTCAGTCTCCTTATCTATAAAATAGGGAATATTAGTACTTATTTTGCTTGGTTGTTGTGAATATAGTTTATCATGTAGGCACAAAGTAAATAATCAAGAAACTGTAGGTTTCTTTCTTTTTTTTTTTTTTTTCACTAATTACAGTATCCTGATGTGACCAATGAGAGTTTAAGTCTTGAGGCTGGTCTCCAAGCCTGTCCATATGGAGGCTTTGCCTGTGATCCAGTGCAGGCAAGGTAAAATCTGTCATACCGAAAGCCATCTAGTATAATGGAAAGAAATCAAATGGTTCTTTTAAACCCAAAGGAACTGTAGCTACTTTGCTTTATATGGGGAGTGAGACAAACTCATATCAATAGAAATCAATCAGTACCAATCCCTTCCCTGAAGAGTCTAACTGGGGCTGACAAAAGCAAAGACCTGGATTTCAATGGCTCTCTCTAGTACCACTACAGGAAAAGAGCAAGACTAGATAACCCCCTGTTTATGCCAGCCTGTTGATATGTCTGTGGTTATGCAAGGGTGTAGAACATAACTCTTCTGCCTAATAAAGTGAAAGGAATAGAAATTTGAGGAAAGTTCTGAAGCAGCAGCACTACTGGGATAACTGTATAAATTCCCTTTTTATCCCCAAGCCTTTAACAAAAAGTGCTACACACTCACCTGATGTTTTTTGGAGGGCTGGGGGAATCAAGGAGAAAGTTCTTTATTCAGCTTCAGGGGTTGTGTGGCACAGTACAGACACAGCTCTTGTGGGAAACATCACAATTCATAACATAACATTAGAAGAAGCAATTCAGAGCCAGAGTTGGCCAGGAAAAGCACAAACCATCCTCACCTTCCCCTCCCCCTGTCAGGATTTATGCTAAGAATGAGGAATATGGGCTTCCCACCACGTGTGGGGTAAGGCGCAAGTCCATTCCATTGTGTTGAAAAAGACAGGACAACTCAGCTGATACCTGAGGCACTCTAGTAATGGGCTAAGAAATTGGCAGGAAGAAGGGTGCCCTTGCAGGTTCAGATATTGTTACATGCCCCTAAGGAAAACTCAGGATGGCAGAGCAGGAATACACTCTACTGTCTACTTTGCAAACAAAAGATCTCGTTAACTCTGGAGAAGAGATTTATTTTTTTCTATAGAATTGTTGTTACTTACTTACACATAAAACATATGTGTAGCTTCTTAAAGGAAACTGGCTTCAAATGAGAAAATTCATCAGAATGTCCTTTCAAAGTGTTTATCACTTGCTAAGATGCATATTTCATACTTTAGCTCTCTGGATAAGAGATTCATACCTTCATTGAAGACTCTGTCCTATTTCTTGAAAACAGAGAAAAGGTGTGCAAGGAGACAGGCTTGTTCTTAGATATAACTTAACTGTAGAGATAGATAAGTTATCCTTATTTATTGTACTCTGTTTCAGAGTTTGCTTTTTTTTTTTTTAACTGCCTACTAGCTTGCTTCTATGCTGCAATTAGAATTTAATCACTGGTAATTTAAGACTAGTAGACCCACAGATGGACATCTGTAATTAGAACAGTAGTTTTTATTTTTATTGCACCACTCACTTTTTTTCTCTTTTTAAAAAATACATTTTTATGTTAATGAAGCAAACCACTAAAACTACTGAAAATACTCCAAGTTGTTATTTCAGTTATTTCCTCTGTAAAATTCAGCAACTCATTTTCAGCTGGTTAGTTAGCTATCTGAAAGGAGGATAGCTGTCTCGCTCAATCCTTGCAACACAGTAGGTTCTCCGTAAATATGTGACATGAAATAAATTAAAGATTGAATAAACCAATGAGTGAACCCATGAATGAATAATGAGGGTTGCCCCAATTTCTCTCCATTTATATAGGTAACAGTTCTGCTCTCTGCCCACCCTTTGTACCATTTCCCCCATCAACAACATCCCCCAAAAACAGCACATGCACACTGGCACCAACCAGTGTGATTATATAAATGCTTGTCTAGGAAAATGGGTACATAAATATTTTAGAAGTCTAGTCTTAAGAGACAGAAAGGTTGAAGTCCAGGGAAAGGAAAGGAATCTCTCTTCCCCTTCAAGTGCTTTCCGTTTGTTCAGTGAGTACTGGTTACATAAATGACTAGCAAATGCTCAATTATGACTCTTACTCTCTTTCATCCGAACACTCTTGATTATCCCAAAGAATTTTTACAAATGGCATAGAGATTTCGATATTTAATAAGACTGTACATTTAATTACACTATTGTTTTTTCATATAAGTGATACTAATGATTTTACATAACATTATTCAAGAAAAATGGGAGTTCTCTCTTCCTTTCTCCCTCTTCTCTTAATCAACTGGTTCTTCATGGGTCTGTGTGTTTGTGATTAGACAGTTACAGAATTCCATCTCAAACTGGAATTTACATAGTGCTATGAATTCATAATAGTTCATCTTTCAGTGATTAAAAGAAGATGCTATACATAGCGTTAATGGAATTATAATGGGTAATATTATGTTGCCTGAATAAAAGATTATTAAGGTTATTAATACCTAGAGATTACCAAGATTTCTTTTAAGGTTTGTAACTCTCAGACCTGAGTGATTTTGCCTTTTTCTTTCACTATCAGTACAGTGAGAATATCTGCAATTAGATAATTTGCAATCATGCAGGACAGGTGTGTAGCAGCACAGGCGACCTGAAGCTGCAGCTGACACGGGCACATAAGCAGGAAGACTCAGACGCCTGACGTGTGTGACAGTAGAATGTATAATACAAAAATATTTATAGACTGGAAGTTGATAAATAAAAACAAAAATTCTAAATCTGTTTGTGCATTTTTAAAGACTTAATTTTTTTTTTCTTTTTTGAGATGGAGTCTTGCTCTGCCGATAGCCTGGAGTGCAGTGGCGCCATCATGGCTCACTACCACCTCTGCCTTCCGGGTTTGTGATTCTCCTGCCTTAGCCTCCCAAATACTGGGACTACAGGTGCGCACCATCTGCGCACCATCATGCCCAGCTAATATTTGTATTTTTAGTAGAGACGGGGTTTCACCATGTTGGCCAGGATGGTCTCGATCTCTTGACCTCATGATCTGCCTGCCAAAGTGCTGGGATTACAGGCGTGAGCCACCGCACTCAGCCGCACTTAATCTTTTTATGATAAAAATAATTAGTGCAGATTTACATAAATTTTAAACAGAAAAGAAAAGGCGGACACAAGAAAATATGTTGGCATTTGTAGGTTGGCTCTAGTAAGTTCCAAGTACCAGCAACTGAAGGTGAACTCTGGTTGTTTCCAGGCTTCCCTTGCATGATTTGGGATTAGAATTGTTCAAATACCATGAGTAATATGGAAGTTCTCTGAAGGGTAAGTTAGTGCTCTGATTTAACATTTACTTTCTGATAATTCGACTGGAAACATAACTGAGAGCCCTTGCTGTGGCAGCTTCTTGGAGATGGGGGTGATATGCAGAGTCACTCTGCTTGGAACTTCATGTTTATTCCCAAATCCAGGCAGAATGAATTCAACACTTGCTTGGTCATTGCTGTTGCCATTTCCTGCTTAAGAAGCAAGACCTAGTGCTTAAATATCCACTGTCAACCTTCTCTTCAATACTTCCTATTTCAAATGCTATGGCTATGGAATATTCAAATTATGAATCTCTAAAAGATAAGTGATGTACTATGCTGTGCTTTTTTCTGAAAAATGCTCTTACAGTTTTGAATTTATAGTTCATAAATATCCATTGATACTTCTGTACATTCTACCTCTTTCGAAGACAGCCTTTAGATGAGGTTTTATCCTGTGGGCTTTGGTGATTAACAGCAAAAAAAATATGTTGTTATAATACTTAATATTTATCATATCCTTTTCAAGAGATGGTTAGATATTTTCTCCTTTGTGTCAAATGCTTTTATAAACTACTACCACTGGCTTTTCAAATGGTTTATTCTCATTATGCCTAAATAGTCATGCAAAATTAAAATAATTTCTCTCATAAAATAAAAATTATGAAAATAAAAAGGACAAGTCCACTTCTTTCATTTAATCTCCTTGTATTCATTTAATAGAGTGCTTAAATCAGGGACTCCAATAAATTTTCCCATGTTCTTACATTAGATGCCCATCAATGGACATTGTGTTTTAATCCAAGACTATGAAAAACCAATTGTAGATATACAACAATAGAATAAATTACTAATTAGTAAAAAACATGCAAAATTGAGATCATGTATTAGCATGATTTAGAACTAATTTTATGCTTTTTTTTGTTTAGCTTTTCCTTGGGAATATCCATATATTTTTAAAGTGCATCTTAAATCACTCTTTCTGCATCTATGAGCACAAAACACCAAAATAATAGTTATATTGAAGATGTTTTATTTCTACAAATTCTAAGATAGTGACATCTGAAATAATCATTTAACAATGTAAATGAACTTTAAGTATACAGAACACATCCATTTTACTTGATTCAATAATAATAATGATATTGCAATAGACAAATTTCCTTATTAAACAGCAGAAAACTTCCGAGAAGTATTTCCCCTACTTTTGTGTGATATTAAAAAGCTTTGGAAAGTGTTCTATGAGAACTAAGATTTATATATATTAACAATACAGCCAAGGTGCCCCTTTCTTTTTACTGCAGGTTTCTAGAACTTCAGCTCCTTAAAGTTTATGATAATAGTAGAATCTAATAATGATTAGATTCAGCTTAATATTTGCTCTCAATTTATAGCTATAGAAGTAATTAGAAGTCCCTATCTGAAATCATTCTAGAGATGTACAAATAGTTGAACAACATTTCTAAGGGCTTTCTATTTAAATAAGAGGAACAGTATAGATTATGTTATTTTCTTGACAATTTGTAGTGGTAAAAATCCCTTCACTATGTCTACTGTTTTTGGTTTTCTGCAGACATGGCTATGGAAAGGGTGATTAGAATGTACTTAAAAAAAAATAAGGTCCTAACTCAAGAAAAAGCTAAAAAGAGCCTTCCATGGGGAAGAAAAACACTAAAATTAGTTGTCAGTTATGGCAATACCTGATTACAATCTGGTGTCTTTTCCACGTAGTTGCACCTTCTTCAGCTGTTCTTAACTGACATTGGTTTTTCACTGCAGTGCCTCTAGCATCCATTTCTCTATTTTCAGTGTCCCTGAACTAGTCCTCAGGGACTCCAGAACCTATTAGGTTTGACCTTAAGTACAGAATCTTAGGTAAGTCATATAGTGATATAGAAACTCTGTGAACCTGAGTTTCCTCATATGCAAAATGCAAGAGTGAGTGGAAAATGAAATATCTAATGTGCTTCTGTCCTCTAAAATTTCATTATACTGCAGTTCCAATCCACGCCCTTCTTATAGCAGAACCCTATCCTTGCTGATCTTTCTGCCTTCAACCTGAATTCTGGCAATTCAGATTTATTCTAGCAGTTTAAATCACTTTTGACTTAATCTTTTTGTTAACTTCATTTGCTGTTCAAAGTTAAAACTGTCACTGATTTTTTCCAGATACTCCTGCTTACTTTCCAAACTAGAGTAAAACCACTGTGAAAGCTAGAGTTATTCTAATACTTCTTAGCAGAATTCCATGCAGGTAATGTGGCTTGTTGGCCATAAGTCTCTTAAGTCACAGCCACAGGTAATCCATTTCCTTCTTGGCTGTTAGGGAAGGGCCTAATTAGCGAATCCAACAAATTCCACTCCCCAGCCCCTTCTTCCATGGGTTAGTTCTGTGCTCCTTCAGGCTTTTTGCCAGGCTGCTGCTCTGAGAGTGATTGAATTACCGTTAGAGCCAGCCAGCAACAGCACAATGCTGTTTACTTTCTACCCCACAATTCTTTTTCTTCATCAAAAGTTCTGCTCCTTTCTTTTCTTCCTAAGGAAATCTACCGCTTCTCCCATTTGCTTATAATGAATCTATGATTTTGTTATAATTTTTAATGAAATAAAACAACTTACCCATTTTGTTCCCAGTAACACATCACTGAATTTCACATCATTTTATGAGGATTAACTTTAGGAACAAATGAAATAAATCCCTCCTCTCACCCAAAAAAAAAGCCCTTTTCATCTATCAAATGTGCTAAACATACTAGAGAAATGCCAACCCGAATGACTGAGAAAAATTAGGCATTTACAATGTTCACAAATACGGACATTTTATTCTTTATATCATTTCCGTCATAGATTTCTACTTAAATTGACTTTCTTGTTACAATTATCTTTGTGAGATTAGTGTAAGAAATGATAGCATGAAGAAGTAGAAGCTATAATACGCCAAGGTACATTTGGCAAAAAGAATGACTCATCTTCATGAATTCTGTGTGTATTCATGAAAGAGCTCAGTTGGGTGGCCAGGTGACCTGTAGGAGTGGGTTATTTACCTGGGAGGACCTGGAAAGCTTTTTACACTGTGTCAACAGGATTGTTGTTAAGCAGCAAGTTGGCAAATATGGA
This sequence comes from Ateles fusciceps, assembly GCA_036589455.1. Taxonomy (NCBI): domain Eukaryota; kingdom Metazoa; phylum Chordata; class Mammalia; order Primates; family Atelidae; genus Ateles; species Ateles fusciceps. Next base: position 1,723,349 of record JAZHEH010002836.1, read on the forward strand.
AAGGTTGTCATTAAACAATGTTGGGATTCAGATCTATTGACGTTTATTTGCTTTTCAACTCTTCAACAACTCATAGAAAGAACCAAGCTGTCTGTTTTAGAAAAGCACATGCATCATTGCACTCCCTCTCTCTTTTTAAAGCTCTTGGCAACCCCAAAACAGAGTGAAATGATCCTTTAAGGTGAGGGCTTTTTTTACGTGGTCTTCTGTAAATGAACTTTAGGGGGAATTCATGAACTTATGTAAATATATGTTGCATTTGGTATATAATTATTTGCATACACACAATCTCCTGTCTAGGGGAGGAGGATGTGGGCACATCTTTTATTAGAATTTTAAAGAGGTCTGTGAATCAATATAGTTTATATACTTCTAATTCAGGGTCTAAATTGAGCAGCTTTAATGTCATGGTGGGGGAAGGGGACAGAGAGGACACTGGCATGATGCATGTTCCTCTCATGCACAATTTTTTAAAGCATCACCAGCTAGGTAGACATGAAAGTAAGAGATGGAGAACCGTGGTCACTGCTGCAAAGGTAAGAATGGTCTGTTGGGAACAATTGAGTGGAGACAGAAATTAATGTAGCCTTTCTAAGCAAGGGCATCAGGACAGCCTCACCTTGTTCATCCAGACAGGAGTTTCTTGCTTTTGGTAGTCTTTGGAAAACTATCGGCGAGTACTGCTCTTCTAAGGGTCTTACTCACCAATTCCAGGTCAGGTGGATATGGGTCAGGACTTACTGCTGTTGCACGTGGCTCACTGCACAGTCCTGAGGTTTACATCCAGAGTCCCCTAAATAACCCTGTATTTGCTAAATAAAGGGAGACTGATCACTCAGAGTTTGTGATGTTCTGTCCCCCAGTCCAAATACTTTCCCCAAATCCCGTCAAGGTAGCAGCCTTCAGAAATGGCCATCTAACATTCCATTACCTTAATTTTGGTAACTACATGAATGTCAGAGATGCTTTTTTCACAGCGTTGCCACCTTTCACAATGCCTTCCACAGTCAGCTCAGTGCATCGACATGCATCCACCATATGTAAACAGCAACAAAGAGAAGTTTGCTCCAGTTGGCTAGAACTTCTCTCCAAAATAAGCTCCTCCTCAGAGAATTGTGGGGGATTTTTTTGTTTGTTTGTGCTTTTTGTATGTTTGTTTTTGGTCTCATTTGGTCTCTTGGTTTCTAAGGTCAGAGACAAGTTGGTGAAAACCCATAGTCTTTGGCTTATGGCTCATTTGTAGAATTGAGCCTCGTCTGCCTGCTTCTCCTGAAGAGGTTGCTCTGCTGGTACCCCATCAGCTTCACTCACCACTGTTTAGGAGCCAGTGACTATTGGGCTGTCCCCTCCCCTGTACACCTTGGCACCTTACCTGGCAGATGGCCCTGTCTTATTTTTGGTTTTATTTTTGAGGTGGTAGGGAGTGAGAATCAAACTTAGACTTCCCTTGAAGTTTTAGATAACATTCTTAAAATAGGCTCTTTTGCTTTCTACAATCTTTCCAGTTAACTGCACACATGCACACAAACTCCATTTCCACAGAATGTGAGATTTTACTCATCAAAAAGTCAAGTTATCAGAATTAACTGGCAACCTGTTTACTTCAGCAGTGCTGAATCTGCGTTCATATTTTAAATATGTCTGTGTGTACTGATGGTATCATACAAGTTTTTCAACTCTAAAATGTATCCTCTAGCATTAAAATGAAAACACTGTTGTTGAAACACAACCACCTTGAGTATAACCTCGTGGATAGTCATTTGCATATAATTGTAACAGTGCATGGTGAAATGTAATCATATGGTCCCTAATTTTGTGGATTTTGGATACCATTTACCCCATAAAAGTTGAACAGACTTTTAAGTCTTGCTTCATAAATGTATGAGTTCCCTACTGCTGATATAACACATTAGTGGCTTAAAACAACACCAATTTATTTTTGTACAGTTCCGGAGATCAGAAGTCCTCAGTGACTTTCACTGGGTTAAAATCAAGGTGTCTGTAGGGCTGTGTTTCTCTCTAGGTACTATGGGTAAATCCACTTAATTGCATTTTCCTCCTTTTAGAAGCTGCCTGTATTCCTGGGCTTGAGACCTCTTGCTTCATCTTTAAAGACAGCAGGGTAATGTTTTCAAATCTCTGCTTCTCTCACTGTGACCCTCCTACCACCCTCTTACAAGGATGCTTGTGATTACATTGGGCCCAGCTGGATATCCAGAGACCCTTTTCCCCCACCCCTCTGCTTAGCCACAGCTGCAAAGTCCTTTAACCAAGTAGCAGAACATATTCGCAGGTTCTGGGGATTAGGACTTGGATATCTTTGGGGGCCCATTCTTAAACCTACCAATTGCAGTCAATTAATGGGTGTCTACATATAATGCTTACTCTAAAGAAGATATTTATCTTTTAAAATTTGGTTAGGAATCAAAGTATTTACTTTTTGTTAGACAAATTAACCCCAGCCAGGTCAGAACTTGTAAAGTAAATTCAAATGAGAAACTTTCCAGTGCAACTCCTCAACTGTGTTTTTGAAACAAGTCTAGACTAGAGCATTGAGAAAATACAACAGCTCTTTGGGCAAAAGAAGTTGTCAAGGTAATTTCTTTCTAGCCCGTGGTTTTCTTTCTTCACAGGTGGTGTAAATAAGTTAGCACAAGAATGGAGTAATGGCACGTGTGGTTAGTATTCTCCCAACCTGCTGAAAGCCGACAAGCCATAAAAACTGTTTTCCGTCTTTATTTCCAGTAAAGGAATTATGTAGCTAGCTTGCTCTGCAGTTCTGACTTTTCCAAATTTTGTGACTTTCTGTCACCATAGAGAATAACCACGGCTGTGCCCAGTTCTTCAGGTGGCTGCCAGTACCCCGTGCCTGCTCCCTGTCCCTGCCTGCCTTCCCGCTGATGATGACTGACGTTCTGGGACGGAGGAGCAGGTGTGTGGTGTCTGCCCTCAGCGTGTTGAAGCATGACTTGAAGGAGGAAATTTGAATTTTTCTTACTTTCTAGAAGAGAGGAGTACTGAAGAGATGACAGATTCCCATAGGAAATGCACACACCTGTTTTTTTGTTTTGTTTTGTTTTTGGATTTGGTGCTCTAGGCAGTTTCAGAAAACAAACCCCAGAGTGAAACCATCAATGTGAAAATGCCTTTGTGCCCTTCAACTTTATTCTGTAAAGCTAAATAGCACTTTCTGACCAGGTGCAGGAGAATTTTTCCCCCCAGTTTTTCTAAACTCAGAACTAATTTTTATTGTCTTTTTGGGCAATAAATCATTGTTTTAAAATCATGTTTGGATAAAATTATCTGGGAGATAACATTAACAATTTTTAAATACTGATATTTTGGTTTATAACCTTTAGAAAACCTAAAGTATTTTGGACAACGATGTATTGAAATAAGATTTAGATATGAATATATAAATTGTGTTTGTGGGTGATAAAAATGTAGCCTACCCAGAAATTAGCCTCATTAAGTAAGAGAGCTACCTATCTGATATTTTTACCCACTTTAGGCTTAGGTACAGTGGTGTGCTAGTAAATTTGTAACAAAAGGCTCTCCAGGGGAAGAAAAGCCCTGATTTTCAGTATTTGCCAGTTTCCATCATATTAAAAGTACTCACACCAAGGCCAATTTTAAGCAATCCTCCTGAAGTCCCTGAAGACAGGGTTGAAAAGCATCGTGCACAGTTGATTCTCCTGAGCTGGTCCGAGCTGGCTCCAACACACTACTGCCTATGTAAGTATCTATAAATAATACAACTTAGAGGATTCATAAGGATAAGAACGGGATATATTCAGAATGATTGAATGCTGACTCAGAAAGGAAAACTATACAGTTTTGCTATACCGTAAACCATAAGAGTATATCATAGGATCTCTGACCAAGAATATAATTGTTGACCTCAGATGGTCCTGATTCTTCCTTTTTTAGCTTCTGGGAACACTCTTTTTGTATCCTGTCCTTGTTCTACTGAGAGTCTACATCTTGCCTCTGAGAATTTAGTGAAATCACAGGCAGGTCTGAATTCTCATTTATACATTTGACACCAAGTATATGGAGGCTTTCCCAGTTGCTGTGTGTGAAGGACTTGAGCTTTTTCCAGGATCAGCTGAAAATACTAGATGCCTGTTTGTGTGGAAATTTCCTGAGACTACAGCTCTTAACTCTCTGACCTGAGTAGTATGTGTGTGAATTTTCCATCAAGTTGTATTCTCTGCATTTTCTCTGCTGTACGGTGGCAAGTGATTGTTCTAATGTACAAGATCCCCTGTCAGCCCCCCACCCCTGCCTCAGTACTGCCCCTGAGCTCGGGAAGAGAACCCCTTGCCCTGGGCTCCTACGTTTGAGATTTGACTCTGGATATCTGTTGGCTATGCCCCTTTCCACTAAGTCTGTGTACCCTACTTCTAAGACTATTGTGTGGATTCTGGAGACTCCAGAATTCTCTGCCTGAGAGGCTCTGAACCTATTGGACCTGCAGTGGCCTCTTTGCCTTATCCATTCTCCAAAGTGTATACTATGCCAAATCCCAAGATTTTGATTAAAAACAGCTAGTTTGTGTTTTTTTGTTTAAGTTTTTGTTTTGTGAGGGTGGTTGTGGATCAAACTACACCTAAAGGCCACCATGGATGTTCACACAGCACTCACGCTTGCTGTGCAGACAATATGGAGCCAATAGCAAGAATATTAAGGGATCCAGCAAAATCAGAAGGCCTGGGGCTAATGGCTTAATCTCCCCTACCTGCTGCCACATTTCAGTGTGGACCTTTGAAGACTGCAAGCATCCTGAATTTGAACTTTTCTTTGTAGTGAAGGATGGGATGTATTTCATTTAAGAGTTTGTTGGCTTAATTTAAACTTTTAAATATCTAGACAGATGGTATATGGAACTTCATTTATGCTCTTGCACCAGACTCTGCAACTATTGGCCAGGCCTTCCCAAAACACAGTTTTTTGTTTTTTGTTTTTTAATTTTTTATTTAAGTGTCCTCTTTTCTCCTTCAAGTGTAGAGAGTCTAGATAAGTAAGGATTAGGTTTTTAAGAGGAAACAGTCCCAGAGAAAGTGTCATGAGCATGTGAATAAGTCTATCAAATAATAGGTAGCTAATGATCCAATGTAATTGCCAGAGAGAATGTGGTGAATCTAGCCCTTGGAGCTGCTAAGAGGACAAACACTGATGCCGAGACCAGTAACAGGTCTGGCAATGGCAACTGTCTGGTCTCGTGGATGGGAATACAGACTGGGTTAAACAGAGATCTACTTGTTTCTCCTCTCTTATTTCCTAACTCTCCCCTACATGCCCATCACTTTCCTTCTTGTGTGCTCAAGAGACCTAATAACTGTCGTGGGGGAGGAGTTGCAGGTGTCTCAGAGTTCTGTAATCTCCTGCAATTGCTATGTCACCTCAGTCTGATCTCTTTGACCATGGCCAGTTTGCAATTTGCTGAAGTGAACCAATGAGCATTTTAAACCTCATTGTGTAGGAAGAGTCATTTGCTGCTTGGACTCTGGACTGAAAACAAACCTTCTCATTGTGCAGCACTGTGGTCCTTTCTGTGTCCTGTCATTAATCTCCTTTCTCAACTGCCCAGCGGCTGTGACTCTAGGACATTACAATATAATTCCTCCTACTCAATATCATGCAGGCTACATATATGAACAGACCATTTCCTAAGGTTTTTTTTCAGCAAAATCAATATCAATGTGAGAATTCAATGACACTCTAGACTGGTGTCATTTTATGTACTAAACAAAATGGTACTATAAAAATTCAACATAGTCTTAGAAGGTCCCAGTTAGTGAACACACAATAACAATGCTCAAGTTTCAATGGCAATTCTTGCAAGAAGGATATTCTGGTATCTTCTAATTAGTACAAAAAATACTAAGATAAATATTTCTGTGAACTTACTTGGGAAAATTAAAAAAACTATCAATTAGCCAGGATTTGAGGAGCATCTGAGAACTATGAGGTTTGCAGTAAACATATGACTGGACTCCTGCCTTCAGATGGATGCTATCATAAAATATGTTACCAGCTGAGTAGAGATAAATCTAACACACCAAAAACTAGAGTAGAAAATAAAAACAGGCTTGGCATGGTGGCTCACGCCTGTAATCCCAGCACTTTGGGAGGCCAAGGCAGGTGGATCACCTGAGGTTAGGAGTTTGAGACCAGCCTGACCAACATAAAGAAACCCCGTCTCTATTAAAAATACAAAATTAGCCAGGCGTGGTGGTGCATGCCTGTAAACCCAGCTACTTGGGAGGCTGAGGCAGGAGAATCGCTTGGACCCGGGGAGATGGAGGTTACGATGAGCCGAGATTGCACTCCAGCCTGGGCAACAAGACAAAACTCCATCTCAAAAAAATAAATAAATAAAAAATAAATCACCTTGCTGCTACTGCTGCTACTCCAAGGACGAGGTTTTTGAGTAAGAAACATCCCTGTATAGTTAATGACTTGAATCAGGGGAGCCGCTGAAGAAATACTACCTGGCCTCTGAAGGAATAAGGGCTGGTCCAGGAAAAAGACAGTACATTCTGGATTTTTTTGAATTGTACAGTGCATATTACCTCACAAGTATTGTCCTGGGAATGCATTGTCAAGAATTGCAACATCAAAGAAAAAAATTAAAAGGAAATCAATATTCATCCAGAATATGTCATTTGAGGCGAGCATCATGAGTTTGTCAGAGACCGTTTGAACCGTCATTTTGCTAATATTAAAAGAGATGGCATTTCAAAATTTGAACTCTGAGAAGCATTTGCTGGAATCATTTATAAAATGGCAATATTAGCCATAATTGGCCTGGGCAAAAACTTGATAAGAGGAGATGGAGAGATAAGTAATTCAACCAGAAACTTTCAATTAGGTTTTCTCAGGGGAACGAGGGAGCGTGGTGGTGGAAACTTTAAGGAAACCAAGTGGCAAATATTCTGAAAGCAAGGGCTTGGATTTTCCTGTCAAGACACTTGCCAGAAAGAAAAAAGCACAAGTGAAGAGATGGATTAAGAACCTCAGACTTAGACTGTACCTTAGTCTCTCAATGGCATCTCAAGCTGCCAGGACTCTTGTTCCTTCTGTTTTATGCCTTTTCTGTCGCCTCACTCAACTAGTGATACCCGCTCTTCCTCCAAGGCTCACCACATCACTTCCAAGAAATGTGGGCTAGGTGGGTGCCAGTCCCAATCTGAATTCCCCCATCCGGGGCTCTCCTTATCAAAACACTTAGCAAATTGTATTAACTGTTTTACTATTTTCCCTTCTCTGACTCTACTTGAAGCTACTTGAAAACAATTGTGGGTCACATATTTATTTCTATTCATTCATTCATTCATTCATTTGTGATCCGTTATTTATTAAGTGACCTACTAGATGCCTGGCCATGATGATGCAGTGAAAATAAGATACAGTCCATGTCCTTAATGAGTTTTGTGTGTGAGCACTGGTGCATGGGTGAGTTCTGGGCAAAGAGATCAAAGAGGAATAAGTGCTTTGTTAGGGGTAAGGACAATGACTAAGGGTCATCCTATGAAAAGCATGGAACTTTGGCCATAGTAGTCTTGGGAAGCTTTCAGTAGGCAGATATAAAATGCTAAACATAGTAAGTGGAAAACCAATTTCTATTGTGTTTATCAACATTCTTAAACTGTCCATATGCCTTGGGTACTTCTCTATATGTATACCTCATCAAACAAACAGATATGATGGGTGCTGTTTTTGAGCATAATAAGAGATCTGGGTTAGTCTCAGCTGAGTTAGTCCTGCCTGGTAACTGTCACTCCTCGGTGAATGGCTGGATCTATGTTCAATTTATCTAATCAATTCAAACTTCAAGCTGCTAACCATTTCAACTCCAAGTGGCCAGATAATTGAGACCTAAGTGAATTTTACTTGAATGTTTTAAAAAAAAATTCTTTAGAGTTTATCTTTAGGATGTATATTTAGCCTAACCCAGAAACACAGCTTCTTACCTATTTTTAGTACCTGGAAAGAGAGCCTTTGACAACCTCTCATTGACTCTAACAACATACTAGAAGACAGACTGAAAAAGTTCAAGTAAAAAAGAGTTAAACTTTCAGGTTTTTTTTTCCCTCAGTGATGATAACTCAGAATGAAATGGTTTAGAAGAAATGGAGAATAAAAGAGAGAATTCTTTTGTTTTTACTATGTGTAGTTACTTTGTGTAGTATCTATTATGACATGGTTAATTAATTATTTTCATCTAGAAAAGTTGATCATACACTAAAAATATTCTATTTTTTAAGAACACACATTCTCAGGAAAGATTTGATCTCATTTATAATGTAAAGAGTGTAAAAGCATTTAAGATTTTCAGTAAAAAAGAAAGGACATTGTACTATAGCAGGTAATGCTTTTTCTTTGCGAGCAACAGAGAGAAACTGGCTAACTTAAAGAAAAGTGGGATTTAGTGGAAGAATGTGGAGTAGCTTTCAATACCTAAGAAATAGAAGCACAACCAGACCTCCAGGGAGACAGATGTAGACCAGTGGCGGGGATCTGGGTGAAGAAATAGAGACAATCTCTTTAGAAAGATATAATTAAAAAAAAAAAAAACTTAGCTCCAACCATGTTCTGTCCTTGGGCCAAATCCTGGGACTTCTATCTGATCTGTCTTGGCAAGTAAGAGTAGGGATGGTGAGGAAGTGCCAACTCACCCCTTTGCACACTGATTCATAGTTTGACAGTTCCATGAAGATGGTTCATGGTGGCGATGGGCAGATCCCCAGAAAATCAGAGGGGCACTCGCAAAACAAGGGGAGGGGACACTGGACTGGCAAAAAGCAACAAATGTTCACCACAGGCATTTGTGTTCTTTCAAGGGAAAAAATTTTCTCTCCAAGTTCGTCCATCTGATCTAGTGTTGCTGACATCTTTCTGCATACCTGCATCAGGGGTTAAAATACTATCCAGTTTTAGTTAAAGGTCATGGCACACTTTATTATTGAAACATCAGTAACAATTTTAGAAGTCATAATGGTTCATTGTAAGTCATTTTGCAATTTTACGATGAGTTATTGAATAGAAACACAGCTTATTTTAAGTAGATACTACCTTGATCATCTCACTTTTTAGGATGATCACATAAACACCATTTTTTATATAAAGGCATCTAATGTATGTTATTTAACCCATATGCAACATTAACATCAAACATTATGAAAAAGTCATGTTCTTTTTTACCTTATGAAATGTAAGATTTTTAATTTTTTGCTTCAGGGGTTGTTGAATCCATTCAATTTTCACTTTATTTAATTCACTAATCCTCAATTATTATTTTAACCATAACCTGGATTTGCCTTACTTTATTTTCCCCCTAGTATTCAGTGATGTGGAGAGAGGTAAAGAATATGTCAGATGTTAAATATAATTAATGTTAAAAACAGATCTGATGAATCAGGGTGTTCCCCTCTGAAGAGAATGACTCAAAAAAGGCTTGCCGGTCATAATTACTAAAAATTAGTCATTCTGTGAGATCTTTTTGCTGATACTAATAGATGAAACACCTTTGAGGGAAACCCTTCTGAAAATGCTGCAGTGTGACCTCAGAGAAACATGCCTTTCCAGACATTATACTAGTTATCAATTCATTCAAGGGAATGTGAGCAAAGTTTTCTTAGAATTTGAATATCACTGAAAAGTGTATTTATGAATGCATTTCTTATCCTAGCCAAGTTCTGGGTAAGTGATCTCTGCTCTGTACTTTGCATTCCATGAATTACTTAAGACTAAAGACTTAAATCTGTAAATCTCAATTTTCCAGTCTATATGAGGGGGACAATATTAGTGCCTACCTCTTAGGGCTAGGTTAACTGAAGCAAAGCATGTCAAACTTAGTATAGTACTGGACACATACCAGAAGCTAAGTTAATATTAGTTAATCTAATTCTTATGAAACAATTTTGCAATGATTGAAGATTCCACTAATTTTCCTAGCATATTTAATTTCATCACACCAGTGGATTTTATCTGCTTTCCAGTTTATGTTGCAACTCTCTTCCCTAACACTGTCAAGTTCCTTTTCCAAGTTATCTTTAGTGTGCAATCGGCTAGATCCTTCCTTCTCAGCTTTTCATGAGGGAATGAACAGGCACAGACTCCTCATGGCCAGGCCTCAGGGTGCCAAGAAGATAGGCCAGTTCCCTTGACATTTCTCCCTGTTCCTCACGGGCATCTGCTTCCCTTTTCCGCCTCATCACCTTTAGAAAAATCCTCTTTTGTTCTCACAGTTGCCAATGAAGACTGTTGTCAGTTTGCCAGAAGATGTACTGGCATGACCAGTGATGATGGGCTCCATAGATAGGACCTGGAGTCCTCACTAATAAAATTCCCACTTATCTGGACAAAGTAATAACAAGAAAGATGTCCTCTGAAAGAATACGTTGAAAAATAATAAATTCTAGAGAATCATGAATTCTTAGCATATGATACATCTCATATGAAAGAAAACATTGAGATATTCCTATGGACCTTTTTTCTATTAAACCATTATTTGAATTATGTCTTTTTTATGGTATTTATTTCCTAATAATCTTAGAAATAAACCTAAGTTTGCAGGGAAGCACTCATGTTTGAAAGGAGATGTTCTTAAATTCATATTTTACATATGTCAGTTGTCACAAGGTAAGATCCCACATTTACTCAATAGTGCTTAAGGGATCATGGAGGAAGATTTTATTGATAGTTTTTGTTTGTTTCTTTTTTTTTTTTTTTTTTTTTGTATTGATGGTTTTTTAGGTATAAAGGGAAAGTCCGGGCGTGGTGGTTCATGCCTATAATCTTAACACTTTGGGAGGCAGAAGCAAGTGACTTGCCTGAGCTCAGGAGTTTTAGACCAACCTGGGCAGCAGGGTGAAACCCCATCTCTACTTAGATACAAAAAATTAGCCAGGCATGGTGGCGTCCACCTGTCGTCCTAGTCCAGCTACCTGAGAGGCTGAGGCAGGAGAGTTGCTTAAACTGGGAGGCAGAGGTTGCAGTGAGCTGAGATCGTGCCACTGCACTTCAGCCTGGATGACAGAATGAGATTCTGTCTCAAAAAAAAAAAAAAAAAGTATCCAGAGGATAGTTGTTTTACCCAGAAAAGAAGAAACAAGAAAGCCAATTTCTGGAAATTGTTTAACTGGTATGTGTTGAGTTCCAATACCATATTAGATACATTTGAATATTCTTTCATTGAGTTCTTTAAAAAATATGAATTAGGCATTATTTTCATCTCCCATCATACAGATAAGGAAACTAAGATTTAGAGAGTATAGGTCACTTGCCCAAGGTCATGAACTACTGGGTAGCAGGAACATGAATTGAATCAAACTCTTTTCAAAACTAAATTCAGTGCACTTAATTTCTATGTCATGCTATCACACTTCCTCTCCATGAAAGTTAATTTCTCTTTTAATATTAGGTTTTATAGGTGGTCCTACTAATTATGTTTGTGAAGTTTTGTTTTATTTTCCCTTCACAACTGGCCACATATCAGCATTCTCATGTTATGAATGATTTAGCTTTGGATTACTCTTCTCCAAATGGAGGGAGTAGGCAAACCTCAAGCTAAAGGCAGGGTTGGAATATAAAAGTCTGAGCTCCTCAAGAGTCCAGAAAAACCTCCTCCCAGGAGTGCTGTGGCCTCTTGGCGCCTCTCCAGGCCCAGCCTGCCTGCAGGACTGGCTTGCTCCATCTTGCCGGTTCTCAACGGAGAACTCTTTGTTTTGGACCCTGTTCTTGTATTCTGCTCAGTGGACTTGAAAATTGGAGGTTTCCTTGCTTCCTGGTCCTTCCTGTGCCTGGGGAAACAGACTTGGAATTCTTCTTTTCTTCTCTTCATTCAGCGAAAGGACAACCCCACCAGTTACCGTTGCTTGTATTAGTTCTTGGAACCCAGCCTGAGCCAACAGTTAGGCCCCCTGAGAAAGAAGCTTAACTTCATTTGCCTATTCCTTCCCTCAATAGATTAAGAAATGAAGAGAAAAAAATCCTTCTTAAGATATGCTACATAATACTAACATTTACTTTAAAAAAAACAAAGTCTTCACCCCTGCATTTTCATCACTTGAGAAAATTGATATAAGCTAATATTTTCAATAATCAAAAGAAAATAAACCATTTCTTTCCTGCTCCCCTCCCCTTCTGAATATTCGGCATAAATAGTTGCTTGGGTAGAATAAATTCTCACTATTCATAGGTTTGAATACTTGTGTATACCCCAAGGGCCCATGACCAATGTTTTATATAGTCAACTTTTATTTTACTCAGACAGAAATAGGGCATGCAGCAAAGACTGACAGCTGTTTACCAAAATCCCTTCTCCTCTTCTTCCTGAGCACACAGCTAAGACTATACTCCCCAATCTCCATTGCAATTCTTTGTGGCCATGTACTAGAGTTCTTGCACTGCTGTGTTTTTGCATCTCTCTACCTTCTGGCTTCCTGAGATGGAGCAGATTACAGTTGACTTTGAAAGGACAGTAGAGCCCTTGCCATCCTGGTCCACTGAATGGCTACATATAGCTGAGCTCCCACTGACCTGAAACCCTCACCCTGGTCTGTTGTCCAAAAGAGATAGATATTTGTTCCCTGACACATGAGACGCTGAATTTGGATGTCTATTTGTTACAACATCATAGCCTGTCCTAACTGAAGCAGTGCACATGTAGTATGTAGCACAAGTTTCTTAGCTAGTGAGAGTGCTTAGCAGAAGAGCTCAGTGCCTGCCCTTCACCATGACTTCAGGTCTCTACTCATCAAGTGTCATCAGTAACTCTTGCCAAGTGGTGAATCTTATGAATATTGGTGGAATATGATAATACAAAGTAAACTAACCCCTAAATGTTGGTAGCAAAAGTAGAATGCAATTGAGTGTGTCTTACAGGGCAATGGTTCTTAGCTAAAAGGTGGTTGCTTTCTAGAGTTTAACAATAAAATACCAAATTCATATTAGAAATAGGAAAAATTTTACTATATGCTCTACATATAGAAAGAACAAAAACCTCAATTCTGGAACTGTTTCAGCAAATGCTTCAACCAGAATTTTTAAAATAAATATATAAATAAGTTTGGTCCTAAATTTACATTAATAGTATGTAGGGATTATTTACATTTTTCAATGTAACTCACAACATTTCAGGTAGAAAATTATATGGTATACATATGGAAATTTAACGATTTACACACACCCACACTTAGATGTATACCGACACACAAAGTTTTCACTTTATGATATATTCCTTCTAAATATTATTTGTTTGGTCCAAACTCTAGGATGAATTTACCTTCTTAATTCTCTAAAACTGTGATATTAGACCACATATTTTTGCATCTTAAATTGTAAAATTTCAGAACATAGAGAAAAGAAGAAAATAAATACAAATGATACTTATTTGAGACTACTGAATTCATGTGGAATGACAGGCTAGAAAAATAGTCCCCCAGGGATATCAGGTCCTAATCCTTAGCATCTAAATATTACCTGATATAGAAAAAAGATTTCTGTCTATAGGAATCTAAGGAGAAAAAAAAGTATAATAAAAAACAATTTAAAAATTAAAAAGGTCTTTATATATATGATTAATTTTAGGATATTGTGATGAGGAGGCTTTCCCAGCTTATTAGAATGGGCCCCAGATGGAGTCACATATCCCAGAGGGAGTTCTGACAAAGAAGAGAAGGCAATGTGATCAGGGAGCAGACGTGAGTGATGCAGCCGCAAGCCAAAAACTGCTGGCAGTCCCATGAGCAGGAAGAGGAAAGGCCAGATTCTCTCGTAGACCTCCCAGAGGGGAGCATGGCCTGTCTGACTCCTGGATTTAGTCCTAATGAAACTGATTTTGGACATTTGTCCTCTAGAACTGTGAGTGGATAAGTTTCTGTGGTTTTAAGCCATTGAATTTGTGGTTATTCGTTATAGCAACCACAGGAAACTAATCCAATTCCATTTTCTAACAGCCGAGTTCAAATTTGGTAAGTTTCTATCTGTGATATTTTATACCAAGTCTTTGGAGACCTAGATTTGTCTTCCTTTTCCTTGGCCTGGAAAAGATAGACGTCCCAACCCTAGTATTATATGTTGTTGGGGGTCTTTAGTGAGCTCAAGAGAAGGAACATCTCTCTTCTCCAACTGAGTTTGAGTCATTGAAAAACAGAGTAAAATAGAGAGCAAATTATCATTTTTTCTGGTTGATAAAGTTGATTTTGGAAGATGGCCTTACTAACACTGAATCTCAGATTTAGAGAGACTTACCTACCTTATTTCCAACATTGGACAATGCACTCTAAAATTTAAGGTCTGAAATAGCAGAGCAGAATATATGCTTTGTCTATGCACATAGCTCTCAAGAGAATGAGGAGATAAAGGGACTCAATAACATTAAATGATTCCCTCTTCCCCTGAGAACACAGATGTCAGGACTGTTCTGCTAGGGAAAATCTTTTTACACGGAAGGAAGTGTTAGGAGTGGGGATGAAACATTTCCTATGGTTCCATCTCCATGTGGACCAAGATTGACAGCTATCTGTGGGCAGAAATAGTGACACTCCAGGCTTTACAAGCTGAGTGGAAGACAACTTACATGATAGATGGTAAAGTAGCTGTTCTCAGTTGAAATATGAAATTCAGACTTGGGGCAGTATTCAAGTTCCTACATGAGTCTACTGAAGTCTAGTTAAGTCCTGAGCATCTCCCGATTCACACATGGGCCTTTGTTGTTTTATCATATCCCACCCACCCCTTCTCTTAATCTGTTAAAGGAGACCTCTGCTTTATACAATCAGGTGATAAAATATGTCTTTACAAATATACCTGTTAGTATGCATCTAGAAATGTAAGTCTCACTCTTGTATAGACAGGCACGAATAGATTACCAACATTTTTCCCCAAATGATTCTTACTTGAAAATTAGAAGAACATTGCATTTAGTGTTCAAAGCCTATAACCTCAACATGAGGTCTCAATAACCCAGCTGCTATCATCTATTTATCTTGGTAGATTCATGTATTCTCCCTTTCCTAAGGTTATTTTAGCAATGTTGTGTTATTTGTAATAAGAGTTGCTTTTGTTTCCACACTGGGCCAGAATGGATTGAGTAATAACATTAACAAATACCTTGAGCTGACATCCACACCTTTCACCCTAAATTGTTTTCCAATGCTAACTCATTGTCTCCTCAACATTCCAATGGCTCTGTGACAAGGGGTATTATTCCCATATTTCAGACAGAAAAAGGAAAGCATGAAAAAGTCAGAGCACACCCATATCTAGAAATCAGACACTTTTATACTGCTACTATACTTTTTTTTCCTAAGGACGTACATTGTGTTAAGTATCTCTCCTGGTTATTCCAAGTGGGATTGCTGAATGTGCCTTGGGCTGCACTGAGGGGAAGCATGAGTTGGAGTCCTGTGGTTGTGCTTGATGATTAAAGTGTGACACAAACATTGAAGTAGCTACTGTGTGGAGGGCATGGTGCAATTCTACTCTAAATATTTGGGAATTCCTGAAACCTTGAGGTGTGAATAAGGGTCAAAATGGAGGCATTGACTTCCTCTCCTTTCCTTGCAAGTTTGCTCAGGTAAGGGAGCATTATAAGACAAAGAAAATATGATTGTGTCATTTTCAACTAAGGTCCAAAACCAAGGAATACTGATCATTTTCCAGGAGTTGACCATTTTCAGTTCTTCATGCAACGCTTTCTATCATCCCAATGGGACTTCCTAAAACTGAAACCTTCTCTTTTTGGTGTTATCTAAAATTGAAGACTTACTATTTTTTCAAGAGCAATTGCTGTGAACTGGAGGAATTGTGAGTAAGTAACACCCATCAGCAAAATACACTGATGATTTAGAGCATTTGATGAAGCACAACATCTTAATATCACAATCTTTAAAGGTGCTGAAAATTCTACCTTAACGTCATGCTTTTAATACATTGGAGTTTCTTTAAAGAAATACGTCCTTACTGACTGCATTTTTAAACAAAATATTTTCATAATGTTGAGCAAGAAATTTGTTGTGAGTTATTCAAAGTTATTCACTCATTCTTACGTTATGAATTCAAAATTTATGTTAGAGAACAGGTAAAAACCCATTGATGATCTCGTAACATATTATTATTATTTGATTTCATTTCCTCTTTGTCTTTAAAGGTAACATACTTAACAGACACAACTTTTCATAATGATTTCCAAAGGAAGGTAATTTTGTTTTTTCAAAGGAAAAAATCCACTTTGTTTTCCTAGTTTAAAATTTGTCATTTATTACACTGGTTAAAAGAACATAGTTGAGTTCCACACCCCATAATGGCCTACAAACTCAGGAACTGATTGCCTGCATCCTGGAAAATGACAGACCTGCATTCTTACTTGCTAATTTGTTCCAGAATGTATCTTCTTATGCAATATTCATTCAATCAATAGTATTTTGGAAGAGTCTTCTGTGGGTCCAGTGCCATCCTAGAAGCCATGGAATCTTTTTGAAAAGCAAGCTTCTAACTTTAGAAAGCAAGAAATATAATTGGGAAATTAGGAAACAAGCAAACAAACAAACCTCCCAAGACAATAGTAAAGCAATACAGGAACCAGACCTCAGACTGTTTAAAGGACAAGGACTTCAGGGAAGGTAAAGAAAGACCTTTCTCATTGGATGAGTGTCTTACCTGGGAAGACTTTGTAATGGAAATGAATACTGAAGACATAGTGAATGTAGATTTCCTGAGAGGGGTTTTAGGCAGATTTTATCCTCATTAACACTTTTAAATTATGTCATTAATGTGTGGGCATTATAGCACATTTGACTATATAGAAAAACATGAAGTAATAAAAAATAATCTAGAGATGACTACTCCAAATCTTCCTATTTCTTTCCAGTAATTGTCCTATGTATTAATATGTATACATATATTTATGTGGTTGTAACCATACCATAAATACAGTACAGATTTTTAATTATTAAATTTATATAATCAGCTCTTTCTACTGATTACACCTGTTTCTCCAAGACTGACCTATGGGGAGAAAGCATCTTAACCATTTGCCTGCCAATCTGTAAGTTTTCCCACAACAATTAAGCTTCTTGCCTTAAACAGGAAGTAGTAGGAAAGAAACAGAAAACTCATATCTTTCTCATGGCTGCATGAAGCTATGTAACTGGCTACATGGAAAAATGGACAATGGAGATTGCACCTTCATTTGTTTGTTGACCACGAGTTATTTAGTGGTTGCATATTATGTGCCAGGGATGGTACTAACCTATGGTAAGGGAACAAAACAGACACAATCCAGCTCTCAACAAAACTCACAGTATAAGGGAGATACAGACATTAGAGTAGAAAATCCTAGGAAAGTGTGTTAAGTACTATGATAAGAGGATATACAGGATGTTATGGTAACCCATAATCTGGGCTTGTTCAGGAAGTCTTTTGAAGGCATTGAATGTAGTAGTGACTAAACAAAGCTGAGAGGTTACTTGGAGTTAGCTGTAGGCCAAGGAGGGAAAGTATGAGTTTCGGGAAGAAATAATAGCGTGATGTTTCTCAGAGCATGATACAACAGCAACCACAACAAAGCCCTCAGTACGGTGGGAATGTGGGGGCAATGAGAGGTGCTGCAATGGATAATGTGATTGGGGAGGTTAGAATTGGAGAGGAAGGACCTTGTAAGCTCTACAAGGAAGACTTTAAGAACAAGGGGGAATCATTAAAATTTAAAGGAAAGTGATATGGTTAGCTTATAATGTCATTCAACAATTCTATCAGAGATAGTTATTTTCTAAATTCTTGCTGTAATTAATTTATCAAATGCCACTGTGATGCCAAATACCTCACTCCCAATATATTACTGATTATTCACAATAACCTTTAAAGTAGATACATACTATCAGTATTCCAATTATGTAGACGGAAAACCTAACTCAGAGACGTTAAGTAATTTGCCCAAAGTCACCAAGCTAGTAAACGGTAGAGAACTTGATCAAAGAAAGATCTATTTTACTACAAAGCTTATGTTCTTTCCAATGGACCAGGCTGCCTTCCAATTATGCTCAGAACTAGCTGTTGAATAAAAATGCCAAAGTATATTTGAAATTTAACTAGAACTGAAGGAGCTTCAAAAACAGGTGAAAAGGTGTGGCAAGCGTAGGAGGTGAACAGGGTGGGGGTGAAAGGGTTGAGTGAATCAATTCCTTTTAGTAAAAGACTCTACTCTATTTAGGTCTGCTTAAGTGGGTTCTTATGCTCAGGAACCTGTCAGCCAACTGATGTAATCCTTTCAGAACAGGCAAGTTTTCTTTTACAAAGGGGAGCTTGATTACATGGGCAACTCCAAATAGTCCCCGTTACTTAGATTGTTTGAGTTTCTGGGCTCATCTTAAATAAGGGAAGTGAAAGTGTTCTATTATCAATAAATGATGATCGTGGCCTTTTTACAGTAGCCTGCAATTTATATGAGCGCTTCTAAAAGATCAGTAGCCACTAATTAAGTTTTAGTGAAGCATCAAAGCAGATAGGCAGTGTAGGAGAACTTCACCAAAAGTTCTGTTATCTATCTTCCATTGCTCATTGAACCTCCTCTAGTTCAACCATATACACTTAGTATTTGAAATACCTTATTCCTATGTCTATCTGTAAGCTAAGGATAGGTATTTGTAGTAGTCTTTAGTGAAATGTAAATTACACACTTCAATTGTTTTGTTCACAATGACTAAATGTATAGTGTATGTTTACAAATTAAGGAATGCCCAGCTACAATCAATGAGCTTTCAGGGCAAAAATTGTTATTAGAGAACAACTGGTCCAGTCCCCTATTTTGTAGATTAAATAACTGAGACTTAAATTGATCTAGAGATCTGTTGAACATTATCCCCCTGTTTCTCTGGACAGTTGTTTCCCCCAAAATATGTTTTAGTTGACTTTTTACTGTCAATGGTTGGTAAAGCAATCTGATTTTAAAAACCCAAACCTCATCAACTATGTTATTTCTTTATTATACTAAGCTTCAAATCTCTGCTTCATGGAAGCATAGATAGTGGATCAAAAAGAACAAAATATAGTATCTCTTTCATAGACAACATAAAATTTCTTTTGCCATTTTCTTTTTTGGAGGTGTTTTGACTGTCTCAGTTCTCCTATAATTGGCAGCAGCAATGAAAGCTCCAGTAAGGGAATAAGAATTGTTGAGGAAGTGTTTGATAAAAATGCATTCGCTCCATGGAGAAGCATATCCAGTTATTTCAGCTCACCTGGTTTGACTGCAGAGTGTTACCTCACAGTGAGGAAGTGGAGCATTTAACGTCTTGCTCACCTTCTAAGTGACCCCGTCATACCACGCCTGTGTTGGGAGACAAAAACAAACACAGAGCTGAGAATTCCCAAGGGCTGAGGGCCAGGTAGTCCTCTCAGAACTACTCTAACCTGATACTCCCTGACTAAGGTGGGACTCTGGTAATCTTTGAGAAAACTAAAATCTCCCTTTCTTTTCTTCTTTGCCTTTCCTATTCATTTTGCTTAAAAATAACATCATGCAATTCCAAATATTATAAATGCTCTTATAAAGGCTCTCTCACCTGCTTTCTGTTGGTAATAATTATCTAAAAAGAAAAGCAAGTGACAATCAAAGATTTTACAATGGGACAGGGTTATTGATCTAGGAATAATCAAACAGCTTTAAGTAAAAGGATTGCTTTACCTTACAAGGAAGCAGCTGACTGAGAATTGCCAAGCACCTCACAAGCACCATGATGCCTTAAAATCCAGTGTGTGAGTAAGGCCTCCTGGCAGAGGCTTAAACTATCTGGTCCCTCCTACCTGGAGAAGACCATGTAGACTTTGGCCCACTTTTTTGTGGTCAGAACAAGAGACACTCCAGTCTTGAAGCGAGTCCCCATCTCTCAGCACTTAATTAAATAGGACTTTGTGGGTCCAGATTGAATATAGTTGTCAAGGAGAACCTGTCCTGTAGGAGCCTGTAGTGTAGTGACTTGGAGGTAGCTGTAGGGCCTTGTTCTTGGCCCCTGGTTTTCCAGAATGCCCAGGTGCGCCATTTGCACAAAACAAGTGATGCATCCCCTGGAGTTGTTTAAAATGTAGCTGTGAAGAATACCTTTGATGTCTAAAATTTTAAGTGATTTGCTTTATGATCAGAAATAGTTCATTCATTCTTCTGCTGCTCTATTCATCTGGGGCTGATCATGTTTAAAATGTTAACAGCCAACATTTTTTGAGTACTTGCTCTGTGCCCAGCATTGGTCTAAGTACTTTATATATATATCAATTCATTTGATTTGGGGGATGTTAATCTTTCCAATTTTTCTGAATTTGTTCAGTAAGTGACTTTCTGGGGTATCTATAGCAACCAGGTATCTCCATGGTCTTTGGGAAAAGAGAAGTCTCTTTCTTTCTACTCTCTAAGAGTCTGTCAAAAAATCTCATACTCAGTCTACTTAACCAGGAAATGTTGTCATTAAACACAGTGGTCATATATACCATGGTGCCCTGGGATGCACACTGATAAATCCAGGAGTATTGCAGAACCTGAGAAAACCACATGCATTTGAACTCTAGCTCCACTACTTACTAGGTGTATAAACTTTGGTGAGTTACTTTTCTAGCTTCAGTTTCCTCATCTATATAATAAGCATTAGGGTCCTTATCTCATAGGGGTTTATAAAAATCAAATGAATTAATGTATATAAAGTACTTAGACCAATGCTGGGCACATAGCAAGTACTCAAAAAATGTTGGCTCTTATCATTTTAAACGTGATCAGTCCCAGATCAACAGAGGAGCAGAAGAATCAATGAGCTTTTTCTGATCATAAAGCAAATCACTTAAAATTTTAGACATCAAAAGTATTCTTTACCGCTACACATTTTAAACAACTCCAGGGGGATACATCACTTGTTTTGTGCAAATGGTGCACTTGGAGCTCTGTGGCGTGATGATCCTGATATGCTTTTACTTGCTCTCTGTGTTTCCCCAGCATCGTGCTTTTTGTTGCTGTTGTTTTTGTGGGATTTTTTTTTGGCGGGGAGAGGTTTGCTTCTTTCTCCTCCACAGATAATGAATATTTTTACTGTTATGCTCTATATTGATTTATTCTGTCACCAGTGACTAGAGTATAATTTATCTGAGGATATTTGAAAATACTTTTCTGGCAGTTTACTCCCAGATCTAAGACTTCTGTGTGGTGAGATGTGCAGCAAATTAACATATGAACCCAAGTGGTTAAGTCCCTCCAGAATTCGATGGAAAACTTCTTTAAGTTGCTGTTATTGCTTCTGCTGCTAAACCTGGGTAGAAGTTGCCAATCTTTTAAAACGAGCTTCTCGGTGTTATTTTTAAAGGATGGAAAACCAAAGCTACCTACAATTATTGAGCATGTACTGTATGCAAAGAATTACATAGATATGAAATTATAAGAGAGGCATTCTTCAGAGAGAAACTGAATTATGCTAAGTGTAAGTAAGCATTCATACTTTTAAAAATTTTTTAAATTTTTCCTTCCAAGAGATTTTTAAGTACACTTTGCTTAGAAAATGAAAGAATATTCCATTAGAGGAATAGAAATCCACTTCAGTTGAAATTGAGGCCCACTTCTGTGAAAACACCCAAATCCTCTCATAAATCGAAGACTTGTTTATTCCAGGAAAGGCAAAACAAAACTACAAAAAAAAAAAAAACAAAAAAAACACCCTGATGTGAAATTACTGAGGTTGAAGAGAACGCCTGATTTTCTTCACAATTTCAACCTGCAAAAGTTTTGAGACAAAAAGTCTGCCAAAAATACCCATTTCTGAGTGGAGTTTTCCAAGCTCTTGCAATTGTAACATCAACCATCTCTTCTGCCTCCCATGGGGAAAACTTCTGCCAAAAAGCACTCCTGTTTGCTGTCTGTCTGTGCTCTACACAACCCTTGCCTTAGTGTTTTGTTACTTGGCCAAGTTAAAACAAAGCTAGGTAACACATATAGGTGCCAAACATTTTTCTAAAGGTTTTATACATATTCACTCATTTAATCCATCCAAAAACTTTTAAAAATATTTCTACCGTTTTCAAGTGAGAAAACTGATGCATCCAGAGATGAAGACAATTGCCCAGAGTTGTACAAATGGAAGCACAGAATCAGGATTCAGACATAGGCCATACAGCTGCAGAGCTTCTGGTCTCTCAACCCTCCTTGCTATATGGCTTGCTCCAAGGCAGTGAGTGGTCTCCAGGTGGGTAATAGATTCACCCCTGGGGCAAGCTTTCTTATTCTGATTTTCTCATCAAATTCAACAAAGTCTCAAAATTCTGCAATAGAAAAACTCCTCCTAATCAAATACCTGAATTTGATGAATAACTTTTCACAAAGCTGGTCTCTAAGTTACATTGCCTCTGAGAGACAAGCAGCTCTGATTGGCCTTGGGCAAAATTGTGACATGGATGAAATTCTGTCTATAAAGAAGTGGCCCAGGAATCCTGCTGTTTAGGGAAAACCCATTACATTTAGCAGTTGCTTGGGAAAGAAAGTGAGAGCCAGAGGGGGCTCTATGGCTCTACTTAAGAACATCAAAAGTAGTTGTTATTGCTTATGAGAAGCGGGGAGAATAGGATGAGACTAGTGTAAAAAAAAAACCAACAACTAGAAACAGTAACATAGTAACAGTCTGGGAACTACATAGCTAAAAAGGCATGTGAAAATGCTGCCATGATTTCAGGGACAGGGTGCGGCAAGGGAGAGGAGGTTTTCTGCATACAATATTAGAATATTTTCAACATTTAGGAATGGGGCTTCTTAGGTTTGATTTGAAGGTGTTTGCATTGCTTCAAGGTAAACCATATTAAGGCACTCCCCCAACCCCACTCCTACACTAGGACCCATCCATACATCTGTTATGATGGAAGCAGGTGTTAGTGGAAATCTGGGAAGGGTTGGTATCACCATTGTGTTCAGCAGCAGGGAAGCAGGAACCGAAAAACAAAGGGAGCTCCTGGGAGCTTTTGCCCAGTGGAAATTTGCAGAAATCACAGGAACAGCTCTGAATGTACCCAAGTCTTGGAATTAGGGCATTTTGCACAAGCATCACCTGCATTCAAGGAGCAGGGTAGCCCTAGCCATCATGAAGATGAAATGTCTCCTAGTCTGGATACACTTCTCTCCCTAAGACCCACAGTTGTCATGGAGCCACTTATTTAGTACCCTCAAAATTCAGCTTTACATCTTTCTTGACTGAACTGGAAATGGATTCCTTGTCTGTCTTTCATATTCTATATTCCCTTGACTCCTTGTCATAGTTACTTTTTTTTTCTTCGTCACTGAAAAAAGAGAGCTGTCACTTTCATTGCTAAGGTCTTCCTCAGAATCTTTCGTTTTTTCCTGGAAATGACCTCAGCCTCCTTGCACACAAACACCGAAACCAAATAGTCATATTATCACTGTGTTCCTAACCCTAGAGCTCTAGAGACACTTAGCATGGGTGTGGGTTTGCATAACAGGGAAACTAGTATTGACCCGGTACCAATGCTAATTTGATGTTTAAAAAACTCAGGGATAATGCTTCAATGATGCCAAGGTGGGTGTGTGTGTGTGTGTTTCTCTCAATCACCAAATGTATTTGACAGGGATACAAAGTTCAGGACAAAAGCAGAAAGAAAAAAAGGTTTGCATGAATGGATAGGGAGAATGGGTCCTCTTCCAGGAAAGTTAGTGACTCACTGTGTGACAATACATAAGTCATCTAGTCTCCATGTTCTATCTTCTACCTTTAAAATGGAGACTGCAACACTTGAGAATGTAAACACTCAAACAAAGAGTATCTCTAAGGTACACGAGACTCACTTAGGTACTCAAGTGCATGCATCCTTGGAAGGAAAGATTTGAGTTGTGGGGAGAAAAATGTCTATGAAAGTGACCTTTTTAAGACTTTATGATACTATGAGGATATTTGAAAAAGTGAAAGCAAAATCATACTTGTAAGGGTTATTGCCGAGTTTAAAAATTAGGAAACTGAGACCAGCATAGGAAAATTAAGCTCCCAGGGGAGGTTCTGTGGTCTGGGGAAGGGGGGGCCAGAGAAGTCGTGCTTGACTCCTCTTGGGTGTGGGGTTTTACAGGGAGTGAAAGCGTTTTGATTGGTTGTGGAGAAACAGGATGTGGACGGCGCAAGCTGCTATTGGTAGGTAGGCAGGATTTCCGGTGAGCCGGCCGCCCAGGGGGAGTGGGACCTGCACAGAGCAAAATGCTATTGGGCAGGTTTTGGCGGGGCTTCTTTTAAATTTTGGCGGGGTTTTCCAACGGCAGGCTAGGTGCCGGGTGCAGAGTTTAGTGTTGAGTGCAGATCCTGGTGTGGAGTGCAGAAGTGGGCGTTGGGAAAGCCACTTGGCGGAGCTAGATGCTGAGTGCAGGGCTTGATGTTGAGCGTGGAGTGGTGACGTAGTTTCCAGGCGCAGAGAGGGATGGGCATGTCCGAGCTCCCGCGAGGCAACCGGCCTTACAATACTTACCAGAAAAATTAAAACAAGAAACTCAAATTATAGGGAAACAGCTAGAGGATGGAATTGGGGAAAGGGGTAGAGAAAATGAAAAAAAAAAAATCCCAATATTCACCAAGGAAAGTATTATGAACTTTGTATACTTTTATTTTGTTTTTTTCAAGACAACTGTTCAACAACATTCCAGATCTGCTGCCTAAATTCATTTCTAATTCATATCTTTAGACACCTGTGCAGTTGCAACAGTTCAGCATTCAAAGGACTTGGACTGTCAGATAAACATGTGATAAACATGGATAAAACACCTCACTGTCTGTCCATCTTTTTTATCATTGGCGGGTGCTCTTGAAACAGAATACATAAAAGAAAAAATAATCAAACCAACTCTTTCTTTTTGCCCTTTTGAATATATTGTAGGAAATAGAAGTTTCTGACCTTAGTCTACTCTGATTCAATTAAACAAATACCTTCTGCTTGCTCACCACCAAAATGAGGAAGCTGCTTGCCCACAAATTCTCTAAAGGAAGATTCAGAAGAAAAAGGAATTGCAGTTAATCCTTTCCCAGGTCACGCCTAAAATAGGTCTCTGCTAATAGGGAAGTTATTTGTGTTTAAAATATAAATACACATTTTTGAATATGTCGAAAGAATCATTGATGAAAGAGTAGTCAGAACTTCAAGTCCCCATTTAAGGGGCTGGAAAATATGAGAACAGAATAGTATTTTCCAAACTGTGTCTTAGGGTCTAGAACTTCTATTAGATTTTCCTAGAAAAAATAAATCCATGAAGAGTGTTCCCTTGGTTAAGTAATTCTGGCGAAGACTGAGTAAAGAAATTATTGCTTTCTGCAAATTTCGGCAAATGTATATTATGAGTTTCTGAGAGAGCGATGTATACAGTAAGCAGCAACTCTTAAACATGAAACCATTTTGGCAATGCCAAATAATATCTCATGTTTTAAGGAAAGTAGGCTGGAAAATGCTGGCATGGAACAAAATTGTACTTGAAGCTTTATCTAAGTGTTCTGGGTAGATTATAGAATATCAGTATATCAACATTTTGATATCATACCTGATCGACACTGGCCTTCCTATTTAATTTACTTAGTTGTGTGCTGATTTAATATTTATGCTGAGACGTCCAGACTTGACACTCAAATGTGAATGATAATGTCTTTTCTGATGTGCAGTGATGGGCAGTAAAACCAAAGAAAAAGATCCAAGTATCACTTAACAGAGGAGGGCAGTCACTGAGCACTGAAAGCAGTGGCAATAAATCACAGTTCCATACAAAGTTAGAAAGTGTCTTTTTGTGTTTAAATGGACACACGGTGTTTGAGAAAAGTCACATTATTTTTTCTCTCAAAGTGTTTACGTTTAGAAAAACATGCTTTGTTTTCTCAGTGCAAAATCTCAATTGTTTTCCAACTAGCCCTGTTTCTCCTGGCTGTTCCTCAATTTGGAGTCCTTTTTTTCTGCAGTCCTGTGTGTCAGCTCCATTGCCCTTTTTTTGGGTGTGGATCCCATACCGATTCTGGTAGAAGGAGGACTTTAGCGAATACAGAGAGTCACGTAGTTTTATACTGCCTGCCTGTTAAATCTTTGCTGTAATAACATTCTGTTCCTACCTGGTTAAGGTATATTGGAATTTGTCACATGAAAGTAAAGCTCCATATCAGCAATAGATGACATTAAAAGAAAGCCATTTAAAGTGACACAGAGACTTTAGTGTAATAGCTGTAATTATTGCCACTGATGAGAATAATGGGGAAAGATATTCATATGTCAAGCAACAGATATTGAAAGAGCCTGAGTCAATCATCTTACGTAACTATCCTTAAAAAATGTATAAGGACAGGAAGAAGATAAGAAGCAAAGCATAAGAAAGGAAATGTAGATGTTTTCTCTTAATTATGGTACCCAGAATATGAGGGAAACAGAACAGTTGTATCTTGGCAGGAAGACTGTAAATGAAATAAGCTCTTTCTTCCTTTTATTCCAGTATCAAAATTCAAAGAGAAAGTATATTCCCACTGTATGGATCTTTTTCCTTCTGTTGACTCTTGTCTTCCCTGACAACCACGCAGAAAGCACTCTGGCATGAACAGGTGATACAGGCTGCATAATACTGCCTATCAGTCATGTAGAACACACCCCACAGCGATCACAATTCTGATTCAAGGCGGGATAAAAAGAGTTCAGTGCACAATGTGGTGTTTAGGGAGGTGATCTGGAAGCATTAACCATACAACTTTAGCAGAAACTGCTTTGTGAATGTGTCAGTGATATCTCAAGTACATGAAAAACCAGCTTTACTGTCCCCTGATACAAGATTAATATATTTTTTGTATTTCTAGAGCATTTATCATTGTATGATAGACAAATATTATCCTTGTTTTTCAGCTGTAGAAACTGGAATGCTAAAAGGTTAAGCAACATTCACAAAGTTACACAGTGAGTCATTTCTTGACTCGGGAAATAAACTGGAGTCCATGATTCCCTTTTCCCTGATTTTTCTGGCCCTGAAGTGTCATTTTACCTATTTACAGAAGTGTTTTTCTTTATTGTCTTGCAGTGAGCTCTGAGAATATTTCCTAAGACTTAAAAATCATGAAATCTGACATGTTTTAGGGAGCAGTAAAATTCAGTCAATAACATTAATTCGTGCAACCAGTTTTATTAGCACTGATTATGTATAGGAGCCAAAACTTTTCAGTCCTAGTTTTAAATCTACCCGTGATTTAAATATATACACATGAATCTCTTTGCCTTCAGTAAAACAGGGATAATTATTCCTATTACAGATTTCATAAGAAAGTTATATGATTACATTACATGATATGCTTTTGGTTGAATAAGTGGAATTACTGAATACAATTTTTAAAAATGAGTATACCACTCTTCCTTTACTGGTAAAACTTTGGTAAGGTGTTATAAAAACGTTTTAAAACATTGTCTAATTTTAGCATATGTGTTTGTAATTGTCAAAATATAAAACAGTCCCTCTGGAGGTATTTTGGTATGGTACAGTTAAATATATTGCCATAGTCAGTCCTTGTGCCAACCACCTTGGTACTCTCCTGTGGGGGGATTAAGCCTAACCAAATAACCCAACTCTATTTCTCCTAATTTCCGGGGTGTTGGTCATTAGTTTTTCTGCCCTAGATACTATGTTTACACCCCATCTCTAGCTATACTCGTTTTAAAACTATGGCTAAAACATAGAACTCCCAAATTTAGTTCCTTACTACAACTGAACTGTGCTTTTCATAGGCTGCTGCTTTTAAAATGACTTTATTAAATGATAAAGAAAAACAGCAAGAAGGCAAGTATAGGAAAGACAAAAAGAATAACAGAAGTCTAGTTTACACACTGCAGCTTTCTGATTCAACTACTGCTAAGTAGAACTCAGCCCCTGATAAAATCTGCCTGTCTTACTCCAGATGCCATTTTGAAGAGTATAGTACAGGCCTTACATGCCTACTCTATTTCCCTGGACTTTTTGCATTCTCATTTCTAGCCTTGTTCCACATGGGAGATGCCATCAAATGAACTACCCAAGAGAGGCTTCCTCCAGAACGTCCTGACCCTTTGTCACCCTTAATAGTTAGTGAAAGCCTCTGGGAGATTTCTGCCTGCCTTGGTTGTGCAGAAACCAGAGGGTATAACCATCTTTGAATCAGTTAAGGAGAACAGCAAGACTGGGAGGACCCCCTCATGATGCCAGTAGTGGTAGTAAAAGTGTGGCAACCCCACAGAAAGATAAAATTGGGGGAAATGCCAGAGCAGCTGTATTTCCCACCCGTTTTAACACCAAGCTTTTTTTTTTTCCGTGACTAAATTTTGAGTTTCTAGATTTGGTTTTAGTAAAGAAAAAGGTTGCCTTTGTAAGTTGGTATCAGTATTTTCATTTTACAGAGCAAGAGAGACAGAAAAGCTCAGAAAGGTAAACAACTCATTCTTGGTTATGTAAGCATGAATTGGTAAAACTGGAATTTGGATGCTTTACCTTTAAAGGGCATGCTCTTCTTTCTGTGGCATAAAGTTGTGCTCTCATCAGATAAGTCATGAGTCCCATGTGGAGCACTGCAGAGTAGTCCTATGTGGGCAGGTGGGCTGCACCCACCAACTAACTTCCCAGGACCTCTGAACAAGGCCCTTTCCTCTGAGCTTGTTAAGAAATATTGTTAGTGGCACCCTATCAATAGTAAGAAATAATTATTAATACTAACTAAAAAGTTTCTCTATCTAGTGGAGAGTTTTTAAGAAAAGGAACTAAAACTCATAAGAAGAAGAAAAAGATATGGTGAGCATAAAAATATGGTAATAATATAGTATTTCATTTTTTTAAAAAACCCTGCATATCTTTTAAACTTTCCATCTGATTGTTCTGAACTCTTCTAAACTCTTCTACATATCTTCTAAACTTTTCATCTGATCCTTTCTGAAGATGATGAAAATTTCAAATATACAATCAGTTCTCATCATTTACAATTGTTATGTCCTGTAAAATTGCTGCAAATACTAAGCCATCCTCCTAAGGGAAATACCGGGTTAGTTCCTTCTGTGGCTTGTCACGATTTCATTAACTGTTGAATACATAGCCTTCTTTTATGTGTGCTTCCATTTAAAGAAATACTTAATATTATTATTGATTCATTAACATTGAACTTAGAGCCAACAGTACTGTAATTCATGAGTGAATAAAGCTTACCTAATACATATATTTTCTCCATAAGGCACATCACAGCCTTATGAACTCTAGACAGCACTTCAGCACGGTGCCTGGGGTTCTTTTTAAACTGTGAGACACACACACAAAAAGCACAAAAATGCAGAAACAAGTGGCAATAAATAGACTGAGAAAAGGCTGCTTGTTTACAATACGAGAGCTGAACCAGGAAGGCAGAGCGTGGTTTTGTTCTACCTCAGCTGGGACGTGCTCAAATTTGTCCCTGCTCTGTTCATGAAAGAATCCAAAACACTGCTCGTATTGATTCTGGGGTTACAAATGAATTTTTGTGAGTAGGTGAATTCACTAATACAGAACCTGCAAATAATAAGAATCAATTATAAATGCAATAAACAAGTTGAAAGGAGTTTTAATCCTGTACTTTCATATACACATTGACAAATTAGTGGACTTAATTTTTTTTTTAACTTTTATTTTAGATTCTGGGGGTGCATGTGCAGGTTTGTTACAAAGGTATATTGTGTAATACTGAGGTTTGGAGTGTAATTGAACCTATCACCCAAGGATGTGAGTGAGTGTAGCACTCAGTAGGCAGTTTTTTAACGCTTTCTCTCCACTCTTGTGTTCCCCAGTTTCTACTGTTCCCATCTTTCTATCCTTGTGTACACAGTGTTTAGTTCCCACTTATAAGAGGGAACATGTGGTATTTGGTTTTTTGTTTCTGCATTAGTTCACTTAGTATAATGGCCTTCAGCTGCATCTATGTTCCTGCAAAGGACATGATTTTGTTCTTTTTTACGGCTGCATAGTATTCCATGGTGTATATGTGCCACATTTTCTTTATCTATTCCACCATTGATGGGCACCTTGGTTGATTTCATGTCTTCGCTTTTGCGAATAGTGCTGCAGTGAACATATGGGTGCGTGTGTCTTTATGGCAGAATGATTAATTTTCTTTGGGCATATACCTAGCATTGGGATTGTTGGGTTGAATGGTAGTTCAACTCTTGGTTCTTTGAGAAATTTGTGAACTGCTGTCTACGGTGGCTGAACTAATTTATATCCGCAGCAGCAGTATATAAGCATTCCCTTCTCTCTATAACCCTAACAATATCTGTTATTTTTTGACTTTTAAGAAAGCCGTTCTAACTGGTGTGAAATGGTATCTCATTGTGGGTTTTGATTTGCATTTCTCTGGTGAGGACTGCACCAGGAAGTCTTTTTGACCAGTTCTCACTGTAATTATCAACCTTGCTTCAGTCTATACCGTTTGAAAGCTGATGATGCATTTTTGACTAAAGGTCTAAGGAGAAACCAATTCAAGTATAATAAATTTCAAAAGTATTATGTCTCAAAATTAAATCACTCAGAGATGAAAACAGTAAGTATTAGTAATAACATGTGACAGTAGGACCTAAATTGAAAAAGGGAAAGAATTGGAAGATGGTTTTGCATATATGTCAGACTTTCATTTCAACGTAACTGTTGCTGTAATATCCTCCCACTGCCTTTTCCATACCAAGTGCCATAATCCCACACAGTCGACATGATGCTCTGTGCTATTAAGCGAAGTGACAGAAAAATAAGTGACAGAATAGCAGGGTTCTATCACCCAATGCCTTGGAATTCATACCTAGAAAATAAGTAATACAAGTCACATAGTGGAGAAGTCACTATCACTGATTAGTGATAAATCATGGTCTTCACAATATGGTTTTATTATTAGTGGCTTGTTTTTTCATCAAAAGTCTATGCAAAATGAACATTGCCACAGATCATACATTTTGGCTCTCTTAGATATTCTATAACATGCTTGATTTATTTTGTAGGGTTTTGGTATAACTTTTAAAGGATACTAATGTAAGTGTGTGTTGAGGGGTTGGGGAATGGAAGTGATGAAATTAAAAATATTGTATAGCTACAGACTGATTTCCATGTATGTGAAGAATGTTTGAAACAGTTCAGATTAGTACTGGGATTGTGATTGACTTTGAGTTGCTTCAGGTCTAGTAGAAATCCAGTTATTTCCAAGCCTGTGAAATACGAAGTTCAAGAAAATTGAATCCTTGTGTAGCAGAACGATTTTTCTCACAATTTTTTAACCAATGAACATTGTGTGGGAAATTGATTCCATATGTTTTCAAGTCATTTATGCAACTTGAATAATTAAAATATTCATTGGTAAGAGCTGCCTGATGTCTTTAAAGTCAGGAAATTTTCTGATGCCAAAAGTAGACAAACTCAAACACCAAAAGGTCAAGCTAAGTTTGAAATTTCACAACATCCCAAAATGTAATTATTCTAAAAAAATTTAAGTGTTTGCGAATCCCTCATGCTTATTATCACATAGTAGAAATATAATAAATTCCTTTATCTTCACAGTGTTTATTGTTTCTTTTTTTATATTTGAAAAATCTTTGCCTATGTGTTTTTCTCTTGCTAAAGTTACCTACAAATTATGTTGCGGAAGAGCCTAGACTAGTAATGACATTTACAACAAAATCTTGTTGTCTCTTTTTGTAAAAAATAATACAATTAATAAATGCTTCCAATTTGTTTCTAATTAAAGCAAAATGATAAAGATACATTTTGTTTCAATCATATCTAAATATTTCTAAGAGTGGCAATTAGGATTCCCATTTTTTAGATGGAGAAATCCAGGTTGCGATGAGAATAGGCAGCCTGGGAAACCACATCTTAACTAAATAAGTTAAACTTTTCCTGAAACACTTTAGAAATACTTAATGAGAAGCAGGCACAATGGGAATAACTAATACATTTGGCCCTAGTGAAATACTCAAGATTAATCTGCTTGCTTCTATGTAAGAGGATGAGATGAAGAAAAATGTGAAAATAAGGAATGCTGAAAATGCTACCAGGTTTATAGCATAAGGATGACAAAATTTGGAGCTGAAAGATCTACTTTCAAATTCTGACTCTTCTATTTATGAGCTCTATGAGCTTGGGCAAGTCACTTGATCTCTGAGTTTCTATTCCCTCATCTCTTAAGTGAGAAGAATGATACCTTATAGATTTGTGAGAATAGAGTAAGATGTTATTGTATGAATATTTCATAAAGTAAAAAGTACTATATATATAAATCATAATAATCACAATAATATGGAAATATAGAGGTAGTCCCTACTTATAATGAAATTAGAAATATTTAATTTGTTATTTATTTTGTTTCATATTACAGATTTAGTTTTCCCTCATCCTTACTGTGAAACAGAATCTTACCAAAACATCACATGTAATGTATTTCAAAAAATTATTTAAAAAACTAAAAATATCTACTTATTTCCCATCTTTGCATCATTTTTACAAAAAGAGCCCTTTCTTTGTTTTGTTTACTAAATTTAAAGCCTCTCTAATACCTTGTAAAATTAATTAATTTAATTTAACATGGACATTTAATGTAAGATGGACAATGGTATTTCAAATACGATGTTCTTGCAGGAAAAAGAGAATCAGAGGGCCTGGGGCCGAGGGTCTGGGTGGCTGGTGGGGGCGGAGAAAGAAAACAAATCATTCAGTAGGAAACAAGCTGATACCTGCTAGAACAATCCATGGAAGTCACCCCATTGCTGTGCATATTGTGTTTATGCTGTAATTAAAAATGGATTAAAAAGAGCTAGAGCATAGCACCTCTGATTGCTGCTCGCCTTCGCACTCAAGAACGAGAAAGCCTTGATGTTAAATTTAGCCAGTGGCACTCAACTAAGCCCAAGCTGTCTAGCCTGGCCTGTGGGATAGAGTGCTTTAACAAAAGGTGGACAGTTAGTTTTCCTCTCTCAGATGTTTCTAGTAAAATAGCAAAAAAATAAAAAATAAAAAAGTTGATTTTTTTAAGCCGGAAATGCTATATATAACTAAGAAACGTGAGACCTTCTCTTCTCTCTACTCTTAATGTGATTCCTGGAGCTTTAGAACTGGTAATTCTGAATATATTGGGTATTTTTATGTGCCTTATTGAGGTTTCAGATATGATATTTTCATTCTCTCAAAGAACATATAACTCTGTACAGGGGCCTTGCTAATCCATAAATCCTGGGGGAGTTTAAAACCTTTTTTCTCAGTCTGTGAGGTGCTGGTTACTTACCCCTTTCCCTGAATAAGGAAGCTGCTTCTCTGTTCTTTGCCCTTTCCCTCTCCCCCTTTCAAAATGAGTTTCATTGTGTTTACCCAGAAATGGGGCTTTGTGGCAATTAAAAGATTCCAAAGTGGCAGAGGCTAACCTACCAGTAGAGCTGGATTCCAGCTTTCCATGGTAACACCCAGCTTCCCTTCTCTAACCACCTCCCTCTAGTTCACCCAGACAATTCTAATCCTACCTCTGTGGTTGCTCTGAAAAGGCATCCAGTTTAGTTATCAGAAAAGATCTTTCTTAAACAAATATTTACCAGCGTCTGTTTTACTCTTTGGAGGAATGAGTAAAGGAAGGGCTTGATTCTCTTAATCCTTTTGGATCACACATTGTGTAGCTGATGATAGAATGTAGTCAAGTGTACTAGCACTGGAGCCCAAACTGTAAGGAGAATGACACTTTATTGCCTCAATGATCACAAACCTTAAGTGGCTTGATTGGCTACTCATCTCCTGGGTGACAATTATTCCTATAGCCTTCCACTGCAAGTCCCTTCCTCTGCATGGCAGAAATCCAGGAACATTCCATGAGGGTTACGATATTCTCCTTTTACAATAATGGGCCTTACCTTTCTCTTGATTCCATGAACCCTTTAAATGTCAAAGTGATTCACATGGGAGGAACCGATCCTACACTCTTCATTGAAAAGCTTAAGGATGTAAGATCTTTCTCTCATGAAATGGTGTGATGCTTATCTTTTTGCTAATAATGCACTGTAGGTTTGTCATCATGACATTTCAGTCTGCATGTAGCCAGGAAGTCTGTTGGATAAAAAGGCACAAGGAATGTACAGAATTTGGAGAAAAATATTTTCTATAGCCCTCACTTTTCCTACCTGCTTTAGGAACCCCTAACTACTGTGCAGATTATCCCAAGAAAGGATTGGTTCTCCATGTCCTTAGGTTGTTGGATATTTCATTTTTATTAGCCATGTCTTAGTTTGAGGTTGGTTTGCATCAGTAGTGACCCAAACCAATTTGTCTTTCACATAATCTGACTATATTTCCTATAAATGTTAATGGATGAAAGTATTCCTACCAGTTGTTCATTTACCTCACATTTATTCTGAACTATATTTCAAGATGCCCCTTTTGCAAATGAACAAGTCAGAAGACTGAGATATTAAAATCTCAAGAAAGAACACACTAAGCATTTTAAAATTCATTGACAACAATATATTGAGAGCCTATTTTGCAATAGTTGGACTCTAGCAGGGATCGACTCCTCCACTTAGGATCTAGATTCTATCCACTCCTGCATACTCAGGGATATTATTGTGGTAGTTTTTTTCTCTCCTGTCTATGTCATCATCTTTCTCATCTGCATACAAATGTGCTGTTATATTTCCATCTTAGAAAGCCCTCTTTTGACCTGACTCACCCCAGCTACCACTTCATTCCTCTCTTCCCTTTTTAGACAAAGTCCTTGGAGGTGTTGAGTTCACTTACAGTCTCTAAATTTTCTATTTTCTCTTGAACTTGCTTCAATAAGGCCCCCACTACTCCAATGAAATAACTACTCTTGTCAAAGTCACAAACGAGCCTCATGTCACCAGATACAGTGATCAGTTCTCTATCCTCATGTTCTTAACCTATAGCAGCATTTAACACTACCGTATCTAAAATTTATCTAAGTTGACATCATAGTGCACTATTTCTAGGATCCACAGCTTCAACTTTCTCTTATTGGCTGATGACCTTCAAGTTTACTTCTCGAATCCAGACCTGATATTTGTCAGAGGCATGGATGAATGAAATGATGAATTAATTTCCTTTACTACACTTAACTTAGGTGTTCTAACAATAATATTATTAAATGGAAAGCTCAGTTAATACCTTCAGAAGTATTTACTTGTTACAGCTTTACTGATAAGACTCTGAAATGTGGTCTTCTTTTTCCAAGGGAAGTAGCTTTAGTAATAATCACAAAGTGCTACAGCTTTAGCCTTATGTTTTATAAACATTGAAAGGTGTACATGTATAGTCTGCCATGCCAATTCTGTGAATTTGTTTCAGCCTATGAAAAGAATTAACTTTGATGCTAATCATCACCAATAATTAATTGGAATCTGTTCTGTGGCCTCATAAAAACATCATGGATAAAATATTATTTTCATGCGCTTGTCTTCCAGCTTGGCCCCTGCCTCTCCCACCTATTCATCCTGCTCTGGACCCAGCTCTGAGTCCCTATGGCTGACCTGTATTCTCACAACCAGGAAGCACAATGCCCAGCAGGTTCCCAGCCTGTCTGATCCTGTCCCAAAGCTTGGTAACCAAGTCCTGCTTTACTGATTGTGGTCTACTTAATTCCATGCTTCCTGGTTCTTGACCTTGGCTACAAACTGGTTTATGAAATATTCCTAATAGAGTGAACTTCCTGTAATAAGAGGACCCTTACAGTAAGATTTTAATTTCCTTATTAATGCAAGAATGAAACAGTTGATCAGAGTTGTAGTGTGGCCACGGATACACATATAGGTAAGACATACAGTTTCTTATGTATTTTACTATAGTAACTCCCTCACCACTACTTTTACCAGGTGGAACTTATACTATCCTAGAATGATTTAGATTGGCATCAATAATCCCTGCATTATAGAGGATTTTTTAAATCTGTGTTGTAATGTGCTTTTTTCTTGATTAAGGATGAGATAGCAGGAAGGGTATGAGTAGGGGTATGAGGGAAGGAATTTATATTACTCTGTATGGGGCAATTGAGCTAAGCTATAAGGATGCAAAGGCATAAGAATGACACAATAGGCTTTGGGAACTCAAGGGGAAAGGGGTTGAGAGATAAAAGACTATAAATAGGGTGTAGTATATACTGCTTAGGTGATGGGTGCACCAAAATCTTACAAGATTTATAAGAAGTTCTCTAAAGAACCTACTCATGTAACCAAACACCACTTGTTCCCCAATGACCTATGGAAATAAAAAATAAAATAATGTAGTTTGATGTGACAATCACTTTACAAATGTAACGAGATTCCACCTCTCAATAAACAATAAACCAAAAAGAAGGAGGAGGGGGAGAGGAAAGAAGGAAGGAAGGAAGGAAAAGAGGGAGGAAGGGCCAGCCCATAAGATCCACTAATCAAATATGCCAGATAATCTAGAAATTTATTTAGAGAATTTAGTATTCTCCCTATAGTGATGGTTTAATTCCAGGGGTCCTAATGCAACTAAATGTGAGCTTGTAGTTGTTTCATGGAACATAGAGATGCTTTGTTCCATGAAACAACTACAGGGAGAAATTAAGCTCTGGAGAACTCTTAATATGATAATCACATGAGGCCTTGAGTTCAAGTCCTATTTTATAACAATGTTTTCAAAAAATTGTAATTTATTGTGATTGGCCTAGAATAATGGAGTAGGCATTAGTTTCATTTTGGTTCTTCCTGCCAGTAAATGCTATGACCATACCTATCTGTCTATACTCTTATTCCTACTTATGAAAAACAGGAATCCCATAATTTATTTTATAAAACCTTGGGGCTACTTTTGAAGTACGACATTATTCCAATTCATAAATATTAATGGCAGTGAGACCCAGAAAATTGCTGATTTAAAGAAGAAAATTGAACATTTTCACTGGAATCACTGGCAAGATATGCAGCAAAGCTGTCATTGCAAATAGTGCTTGCTGGTTGATGCCCATATATCAGAAACCTCAGAAGAGAAGCCAACATTTGACTCAGCAGAAAGATTGATCCCTATTGCTGGATCCTCCCATTTGGAATAATGTTCCAGGAAGTTTGTATTACCACTCCCTATGCTGAATAAATACACAGATTCTGTTTTAATTATGCATCAATCTTTCCTTCATATGAAATTCCCAGATAGGTAGAATGGAAGGTCTTTGATAGTTTACAGGAGTCAAGGACTAGTCTTTGTAGTTTAATTCTTAGAAGCCACTATTGTGCATAATATTTCACATGTGTAGCCCAGCAAGTTGCCTCTAAGGGACAGCTGACTTAGTAAAAGGAAGTGTGACCACAGAAATCATGCTCACTAAAAATAGATCCAAAGGTTACTTGTTTCAGGGTTCAGGCTTCTGCTGTCCAAGCCTGAGGATGGGGGAGATACTAGCATGGTGAGAGTTAAGTTGGCCTTTCCAGGTCTGCCCATGACCCTTCCATTAGGGCCTCTGTCTCCCAAGCAATTGTAAAATGTTGAAGGATCAAGGACCAATAAAATTTTTTTGTTACTGAATACTGTGTGCGTGTGTGTGTGTGTGTGTGTGTGTGTGTGTGTGTGTGTGTAAAATCCTGACGTGGCATTGATTACACTTGGATCTTAAGCAGCAGACTTTTTATGTCAATCAATAACTAAACTGATATATTCTGTGAGTTAACATTTGTATTCATTCTTCCTCCTTGGTCTTGAA
The DNA here is from genome assembly GCA_036589455.1 of Ateles fusciceps. Lineage (NCBI taxonomy): Eukaryota > Metazoa > Chordata > Mammalia > Primates > Atelidae > Ateles > Ateles fusciceps. The sequence goes on from JAZHEH010002836.1 coordinate 1,761,058, forward strand.
ATAATTCCTCATATTTAATACTCAATTAAGGGAAGTGTACCTAGAATCTTAATAATGATATAATATCAGCTTCTTGATGCCTCCAGAATGTAGTGCCCGTGTTTTAACACACTCAGATATGCACTACATGGATTTTGGTGTCACCGCTGTCTTTCACCGTGTTTCTGGATTCCTTACTGAAAAGAATCAGTGCTTTTAATACAGAGCTTCAGCAATCATGTGCCTGGATTAATCTGTCATCATAGCATCGACACCCTTTGCAGCAAAAAGTTTAGAAACTCAACTTTCCTGACTTCTGAACAACACTTTGGCTAAGGAAAGAAAGACAGGAAAAGTTAGGCCCCTAGGTGACATCTTTCTGAGAAAAGATACAAGTTTATCAGATAAACTTAAATCAAAGAAAGTTAAAATTATTTTGAAAGAAATACATCTTGTAAAGTTTCTATAAGAATAACACAGAGCTCTGTCATCAACAAGGTGTAAGTCATTCATAATTAGGACTCTGTGAGAGATGACTCATGTCTCTTGGATAAATGAACATAAAAGCAATTAGTAGGGTGTGAATTATTTGGTTTCTAAATGGCCTGACAGTTATGACAACCAAATTTAGATTTTTGTCTGTCCAATGCTGGTTCAATGTATTGAGCATTAAATTAACTCTTTTATTTCTTAGAGTCAGTGAGAAGCTTTCTTCAAAAACTTATTTTTAATATTTATGATTACACTTTCCTGTTGAAGGGAAGGGAACATGACAAAAAGATGTGATTCCAATAAGCAGCCACCAAATTGGATGTGTCATCCCAGTGAGCATGTCCAATATAATGCGGAACTTTAAATCTCATGATGGACAGACAAGCACCTGCTCAGTGTACACCATGCACATGATAAACTGAGTGAGCTGGTAAACTTAATTGCACTGAATTCTGTAAAGGACGCTTCACATACTCAAGGCTGTCTCATTTCCTTGCTCAAGTGAAATTTATAACCTAACATGTACACATTGATATAAGCATAGAGAACTGAAGACCATGAAGAGATTAAGAAATTAATCATATCCCAGTGATTTATTCCTTGGGTTTATCTGAGTGTTTACATAACAGCATGGGAGGCAGACAGAATACTGGTTAAACGCAATGTCTTGGATATATGACTGAGCAGAGACCAAATACTGATTGCAAAAATTTCTAGTAAAATGACTTCATGCAATTTACTCCCTCTATGCCTGTTTCCTATTTCATAGAACTTACTATGGGGATTAAATGCAGCAATGCTTACTAGTTCATGAACTTCTTGAAAATAGTGTCTATGTGCCTTTTGCTTGTTATTGAATATCTGGTACCCAGCATACTATCTCAGTATATAGGAAGTGCTCAGTAATGTTAGGTGAATAATTACATGTTGTTTACTGTAGTCTCAGGCATATTGAAGGAAATATGATGGCGGTGATAATTTCATTCTTAGGAGCTTTAAGAATCCTTCAGTGGTTCCCCCAATGCACTTAGAATAATTTGTAGATTCCCATAAGGCCCTGAATGATCTTACTTGTTTCTGTTGTTCCAATTTTATCTTGAGTGAATCTTCTATTCCTTTTTTCTATCTCCAGCCACACTGCCCTTCTTCACTGCCTCAAATAAGCCAAAATGATTTCCTTCCTCAGGACCTTTGCACATGCTTCTTTCATTGTATTTTTGCCATTTCACATTCTGCATCCAGTTTTCTTTCCCAACTCCTGGCCCTTCTAACCGAGAGCTATGCCAGGCACACTACCAGATGCTTTGCTGTGAAATCGTAGAAGCAATAAACATAGAGGACTACAAACTTCTCATAGATTTCTACACTCGCCTATTTCCTTATACACTCCAGCAGGTGAACAAATTTAGCTTCCTGAAAACTCAACAGGTTCACTTATGCCACAGCTGGTTAGTAACCTTTTTCTGATCACTTTAAGACCTTTACTTCCTCAACTTCTTTCACAGTTGCATAAGGTGAAATTCCTATAATAAATTACATATATAACATTGTTGTTATTCTGCTTTCCTGATTAAAGACTGATTGCTAAAGTTATTGGTGATAGAATCTTTAAGGTTTTAGGGCAATAGAACCTTAAAGATTAGTATCTGTAGTTGGTTCTTATCTTATTGGATTTAAAGGCATCCATGTTCCCATGGCCAGTAGCAAAGGAGGCACCAATAATACACTGACAAAACAGTTATTTAAATAATCACATTTTTGGCACCTGTAATCCAGTGCCTGCAGAAGACAAGGCTTTGGAATGATCAAAATTTTTTCCATGGAACATTCTAATAAAAATAAGGTGCATTATGTGGTTTGTTCATTGCTTTTAAATGTAATAGAAAACTTGGAAAAAGAAAATAATATTTTTAGGACTTCAAATTGCCAGCTAAGTATATTGGATCAGGATGGAAGGAAATGAGATTAGATCAAGCTGAATTTCTTGATAAAGGTGTACTATGCAAAGATTCTGGATTCATAATGTCACCTTCACCAACAAAGAGAAGCTCTAACAGTTTAGATGATTGATTGACTGAAGGTTAGACCCAAAGGTAACCTACATTAAATCAAGCTGTAATACTAATGCTTTCCTGGTACACTAAAAAGAAAGATATCCAAAGGCTTAGGGAGATTTGAACGTAGGAGTAAATTTATCCTGTAAGATCTTTTTACCTACTCATTAATATTGAGAAGGTCTAGAACACAACCCATTTACCAAGACTGTGGAAGGCTGAAAGAAATTCACTCCTGAGGAGAGCTTATGGCATCTTTGAAGAGTACTGTGGTGGCTAGTTTTACAGGCCAGGAATGATAGGGAAACTCTTGCCATAAAACAGAACCCCTGGAATTCAGTGGAGATAATGAGAATTGCTAGATGTCAACAGCCAAATGGTAGCATATCATCATCATCAAAAAACAGTGTGAACATGATGATCATCGTGGGCAGCAGAGACAAGGCAGTAATTAGGATAACGTGACCAACAGAGCTCTTTGACATTGGCTAGATGATAATAATGTACCCAGAACTGGAATCGATTGACAGCCTACTAAAATCTTAATTAAGTGGAAAAGCTTTGAGTCTTATGAGGAAGAGTTTACTGGAGTCATCACAAGAGAGATGTGATCAGTCCTTCAACTAATTTTCAGACTTGAGCAAGTGAACAGATTCAGAGTACACTGAATGAATGGAAGGTCAGATTCCCTTGAGGAAAGACCCTGCTACATAGTCAACAATTTGTATAGCATCCTTCCCCTCATCCTTCCCCAAAGGGACCTGAGGTCACTTACCAGCATGACTATGCATTGGAAAATAGTAAATAATCAGATTTTTAAAAGGGATTATTAGGTACTGTCTCTAAAATGACATTAATTCCTGGAGATGCAAACAGAGCTGTGGTCTAACACTTGTAATAGGGGCTTATTCAGGTCAGGTGATTGATGGAGTCTTGGCTTGGGTTCTGAGTGTCCCCAGATGCTCTTTGTGATTTTTTTTCCTCCAGTTTTGGAATTATGTTGTTGAAGTGGATAAACTTAAAAATTTTCATAATCCTCATATTGGCTATTATGATAGGAAAAGCTATACTATGTGGAAACCACCAGAACTGGCTTTGCAAACAAAGATAATAAACCCAAAGTAATACTGCATTCCTGGAGGGATTGTAGAGATTAGTAATACCATCAAACACTTCAAGATGCAGAAGTAGTAATTCCCACCACATGCCTGTTTTACTTATCTATTTCTCTTGTGCAAAAGATGAATCTTAAGAAATGACAGTGGATTATAATAAATTTAATCAACTGGTGACTACAATTGCAGCTATTGTACCAGATATAATTTTTGCTGCTGGAGTAAAGAAACACATTACCTAGTACAACAGATAGATACATACATACATACATGCATATCAATAGCTAGATAATGACTTGGCAACTGCAGTATTGTCTGCAGGTATAGTCTGCTAATACAGAGCAGTTTGCCTTCAATGGGCAGGACCAAAAACATACTATCATTGTACATCAATGGCTGTATCAGCTCTACAATTCTTATTTATAATTTCACCTTCAGGAACTTTGAATAGCTTTCCATGCTAGGAACATCACATCTTTACATTACATTGATGATATCATACTGCTTGGACATAGAGAACATGAAACAGGAGCTACTTAATATCCTTTGGTAAGACCCATATACTGCAAAATGGGAAATTCCACAAAAATTCAGAGACCTGACATCTTGGAGAAATTTCTAGGGATCTTTGGAGAGAGGTTTAGCAAGTTTTTGTTTGTATAAGTGATGGTTGCATTGTGTTAGATGGAAATATAATTTTGCTTTTATCTTTGCTGATAAGTATTTATTTAACATAAATGCTAAATTGGCAAAAGGTAGATTGTGATGCTTTCATACTGTCATTTTAGCTAAATTGAAAGTACATTTTTATTTGTTTCAGATTAGGGTTGTCTACTAGAGACATTTTATGTGAAATTTGAGAGGCAGAAGTGAAGCAACCATTATACTCTGAAGGCTGTACTTTAACGGTGATAAAGAACAAATACAGAGATGCCAGGGGGTTCCAACTGGTCTGTATCTTGCCCCACTGTGAATGTCTTCTTCCCAAATGCCTATTCGATTTCTGGCTAAGGATGTAGAAATAGGCTAAGTTCCTTGAGGGCAAGATCCAGGTTAAATTCATTGTTAAATCACAGGGACAGGCAGTCAATAAACACTTGTTGATTTTCTATCGATCAATCAATCAGTTACCCTTCTGTTTTCCCTTTCTATCATCTTCTATTAATGTAATAAGAATTGCAATTTGAAACCAGAAATAATCAAATATTTTAGTTCTCTTGTTTGACATATAAACAAACATTTTGCATTTACCAAAATATAAACAACTAGTTTATAGAAGAAAAGTACTGGGATTCCAGTCTCTTGGCTCCTAGTCTCCTGCTTTGTCTTCTCCAGTATATGACTAAATTACAATGAAAACAACTTGCCTTTGTAAAGTAATTTATATATTTCGAAGTGTTGTATATGTTATCTTAGTTAATCCTCTTCACTAACTCTAAGGTAAGCAGGACAGTGTGTTTGTTTTTAATAACAGAGATGAAAATAAATTAAGCTACTTATATGAGATAATTTTTAATATAAAAATAAAACAATTTTTCCTTTTATACTTTTTAAGGGAGATTATAAAAACTAATTGATTTGTATTCTGTCTTGCACATGTCTGAATTTGTAGAATCTGTAAATGAGTGAATTTGTGGAATATAGACCAAGAATCACTTCTTTCTACTATATTTATGATTAATGTGTATTATCATAGTACCCATCTGACTCTGGTGGCTGGCATAGATGGTGAGAACAGCGACCCTATAGTTAATATTGTGAAAGACATTTGAAAAGAGAGAGAAAAAGATCACTGCGTATTCTTTCAATCTGGTTGTGGTCTAGCAGACTCTCTGGGGAATGTCTCATTCTATGAGAGTGTGCACATTTGTTTGTCTTTGGTCAGTTTATTTGGCAACTTTCTGGGATGAAAGTTAACTTGTGAAATGGTTTAGATGCTTTCTGTCCATCGTGAAGCAAATGAATCCTGTTCATCACAAAGCAAATGAATCTTGTCCAGCAGAGAATACAAATCTCATTGCAGCATACAGGTTGTAAGAGGGCAGGGCATCTTAATTAATAGTGCCATCAGACTATCAAATGGGGGAGGAGAAAATTATCCAAAGGAAATCGGGCTGTTCATGTGATGGGACACTTATGTCACTATTAATCAGATGGATGCAAATTATGTGATGATGAAAATCTTGTTTTTTGCCATCAGATTACAAACATTATAAAGAGTGGCAATCACATGCAAGGCTGCTCACAGGGTAAGATGATAGGGTAAAGCTTTTTGGAGGACAATTTCAGTACTCAAAAAGCTATTTGCAAGATATTGACCTGCAGCTTTATTCCTAGGCATGTATTGTGCGCTAATGCTTATATATGCGCACAAAAATATGAGCAGAGGATATTTGTTATGACATAGAAAATCAAGAAATTGTAAAATGCTAAAAGTACATCAATGGAAATAGTTAATACAAATTATGGTACATGAATACTATGAAATACTCAGCATTTATTAAACAAAATGTGGACAATCTATGTGTATGAATATAAAAATATGTTTACATATACTGTTGGGTGAGCATAGAAAGGCAAGCTGGTACCATCTATAGATTCAGCCCCATTGGTTAAAAAATTAGCACATAAAATGAACTTTTGGAATAATCTATGCTAAACAGTGTTTACCTGTTTAATAGTATTAAAAATATTTACTTCTTGTACATTGGGCCAGGTAAAGTAGGCCAAGTAAAGAGATACAATTATGTTTTTCTTTTCTGAGACAGAGTGTCACGCATCACCCATCACCCAGGCTGGAGTGCAGTGGTGTGATTTTGGCTCACTGCAGCTCTGCCTCCCAAGTTCAAGTGATTCTCAATCCTCCATCTCCTGAGTAGCCAGGAATACAGGTGTGTGCCACCACGCCCAACTAATTTTTGTATTTTTAGTAGGGACAGGGTTTCACTATGTTGGCCAGACTGGTCTCAACTTCTGACCTCAAGTAATCCACCTGTCTTGGCCTCCCAAAGTCCTGGAATTACAGGCATGAGCCACCGCACCCAGCCTCAATCATGCTTTTCCTAGGTCGCTTTCCATTGTTTGAATTTATTACCAAAAAATCAGGTATATATTTATTGCTTTTGTAGTATAAGAACTTTAAGAAAATAACTTCTCGTTCCTAGTTCAAATTTGAGGCAATGAAATTCTCTAGTTCTACTTGTAGTATTTAATCAATGTGATTATTTCAATGTTTTTCACTGCTGGGAGAGAAAAGAGAATAACTCGGAAGTTATTTCTTACAAAAAGTGTTAGTTATGGAACCCTCTTAAAATATTGAAGCCAGAAGACATTTATACCCAGCTTACCATTATTTTTAAATTGAAAAGAGCTGGGCAATTCTAGGCAAGTGACTTAAATTTTAAAAACCTATGTTAATGAATTGCCAGTTTCATTTCTGTGCTGAAGGCTTGCTGTGTGGGACAACCAACATAATAGACTATTTTTCAAATATTTCACTTTCATAAATGGCTGCATTAGAATGTCAGGTGGTATGATATGAAGAGGAGGGAATTGAAAGAAAGCCCTGAGCCCTATTCCTGGCACTGAGTCCTACTAGTTATGTGGCCTTGCAAAATACACTTAGCATCAGAGCCTCCAGTCCTTCATCTATAAAGTATTATTAATAAGCACTATTCCATTTTCACAGGGTTGTCCTTTGAGCTTAATGAACTTTCATTTTAGAAAGCATTTTATAAACCAAATAAAAACATAAGGTATTACCATATCAGATCCTACTTTATAGGTCTGCCTTCCTTTTTATTTTTCATTAGTTTTCAGTTACCTAGTAAAGTATCTGGCACTCAATATCTATTTAATAAATAATTGAATTAGTGAATGAATGAATGAATAAAATAGGGTTAGTTTCACTCCTCTGAGCCCTCTTGTTTTTCTGATATTGTACAAATTAACTGAAACAGGTGAAAGAGTTTGTTTAGGAAATCAAAAATTACCACATTCCACAGACTTAGAGCAGTTAATTTCTTGGGAGCAGAAAATTGTTCCCCCCTCTCCCACTGGGCTCAGAGGAATTCCATTAGGGCAGCCAGACAATAATCTACCAAAGCCACCACATCTCTGCTGGGCAGTAAAACACTCACAGGATTAGCTCAGTCAGTCCTGTCACATAATGAGTTTCTGAAGAGTCAGGAGCATCTTTTTCAGAATTTTTTATTCGGGGTGAGCCAGACAATTTTGAAAGCTATTGACTTTAAAGGGACAGAAGAGGCAAAAAGCCTCCTTTGAAGCACAAAACTCATTGTTCTTTTCTTTTTTTTTTTATTGCATTTTAGGTTTGGGGGTACATGTGAAGAACATGGACAGCAAGCATTTAGATACCCATAGGATAGCGGGACAGTTTGCATTAACAAACTAAACCAAATCAAAACCAAAAAGCCTTTTCTTGCCCTTGCTTCATATGGATTAAATGGTTTGTGAACTGATCTATACTGTAACCATGACTGTACTTGACATCTTTGAATGGTAGCTTGAGTCTTAGTTGATTGGTCTGGAAGGTTCTTTGGTGTAACCAAATTTCTCCAATTCCATTGCATTTCTTTGACTTCCTAAGCATCTTTCTCTGTAATACACATTAAGGGTTATACAGGCAATTATAAAATTAAATAATAAATAAGTTCTAGAAACAGGTTTTAGCTCCAGTTGGTACAAATATTTAAAATATTAGATTTTATTTTCTTTCTCTTAGAAAAAAAAAAAGGAAGCATTCTAAAGAATATAAAAAGACTTCTTGAGTCCTAGAGGTCATGAAGACAGCTTTGGAAATGTTATAAGCTTCAAGAGTCACACAAGATATACCTACTTCTCTTGCAAAAGGTAAACAGACCTGATTTTTTTCAGTTGGATACTCCAAAAATATGGAGATGTGGAGAAAGTTAATTTGGAAGAGGGTTGTTAGGATTCAATGTGAGTGACAGAGAAATATGAGGGAATGTACATGCCTTTACCTTGGTTCCTGCCTTCTCCCTCCCCATTTTTGAGTATGGAATTCATGTAGATTTAATCAGCCTTTTTTGTGGTTTTTATTCATTCTGTCAGCAGGTGGTGCTGCACTATATGATGATCCTATGTGTAGCCCTCCGGTTTTGGTAATCAACAAGTTGTGGTCTTATTAGAACTCACAATTAAGAGCATAATAGAGGTGCAAGTTAAGATCATAAGCAGATGGTGGGCTTTTACTCTCCATCAACTTGTCTATGTTTGTGCTTCTCTTTGCAGTGTAGTGTTCTTTTCTCTTTTTCTTTTTCTTTTTTTTTTTTTTGAGACAGAGTCCTGCTCTGCCACCAGGCGCCAGGCTGGAGTGCAGTGGCGCGGTCTCGGCTCACTGCAACCTCCACCTCCCGGGTTCAAGCAATTCATTCTCCTCCCTCAGCCTCCTGGGTAGCTGGGACTACAGGCGCACACCACCATGCCCAGCTAATTTTTTTGTGTTTTTAGTAGAGACAGGGTTTCACCTGTTGGCCGGGATGGTCTCGATCTCTTGACCTCGTGATCTGCCCGCCTCGGCCTCCCAAAGTGCTGGGATTACAGGCTTGAGCCACCGCGCCCGGCCAGTGTTGTTGTTTTCTTAATCCTCCAAGGCAGTTTCCTTTATTTTGTCCCAATGTATTATTAAACATCACTTTATGATTTTAAAAAGTAGCTTAACTAGTTTTAAAAATCACTTGTTTTACTTTTTTCAAATTGTAATATGTCCTCTTTAATTTTTGCACTCTGGTGAGATACTGTTTATCAGGCAATGCCAAAATGAAACTTATGCCATGTTGGATGTGTCATGAGAATTCTGATCATCTGTACCTCTGTAGTTATTAAGGATGAATGTAGGAAAATGAAACCTGCATGAGATAATAGCATATCAGAGTTGATTGGGGCTATCAAAACTTATTAAGGGCCTTATTTAAAGGACTCATTATACTGGTAAGTTTTGTTGCCACCATGGAATATAGGGCATACTCATTTTTAAAAAATTAATAAAAATTTTAAAAACAATAAAACTTAATAATTAAATAAGCTATTATTTAAATTGATAAATTAAATAATTTTTTATTAAACCAAAGTTTAGAAAACTATGTTAATCCATTCTGTGCTGATATAAAGAAATACCTGAAGCTGAATAATTTATAAAGACAAGAGGTTTATTTGGCTCACAGTTCTGCAGGCTGTATAAGCATGGCATCAGCATCTGCTTAGCTTCTGGTAAGGCCTCAGGAAACTTCTAATCATGGAGGAAAGCAAAAGAGGAGCTGGTGTATTACACAACAAGAGTGAGCAAGAGAGAGAAGGGGGAGGGTACCACATTCCTAAAATACCAGATCTTAGCCAGGAGCAGTGGCTCACACCTGTAATCCCAGAAATTTGGGAGGCCGAGGTGGGCGGATCACAAGGTCAGGAGTTTGAGACCAACCTGACCAACATAGTGAATCCCTGTCTCTACTAAAAATACAAAAATTAGCCAGGCGTGGTAGCATGCACCTTTAATTCCAGCTACTCAGGAGGCTGAGGTAGGAGAATCACTTGAATCCGGGAAGCGGAGGTTGCAGTGATCTGATATTACACCACTGTACTCCAGTCTGGGCAACAGAGAGAGACTCCAACTAAAAATTAAAAAATGCCAGATCTCGTGTGAAGTCAGAGTAAGAACTCACTCATTACTGTAAGGAGGGCACCAAGCTGTTCATGAGGGATCTGTCCCATGTGACCCAATCAATTCTCACTAGGCCCCACCATCAACATTGGGGATTACATTCAATTTGAGATTTGGAGGGGACAAACACCCAGAATATATCAGAAAACAAAATTTATTTTGCTTCTAATTTGTTAACAAGGTAAATTTCAAAGAGAATATTCCAGACCAGATAAATTATCAGATTTTGATTTAGATCTCTCTTAAAGTATATTTTAAAATATTACATAAATGGACACTGGTCTCTGAACTAGTACAGTTTAATATTCTGATATCTCTGTCAAAGCTACATGTTGTAGATAGTAACAACAGGTTCCAGATGTTTTACGTTAATTCTTATTTTAGATATGCCCATTGTCTGTTAAGCATATATACATATAAACAGTAAGTCATCTATCTTTATTTTTTTTTTCTTTTTCATACAAAAGCCTCTTGTCAAGCCGTTTTCCTTTCTTGCTTTATATGTTCTCCTTTCTCCTCTTTCTTTTCTCTGCAAAAATCCCATATGGTAAATTCCACTTACCACAACTGTCTTTTCTGACTGTATAGTTTTTTTTTTTTCTTTCACTTTGCCTTGCATGGTCTTAAATAATTCTTTTAAGTTTATAGTAATAGCTTAGGTTGTATTAATTGAACTTCTTTTTCTAATGTTCAGCAATAGCTGGTAAAGCAATAGGCACACCTTCAATGTATCTTGATGGGCCACAGTCATTTTCTGTTACTCTTCCTACATTCCATCAGCTGGACCCTCAAACCTCATTCTAAGCTGCCTGCTAAAACCCTATCCCAATGGCTCAATTTTTAGATAATTTTTAATTGTAATAATCAAAATTTTAATGAATTATAAATTTTCAAAAGATAGGAAGAATCAATTTGGTCATTTATTTTCCTGAAAACTTTTGTCAGCTTTGTTCTGTGAAGAAAATGGGTACATGAAAGAAACAGTAACTTCCTATTTTTCCTCCTTTGAGGGGAGGGCTGTGGTTCCTGTGAGCAACCATTATCTTTTAAGGTCATGAAATAATATATAATGTAAGGGCTTCCTCTCCTTAACATAGATTAAGTTACATCAATGGCTAAGGAGGGAATCACCAAATTTTGAGTGTACTTTGCATGTGTACTAGGTGATGATTATATTGCCAAAGTCTCATTTAGGGGTGAGGTTAAAATGAATAATAAATAAAAAGAACTCTTTTAGGATACATTATTTTTAATCTTTCTCAGTAGCACAAAAGGCCAAGAGAAAGCTTTACGAAACTACCTATTTTAAAATAAATTTAAATATAACAAATGAATATGTTTTTGGTAGTGTTGAATAATGTACAGAAATCACTCATGTAGGAAATAATTATAACAAGTAATTTAACAAGGCTTAAAGGATTAGACAGTTTTATAAGCATTAATGACATACCCATTGCTGATAGAAGAAAAACAAAAGGATATAGAGTTCACATGCTCCATCATAAGTTGCTGTCATTCTAACATATTATTCCAAGGATGTGGGGGTAGGGAGTTGGGAGGGTGTCCTTATGACAAAGGTAAGAATTTTGACAACTCAAGTGTCATTAAATAGTAGCTGTACTAACAGGCTTCCCAGTAAAGGCCAGTTAGGCCAGTAAGGAGGCCACATGAGGTCACACCATGGGGAAAGGCACAGAAAGATTAAATAAATTAAAATAACCTGTATATTCCCAAAGTGTCACTTACAACATGGAGAAACAATGACTAAGGTCATGGCCCGACAATAATAATAATAATTGTTATATATCAAATTAGTTTTCAGTAATATAAATCTTAAATTATTATACATAATAATAACTAAATTATTACTCTAGAACAAATGACAGATTCTAACCTCATCCAGATTTCACCAAACGGGATTATTGGGAAGTGAGAGAGGAAGGAGTTGAAGCTATTGACGGTATAGTTCAAAATCCAGGTTCAAGATTCTCTAACCACTCAAACTGCAACTGGTGAACATTGAGAAACAAACAAACAAACAGAAAACGAAACAAAAACCTAGCATGTTTGCTGATCTAACTTTTGTTGTTGTTGTTATTGTTGTTTGAGACAGGGTCTTGCTCTGTCACCCAGGCTGGAGTGAAGTGGCTTGATCAAGGTTCACTCCAACCTCTGCCTTAGGGGCTCAAGTGATCCTCCCACCCCAGCCACTGGAGTAGTTCGTACAACAGGCACATGCCACCACTCCCAACTGCTTGCTTTTTGTGGGTTTATTTTGTATGTTTCGCCATGGTGTCCAGGCTGGTCTCAAACTCCTGGGCTCAAGCCATCTGCCCACCTTGGCCTTGCAAAGTACTGGAATTATAGGTGTGAGCCACCATGCCCGGCCTGATCTAACTTCTATATGATCGCTTTGTTTTCAAATATATGTTTCTCTTTCTGTCTTTAAGATATAACATAAAAATATTTGTAGTTTAGTGCATCCAAAGGTAACGATCAAGTTTTCCTGGCACATTTGTAGCCTTGATGATTGCTTCCATAGATAAATGAAAATTTGTTAAAAGTAAAACATACATGCTAGAAAAGATATTATATATGTATATATGTTTTTAAAGTTAAAAACAATAGTGGGTTTATTATAAAAGCAGCAGAACCCTGACACATCCAATCTCATTTCACTTCCCTATAACCTAAGGCAACTATTTACAACACTTTCAGCTATGCATTCTGGTATTGACTTCCACATTACCAAGTAACATGCTTTATAGCTATGTCTTTGCTCTTGAGTTTTATACATTACCTATGAATTTCTTATTACGAAAGATGAGAATTTTTCTTTTACACTTCTCCCGTCACCACCACCAGTCTTTGTTCGCACGCACGCGCACACACACACACACACACACACACACACTTACCTCACTTTTTCATATTCTACCAATAGACAAACTTCACCATTTGGAGTTGGTCAGTATTTATCTTATTAATATCATTCTTATTATGTGAATATTATTTAGAGATCATCAATATAGTGATACTGCATTTTGCTTCTTACAACACTTGTTTTTCCTGGAGTGTATATTTGCCTTTGTTTTTATTTTTTAGTTTCCTACATACCAATCATTAATTTATCTCCTAACTGTCAGTAACTAAGCTTAAATTCTCCACTTAATAATATTTTTAAAATTAAGTATCATTTTATTATTTATGTTTTCTGGAGGCTTGTGTTCACCAGCTACAATCCATAAATATTTATCTCTAGGCTTTCTATGCCACTGTCTCCCGAGATTTCTCTGAATTAGCATCTTCAGATTTTTCTTCACCTTTCCTTGGGGTTTCTTCCTCATTTTGGTGGAAAATATCATCCAATAACTTCTTAAGAAAGATTTATAGGAGATAAATCTTTTGAGTCCATATCTGAAAATTGCTTCTATTTTAGTTGTTTACATGATTAATGTTCAGGCTATGTATAGATTTATAGATTAGAAATAATTTTTTTCATCACTTTTAAGGTATTGGGCCATTGCCTTCTAATGTTTAGTGTTGCCAGACATTAGAGGTTAAGAGGTTTGTGTGTTATGTGTTCTGAGTTTTTTTCTATTCTGTCTCTGAAAGCTTTTAGAATTGTTTTAATCCATGTGACATTTCACAGGGATCCCCTTAGTGTGGACTCATAAAAATCATTGTATAGAATCCCAGAAGTTATTTAAATCTGGGAATTCACATTCTTTAGTTCTGGGAAATTTGTTCTTTTTCTTAAAAACCCCTATTTTTAAAAGTTATACTCCTAGACTTTCTATCTAATTTTCTTACCTGTTTTTGTTATACCTTCTTAGAGATATCGCTAATGCTATTTTCATAAACTTTTAATTTCTGCTATCATATTTTTCATTTTTAATATTTCTTCATATTTGGTTGTTGCTTTTAAAAATTATAGCACTTTGTTCTCATTTCATGGACATAGTACCAGATAATGTTTTTTTTATTTTTTTTTTTTTTGTACATTATCTTTTGATACCATTGTATCTGTGCTTGTTTTTTGTTTGTTTTGGACTCTTCATGTTTGAGACTTTTCTCAAATTTATAATGATCCTTAAATGTTTGTGCTATGCTGAGAAATATAAAATTGCTATTTTTGTAGGTTAAAAATGATTGAATATTGCCAATTTCATACAGTTTAAGAGTAATGTCTTAAAAAGCTGAAGCACTAGTGTAGAGTGGTAGTTGTTGAATTTGGTAATTTAGCATGCAGACTCTTAATTAATCTCGCGGGGCACCTTACCTCCACAGTTGTGCCTGATTACTTGAGTACAGAGCCTGTCTTGTCCAACTTTTCCAGAAAGCAAACCTCCAGTCTTCTCTTGGAGTAAAAAAGGATTAGTAGCCTACTAGTACAGATAAGGGAAGATAATCCAGAAATATAACTAAAATTTTAGCCAGTTCTATTTCTCACGATATCCTCCAGTTTTAGAAGGAAGTATTTGAAGTGAGCAATTCCTAAGCCTTTCCAAAGTTCTGCAATGGATATTAACTTGTTTCTTGTTCCCCTTTTCTGCCCCTGCCTAGTATTTTGTTAAGTCGGTTACCATTCATACATCCACTTCCTACTTTCTAACATTTTGACTTCTGTTTTTTGTTGTTTCTTCCCCCTGTTATTTTTGTAGTGATATGACTTTTTTTTATTCCTATCTGTTGTGCATTTTGGAGCAAGAGCAGAGATAAATGCATGTGTTCAATCAATGTGTTGGGATCATTTAGTTTCATTATCCACTTTGTAGGGATACAAAATTCCAGAAAAGTTGTTTGACCAAGACATTTAGGGTTCAGTGGCAGAGCCAGGACTAGAATCCACATCCCTCACTCCCAGTATAATTTTCTGCTGCACCACTATCTCTTATAACAGGTCATTATTCTTTCCTCTTCATCACACAAATGATTGAATTTTTATTTAAGGAACTTACCTCTACCTGTTTAAAATTTAATATCCACAAGACTACTGCGATTCATTATTTGACACACTGTTTCTGTAAAGTGCTTTTCTATCATTATCCCAATATATATGTGTGCCACACTAGTGAATGATGAAGTATTTACATTTTCACAAGTAGTGCAGCTAAAAGTAGACCATCATTACATTTATATACTTGAAACCTAGAGAATAAATTTTGGGGGTTGCAGATAACAGTGTTTTTCTTTTTTAATAATTATAAGAACAGAATGAATGACCTTCATGATTGATATAAGCTTATAATCCTCATCCCCACTTTAGCATTTTTCTTTTATTATAATAATGACTTTGTAGTTTTTTAGTGACATGATAAATTTTCCTAATTTAAAAATTAATCGCTGTAGAAAAATATGAAGAAAAAATAGATACAAATTATTCCAAATACCAATACACAACTATAAACCTAATTTCAGACGTCACTTTTGCATATATAGAAAAAGAAATTTGTGGAGGAAAGGAGATTTGTCATAATAATTTTACAACAATGGGGTATTTAATAAAATCCACTTAATTATACTTGAAGGAAATTTAATAGAAAAAAGGAAATCAGATTAAAACTGCATGAGTTATTGGACTTCAGATAAACATGGCTTCATCATATAAAGAAAGCATTAAGAAGTGGTCCCTTTAACTTGTGTTTTGGTTTCACTCTGAATAAATTGACTCCCAGCTGTGAAGATTCCTATGTTGTTAAGAGACTAGCTTTCTGGTTAATGGTTAAAAGTTGTAGAGTCTGAAACATTCAAGTCCTATCTCTTCTGCTCAATAGCTATATGAAGTCGGGCACATTTCTTAAGCTCTCCCTGCCTCAGTCTCCTTATCTGTTATGGCAAGAATAATAGCAGGTGCCTCAAAAGAGCTTTGTGATGATTGAAGGAGTCCTTAAAACACTTAAGAAAAACTATGAGCCTCTACAAGCGTTAGAAATTGTTATTCACTCTCCCCTTTCAAACTCCTTCAATCTGGTACTTGTTGACTATATTATTTTTGGGTTATCATACTGTATACTGTTTATATCCTATATTGTAATGTTAATTTTACCTATTGTTTAGTCTGTAAATTCAGTTCCTCTCCAGTCTAGAGAATCAAGTTTGGCTGGGCTCAGTGGCTCATGCTTGCAATCCCAGCTCTTTGGGAGGCTGAGGCGGGCAGATCACCTGAGGTCGAGAGTTCGAGACCAGCCTGACCAACCTGGAGAAACCCTATCTCTACTAAAAATACGAAATTAACTGGTAGTGGTGGCACATGCCTGTAATACCATACCAGCTACTCTGGAGGCTGAGGCAGGAGAATCACTTGAAGCCGGGAGGTGGAGGTTGCGGTGAGCTGAGATCATGTCACTGCACTCCAGCCTGGGCAACAAGAACCAGACTGAAGTTTACCTGAAACTCCATCTCAGGTTAAAAAAAAAAAAAAAAAAAAAGAATCAAGTTCAATCTCAGTGCTATAGCTCTTGGCAACATCCTCTGCTCCACCTGTTAACCTTCCCTGTCTTCATCTAGTACTCTCCATGTCTTCAATTTCAAACATGTTCTCCTTCCATGGACATGCCAGACTCTTTAAAACCTTTATGCCTTGGCTTAAGATGGTGGCTTTGTTTGGAATACCATTTGTCTCCAGCCAACTTGGTAGATATCTACTTAGCTTGTAACATAAACTTTCCCTATTGCAATAAGTGACCCCACAGTCCCACCAATCACTTTGACCTCTAAACCTAGGACTTATCCTCTACTACTTTTTCTTTTTACTTACTTATCCTCTACCTTTTTTTCTACCTCATACTCCATATCTCATCTAATAGTGAGTTCTGTCAGTTTACATCTAAACTATTTTCCAAATCCAATCACTTTTCATCCTCTTCCCTGCTACCATCCTGATTCGAGGCATCATCATGTCTTGCTTGAATGACCCCAAGGATTTCCTAAACCATCTCCCTTCTTCTAACCTTGTCCCTTTACAGTCTGTCCTTTACAAAACCAGAACAATTCTCTCTTCTCTGTTGCAAACTTGTCCTGGGTTTATGAGAACTCTGAGGTTTTGCCAGAGTTATTTTTGTTGGATGCTGCTATAAAATTGTTTTTTAAGTTAGGATCTTCAGTAAATATGCAGTAAAAGTTGGACATAATCCTTAGATATTGCATTTCTTCCTTAACAAAAAATCTTTGTGTTGTAGTTACGAAGTACTGTCTCTCTCTCTCTCTCTCTCTTTTAATGGCAGGAAACAAATTCTCTACCCTTTTCTCCAAAATTTAAGGTCAATTTTTAAAACACATTTTCATTTGTTCTTGAATTTTTAAAGATTTTGCATGCTATGAATAAGACTATGGGGTGAGAAATTTACCTTAGATTCTTAGATGTGTGAGTTATTGTGCACAATTATATTTCTGAAAAATTCTTTGGGCATTTAAAAGTTGTCTTTTTCTTTGTGAAATAAGGTCCTTCTCTTTCTACTAGTCTTAAGATTTCTCCTAGAAAAGTTTCACTTTTGGTATTTTCAACTGACAAGAAAAAAAGAAGGAAGGACAGAAGAAAGGAAGGAAGGCAGGGAGGAAGGGAGGGAGGGAGGAAAATATATAATGCATGCCAAGATTCCTTATCATTGAAACAAAAGTGAATGGCTAATATTCTACTAGTACAGGTTGAATATTTCTTATCTATAATGCTTGGGACCAGAAGTGTTTTTGATTTCGGATTTTGGAATAGTTGTATGTATATATGCACATACACGCACACACACATATATATATATGTATATAAAATAAGATATCTTGGAGATGGAACTCAAATCTAAACATGAAATTTATGTTTCATATACACCTTATACACATAGTCTGAAAGTAATTTTAGACAATCATTTAAAATAATTTTGTGTATGAAACACAGTTTGTGTACATTGAACTATCAGAAGCAAAGGTGTCGCTATCTCAGCCACCCCCATGGATAATCTGTGGTTGTCTAGCATCACCATCATTCCTGACCGAATTATATGCTACTGACAAGCAATCATTTTTAATGCTTATTTAAACATAAGTTCTTAGCAGTAAAAAATATGACACATCACTGATACTGTGAAAAAAAAAAAACAAAAACAAATGTGTTCAGAAGAACTAAGCAGCACAGTAGCATCACCAGAACACGCATCTCAGCTGTTAACAGCAACAATGAACAATAGTAGGCTTTTAGTCTCTACCTGTGATGCTGTGTTTTGATTAAAAGGTTACTTTTAATAAAAAATATTTTATTTTTGTAAGAAAAATCATCAAAGGCAGTGAAGAATCAGGAAGTAGGTCCTCTAGGGATGAGGAGGCATTCCGCTGGATGGTTTTTTAAAATGTTTCCTCCAGAATAATCTGCCTCATTAACAACAGCTTTTGTCTTAACACGGCTTTCCTTGATTTTATCAACATACATGATTTCTTGTCCTGTTATGAATGTGTGTTACTCTAGTCCTTCAATTAGTCCATCACACATTTTTACCATGTCATCTTTAGATACCTTTTCTGCAGTGCTAATAATGTCATCTTCGTCATCAATATTATCAGGATTACCTTAAATCAGAACCATGTTGTCTATTTTACCATCAGTCAGTGAATGAAAAACTGAAGCCCCGTTAGCAATGTCAAAAACTTCTTCAGTGTCCACTTTTTTCAGCTGACTAATGTACTCTGAAGGTATATTTTTGCATATGTAAGAAGATCAGGCATAATTTTTTTCTCGCTTGATATAAGAACCTTTCAAAGTCACCGTGTTGTTCATCATCATCCATGAACCTAACTGCAGGCCAGAGGTTGCACCAGGCATATACAACTGTGTCTGTAGTCACTGTGTTCCAAGTATTGGCAACAGCATATATGGTATCCTTCATGCTAAAGTCTGTTGGAAAACCTTCTATATCAACACCTATGTTCATTGCTGTTAGCATGCTGTTGAAGAAAGTGTTTTCATATTTACTCTTCATTGATGTAAGGATACCCTGGGCATATGGCTAAATTAATAAAGTCAAATTTGGGAGAAAATCTATGACATAAGCATTACTTTTGATGAAGATTTCAGTTGGAGGATGAGCAGAAAAATTGCCAAGGGATAAATCTTGCAGTTGTCATCTAGTACAGCTTCCCTGCAGTGAGCATGAATTGCTGGTAGAAAATGTTTGTGAAACTAATCATAAAAGATTTCTCTGGTGATCCAACCATTTTTGTTAGTATAATAATTGGTAAGAAATACATTCCTTGAAAACAGTGAGGACACAAGCTTTAGCCTGTCATAGCAAGTTTATTCTTATGCATGCCTGCTGCATTAGCATATCCCAGCACAGTTATTCTCTCCTTGGCATTGTTAATTCATGTAGGAACTTTCTCATCAGCTATAATCAGAGTCTTTTGGGGGCAATAACATGAAAACAGTGATGTTTCATCAACATCATAGATTTGTTCTGGTGTCACATTTTCATCAGTGATGACCTCAACAAACTTGTGAATGAATTTCTCTACTGCTTCATGATCTTCAGATGGTTCATTACCACAAATCTTTAAAAATTTGATGTGGTGGCTTTTCTTACGTTTCTGCAATGAGCCTATTGAATATTAACAGTTCCCTTCAATTTTCAGTTTATCAAGGTAGATGTTTACTAGTTTCATACTCAGCATTCTATTATGTGGCACTGTTCACTGCAATGCTAATGAATCCATTCTTTCATTACATGATGGAGATCTTCATTTTTAGATTTATGGAGTGTTTTCCATTTTTTATTGATTTCTGTGCATCATTTCAACACAGAACTTCAACATTTTATCCTTTTGTTTCTTCAGGTCATATGTGTTGGTCATTCCAATACCATTCTTTTCTATAACACATTTCACACTTATACCACTGTCCAGTTTCTCCAACAGCTTAAATTTCTGTGCTACAGATAAACATAAGTGCTTCCTTTTTTGCCACTGTTACTCCTAGGGGTATTTGCTGGTTTTGTTGACATTTTCAACAATATCTATATACCACAGAGCAGAGAACAAGAAAAAAAAAACCACAGTGACTAATACATTTAGGTCTTGGCCCTATGTAGGGCATTGCTGGTGTGTCCGGCCCACATGCATATCATTTTATTACACTTTGTGGGTGTGATTGCACAGATGAATTTCAGGATGCATAGAAAAGGGCACCCTGAAAAGGGCTAGGAGTGTCTTTTTTTTTTTCTCGGAAACACTAAATAAGCTGTGTATTACACTCCCATCACTTGAGGTCAGGTGTGGAATTTTCTACTTGTGGCATATATCAGCACGCAAAAATTTCAGATTTTAGAGCATTTCAGATTTTTTTTTTTTTTTGCATTAAGAATGCTCAATCTGTAGTAATACTACTTTTCCTAGCATTACTAGCAATGATAGTAATAGCAACAACAGACATTTGTCAAATATTCTCTATGTCCCAGGCCAGAACAAAACATTCTACAAGCATCATCTCATTTAGCATCCATGCTACAATTTAATACTGGTGCTACAAGATGTTAAATAACTTACCCGTGGTCACCCAGATAGTGTGTACCATTGCTAAACTTGAATCCAGGTCTTCTAATCTGATGCTCTGATGCTATCCAACACTCTTTTACGGTATCCCTCATTATTAAATAATGAATACAAATTTAAAAATATACTTCAAGGTTGTGTTAAGAAACTGAAGATATTTGTGGTTAGGGTTTTTGTTTCCTCCATTGAAAAGTAGATTGTGTTTCACAGTTTTAAATCACAATTCCATTAGCATTCAGCTTTTGCTGTGAAAGGGTTTGCATCTTTGCCATAAAATAGCCTTTAAAGTAAAATTTGGCCAAGTCGTAGACTAGAAGCAATAGTGGGGCACAATTGATCTACTAAAATAAAATTGCCAGTCTTGAGTGGTCTAGCAGCCGTAATGTATAATGCTGACTACATAGATTTCAAAGTTTTTTTTTTTTTAATGTCAATAAAGTACTAATTTTTCATATTCCAAGATGTTCACAAATAGTCTACCTAATTTTTTTTTTTACTTAGTTTGGAATCAGGCAAGCATACCATTCTATAATCCATAGCTAGAAAAAGCAGCTTTGTTCACATTTCCCAAATCTCTACCCAATTCAAATTTATAGGAATTTGGGGTAAGGAACATGTACCCTGTACTGTAGCTTACAGGATTGATATCTTACTGGAATTTTAGAACTATTGGTCTTAAGTGACAGAAATTCAAAAGAGCTTTAGCAAAAGGTAAATTTTTGATTTCTGTAAATGTGAAGTTTGGGACTCTGCCTTCAGATATTTCTGTCTAGATGATCTAACAATGTCATTGTTAGACAACAACTTTGCTTCCGCTATGTATCCTCAATTCCCAGGCAGGCAATATTCGAATGGGGGCAAAGATGGAAAATATTTTGTGTTTAGTTTAGTACCATCATAAGAATACAAGTGTTTCTGTCCCTTTCCCTTCAGCCAAAGTTCCTGGAATGGCTACCAATGCCTCTTATTGTGTCATGTACTCACCCCTGAGTAATTACCAAGGCCAAGACAATGGAGTGCTCTGAATGACTACTCAAGCTTGATACTTGTATTGTAATAGATTGATTTTGTTCCACTCTTGTTTCTAGGCTACAATTTTGCTGAATTTCACTTTAAAGGACATCTATCCACTTCTGAAGCTGAGGACTCAAGTCAGTCCGATTCAAATGCCACCATGGTGGGGAAAATGGAAGAGAAGCTGTTTCTGTTACTAGAAAAAGGACAAATAGATGTTGATTAGACAAAACAAAAGTCTAGTACACCTGGATATGTTTTTGTCAAGTGACAGAGAAATATAGTAATCTTTCATCAGCGTCTCATTTTATTGGCACGAGATTCTACTTTACCCCAGTTTACTTTAGTTTAACCTTTCCATGCCCTGACAGATTTAGGACTTGACATAAACCTGTATTTCCAGTCATGTATCTTGGTAATAATTGGAGAGAGAATTAAACACCAGCAGAGAAAAATGGAGATAAAGTGGGCTGCAGAGCAGGAATTCAACTATTTACAAAAAACTTATGAAACATAAGAAATGCTAAACCCTACCTTAGAGATCTTCCAATGTCATTAAAAGCAAGTGGTGTATCAAAAGGATTGATGATGTCTGCTTTGGGGTGACTTGATCTTGGATAGAACTAACATTTAATGCCTCATTATATATTAACAGGGAGTTTTAAAAATTAGCATCTCAGCTAAGCTGTTTCCATGGCAAGCATCAAAGTTACTGTCTGTCTCCAGGACTGTGGTGAAATGTAGGAGGTGAGAATAAACAAATACAAATAATATCAAAAAGATATTAAACATTTAGTAGAAGAAATAGGTACACAGAGTAAATTTTAATATTCATATTGCAAGCAGCAAAGAAAAGCTAGTCAATGAGTGTGTGATTGAAATTGCAGGAAAAAAACATTAAGTGTTTATAATGAACAATGAAATGCAACTAAAAATCAATTGTCTAGTGCTTATGTTTATTAGCTAGGAGTAATAATAGCATCTAACACATAAAGCTATTGTTAGAATTAAATGAGACTATAGTGCACAGTGCTAAGCTCAGAGGAACTCCTCAAAAATTGTTAGATATTATATTGAACTTAAATATACTTCCATATTATTTCATTTAAATCACAGTAAAAACATTGATAACAACTTTCATCATTTTCCTGATGATCTTCTTCCCTGACTTTAATTTTTTCTGAAGGTCTTAAGTTTCTCAATCATGCATTTTCCAAGTAGTTTTTATGAACCAAGCTCGTAAAGCTATTGTGGATAGTACATTGAGTGTATGCCATAGACTCTGTGGGAAAATTGTAGATAAGTCTGGGCTGAAAGGACCTCAGAGGAAACTTTCCGTTCATTGTAGCCATACAGATTTTGGGAAAATGAAAGAGAGAGGGGGTTTGGGCTCTGTGATGCTGCAGTTTTGCTCAGATGGAAGAGTTATTGGGCTAGCTCCCTTGCAAGCATTTAGAGAACTACAGCAGGTGCTTAGGGAAGCTTTGGCATTTACAGAAAGCACCCTGTTAAGCAACCCCTTAATCTTTCACCCCCTTTGGCCCCATCCCAGTCTATTATTATTTCTGTAGTCAGAGTCATCTTTTTAAGACACATCTTCTGTTAGTCTTGATGAATGTACTGCTTAAGCAAGAAAAGCAGGCATTTGAGGGAGTCCAAGTTTTTCTCTCTCCCTATTTCTCACCTTTCACTCATCAGGCTTGTGAATTCTTCCTCACAAATGTTCTAGGTTTCTTCCCTACTTTCCATCCACACTTCCACAAACCAGGTCTAGATTCCTATTGTCAAGTTCTGGGACTACTGTGGGAGCACTTTTTGTCTCTCTCTGCTTCTTGACTTGTTCTTTTCCAAGCTTTCCTCCAGAGAATAACCAGAAGGATCTTTATCAAATATAAATTTGGGATTTCACTTCACTGTTTAACATTCTACAGAGGCTGTCCCCCTGACTTAAAGGACAAAGCCTAAAATTCTTTATATGGCTTTCAAGGATATCAATGATGTCTCCTGCCAACTGTCCAGCCTCAAATTCTTAGGCCCTGCCCCTCCCAATAGTTGGATCTTTAACTTCCAGCCATCTAAATTACGCAGAAATCCCTTATTATGCCATGCTTTTTGCCCTCTGAAGTTGCATCTGCCTTTCCTTCTACCTAAGGCTCTCTCCTCCTGCATTTCCAGAAATTCATGCTTTGCTAAAGCTTCAATTCAAAAAGTTTTTTCCTATGAAATCTTCCTTACCATTGAAGGTCTTTAATTCATATATTCATTCACTTATGTTTTTGTTCAATATTTACTGAGTCTTTATTATGCACTGGGCCCTTAAATGCTTCTTCTGTTCTCTTTCCACTGAACTTTTCTATTCAATTATAAGTGTTCTTATTATGCCACACTTGGTGTTTTTGCCTGTCTCTTTTTAAAAATACTTAATGACCCTAAAGGACAAGAGCTGTATCTTTTTAATCAAATCCTCACAGCTTAGGCTAGTCCCTGGCACATAACAGGGACTAGAAGAGTAGGAAAAATTAAAGAGACACTTGGGTTGGTATTATTCTAATAGGGATTACCTATGCTATGCTCCTGCCAAGATCCAACCCTGTATACTCTTTGCCTATTTCTCTGAAGAGGAGCACTGAGCAATCATACTGACTAGTTGTTGTTTTGTCCTCTTCCTTTCGCATGAGATAGCTGTTCATTTCATCTGATTGGTACTGCCCCCTTAACACTCAGGAACAGTGGATGCGCCTAGTTGTCTAGAATCCTTATTAGGAAAGAGAAATTTGGGATGAAATAATGTCAGAAGATATTGAGTAGTAGTTGTGCAGATTAAGATAACTTTTGAGAGCTATTTTTCTCTTCCCATTTTTGGGAAAATAAGATTCATGCTACTTTTTGCATTACTTTGCTTCCCACAGCTAATGAATAGGTAACTGGTTGCCATGAGGAGTAACTATTTTCCTGATTAATTGGATGCATTAGGAGATGCTAACGTGTAGTGGGAATCTTAAAACATACTACATAGTCTGTTGCCAAAATATATTCATGGATGGTTTACTTTCTTTATTTTAAAGGAGTCTCATGGAATGCTGAAGCACATGTGGAAATTTGCACAGTGCTTTCATTCATTTCTAGCTATGTTTATGCACTTTTGTTTTTGTGATAATATTTGGGTGTCTCCAAAACATAATTGTTATACCATAGTTTGAAGTTTTGATTCAAGAATGAATTTGAAAAATATCTATAACACCTGTAATATACTAATATGCTCTTATTATGGCATTAAAGTCAATAAAAAGCATTAAATTAAGGTTTAAATCAAAGAGGAAAACAAAACTGAAATTACATGCTGACCATAATGTAATGAAAAGCAGTATATCTCATATCAAGTTATGGTAAATAGCAAAATTTACCAAGAAGACAATTTACAGCCTTAAATGCCTTTATTGTTAATAAAAAACATATTAAAGAGTAAGAGATAGTCACCATCTTAAGAAATGTACAGAATAATGACAAAAAAAAACCCAAAAGAATTTAGAGGAAGAGAATTAGTAATATTAAGGTAAAATTAATTTTAATTTTAAACATTTAAAAAATTATTAGAAAAGGTCAGCATATCCAAAAGTATTTATCCCGAGTATAAAATAAATTATTTGAGAGTGTTATTAAAAGTGAAAAACAAAATGAAACAAAAAGTGAAAATAAAATTGAGAAAGGAAACATAACTCTAAGTGCACAATAAATTTAATTATACATTGCTAAATACAAATTAATAGTTCAAAGCTTTAAAAGCCAAAGATGTTGATCTCTAGCAAGATGTAAATAACTAAAATTGATTCAAGAAAAAGTGAAAAAATTCAATGACCCAAATAAATATACTAGAAGAAATTAAAAGGTTTGCCATGTAAAAAGGCAGCAAAACCAGTCAGTTTCACAAATAAGTTCTTCCTGACTTTTACAGAAAATAAAATGTCAAAATTCTTAAATTTTCCAAGTAATGAGAAGAGAGCGGAAATCCTTTTAATTCATTTTTAAAGCTAGTATAAAATATAGTTTGGACATTTGTCCCCACCCAAACCTTATGTTGAATTGTAATCTCCAGTGCTGGAGGTGGGGCCTGGTGGCAGGTGTTTAGATTATGTGGACAGATCCTCCATCTTGGTCCTATCTTCATGATAGTGAGTCCTCATGTGATCTGTTTATTTAACACTGTGTGGCACCTCCCCTCCACCCCACTTTCTCTCTGTCTCTCTCTTTTGCTCCTGCTTTCGCCATGTGATGTGCCTGCCCTCCTTCACCTTCTACCATGATTATAAACTTCCTGAAACTTCCCTAGAAGCCACCAGATGTCAGCATTATGCTTCCTGCACAGCAATGCAGAACCATGAGTCAAACCTATTTTCTTATAAATTACCCAGTCTCAGGTAATTTTTTTACTGTAATGTAAGAATGGCCTAGTGAAATAACAATAACGTTAAAGCTGACAAATATGCTGTAAAAAGAAAAAGATATAGTTTGCAAATATAGATGCAAAAATTCTAAATAAAATATTTACAAACAGAATTTAGAAATATACTGAATACTAAGTAGATTTAAGATGCAAGGATGGTTCAATATCTGGAAATCTATCAACATAATTTATTACATAATTCTGTAAACCAGTAAATGCTAATAAGCATTTCAAACAATTGAATAGCCATTTCTAACAAAAATATAAGTGAAATAAGAGGGAAACTGCATAAAATAAGATATGATTTACCCAAATCCAACATCTAGTGATTATTCTGAGTTGTTAAACAAGAAAACTATTTCAATTAAAATCAGATACTACACAGGGATACCTGTTATTGCCATCATTCTGCAACATTGTCTGGGAGAGTCAAGGGAATACAATAATTTAATAAAGTGAAGTAATTGGTATAAAGGCTATTGGCAAAATAATTGTGCATTTTAAAATTCAAATTATATGTAAAAAGCTTCTTAGAAAAATGTGGCAAGGTATCTGCGTAAGAAACAAATATAAAAATATGTTTTTTAGAAATAGAAATATGTAATTTCCTTACAATATGATTATTCCTTCACAACAGTAACTAGATCTATAAAAATCTTAAAAATAAACTTAAGATCAACCCCCCCAAAAATAGAGGAAACTAAAAAAACAATTGACAAAGGACATAAAAAACAAATGATAACCTTGACCATATTCTAAGATGAGAAGAGTTAATATCTTTAAAATGTCAGTCTTCACAAAAGTGATGCATCAATTTAATGTACTTTAATCCCATCAGAAAAATATTAGCATTTGGTTTGTTCATTTTCAAATTGAATACAATGAGCTTAAGATTCCTATGTAACAATACATTTAATGACACCCAACAAAAAGTGAAGAATGGTGGAAAAACATTTGACTTACCTGGAATGAAAAATATTTTAAAGTAATATTATAATGATAATAAAATATAATAAAATAAATAATGAATTAGCCCATGACATAAAATTAGGCCAGGAGAAGAGAGAACCCAAAATCCTTCAGAATACACAAACATTAAATAGACGACAATGCTGATATTCGTTTTCAGTGAGGAAACCTGGTTTATTTAATAAATAGTACTGAAAAAACCTGGCTATCCACCTGAAGGAAAATGAAATTAAATTTCTTTGATTTTTTAATCTAAATTATATAAGAAATAAATTTTAGATAGGACAGAGACCTAAATATAAAACATAAGACAACAAAAATTTGGGAGATTAAATGTACCACCTACAGGTATAAGAAAACCTTTTAAATAATGTAGGAAATCTAGAAGTTATAAAGAAAAGTATGTATTTGGCTATGGAAAACACTTAGCTCATCCAAGGGCTATTCCCTGTCTTTTGTAAAGAGAACTTTCTTGGGCAGGGTGATGGCTCACATCTGTAATTCCAGCACTTTGAGAGGGCAAGACAGGCAGATCACTTCAGGCCAGGAGTTTGAGACCAGCCTGGCCAATGTGGTGAAAACCCGTCTCTAATACAAATAGAAAAAAATTAGCCAGGCATGGTGGCGCATGCCTGTAGTCCCAGCTACTCAGGAGACTGAGGCAGGAGAATTGCTGGAACCTGGGTGGCAGAGGTTGCAGTGAGTCAAAATTGCTCTACTGCACTCCAGCCTGGGTGACAGAGAAAGACTCTGAAAAAAAAAATTAGCTGCATGTAAGGGTGCATGCCTATGTAATCCCAGCTACTCTGGAGGCTGAGGCATGAGAATTGCTTGAACCTAGGAGGCAGAGGTTGCAGTGAGCTGAGATTGCGCCACTACACTCTAGCCTGAACAACAGAGTGAGACTCTGTCAGAAAAAAAAAAAAAAAAAAAAAAAGCTTTCTTACTGCCCCAGTACTTCTGCTTTCTCCATTTGAACACAACCATGTGAAGACATCATGCTTGTATCTTAGAAGCTACCTTATGTCCAACAGTCAATATTTAGACTCAGGATGAAAAGCTAAAACACTCAGATAGAAGAGCAAAAGGATGAATGGAAAGGGGATGAATCCATGATGTTCCCTCTAGGCCAAGGACCTGTCTTAGAATTTAACATTGATATATTTTGTTGTATAAGATTTTTTTTAAATCTTCTTTTTTGGAAACTGTTATTCAATCACTTGAGAGTAATTTTTTTCTAGTTGACTTGACTAATATAAGCACTTAAAGTGTACAGCAAATAGCTTAAAGTCAGTTTTTTTTTTCCAAAATGGCAGCACAGAATCAATCTGGCTTCCCTACCCACCCCCAACCCCAACCCCAACAGAAAAACCAAAACCGTATATACAGCACTGAGATTATCACCAGCATTATCCCAGAATTCAAATATAAAGATGAGACAGTTTCCAGGGCCATAAATAAGTGAAAAAACTTTGAGCAAATGATAAAAGAATTGGACTTCCATACCTGTGATGCCCCTCTCACCAGTCAGCTTGGCACCAAACCCATGGGAAGTCTCCCTTTAACTCATGGTTTCTATACTAGAAAAAGTGAGGTCATGGCAGACAGCCAGTTTCCCCAGCATCTTGTGTTCTCTGGCAGGATATTTGTCCGTGCTTCAACACAGCGAGCATTCCTAGTGCCTGAAGGGAAAAATATTACTTAGGATAGGGAGAAACAAAATGTGGAGGTGGGACTACCATCCTCAGCCATGGAAACTCTGCTCTGTAGCTCAGCCAAAGGAGACGCCAAAGCAGAGTGGCTGTTCAGCAGCATCACCTTGTAAGAAATACTTTACATGGTCCCCTGCCCATGAACTAGTTTTCCCACACCACCAGGATACCCTCTTTGGGACCTCCCCATTCTGGTCAGGCAGAGCTTCTTTGCTAGAGCACAGGCAAAGCTGGATTTCAGGCGCCATCTAGTGCCAAAAAGAGGCAGCAACCTAGTGGGAAAAAGAAAAGGCATTCATCAGGTAAATTACAAAGACTCTATAACAAAATGTGTCCAATTATAAAACAAAACAAGCCGGACAGAGAAGACTGGAATAAATAACTAATTATTCAGTGCAACTTCATAAATTGACATCCACAAGAAACAACAGAAAACAGGGAACCAGACCTCTCCAAATGGATAAAGCAAGGAACCAGTGAATGACCCTAATGAGTAATGTGAGCTCTCTGACAAATAATTCAACATAAAGTAAAGTCAAAGTTTCAAGTGCTAATATCTGAGTAAGTTAATATGAATGAGGTTCCTAATGTGTAATAGGGATTATATTTGGGGGATAATAAATCAATGTATTTTCAGCCTCAGTAATTCCTGTTGTTGTCCAGATGGGTGGGGAACATGGCATCACCAATTGGTCACATGTCTTCTTGGGCACATTCGGGGAAGCTGCCAGTCAGTATCTAGGACAATTCCCACACCCAGCATGGCCAGGAGCTAGAGAGCTGGACTGGTGCTAGGAGCCAAATAGGGAGAGAAGCCTGAGGCAGTCGTCCTTCTGCTTTACCACATCCTGTCTGAGGGAACATGGGAGGTGCTGAGAGCCAATGAATCTGCAGAGACCTAATGTCAGAGAAAGGAGGGGCAGCAGACAGGAAGTTGGGACAGAGACCCCAGCAGTAGGTACCACATATCACCCCCAGCCAAAGGTAGATGGGCCTTTCAAATTCAACAGTTACCAACCCAAAGAACAGAACAAAGGAGTTACTCTGACACCAGAACATGTGAAAATGCAGAGAAAAATGCTAGGATCAGGTTCTTCTTCACCCCTTAGGTCACAAGGTCCCACATACCTGCATGCCAAAGAGGAAGAAAATATGAGACTGAGCATTTTACCTGCAGACACTGAGTATGTATGTGAAACACTACTTAAAGATACTGGGTTGGCCTGAGCCTCCTGGGTTGGATTCAGTCTATTCTGCCTTGCTTCAGTGGAAAGATCAAATCAGTTAATGAAAAAAAAATTCTGACATTGTTTTTATTA
Organism: Ateles fusciceps; assembly: GCA_036589455.1. Classification (NCBI taxonomy): domain Eukaryota; kingdom Metazoa; phylum Chordata; class Mammalia; order Primates; family Atelidae; genus Ateles; species Ateles fusciceps. Next base: position 1,791,383 of record JAZHEH010002836.1, read on the forward strand.
TTTAAATGCAATAAAAATGAAATTGCAACCTGGCTACAGAGATAAATATTGTAAAACATGCTTTCTATTTTTGATAGAAGAGAGATTTTAGAGCAGGTGAGTACTAGGCACTGAGGGTGAAGGTGGGTGAGTACCTCTAAGTCAGGAGAAAGCAGGGAAAAGGGAATGTCCAGACATAAGTCAAGTTTTCCCATTTGACAATTTGCCTTTGCCTATCCTGTTTGTTTTTATCTGGGCTCAGATAACTAGAAGCTGAAGCCAAGAGGCTTGTCCTTTGTTCTGCATGACAGAGCACAGTCCGGTCCAAGCAAGAATTATATTAGAATCTATTACAGAGAAAAAGGAGGGAGAGAAGGTGCACTTTTGTGGAGGTGTTTTCTTTCAAAATTCTTCTGCGTGATCTTTGTTTCCCAAATATGGTTCCAAGGTGTTTATGAGTTCCTTTAAAATGTTTTCTTCTTTTATCTCTTTTCTTCTTTCCTGCTCTAAGCATGCTTATTTTTATTGATTTTGGACTTCAACTATCCTGCATTTTGTGGGAAATGAAGAGAGTTAGAAAAGTGAGTCAATAAATTCAGTGCTAGGACAGAGGAAAGACATTCAAAAGAGGATTATTGCCAACCTATTTGCCTAAATTCTCAATTTACTGTGCTAGGGATTTGGTTTAAGTAGTGGATCAAAGTGTTCACTGATTTTAAGTATGCATATGCAGATGCTGCTTGCTGGAATGTGGACATTTAAAACATGGGTTTATTTATTCAACAAAAACTTATTGAGCAATAAATATTGCCAGCTACTAGTGAAATACTAGTGAATAACAACAAAAACAACAACAAAGAACAGATGCTGTGTATCTGGCCCCATGGAGCTTTACTTTTTGTGGGGAAGAAAAAGAATAAACAAATACATTATACATAATGTGGCAGGTGGTATTAACCATCATGAATTAAAAACAAAGGAGGTTAATGGATTAGATAGTGACTCCCAAAGAGGAGAGAGGCTGTAACCATTTTTAAGAAGTCCTCTTCTGGGCCCGGCAAGGTGGCTCATGCCTGCAATCCCAGCACTTTGGAAGGTGGAGGCAGGCAGATCACTTGAGAGCAGGAGTTAGAGACCAGCCCTGTACAACATGGTGAAACTCCGTCTCTACTAAAAATACAAAAATTATCTGGGCATGGTGGCGGGTGCCTGTAGTCTCAGCTACTTGGGAGGGTGAGGCAGGAGAATTACTTGAAGCCAGGAGGCAGAGGTTGTAGTGAGCTGAGATGGCACCACTGCATTCCAGCCTGGGTGATGGAGCAAGACTCCCACCCCCCCGCCCCCCAAAAAAGTAGTTCTCTTCTGAGATGGTGACTGTCTATTTGTTTATTTGTTTCTAGAGATGAGTTCTCTCTCTGTCACCTGGACTGAAGTGCAGTGGTGTGATCATGGCTCACTGCAGCCTCAAATTCCTGGGATCAAGTGATCTTCCTGCCTTAGCCTCCTGAGTAGCTGCAGCTACAACTGGGCACCACCACCGCACATGGCTAATTTTTTACTCTGTTTCATTTTCACATTTTGTAGAGACAGGATCTCACTATGTTGCCCAGTCTGGGGTAGGTGACATTTTAGAAGAGACCCAAATATAGTAGGGAACCAACCACTGTGATGTTTAGAGGAGCACCTTTTCAGGCAGAGAGACCAAGTACCAAGCCCTGACGCAAGTGTGCCTGGCAGGAGTGGTTGGAGCAGTGCAGTCAGTGGGGGAGTGGTGGCTCAGTTGGCCATGTCAGAGCAGAATCTTTGAAACCACTAGAAGGACTTTTTTTTCCCCGAGTGATATAGGATGCCATGGAGTTTTGTTGAGCAGAAGAGTGAAATAAACTGGTTGTGTTGAGAATAGATATTTAAAAACCCAGAAATTAGATTTTGAGAAGAAAGGATAAATATTGAAATAGTCATTTTGGAAAGTGGGGGAGGCAAATTGAGTTGCAAGGTGTAATAGGATTGTTGGAGCACCATGAACCCACTTCAGGTAGTTGTCCCACATTTCAAGTCACAGAGGTCAGGATGGTTACATGTTTTGTCAATTCATGTCCAGCTTCTCAGAGGCAAGCACAAAACAGGCAAAAGTCTAATTCAACGAAGGTGGCGTTTTGTCAGGCAAGTATACAATAAAGAAGAGAGGCAGCAGTGTTGATAGGGGACTGTGTGAGGCAGTCATCATCAGGTTGGATCATAGTTTAATACATCAGGTGAGAGGGAAAGTAAGAATGCGAAGAGGATGAAAGACAGGCTAAACCTACTAGGATCTCTTTCACCACTAAAATGAAACATCTGTGGATGGTGTATGAAAGAGATGAAACTGAAAATAAATAAAAAGAGGTTGTCACAAAGTGGGATATTTCAAATGGAGGTTGTTGAGATCTGCAATGAATGGCAGCAACAGGCTATAACCTGGGAGCAGGTGGCTGAGGGAGGTGGAGACAGAATCACTGGACATCAGGAAGTCAAGGCACTGAGAGTGAGAGTAACAAAAGGATTTTCCACAGTGTCAATCTACATGGATATCACAATCACCAAGAACGATCGCAGAGTACTAGTGGAGAACCCATGAGCTACATTTTCACAGAATGAGGAGGTCTGACTTCAGTGTCTGCAGATGATTTTAACAAGATGGGGGTATTGATAGGAGTTTGCCACATGGCATGAACTTCAAAGTGCTAGGATTTTTTTTTTTTTTGGAAAGAGGTAATACTAGTTTGGAAATATCAACAAGAAGCAAAGGAGAGTACTACATCTTCTGATTTATGAGATAAAAGAAAGAAACATTTCACCATTTTTGAAGACTACAAGGAAAGTACTATTGACGAGCACAACCAGGTTTTAATTATAGCAAGAAGGTAATGGAAACATTTACAGAAGAATTAAGATGAGTTATCAGCAATTCCAGAGGGCACATTGGAAGGATTTGAGGGAGAAGGGAGGGGGTGGAAGTTCTTACAGATTAGGGGATGTTCAAAGCAATGTAAAAGAGTTCAGGTGATGAGAGATGAATTGTGGTTCTTGGGAATGACTGAGGTAAACAGGAATGTCGGGCATGATGGGTTTAGTCCTGAAATAAGATTTTACTATCTGCAGAAAGGATTTCTCATCCCTCACATGTTGGTAAGCCTCCAGGAAAGCATGGAAAGGTGAGAAGGAGGATTTAAGAGTTTGTCATAAAAATGCCAAACAGGAAAGGTTTAGATTTACTCAACATGCCTGATTACTTAACACAGAGCTGCATTTTCAGTACTACAATTTACTTGTAGAACCCTGGAGTAAATGGTCCAAATAAACTTACCGTAATTATGATGACCATTATATTATCACCAAGTACTGAGTGCTTATTTTGGATACACATCATGCTAAATGATTTATATCTACTGTTTCATTTAATTTCACAAACAGCATTGTAAGTTGGTACAATAATATCCATTTCATAGTTAAAAAAAAAGTTAGCGACAGTTTGAACTTAGAGCTCTCTGACTCCAAAGTTAATATTGAATATTGGTGAGGGCATAGAATTTTGGAAGAGTTTTGGGTAAAGATGAAGTGAAAATCTGGTTTCGGCACTAAATTCAACTCCGCAAACATCAAGTGTCCATATTTCAGCAGTGCACTGAAATGAGAAAGATTAAAAAAAAAAAACCTTGATTTTAGAGAATCTTGAAATCTATTGGACAGAATGAGTACAACAAAATTACAGTCCATTATGACTCATGAAAAGATAAAACTGCTCCTGTCCAGACAGAGGTAGTACAGAGGAAGAAATGCCTAACCCTGTATCAGGAAGTTTTTGAGGGACAAATCAGAGATGTCTAGGCAGATAAAGTATTAACATGAATAAAGACACAGGTGGATCCCTTAGGCTTGAATAGAAAGAGGGGGTCCAATATTTTCAAAATTTCAGGGGGAAAAGGAAAGAATTAGTAAAGACATAATCATGTATATGGAGGGGGGCAATGAAAAAGCTAAAGCAAAACTGTACCTTGGATTTATATAAATTGTATAACCTTTCCCATAAAAGCAGAGATTCTGATAAGAAAAAAAATTAAAACTGTCCAGAGCTTCTCATATTTGTAATCATCACAAGTAGTTCTTATCCCCATTATACAAATGAGAAGCAAAGAGACAGACTTCAAATATATTTGACTCAAAAGTCCATGTGTGCTCCGCCTCCCACAAAGGAGAATTGCAAAAATATGCCATATTGCATGTAATTCATTTGGCCAAGTTAGAAACAGTATCAACAGAGAGGAAGCTGAGAAAGAAAGAAAAAATAAAAACAAAAAATTAATCACGTAAGGATACAGAAGGATTCTATAGGTAAAGACACAGATTGCAAAAAATTCTCATTCATCATCATGAACACTTAGCCTAATTTGATTAAGTGCCAAGAATACAAAGAGGCTTAGAATACCCTCTATATCTTTTGTTATAAATAGACTATGTATATGAAAATAATTTGTTTATATATTCATTATTTCACAAAAAATATATATGTATATATTTATTTAGGAGTTATTATGTGTTGGACAAGTTGCTGGTCACTGTGAAATATGAAAAGGAGTAAGACAGATTGCCTGCCCTGAACTAACTCACAGTTAAGTAAAGGAGACACAAACAAGTCATAGATATATAAAAAATACTCTAAGAAGGTTCTTAGCTTGAGGGACACTTCATAGAAGCTTCAGTGAGAAAATAAATGTGAGTTTTCTGGAAAATGGTAGATGTTCCAAAGGCTATGGCTCTGTGTTCCCCAGTGGATGTGAGTGGAAGGGAGAGTGTCTGGTTACTTTTTCGTTTCTGAATTTTGGCCTAGTCAACTAGGATGTCAGAAAGGAAGAATCTGGGTATGCTTATTTTTACCTACCCCAGGTGATTCCTCTGAAGAGGCAAAATTGGGAAGCATGAGTTAAGACAGTGGTTTTTAACCACAGGTACACATTAGAATCATTCAGGGAGCTTGGAAAGAGTGCTGCCTCGGCTCCATTCCAGTCCCATTGAACTGGAATCTCTGGAAGTGGGTCTCATACACTAATATTTTTAAAACACAGCCTAGGTAATTCTAATGGTCAAAATTGAAACCCCTGAGTTAACGGGATTCACAGAGACAAGGATAGTCAAAAAAGGAGGCTAAGAAACAGTACAAATGAAAGAGCATCCCCCAGACCTGGCAGGAGATGCAAGAAATAGTATGTTGTAACACTACAGAGGCCTCTTAAAAAGATGCGGTCAACTGTTAAATGTCAGAGAAACATCAACATGGTCACTGGATTTGAGAATCAGAAAGTAGCTGATGACACTGATGAAAACAGATTCAAAAGATAGTGAGACAGAAACAGCTTACAATGGATTGAGGCCTGAATGAAGGAGAGAAAGTGAAGAAAGAATGTAGATTATTCTTTCAAGAAACTTGTTTTGAAGGGAAGAAAGAGAGGGTGAAAGTTTGAAAAGGATGAAAGGTTGGTTAAGAAAAGACAATTGGTAAAAGTTGGAAAATCTGAGACCTAGAGGAAGCTAGGAGAACTAAGTTCTCCGCCTAGGAAAAGGCTTATAGATGGATGTGGATAGAGACAAGTTTATACCTTAGGGGCAGGATGGAAACCTAAAGGAACTCATGACTCATAAAGCCAAAAAGTGGTGGATATTTCAAAGACGCTAAGGAGAAGGAAACTGAGCTAAAGGGGAAATACAAAGGCCTGCTGTGTGTAATTAAGGACATTGCCTTAGTAAGAGACTTTAAAATAAATAAATTGTGCATGTTTATTCAATACATTTCTGAAATATGGGTATAGAAGCCAAACACTGGATAAATGAATTGGTTTGGGATAGGTGAATTATGGGACAAGTAGAGCGGACAAAAGTTAGTACTATCAGCATTCTTCTCTTGTAATATTAGATACCATATGAATGATAACAGCAGGAATCTTCCCAGAGCCAGTGCAAGAAGGAAAGTCTTCCTGGGAAAACATGATACGGAGGAAAGGAGGGTTAAAATTTTAGGCTTATAGCAGCTCATACCTGTAATCCCAGCATTTTGGGAGGCCAAGGTAGGAGGACTGCTTGAACCTGAGAGGTTAAGGCTGCAGTGAGCCATGTTTGCGTCACTGTACTCCAGCCTGGGTGACAGAGTGAAACTCGGTCTCCAAAAAGAAAGAGACAGAAGAGTGTCAACTTGAATGGCAATAGTGGTGGTGCTCAGACCACAAACACATCAGTTAAGCTGGCAGCAGTGACCATTTTGATTAGACCAGACCATTTATGAGCATAGAAGAGAAGAAATAGGCAAGGCCCAGTTGTGAAGGGCCTTAGGTGATGGAATAAAAAGATCTATACTGAATTCTACACTAATGAAGAACCACTGTTTTTGATCATGGGAGGTGGTATGCAAAGTTGCATTTTAAGGGGGTTATTTGGCAGCAATCTGTATTGTGCCTCTGCATTCTAGAGTTGTCCTAAGTTTAGTTTCTTGTTTTTTTGGCTTTCACTATTGAGCTTCTCAAATAATTTATTCTCCCATTTTCCATAATCATGATTATTTAGCACTTCATTCCCTTTGCCCTCTTTGCCTCATTCCACAACTATGGAAATTTCCTCCTCCTTTGCCATCAATCCTGCTTCCATTTCTATTTATCAGTTGGGATTTTTTCTATCCTTTTAAAACTCTCTCTTCCTCAAACTTAATTCCCTTTGCCCTCTCTGCCTCATTCCACAACTATGGAAATTTCCTCCTCCTTCGCCATCGATCCTGCTTCCATTTCTGTTTATCAGCTGGGATTTTTTTCTATCCTTTCAAAACTCTCTCTTCCTTCATCCTCCTAATGCAGGTTTCCCGCTGGACCCTCCGCTCCTCTTTGGCTTCTTCAGTGGGCAATTTCCCTCTGTGACTCAGCCACCACCTCTGTGCAGGTCACTTGCATGTCTATACTTCCAGCCATTACTGCTATCCTGAGTTCCAGACCCAAATTTTCAAATTATTGTGATAAATCTTCAGTGTTTCAAAAACAGAATTATCATATTACCCACAACATAATAGTTTCTTTTCATCTCCAGGAAATTTTTCTCTCTCTTAAAAATTTTATGTCTCCTAATAACATTATATTTGTGTTGTTGTAGTGGTCTCTTAATTGACTTTCCTGATTCTGGTTTTTCATTCCACTGATTTGAGCTATATGTCTTTGTATAGGAAAGCAACAACAACAACAACAATAACAATAACTGTTTTTCTCTATATTCACATTCCACACTTCAGTGACCAAACGTGTGGGATTTTCCTCACACTGAAAAATTCTCCAATTCTCTGCAGACACCAGCTCTATGTCTTATAATCCAATTCAATTCTGATACCAACCAGAGTTAGCACAGACCCCATAGGTTCAGAACTGTCTCACAAGACTTTCCCCTACTCTTCAGATGCCAATTGCAATTAATAAGTCCCCAGGTTACCTACAACTTCTATCTGACTTGGCTACAAATTGGGTGTTCCCATGGCCCTCTCCTCAGATGTGATAATTTGCCAGAGCAGTTTACACAACCCAGGAAAACAGTTTACTTACTAGTATTAATTTATTGCAAATGGTATTATAAGGATACAGTTAAACAGCCAGAGGAAGGGATACGTAGGTCAAGGTCTGGAAGGGCCCCAGACATAAAAGCCTCTGTCCCCCAGCCTCCCAGCAGGTAGATGTGTTCTCCAACATGTAAGCTCTTTGAAACCCATACTTTAGGGATTTCTATGTTGAATTCATCACATAGGCATGTTTGATTATTAATCTCCAGCCCTTCTCCTCTTCCCAGAGGATGGGGTGCAGGAACTGAACATTCCAAGCTTCTAAGATGCTTCTGGTGATCAGCCTCTATCTAGGAGCCCACAAAATGGCCTCATTACAATAAATGATGCTCCTATCAGCCAAAAAATTCTAAGGAATAGGAGCTCTGTGTCAGAAATTGGGTGAAAGACCAAATATTAGAACAAAAGATATACTTAGCACCCCTACTGGTCAGGAAATGACGCAGGTTTTAGGCACTCTATGCCAGAAGCCGGGGCAGAGACCAAATATTTAATTTTTGTTACGTCACAACCTTACCAGATAAACCTTCCTGAATCAGAATTTGATTCATATTCTCCAGCTGGCCCCATCTTTAGCCTTCCCGGCCTATCAAGCCTTAATGGACCTTCCATTGTTCATTGATTCAAGTCCAAAAGCTTACACTTGACCTTTGCAATCTATCTTCATCTATTCCTCAAAACATTTGTTCCTTAGTAGCAATAATATTTCTGTTGATCTCTATGATTTTCGGCACTGTTTTTGTGTCCAGAGTTGAGTTCTATTAACCCCTCCTCTTCATTTTATTTGCTTGTTTATTTAGTAAGTAAGCAGTTTGCAACATCTCCTGTAATTCAAACAGGAGGTAGGTGCTTCCTACTTGATAATTTACCGTCCTTAGAGGTAATGTGTTCTTTGTCTACCCCAAACACCAAGTGCTCCATCTCCACATCCAACTCCCAAACATGATGGTTTCTTGAAGGTAAATGTGACCTTTCTCATAAAAGTACACTTCTTTTTATTTATAATAATTATTTTTATGAG